>CM051028.1:42223328-43474994 GCA_027627225.1 Congeria kusceri | reverse complement strand
GAAAGATCTATAAATAAACATGTTTATTTATAGATCTTTGGCTACGAAGCACTAACAATCAGTGCTCCTAACTACTAAGCTTCTTCGGTTATTCTGGCCCGTTGCAGATTGACTTGCCAACGGGCATGTATATAATTCTTTTTGCATCGTTTGCATAAGATAATTAGCTCGAACAAAATATTGTTTCGTTACTTACAAATTAGTTTTCATTATGATGTCTTATACTATTAAATAAGAAGCCACATTATAAAGTTTAAAGGTGGGAAATTGAACTTCATTCCAACAAATGTTTCCTTTTTAGCAAAAAAATGCACTCATAATTCACATGCTTATAGTTTCTTTTGTCACCGACAGTCTTTCTACGCTGTCAGCCTTTTGATTAACATTTATCTAGGATATTCAGTTTACATTCTTTACAAACACTTACCACATGCGCCGAATATGGTTGTAAAAGATATTTCTTGTTACTTATATAATTAATTAATTGATGCAAAGAATGCCCATTAATTGTTAAAAAATAGGTGCCAAATAAATTGGCAATAATGTGGATATTTGAAGGTTTTTGTTAATCCTCAATAATGCACGTTGTCCATTAGTGCCATTGTAGATTTCACAGTATATTAAACAACAGACACAACTCTATAGTTACCTAAGCAATATTGATGAAACAAACCTCAATATTTAACTTTCAATAATCTATTTAGAAGATATTATCTAAAGGACATCAGAATGTTTTAAATTACCTACATAACAAGAGTTATTCTGCACTAATCAACAGCAAAATAGTAAACAATTTCTTCAGAGCTGTTATGTTATCTTTTTGGGGCGGTACAACAGACTGAATGCTTGTTAATATCAAAACGCTGACAGCGTAGAAAGACAGTTGGCTAGAAAAGAAACTAAAAGCAAAATGAATTATGAGAGTATTTTTTTATTATATTATTGGAACATTTATTGAAGTAAGTCATCGGTCTGTTATATCATTTCTACAAAACAAATCTCGACACTATTCACTCTACTTAAAATAAATTTGGTATAAGCTGGTATTTGACCTCATTGAAGATAGGGATCCAGGCCACTGTCTTTTGTAAATTAAAACTGACAGAGCGTGCGCCGAATTCAATGCTATTTATATACGACATTCTCATCATTTTTTTTTTGGTAATTCGTGGGATGCAAATATTTTTTGTGCAAATTTTTCAAAAAGCAAACTGAATTGTATGCATACAAGTCAATCTACAACGGGTAAAAATAGTCGATGAACCGTATAAGTTCGAATCAATGTTCACTGCTTTTTATTACAAGCGCTATGCTCGGTATATACCAATTTGATTAAAAAGAAGATATAAATTAGTAAAATACATTCAAAACTCTCTTTAAAAGTACAATGCTTTCCCAAAATTCTTATGCATACGTCAAAAACAATATCAATCGTCAATTGAGTGGTTACGATTGCTCCGCTACTTAGTCAATACACAGTTGCTAAACTTATGTAATATAATGTAATGCTCAGCTAACCAGTAAACAGCGCATACAGATACACTATCATACCTATGTTAATAGACAAAACATGAATTCACTTGTAAATGTGGACTAAATGGGTTATTATTATTGTTTTATAGTGTTTTAAGATCTATTTCTTGTCTTCTATTCATAGAAAGTAGCATCGATAACAGGAAGCCTCACTGCTCAGCGAGCAAAGCGCAGTAATTTATTGATTTACTGACTCGTAGCCTGCAGAGTAAAGAAGTAGGTCCCTCATGACCGATTTTTGAATACAACTACTAAATCCTGTTGGCTTGTGCGAACAGTCTAAAAATTCAGCTCGATGTGTTCAGATCTGTGAGCTAAATAAATGATTGAAGCGCGATAAAATATACTATGACAGATACTTTGCATCAACAAACATACCTTATGCACGAACAAACTTACCTTAGATCCCCAAATTTTATGCAAACTCCTGACTGAACATGTGACGTCAGAGGCCTCATAAAGTCAAATCGAAATTTCACGGTCACGAAATCCATTAAGGCTCCGTCAACTGACCACAGATTTACACTCAGCCTGAAATATTTATAATTATAGAAATAAGTGTTAACATAATTAACAAGAGCTGATTGTGAAACAGGTATGCCCCCACTAGGTTAAAAGCAAACTTTAAAATATCAAGTTTGGTGAAGATCGGATGAAAACTGTTGGGCATAGAGAGTGTAAACTGCTAAAAAAAAGCCAAATTTATATAAATCAAGGACCATTACACTGCAGTTCCTGGGGGGAGTGGATTGGTCTACAAACTGGGTGAAGATATTACAACCTCAAACATTTTTTTATTATCGAAATTAACCTAGATATTATGCCCTTCAAGATGTTCATCATTAGTTTGGTGTAGATTCGAATAAAACTGTTGGACTTACAGAGTGGAAATGGCTAAAAAGGCCAATTTAAGAGAATTCAAGGGCCATAACTCCAGTTCCTATGATAATTTCATTGATAATCGAACTTGACCAAATATGATCCACAAAGATTTTTACCAACATTGGTGGCGATTTGATCAAAACTTTTGGACTTAGAGAGTGGAAATGGCTTAACAGGCAAATTTTAGATTAATGGCCATAACTCCAAAATTCCTGGGGCGGTTTGGCTGATAATCGAACTTGGCCGAGATATGATATGCAAAACATTTTAATTAAGTTTGGTAAAGATCGGATGAAAACTGATGGACTTTAGAGGGGAACTAGTTAAAAAGGCTAATTTTAGATAATTCAAGGGCCATAACTCCACAATTAATGGGGTTATTTGACTGATCAACGAACTTGGCCGAGATATTATGCCCACAAACATTTTCATGAAGTTTGGTGAATATAGGATGAAAACTGTTAGATTTAGAGAGCGGAAACAAAGATGGTAACCATCTGACCGATCTGGCTGATTATTGAACTTGGTTGAGATATTATGCCCTGAAATGTTTTCAGCAAGTTTGGTGAAGATCGGATGAAAACTGTTTAGAGAGCGGAGACGTAAGTGGTCAACGACCGCCCAACATACCTGCCAACATTAACAAACCAAATATACCCAGACATCTTCGATGGGCCTAGTTATATATGACATTTATTCACGATTAAATGAATGCTAATTGATAAAGCTGCATTTTCTGTTCTAAAAATATGGCTGTAACTACTACAATGATTTCGATACTACTACAAGCAATTTAAGTGAATACAACTACTACAATGATTTTGACACTACTACAAGCAATTTAAGTTTCAAGTGAATACTTTGTGTAGTTTAGAAATTATAAGACTTTGGAACAAAAACGTTAACCCCAAAATCTATGTCAAAAGTGGGCATATATCAGTCAAAATACAAAACAGAGTCAGACTTCCCGAAAACCGTCGATCCGACGGACATGACCGGCAAAATTTGAGTGGGTCCGATATTTATTTTCTAAGAATCGGTCCGACCGTCCGACAGCTTTTTCAATACTAATCCCTATATATTACTGGGTAACAAACTACCAAATATCGGAGCAATTGAATACTGCTCTGTTATTTCGTGATTTCCAATACATTGCGAATTGGCCGTGGATCACAAACATTATTTTTTCATGTTCTTTAATCATTTTCTTATTACCCAAACTGCTGTAAATAAATGCCGTTTTGTCTGGTTTTTCGAGCCTTCATCGCTACTTTTTCAGTTAAACTTGTGTTGTAAGACAAACTAATTACTATAACCCGACCTGCGCAACATCAAAGTGTAACAGTTTGGCGTCACCAGCTTACATTGCGCGTGCCACCCACGAAAATGTCTTTTCACTGCAGTCGCTTTAATTAGCATGCCAGTTATACACATGGGTACAAATATGGGTCGTGAAAAACGTGCTGAACGACGTCCACATGGTGGGTGTTAAAAGTAACTGTAAGTCATAGACCTAATCGACAAACAATATTCTTGATACCGCATAACTGCCTTCGCGTTTTAGAAGTAATATAATGGTGTAAACAAGATTGAGTAAAAATATGCGTCATACATACAGACACCTAATTCTGTTGTTTTGAGCTACGAAACTTTAATACAAAAGTTATGATTTAACAGTTCTTTGCACTACAAACCTTTTTTACATCATGGTCAATACGTTCATGCTTTCCATGCGGATGTCATGACGTAATTGTCAGCATATTTTTTGTGGGTTTCTTAGCACACCATGCGCATAATGAATGTAAATAGAATTTGTGTATGTCTCGTGAACTGTAAATTTGGACGGGCGTTTCAGATTTCATTTTTATTGTGCTCGTTGTCATATCATAGTGTGATATTAGTGAAAACAACAATGACAAAGGTGGGTAAAATATATTTGCTTTTTAGATCGTGAAAATATGTTAGTGTATACATGTATGCATTCTTAAATGAATGTTTCGGTCCGGAAACTTTTTACAAGTTTTCAGACGAAATGTCCGACATTTTTTTTGAGCTTTCGGGAACTCTGCAGCGTTATTGGCATTGCTGCACCAGATGCTGCAGTTGATTCCAAGTTTCAAGTGAACAAGTCCTTATGTAGTTTAGACTTATGAATCAAAACTTTACACTGAAAATCTATGTGAAAGGGGGCATAACTCTGTTAAAATTCAAAACAGGGTTATGTGGATTGTGGCACTTGATGCTGTACAGACTTCCAGAAAATCGTCGATCTGACGGACATGACCGTCAAATTTTAAATGGGTCCGACATTTATTTGTAAGAATCAGTTCGACCGTCCGAAAACTTCTTTCATAGGCTAATTCTTATATATTACTAGATAAAAAATACTACATATTGGAGCAATTATATCGCGATCCTCATATTGCAATTCCCAATACATCGCGAATCGACCGTGGATAACAATTATTTTCAGGTTTTTCTCAATCATAATAATGGATTTCTTATTACCCTAACTGCCGTAAATAAATCCTGTTTGGTCCGGGAAGTCTGATGTAGTTGATGACAAAGGTATTTTCAAAATTTCAAGTAAATAACCTATCAAGTTTTGAAGTTATAAAACTTTTGAATAAAACTCTGCTAACATCGGAAAACAAGAGGGCCCTAGGACGCTCACCTGAGACATTGCAACCCAATTAGCATTTGCTTCTCCGAGGTGTAGCTTATTTTTATCCTAGGGGCATAATTTGAACAATCTTAACAAACCTCTGGGCGTTGCAGTTTCAGGTAAAGCTTTTTAAAGTCATTCTGTTATTTAAGTCTATATAAACCATGTGACCCCTTGGGGTGTGGCCAGATTTGACCCCAGGGGCATAATTTGAACAATCTTTGGAGAGGACCTCTATGCAATGTTACGTACTACATATAGGAAAGCTGTGGGCCTTGCCGTTTCAGAGGAGAGGATTTTTAAAGTCATTTTGCTATTTAAGTCTATATCAACCATCTGACCTCCTGGGCGTGACCAGTTTTGACCCCAGGGGCATAATTTGAACAATCTTTGTAGAGGACCACATATACATACCGAAGGTATACCGAATATGAAACCTCTAGGCCTTGCGGTTTCAGACGATTAGAATTTTAAAGTCATTTTCCTATACAAGTTTATATAAACCATGTGACCCTTGGGGTGTGGTCAGTTTTGACCCATGGGGCATAATTTGAACAATCTTCATAGAGGACCACTATAGGATGCTACATACCAAATACGAAACCTCTGGGCCTTGCAGTTTCAGGAGAAGATTTTTAAAGACATTTTGCTATTTAAGTGTATATAAATCATGTGACCCCAGGGGCGTGGCCAGTTTTGACCCTAGGGGCATAAATTGAACAATATTTGTAGAGGACCACTATAGGATGTTACATACCAAATATGAAACCTCTGGGCCTTGCAATTTCAGAGAAGATTTTTTAAGACATTTTGCTATTTAAGTCTATATAAACCAAATTTGATGCCCCGGGGCGTGGCCAGTTTTGACCCCAGGGGCATCATTTTAACAATCTTTGTAGAGGACCATGTGACCCACAGGACGTGGCCAGTTTTGACCTCAGGGGCATAATTTGAACAATCGTCGTAGAGGACCACTATAGGATGCTACATACCAAATAAGAAACCTCTGGGCCTTGCGGTTTCTGAGAAGAAGATAAAGACATTTTGCTATTTAAGTCTTTATAAACCATGTGACCCCAGGGTGTACCCAGTTTTGACCCCAGGCGCATAATTTGAACAATCTTTGTAGAGGACCACTATAGCATGTTACATACCAAATATGAAACCTCTGGGCCTTGTGGTTTCAGAGGAGAAGATTTGTAAGGTCATTATGCAATATATTCTATATAAGCCATGTAACCCCCGGGCGTGGCCCATTTTGACCCCAGGGCCATAATTTGAACAAACTTTGTAAAGGACCACTAAAGGATGTTACAAACCAAATATGAAACCTCTGGGCCTTGCAGTTTCAGAGAAGATTTTTCAAGTCATTTTGCTATATATTCTATATAAACCATGTGACCGACGGGGCGTGGCCCGTTTTGACCCCAGGGGCATTATTTGAATAATCTTTGTAAAGGACCACTATAGGATGTTACATACCAAATATGAAACCTCTGGGCCTTGCGGTTTCAGAGAAGATTTTTTATGTTTACACTTTTTAAATTTATTTTTAGCTCTGGTGACCTACATATGCAGCGGACCACAACGATTTGAACAACTTTGAAAGAGGGTCACCCAATGATCATTCCTGTGAAGTTTGGTATAAATCTTCCAAGTGGTTTAGAAGGAGATGTCGTTTGAATGAAAAGTTGACGACGGACGCATGCACGGACTACGGACAACGGGCGATCACAAAAGCTCACCATGAGCACTTTGTGCTCAGGTGAGCTAAAAATGCACATAATTAGCCAGGTGCACAACTTAAAATGCTGATAAATATGTTAATAAAGTTAAATCATATAGCAGTTCTACTTTTTGAGTAACACGCGACACAGGTCCAAAACTGTAAAAAAAAAATGCACCAAGTACCCTGGTGCACAAGTTCCCATGCTGATAAATATGTTTGTAAAGTTTCGTCACTATTGCAGTTATACTTTTTGAGTTAGGCGCAACACCAAAATCTGATGGTCTGATGGACAGATGACAAGGGCAAATCTATATCCCCCCCCCCCTGAAAGTGGGGGCATAACTTTGTCAATATTATTATGCACCCTAAATTTATGCCCATTTCTGGAATTATTTTTATAGTTTAATGTTTTATTGGAATATTGATAGATTATTATTAAGTTTGACAAAAAGGGGCATATTGGGTTATGTTAAAATGTATTAACATTACAGTGCAAATTCCACTGTGTCTAAGTTATCACAACTAATTTTATTAATGCATCTTAATACTTGCAAAAATGTCATTTCTTGATAAGTGTGAAAACTTTGTAAATATTTCCTGGGATTACAAGGTCTCAACTTCTTATGTATTTACCTATGGATTGTGATTGTAACACTTTGTATTGTGCAATTTACCAAGGATGTTACACAATGTACTTGTAGTATCAATTTAGAATCCCTTTTAAGCTTAATGACTATACAAACATGATTTGAAGCCAATTTCCCTTAACAACCTTTGCTCAGTCTGTCACCAAAACATAGGTCGGTATTTAAGACCTGGAAAACACCAAGCAGTAAACATTCTACTGCGAAGTGAACTTCGGAACTTTAAAGTGTTTTCCTTGTGTTCCAGGTAAGAGCTATGTTATTTTATATTGATATTTGCACTCTGAATTTAATGTTTTACATTAATATTTGCACAATAAATTTTGCATTACATTTTGTTCTCATTAATTGTAAGATTTACAATCTCATATTTTTCAGCTGCTAAAAGCAAATATTGCATTTTTATATTAACATTTTTGATGCAAGTAAACTGCATCGTTTTTGTATATGTGCAAGTTAAATAATTTAATACTTGTTGCATTGTATGAATACTGTGTATAATTTAAAATACAAAAAAAAAGAAAAAATATAGAAAATATAGAAACATAATACTGATTAATAACTAATTGTGAATTACTATTCTAAATATATTGGATGTAAACATAGCGAAATTTATTTACTACATGAGGTTTACAATTATTTGTATGGTTAATATATTTGGAACTGACATCAAATTTGTACCTCTTACTATTCTAAGCGAATGTTTTACCAAATAACTAATATCCCATATTTTACGAAATGTTGTTCTACCAAATGACTAATTTTCTATATTTTATGAAATGTTGTTCTACCAAATGACTAATTTCCCATATTTTATGAAATGTTGTTTTATCATGTGTTGTTATTAGAAAAATGAAAAAAAAAAATGCGAAATAAACTTTGGAACTTTAAAGTGTTTTCCTGGTGTTCCAGGGTCCCACTCGCGTACCGTGCTCCTGAGCTGAATTTTATGCAGCGTTGGTTTGCAAGTTTGGGGTAATGACATAAAAGTCAAAACACCCCAGCTGCCAACAATTAGGCCAGTCCTTTTTTATTTTCTGGTTTACCAAAATTTTTGGGGAACATGTCCACTGGCAGGTCGAAAAAAAAGAAAAAAGTGTTCAAATCTTAAGAAAACGAACGATTTCCCATTAGCAATTTATAATTAATAACAATATCAACATTAAAACACACTATTATGTGAAGTTAGAATAAGACGTCAAACATGGTATAAACTGTTTTATTACACCAATGTTTTATATGCAGTTTAACCATTTGTATTTATGAATTTTACAGAGTAAATAAGTGTAATAGATGCATATATTTTAACGGCATCATTAAAATTGATTTTACCACAAAGTTGTATACTTGTATGGATTTACAAAATGTAAAGTGAGATGCCTTTTTAAAAGAAGACGAGTTAACCTGTGCAGGACTGGAATCCACAACTGCCCGAACACAGACCTTGCAAAACGAGCTTAATCTAACCACACAACGCAAATTTTGAAAATAATTGCTGTGAGGTCTCGAAAAACATATCAAATTTACCTATATCAAGAGAAAAGTCCAAATAATATGACGTTAATTGTCTGGATTCTTATTAAAAATGAGAAACCAGTTTTAACATATTTTTTTTAAAAATATTCAACGCTGTGTAAATGCTAAATCTTCATGTATATATGAAATATATCAAATATAAACTGAACTGCTAGTGTGTGTTAAATTATTGCATTACAATTGTGACAGAAACAAAATACATGGCAAATAAGAAATTCTCATTGTGTCGCGAAAATATATATCATCAACAAAATGCAACCATGACTTTCACTTTTAAGTGTATACGAGACAAAGCTGTCTGTCCCCACATCCTCGTTTCGATGTGCCCGCAAGAAGATCTTGTTACTAATGATATTATTTGTTACAGATGCCACCTGAAAATATACATCCAGTGCCTTCCACAGGATTTTTTTTGGCGTCCCCGTCCCGAGAGGGGTGGGTTAGGGAGGGGTATCCCCTCCGTACGTCAATTTTTTTTGCGGCATGTGTCAAATGACGTTATCTGGTGCGTTTTAGCTATTAAATTTAAGGCTAAGATGTTTTCAATTTTTTGTACAAGTTTAAACGAAATGAAATAAACGAAACAACACCGTTTGAATGGCATACCTCTAGCCTTTTAAAAGCAAAAGCATCATTGTTGTTGCGAAACTGAAAGTAATGATTTTTTCCGGATGTTTGTGTCCAGTGCGCATCACATTCGCACAGTGACGTCATGTCCAAACCCACTATTCTCGTCGTTCTCGAATCTTTAGGTTACACTCGATCTACTGATGGAGCCTTTTTTACTCGATTAATTAATATGGGCATGTATTTAGTGTTTTAAAACTGTTTTAATCGTTACAGCTGTTGAAAATAGTACTGACTAGATAATTGGTGAATTGCAAAGAGCTTGATTAAAATATATTTATATTATATACATGCTTTGTTCTTGCAAAAACGGCGGGAAATTTTCCTCGTGCACATCGTGCCTGCGCGTCAAATGTTAAAGACAAATGTCACTCTATTGTTAAAAACAGTGTTGATTTTCTCATGTTTCATTCTTTCCATGAATAACTGTACTTCTAACGGTAATATTAACTGTCATCAAATGGACAAGTCATTTTAAGGGCCGTCTATTAAACATGTTGAAAATTATTAGAAGTTTACAATATATAATAAATTCAACAATTTACGAACTAAAAATCACTTGCTAATTTTCTGTCCACCAATAAGTAAATTTGCATGGAAAAACCACTCCAATTTGTTTATAATTTACCTATTTTTTCTCCATTTGCTGTACCAATCTTTTTGTTCAATTTTGGATACTAGTACAGATTTATGAGACGACCCTCAAACTTGAAACACTTCACTGACCACAATAACGGGATTTCTCCCCGCAAAAATCATGCATGGGATTAACATTCCTTTGACGGGAAACTAGGACACCCAATGTCTTTAAAGACCAGTAAAGCACATGATCGGTACACGCACGCTTTCCATGCGTGGAACGTGACGTCGTGTTTCAGCAGACATTTCGCACTCTTTTGTAGAAAACACGGGTTTTACACGGCATACATGTACATAAAGAACGGCGGACGCCTTGCTGAAAAAAACTGTCCGTGAAATTCCGGAACAATTTGTTGATCTCGATCGGCAATCATCGTGTGATACCGTAAAAAAAAAAAAGCAGTTTCACGGAAGTAAACGGACTTACCGAGCGAATTATTATATTCGTACTCTAAATATTTCGAAAATGTGAACGTTTCGTCCCCCATCGGTAAAAAAAAAATTGTTATTATAATTTTTTTTTTTTTCACTTTCGGAAAATTTATGTTCTCCGGTTTTGTAAACCGTAAAATCAAAAAGTCCTGGCCTTATCACTGCATAAAAATATACAAATTATAGTTATGCTATACCTAATTCTGGTGTTAATAACAAAGGTATATTCCAAGTTTTAAGTGAATAACTTACGAAGTTTTAAAATTACAATTATAATATAAACATTAACCAGAAAATATATGTGAAAAAGGGGCATAACTCTGTCCAATATAAAACTGAGGTATGGGGAATGTTGCACTTAAAGCTGGAGTTGATGAAAAAGGTATATTCCAAGTTTTAAATGAATTAATTATGTAGTTTTGAAGTTAAAAGACTTTTGAATATAAACTTTAACAAGATCAGACGCGGAAGCGGATGCCGACGTTCATAGGAATTTTTCAAATAGTCAAGCTAACAATTACATCATAGTTAAAGGGTGTTACAAAATGCTTGTTAGTATTGTCAATTTGCTTACTGGTGACAATAACAATGCCATCATGCTTGTTGACATATTCTACTGTTGGTTGCTTACAGTGGCATACCAGGTTCATACAAACTGTTGAAGCCAAAATTCCATGATTTCCCCATGATTTTTCTATGACATTGCTCAGATTTCCACAATACCATCCGAACATAATTAACTCAAAATAGTACACTGATATCAACATGTTATTTGATCTACATAATACAATGTATCTCGAGATTCACACTCTGTATAATAGAATATAATTGCTTATAGTGCTGCAATACGTGACTGTCCACCATTACATTCTTGATTTTATTTTTTTTTCATTACATTACAATGAATCTGATCATTTTATGCGCAAACAGGCATATTCTACGATACTTTTCAAATTTTTGCCAAAATCTAAAACATTTTTTTCCCATAATTAATCCAAATTAACAAAATACAATGATTTTTCCAGACAAAGTCCATTTTCCCTGACTTTTCAGGTCTGTATGAACCATTGACATACTTGTACCATGCCTAACTCAGAGTGCTTAATGACATCACATAAGCGTGTTGTGGGAAATCCAGGCTTAATGCACGTGCACACAGGCTGATCCGGGACGACACTTTAAGCTTTTATGGTATTTTCTGTTTCAAGGAAATCTCTTCTAAACACAAATCCACTGTAGGCGGAAAGTGCTGTCCTGGATTAGCCTGTGCGGACTGCACAGACTGATCTGGGAGGACACTTTACGCACATGCATTAAGCCTGGGTTTTCCACGACATGCCACATGTGTGAATTATTTATATCAATGGGAATCAAACATGTTCGAACATTAACATGGCAGACGAAAAGAACTTGCAAGCAAGCAGTAATTGACAACAGATTAAATAGGACGCATTACATTATATTTAGCCTCTGACCTCTATGTGTGAACTTGACCTTCAAACTAAAAGACAAGTTCTTGATACCATCTCATGATGGTCATCACTTCTGCCAAGTCATTTGAAAATCCCTCTATGCCAGAAAATATTCTGCTAGACAAATATTTTGACTTTGACCTAAACCTTTAACAGACAAGCATGAATGATGTACATGACACATTATCGGGTCATATGGAATAATAATCTTAAGTTATATTAAAATACTTCCAGGCATTTAGAAGTAATGAAATGGAACAAAATACACATATTTGACCTTTGACCTTGACTTTTGACATACAGCATGGGGCATGTACGGGACACATCGTCTGGTCATGGAAATAATAATCTGAAGTTAAATTAAAATCCTTCCGGGCATTTAGAAGATATGTAGCAGAAATGAAATACAAATATTTGACCCTTGACCTTGAATTGTGACCTTCACCTTTTACAGACAAGCATGGGTTGTGAACAAGTCACATTGTCTAGTCATGGGAAATAATAATCTGAAGTTACATTAAATCCTTCCAGGCTATCAGAAGTAACACTGCAGAATCCTTAAACTGTGACCTTGACCTTTGAGATACAAACATGGGTCATGTACATTGTCTGGTCATCGGAAATAATAATCTGAAGTTCCAGGCATTAAACAGTTATGGAGCTGAAATACGTACAGACCAACACGCTTGATTCCTATATAGACCCCACTTTTTGGGGGTATAATAAACTTCATAAACTGCTGCATATAAACATGGCCCATAAAACATTTAGGTTTTCCAGCAGCCTACACCAACGAACTAGGAGAAAACAAGAAGTCAACTGACGATTTTATAATGATAATAATATTTTTATCGTAAGTTATCAGAAGGGCCCCATTGATCATGTAAAAGCATTGAGCATAACTTGTAAAAAATGAATTATATAAAGAAAATGTACTTCTTTGAAAAGTTTACAAGAAACATGGAAATTCCACAAAATTTAAATTTTTCGAACAAAATGTATAAATTCAGCACAATAATGACAGAAGGTTCTGGGTGCAAGGTGAAGGTCATACACTGATGGCTAGGAAGTAACGGTGACCTTGACCCCACCCACCCAATATGCAATTCCAAGCAGGTCTCGATATAAGGTATCTATATATGAAGTTTCAGTAAAATATGTCAATGCTTTCGTAAGTTATTGAGCGGAAACCGTTCTTCTATTGTTAGTAACGGTGACCTTGACCCCACCCATCCCATATGCAATCTCAAGCGAGGTCTCGATACAAGGTATCTATGTCTGAATTTTCATAACAAGAGGGCCACCATGGCCCAAAGCACTCACCTGAGAACTGGCACAGATAAAGACCACACTGTTGTGACAGGTTTGATAATAAGGTATCTGAACAATACGCATGTTTCCGCAAAGGGGAATAGGATCGGTCTGATGTAAACAGGCCTAAAAATAATTTCAGTATTTAAGTTTGATGCGAGAAAAGTGAGCAAGAACTGGAAATGTATCCACAGACGTGGATGCCCCCACCTATGCAGCCATTTCTACATGGACCGCTTTGTCTGTATGCATACAAATTATTTCGCAAAAGGAGAACTGAACTTTTATACTGTACTTTATGCTAATGTATGCTCTTATTCTTTGATATAAGTTCAGTTATCACAAAATAGTTTTAGTCCTGACAAAAATCAATAAAGGGAAGTAATTAAAACTTTTTGGGCAATTATGAATTATGGTTCTTGTATGCTTAACTTACTCTTGCTATCTTAAATCATTCTGTGCAGAATCAACAAAATGCCTTTTATCATATCTGAATTATGATTTGCACACTCATGAATAAAGGGAAGTAATTCACTAATATCACAAGTCAGGTTCTTGCATGCGACACACCCTCTGGTGATGGTGATCATTTCTGCCAATTTAAATGAAAATCCCTGCATGCAAGGCAATATTATGCTCTTGACAATTATTTGACCTTTGACCTTGATAAGTGACCTTGACCTTTAAGCTACAGACCTGGTTCTTGATCGCCACATGCCATCTCATAATGCTTATCACTTCTGCCATGTGATTTGAAAATTCTTCCATGCCATAAAGAATTATACTTCAATGTCAATGGCTTAAACTCTTATATTTGACCTTTGACCTTTAAATGTGACCTTGGCATTAGACCAAAGAAACTGGTTGTTGCACGCCACATGCAGTCTCAAATAACGCTTATCACTTCTGTCATGTTATTTAAAAATTCTTCCATGCCGAACAAAATAATGCTGGTGACAGAGTTCATGGTATTCATACTTATATTTGACCTTTCAGCGTGACCTTGACCTTGGAACTAGTCCTTGCAGGCGACACATTGTCTTATAATGGTTATCAATTCTGCCAAGTTATTTGAAAATCCTGGACAGGCGATTTTTTATGCCATTTTTGGGGCCGAAATTTGGCCCCATTCCCCTAGTGAGAAAGTATACATTTTTCCCCAATTTAATCCTAAAATTCCAGTCAGATATGAAAAACAAATATTAAAAACTCACTAGCAATGACTGCGTACTGAAAAGAATACCGGGCAGACCCGATTTGGTTTGTGTCCGAATTTTAAACGTGTTTGACTGTGGTTCCCGTTTTTGCTAAATCTATAATACAATAAGAAATATCACGACGGGAACAAGACCAGATTCTAACATCCACTTTCGATTTTCAATATGTCGCACAACAGCCGATTTTACGTAAAAAAACTGAATAAAGACACGGCTAAAGGCTGTAAACGCATTGATTTGTTGTTCAAATAAGATTCTGTAGATAAAATCTCAAAGAAACCAAAATACGGTGATAAAGAACCAATTTCTGAGCCATCGTGTTCGACTTCCGAGAGTTCGTCGTCAGACCAGCATCAGGAACCTTCACGTGAGTTTCTGCTACCATTAGATGTACCATTTGAAAATAAAAAGAAATCGATTTGTGCCTCAGATAAGTGATAGCGATTCATCCGAACCACTACATATGGTTCCAGTACTAGTTACTTCACAAACACTTTCAATTGTTTGACTAAAGTAATACTTGAAACTAATATGAATCATTTGCAAGCAAATTCTTTATAGCTTTATTCTCATATATATATATTATGATTTGTAGACTAATACTACTGAAGAAAGTGTGCTATTGTTGATATTTTAATACGGTAATCTGTAAAATTCCCTGTTAGACAAATTTTCCCCTCTTGAAAGGACCCGCCACCTTCCCCTAAAAGCCAAAAAAAGGGCTGCTGGACAAAGTTATTGCCTGGACAACAATCTTAACATATATACATATACTTAACTTTTAAGTGTGACCTTGACTTGGACCAAGGCACCTGGCGACACACTACCACATATGCTTATCACTTGCGCCAAGTTGTTTGAAAATCCTTCCATGCTGGACAACATTATGCTATGAACATTGACTATTGACCTTGACCTTGGACCAAGGGACCTGGTTCTTGCGCGCAATACATCGACTCACCATGCTTAGCACTTCTGCCACGTTATTTAAAATCCTTCCCTGCTAGACAAATAATGCTCCACACAGGGTCTATAGCTTACATTTTTATATTTGACCTTTGACCTTCAAGTGTGACCTGGACCTTGAAACTAGGGACCTGATACTTGTGCGCGACACACCGTCCGACCACTTCTGCCAAGTTATTTCAAATTCCTTCACAGCTGGACAAAATTATGCTCTGGAGAGGGTCTATGGCTTAAATTCTTATATTTGACCTTTAAGTGTGACCTTGACCTTGGAACTAGGGACCTGGTTCTTGCGAGCGACACATTGTCTCACTGTGTTCAACAGTTGTGCTAAGTTATTTTTAATTTCTTCCAATCTGGACAAAATTATGCTCCGGACAGGGTCTATGGCTTAAATTCTTATATTTGACCTTTGACCTTTAAGTGCAACCTTGACCTTTCACTTAGGCACCTGGTTCATGCACGCAACACATCGTCCCATTGTGCTCAACACACGTTCCAAGTTATTTTAAATTCCTTCAATGCTGGACAAAATTATGCTCCGGACAGGGTATATGGCTCAAATTCTTATATTTGACCTCTGACCTTTAAGTGTGACCTTGGACCTATGGACATGGATCTGGCCAGCAACACACCGTCTCACCATGCTCAATACTTGTGCCAAGTTATTTTAAATCCTTCCATGCTGGACAAAATTATGCTCTGGACAGTGTCTGGCTTTAATTCTTATATTTGACCTTTGACCTTTAAGTGTGACCTTGACATTAGACCAAGAGACATGGTTCTTGCGGGCGACACACTGTCTCACCATGCTTAGCTATTCTGCCAAGTTATTTGAAAATCCTCCAATACTGGACAAACTTATTGTCCGGACAAGAAAAAAATGGGTGCGCGTTCTACATGGCCACGCGTTATACATGGTCTTTTATGGTACATACTTAAGTATGTAACCACGGACTGGGTAAACTGGATATGCCCCCCATCATTGATGGTGGGAGAATACAAAATCAATGCATAGGTTATATGTTCACAGAACAATTTCAGACGCGTGAATGACCAAATTAAAAAAAAATATACAAACAATTGTTAAAATAATAGGAAATATAGGTTTTAAAAAATATAGGATTTCTTCCCAAAATATAGGAAAATAGGAATTGGTTGACAGCCTGTTTAAAACATTGGTAAGTACAATGGTCTAACTAAAGTATGAGTTGCGTAGTGGATGTGCGGTGCTTTTGCTTATGGTTCTCAAATCATTTTTCTTGATACTCTTACTTGACCCTTTTTCATTAAGTCAGTGACAATTCTGGAAAATGCAGAAACAGTAGATTTTGATGTCTTTTTCGCAGACAGTTTTGGAGAACTAGTTGCAACTAGAGCTTTGTCACAGGAGTGGCAGCTGGCCCCGAATGATAGCATGTATCAAGGTTACATTTTTCTATTTTTAGCAACAATGACCATGACCTTGCAATTCCAAGCAATGTCTTGACAAGGAATGTCTTTAAAAAAGACAATCGGCGTTGAAATTAATATTGAGATGTCATTTAAAAATTACCTAAACAGACGGCCGAGATGATCGGCTACGTGACTTCTCAGACCCCAGATTTTTTGGTCCCCACCAATATTAGACTTATTGGACCCCAGATTTTTCGAACTCTATAAGAAAACTTCTCGGACCCAAAAGTTAATTTGAGATAAATTTATTAATTTAAAAATTAAATAAAATTATAATTAATATCTATGCTGTGAATAAACCAATTATACAGCTCCATGTTTCCACCAGTGATATATGAATAACCAAAATAATTTACGTTAACATAATTGTTATCTGAATTTGTCAAGCCAATTAAACAAATTAACAATGTAAGTAATAATTTCGGGAATGAATTAAAATTATTATGTATCAGACGTGTCTATATAGTAATTTATAGTACCGGTAATATACCATTCATGTTAGTTATCTAATATAATAATGATTTGGAGTCAAATAAACATTTATACTGTGTATCCCAATAAAAAGCAATAGTAAGGGAACATTCAGCGATTTTTGAAATGTAAAGACTTTATTTTTGATAACGCAACCATAAAAATTCATTAGACTATGACAATTTTAAATTATATCAGTAGAAATATGATATATAATTAGTATTGCAAATTGTGTATTCATGCTACGCGAATAACAATTCGACATATTCCGAATCTTCTTTCATAACATTTTATCTATAGAAAATGTAGCATCTTTTTATAGATTAAATAACATCTACTGGAGAAGCTGACAGAAAGATGCAATTATAAATAATCGTTAATAAATCGTAACCACAATTTTAATTCAAATTAACAGTAAGTTTATAAATTTAAATTCATTTATTGAACGTTTTAGGTTTATGATTCTCTGAACGCTATTATTGATGCATGTACGAGTATATAAACATAGCTATAGACCATATCGATAAGTGGTCACATGGTCTGTTCTAGGTAAACATGCTATCTTGCAGCTGAACTCTGTACTCTGTAGTGTATACAATAGCAATACACTTACTAGCTTTCATGGGAAGGCTTTGCTGGTAATTAGCACTGATAGGCCCAGATAAAAATCCTAATAAATAAACAATTAGCACACCAAAATGAATTTGTAACACATATTTACTATTCAATACTCTGTGCATTAATGCTCTGCAATTTGGTCTTTAACTAAAGTCGAAATGGCATCTTAAAGTTCTGCAGAGCGGACTAAAAAACTAAATGGGATTCCGAAGTTATTCTCTATCATTCAAATTAAATTGTTGGCTATATAAAACAAAATGGAAAAAATACACCATTCAATAAAGGGTGTAATTTATTTGTGAACAGTTACAGACACAAAGTTTTTGTTTTTAAGACAGTTGACCAGTTTCACATTAAAGCACAGTGTTGGAGAAGTCAAAGAACAAATGAGAAATCACATGAATTGTCAACGGTAATTCATTTGTCAGACGGGCAGTCATCAGCGGACAATGCAGCAGTATTGCGTGGTATTTAATAACATTTATAGTGATTTAACATTGATAGTTTTATACCAAATGACGTTAATATTATACAAAGTGTATATATTACAACAGCTAAGACATTAATCTAAACAAAATTTTCATGATATAATTATATTTAAATGCATTATTATATTTAAACAACATCTTCACTCTTATTTATAGGTCTGGTGGTGTGTGTAACTATCTGATTGCCCTCCTCTACACAGCTAATACCATTGGGTGACCGGTCAGCAAAAAGATCTCGGAAATACCAACAGACATGTCTTGTACGGAGGTTGGGCAAGCGTGGCCTAAGCCCATGGGGGGGGGGGGGGGGAAGGGGCAAAATCGAACCTGAACCAGTGATGAAGTTAACTTTTAGGAGGCTACAACTGACAGACTACTTCGGAAACAGGTAGCAGTACAGTGCTTTTTGTACGATGCTAGAATAAAAACAACATAGAAAATCCTCATCGAAGGAAGTTATTGAAGCAGTCACTGATGTCCTTGGTGGAAGAAATCCAAATTAATTATTTGTCCAAGGGACAGGTATCAGCTGTAAATTAAACCCTACTGTATTTGTTGAAATTCCTATTGGCACAATACTGAGCTACCAGTTGAGTCACAGCTCAAACACAGAATTTACAGCCTACCTACTTACCACCAAAAACATCATATTAGAAGATTTTTTTTTTTTTACTGAAACACCCATTCCACAGCCAAATTAGAATATAAAACGTTAATAACAATGACACTTCCAGCAGGGACTTTCTTACTTCATTGACAGTTTCCGAAAGAAAATTAAAAGCAATTAAACAATCAACTATTGATCAACACTGACACAACTACTGCATGACATGCGCAAAACAGACAGACAGCGTCATGGTTTGGAGACATTATGAACGGAAAAAGTGAGGCATACTTAAGAAACTAAAACATTTACTAGTGTATAATCCATTTCTCATGTCACTGACACGGAGGACACTTCTCATTGAACGTAAGCACAATGCCACAGTAGTACGCGCGCTATTTTTAGAATGACACTACTGTTTCTGGAATGTGATGAACTCGCTAGAATCAATGGGCTAAATGGAACGGCAACACTGTGAATTGGATTTATGAATGGGAACATTGCACAATTGCTATTTATAGGTTGTACCGCTTATATAAATGCAGGCTAAACAAAATAGTTATTTCGTTACGTGAATGAATATAGCATTCTGTTTATGGCACATAATGAGAAAATACGTTCATAATTAGCCTCAGTTCTAGAGTATATGTTGAAGATATGTTTATAACTTTTAACCGCTTATGTAAACAATTATGTAAATTTTTAATCCCCAAAAGTATGCAACAGTTATTGGTATACGTTAAACCATTGTTTGAAGTTTGCATTCCCTAGAATTAGAAAATTTGCCCAATTCTATTGGCATTCAAGTTTCCCGCTGCATAATTATCGCAAGAAAATAAGGATCAAAAGTGATCTTAGACAGCTACGCCGAATAAAAGGTATCTATGTATGAAGTTGAATTACAATAGCTCAATTTCGTTCTCAAGTAATTGAGCGGAAACCGTTTTTCTATTTTTTTGTAACGGTGACCTTGACAGAGACCCCATCCACCCCCAATGTAATCCCAAGCCACGTCTCGATATAAGGTATTTATGGATGAAGTTTCATTAAAATATTTCAATTTGTTCTCAAGTTAGAGAGCTGAAACCAAAAGTTGACTCCGTCTGAAAATGAAAAATTAACAAAGGGCAATAACTCCAGAATTATGAAGAGTAACGGTTCTTGTGCACTGCACTTCTCCTTAATGAGATCTATCCGCCTTTGAAGTTTCAAGTTAATACCTCTTATAGTCTAAGAGTTATGCTCCAGGCAAAAACGAAGTATGAAAAATTAACAAAGGGCAATAACTCCAGAACCATGAAATGCAGAGTAATGGTTCTTAGTCACTGCACTTCTCCTTAATGAGATCTATCCACCCATTAAGTTTCAAATTAATAGCTGAAACAGTTTTGAAGTTATGAAAGAAAAACATGAAAAATGTGGACGGACAGACAGACAGGGCGATTACTATTGGGCACCTGCAAAAAATTTGCGGGGCCCTAATGAATTGCGATGGCTGTGCAAAAAGGTCATGTTTTGCTTTTTCTTTGATAATTTTCTATCCAGTGATGACAAATGATGTTAATAAGGGCTCTGAAGCCATCAACGTTGCATGTACAAATACCTGCATGTAAGGTTTGCAATTGTTGGAAATCAAATTTTATCAATCAATTTTCATGGTCATACACAAACTGTGCAAGTTTGGTCAACATTGAATAAAAAATTGTGTGTGCGACTTCACTTGTAATCTTACATTTATAGACAAACTGTGCACGATTGGTGAAGATTGGACGAAAAAGTATATCCTGAATAATGTCTTTTTTGTATATTTTTTTCACAAACAAAGGGCAATAAATCAAGTGTTTCTGGCCGGATGTTGCTTATATTCGATTTCACCTTTAAACTTATGGTCATATACAAACTGTGTGAGATTGGTGAAGATTAAATGCAAAATCAAGTCTCTATCCTGAATACTGTGGATTCATTTAATTTCGTTGACATGAAATTTTCGTGGATTCGTAAAATCGGGCATATTCGTTGGATCTTAAATTCGTGGATTTCGATTTTTTGCCAAAAACCTACAAAAAATACTATATCTATGTGGTTTTTGTTTATTCTAACAACCCCTGCGCTCAGGTGACATCGGCTAAAACAACGTGTTAATTACCCGCATTGTCCATATCTTATCGTCTCAATCTCGCGATAACGTGGTCCCTAGTGTATCAATACCATACCAATTAGCGGGATTAAACATAGGTGCAATATACCAGTATCGCAATAAACAGTCCAATTAATAGTGGTACCCATAGTGTCTTGTATAATTGTAATAAAACAGTGGGTCCTATTAATGGCAGTTTGACACGAAGCCAGTTAAGCGCTTGACAATTAACAAGTGATCAACTGTGAATATACATGCGTGACAATTGAGCAATCTGTACCTTTCAATTATTCTGTCAGTATTATCTGTTCTTTCAAGAAGGAAACATCATACAAATAGTTATTTTTTCAAACATAGTTAAAGTAAAATTTAACATCATGTCAGTATTCACAGTAAATAATTATCAAGGGAGGTAACACAATCACCCAAACATGGGTCAAAAGTAATTGCGCCCCTTTAGTCTGACATCACAGTAGTGCAGATACTAATAATTTCGGATATAAGACTTGGACATAAACGTTCGTCGTACATTTGAATTTGTGGTTGAGCTGACCCACGAAAATCCACGAAAATTAGTGTCCAACGAATAATAATGGTTTTACAGTAATGTCCATTTTAGTAATTTTATTTCACAAACAAAGGGTAATAACTCAGGTATTTCCAGCCCGATTTTGCTTATATTCAACTTGACCTGTAATCTTATGGTCATAAACAAACTATGCAAGATTTATGAAAACTGGATGAAAAATGAAGTCTCTATCATGAATAATATCCATTTTTTGCATATTTTTTCATATAATAAAGGGCAATAACTCATGTGTTTCTAGTCAAATCTTGCTTATATTCGAGTTCAACTGTAACCTCATGGTTATAGGCAAACTGTGCAAGATTGGTGGACTAGATGAAAAATGAAGTCTCTATCCTTAATAATGTGAATGGAAAATAAAGTCTACATGTTGGAAAAAGGCATGTTTGCACTTTTTTGCATGAAAAAGGGGCAATAACTCTAGTGTCACTGGTGTGACCTGGCCCAATAACAATCTCGTCCGAGATTTTATGGTCATACACAAACTGTGCAAGTTTGGTTAAAATTTGATAAGTGAAATCTCTCGTGAGAACGAAACAAGCTGGTGACGGGACAAAGACGACATACGAAGGACGACGCAGGAGAGGTCCCCTATACCAATAGCTCACCGAGCCGATGCGTTCTCAAGTTATGGAGCAGAAACCGTTTTTCTATTTTTGGAAACAGTGACCTTGCCCCCACCCACCCCATATGCAATCCCAAGTGAGGTCTCGATATAAGGTATCCATGTATGAAGTTTCATTACAATAGCTCAATCCGTTATCGAGTTAGAGAGCGGAAACAAAAAGTTGACGCCGCCACCCCACCCAACCACATACCCCAATCTAGTAAGCAAAATGTTTCTTCGACAAATTTGGTTCAAAATGTTGACATTATTGAAATACTATCAAGGTTTAACATTAACGATTCAGAGTTGCTTGGTGCACACTTATATCTCGAATAGTGTCTAATCTTGTTGTGGTTGTGTAATTTGTTCTGAGCGTTTCTGATATAAGTACAGTGTATTCCTGAGCATTAATCTGTGAACTTAATGGCAAATTCGTCAAGTACATCAGACTTTACAAGAAGGAACAATAGCACTCTCACTATATGACATGTACTAAAGAACTGGGCATAGTAACCATATCAACAAGCATGTTGGAACACATACTAAGCATGATGTAATTTTTACTTAAATAACCCTCCATAGAAAACAGCATGAAATTTCCAGTTTCAGAGCTCTAGGTGCATTCCTCCAAAAACATCTCATCAGGGAAAACTACTGAACTATGATAAACTGAACATCAGCTATAAGTGTTCAGGCAAAGACCACTGATACAAGGCATTACTGGGTGCAATGGAACAGGAGGAAAGCATTTTAATCATAATAGCTGCAGGGATGTGCTTAATTATTTTCAAAATTATTAAGTCAATTATATTGAGAAAATGGCTAATTAAATTTAATTAAATTACATGCCTTTTTCAAAAAGTAATTCATTAATTACAATTATTTTACAAAAAGTAATTAATAATTTGACCTGTTTTTAAACATCCAACTCGAAGCATTTGCATCACAAATTTATTCATCCAAAACCTAAATTCATTAATTTATCAGTATAATTCATTATTTTATTTATTTGTAAACATAAAATTCAAATCAAAGCATTAGCCACACACTTTTTACTTACTCATCCTAAACATAAATTTATTCATAAATCAGGTAGAAATAAGCATATTGACCTTCGTAACAGTTAATAATCACTGTTGAGTGACTAAAATATTCACCCAGTGTTCACTCTAACCAGTACTGAATAGGTATTCACACCTCTTTGTTAATTGAACAGCACTTGTCAAATAATATAAACTATCATTGTGAAATTTTCAAACGCCGATTGTTCGCAGTTCAGTAGAAAAGGCTAAGTAATTGAAAATAATTAGATTTAATTGACAATTACAGCCCAAATTTTGGTCATTAATTAATTATTTTTAATTACTTTAATTGACTTTGTCTCAATTATTCATTATTTTCAATTAGATAAAATAATGTAATTACTTATAATTAATTAAATTACAATTATAATTAGACACATCCCTGAATAGCTGGACATGGGTGCCAAATATTAGCATTATCACACTTTTTTGTAGCATATAGGAGGTCATGTTTTGACTCACACATTGTCCTGAAAGAGCAGCTCTTTAAAGCGATGCACGAGCATCAGATCTGCACTGAATCTCTTTAGTTCATTCAAAGATGACGACACTTCATGCAGAAGCTGTAAAAAAAAACAATAGAAAATCCTATATTTAACTCAAGTCAACCCAATATCAAACGCAACATAATTATGCAATCATTGCAGTATTACATTAACATGAATACATTTAAAATAAATATTATATAACAATGTATACCTTTGGTAACTTTGATCTTCTTGGGTATTGCTTCAGAAGATTTTCTGTTTCTATTCCTGATAATGCAAAACTTTGAAACACTTTATCGGCAATGTATTCTGCATCTGAAAAAAAAAGTGAATGTTGTCGCTCTATAAAATCTGCCAGTACCGGAGACCATAACAAAAGGACACCTCAAGACCAAGTTTTTAATGCAGATGACCCAGATTTTACAGGAAAATACACTTCACAGAGGACAATATGTACAACCTGACCTGATGGAAAATGTGGTCCCAGTGTTGTTTTTTTTACATTATTAAACCTAGAGATACTCCCTTCTCCAATAAGTGTATTAAAAGCTGCGGTATTGGCACTGTATTTGTTCTGCTTTAAATGCGCATTAAATACACTTTTAGTACACTAAGTGTATTGTTTCTGTACTTTTTCTGCTTTTTTTACGAAAAAGTATATTAATGTAATAGAAAACACACTTAAAATACACTTTAAATGCACTTAAGTGTATTTTTTAAAAGAAAAAGTGCATTTTTTATGGAGATAATACACTTTAAATGCACTTAATTGTGTTAATGCAGGGAAAATGCAGATAAATACACTTTTCTTCTTTAATAAGTGTATTTTTCTGCATTTTCAAGTGTATTAAACGCGTATTAAAAGCACACAAAATTTGGTGCCAATACCCCAGCGTTTAATACGCATTAATTGCATATTTAATACACTTTTCGAGAAGGGTTGTTTCTAAATGCAAAGTACCCATATTTTAAAAGAACCAAAGTTTTATGATTAGACAAAAATCTGACCAAGTTTTAACCTGATGCAATGGAAAATGAGATTGTTTGAATATAAAAATTTAGTTTTAGATTATAAATATAACCTAGTTTTTCAACCCACATGACCCATATAGGAACTTGGTCCAGATTTCATTAACGTAATCGACCTGACGAATTTCATCTGATCAGAAAACAAGGGAAACATGAACGAACCACATTAAAGCCATATTTATTTCTTTTGCTGAACATATGTTCAGATGACATAATAAACAATAGCTGAGTTGATGACAAAAATATATTCCAAAAGTCAGCTGAATACCTTATATAGTTCTGAAAGTAAAAGACTTCTGAATAAAAGCTTGAACTTAAAAAATCTGTGAAAATGGGGGCATAACTCTTGTCAAAATACAAAACAGAGTTAAGGGGATTGTTGCACTTGATGCTGGAGTTGAAAACATATTGTAAGTTTCAAGTGAATAATTTATGTACTTATGAAGTAACACAACTTCTGAATATAAACTTTAACCTTTAAATCTATGTGAAAATGGGAATTACTCTGTCAAAATACAAATATGAGTTATTGGGAATATTGCACATGATGTTGGAGTTCATAACAAAGGTAAACTCGTAAGTTCAAAGTGAACAAGAAACGTGGAGATTCCATGAAAACAAAATTTTTCGAACAAAATGCATAAAAGACAGTACAATAATGAAAGAGAGTGCTGGGTGCCATATGCAATCCAAACGAGGTCTCGTTATAAGGTATCTATGTATAAAGTTTCATAAATATATCGCAATGCGTTCTCAAGTTGTTGTGCTGAAAGCGTTTTTCTATTTGCAGTAACAATGACCTTGACCTTGATCTCACCCACCCCATAAGCAATCCCAAGCGTGGTCTAGATATAAGGTATCTATGTACGAAGTTTCATTCAAACATATTGATGGCTTCTAAAGTTTTTGAGCAAAAACCATTTTTCTATTTTTAGTAACGATGATCTTGACCCCACCCACCCCATATGCAATCCCAAGCAAGGTCTTGATATAAAGTACCTATGTATGAAGTTTCATTCAAATATCTTGATATGTTTTTAAGTTATTGAGCTGAAAACGTTTTCTGTTTTTAGTAATGGTGACCTTGACCCCACCGACCACATATGCAATCTCAGGCAGTCTTGATATAAGGTACATACGTATGAAGTTTCATTAAAATACCTTGATGCGTTATCTAGTTATTAAGCGGAAACAGTTTTTCTATTTTTAGTAACGATGACCTTGACATTGATCCCACCCATCTCATATGCAATCCCAAGCGAGGTCTCTATATAAGATATCTATGTATGAAGTTTCATCAAAATATCTTGATGCGTTCTCAAGTTATTGAGTGTAAACCATTTTTCAATTTTTAGTAACGGTGACCTTGAACCCAGCCACCCCATATGCAATCCCAAGCAAAGTCTCGATATAAAGTATCTATGTATGAAGTTTCATTAAAATATCTCAATGCGTTCTCAAGTTATTGAGCGGAAACAGTTTTTCTGTTTTTAGCAACAGTGACCTTGACCCCACCCACCCCATATGCATTCCCAAGCGAGGTCTCAATATAAGTTATCTATGTATGAAGTTTCATTAAAATATCTCAATCCGTTCTTGAGTTAGAGAGCGGAAAGAAACGTCGACGCCGTCACACCGCCCACCCACCCAAAGACATATCCCAATCTTATAACTGAAAATTTTTCTTTGAAAAATTGTGTTAATAACTTTTGTTTGGAAGTTACAAAACAACTCAATATAAACTTTAACTGTAAAACCTATGTGGAAAAGAGGCACAACTCTTTCAAAATACAAAACTGAGTTATGGGGAATGATGCACCCGATGCTTGACTTGATGACAAAAGCATATTCCAAGATATAGGTGAATAATTAAAGTTTTAATACTGAACAAAAACTTTGACCAAACAATTTTTTTTTGATAAACACACATGCCCCCGGTTGTTGTTAGATAGCCCATTTCTTAGTCCAAATTAAGTCAGGGCCAAGGTCAAAGAGAGGTTGGGTGATATGGGTGGATTGAGAACGGTCATAAGTAACAACTGTGTAAATATCCAAGTGTTGTAGTTAGGGGTGTTGGAGCCAGATGAAACTGCAAAATCTAGTTAACCAAGAAATGGCACTTTTGATTTATTATAAGTCCAAATTAGATCAAGGTCAAACTGAGGTTGGGTGATATGGGTGGATTGAGGATGGTCATAAGCAACAACTGCGAAAGTATCCAAGTGTTGTAGCAAGCAGTGTTAGTGCTAGACGAAACAGTAAAATCTACTTAACCTTGTCACAGACGGATGGAAGGACGGACGGACAGGACAATCAATATATGACTCCTGCATTAAGATGCTGGGGGCATAAAAATATATGTGAAAACAGGACAAAACTCTGTCAAAATAGTAGAACTCTGTGTGTAGCCAGAGGAGGCATAACTTAAGTACGAAGACAGCAATTATGCCGAACACCAAATTTAACCTTTCTTTTATGCCTACTTCGACTTACCTATAGTTTCATAATGATTGAACAAAAACTCTTAAAGTTATTGTCTGCACAAGCCTTATTTGAATTATTTTTTGTTTGTAAACTAGAACTCCGCGAGTTGGATGTGGCGCCAGACGGGGTATAACTCAAGTATGCTACTGGCAATTATGCCGAAAACCAAACTTAACCAATCTTTTATGCCTACTAACACTTTCGAAAGTTTAGTAATGATTGCATATAAACTTCTCAACTTATTGTCTGCACCAGTTTTATTTGAACTATTTTTTTTTTTAAAGGGGCATAACTCAAGTACAATAAAAGCAAATATGCCAAAAATTGAAATTAACCTTCCTTTTAAGGCTACTAACACTTCCAAAAACTTTCATAATGATAGCCAGAAAACTAATCAAGTTAATGTCTGCACGAACTGAAGGGGTTGCCGCTGCTGCCAACGCCGCCAAAAGTAACCCCAGAACTGAATGGAATGTTGCAGCTGATGCTGGAGTTGATGACAAATGTATATTTTAAGTATCAAGTGAATAACCTATCTAGTTTTGAAGTTATAAGACTTTTGAACATAAACTTTAACCATTTTCAGACACGGACGCCTATGCCAGAGGGAATTGAAAAGCTCACCTATTCTTCAAATAGTCGAGCTTAAAATGCCAGTAAGAACTGTTATCAACCTGGACAAATCAGGTTACGCAGGAAAATAATATGATTTATAAATTTAGACTGCATTGTGTTTACAAACAGAAAAACCTTACCTTCCCCTATTTTCTGGAAATGGATTATTCTCTCATTATAAACAAAATTGAAATTCACTATAATACAGTGAAACCTGTCCAAACCGAACCCTGTGAAAATGATCGACTGTGTCGGTCCCGATTTTTTTCCTTCTTATTATATATAAAAAAACCCTGAATAAACCAAACCCTGTCCAAACCGAATACCGAAACATTTATCACAAATTTGATCTCATTCAACCTTAAAAAACCTAAATAAACCAAACGGTGTATCCTGTCAGGTGTCATTTAGCAATGCCGCAGAGGCGAGAACCCGATAAATGGTGACCCAATTGAACACAAACGGCAAAATCGACATGGTGATAACGGGGCAGTTGTGCAATCAGCTAGTTGGCGCATGTGACAATAGTCAACTTGTGAAAAACAGATTAGTCGGTCGTGTTTTATGTTGAAATTTACGTACAGTATACAATTATAAATGTTTCACAACAGTGTAATTAATTTTAAACATATAGTAAATTCAGCAAAACTATAGGTTTAAACTATTCAAAGCAGTCAACAATTGGTGATTTCTTTAAACAGATGTAAATAAATTGTACGTTGAATACATGCAATTTTTTTTATTGATAATTTGTCGTTTTATGTACAAATATACATTTTTACATGCAAACAATAAAAAAATCAACACATACTCAAATTAAAATATACAATAGAATGTACATTTGAATAAAAATGACATATAATAAACAAGCGGGCGAAATGGTCCTGGGTTGCTCACCTGAGTTTCATTAGTCAAACAAATTTCCATGTGTTAGATTTTTATACGGATATGGATATACTGATAAGAACTGATGGCGGTCTAATCATTATGGAAAACTTTAAGTGACAACAGACATTCAAAATTTTGAAGTACATATTGAAATTGAAGCTTTTCCTTCAATTTGACCTAGAGAATTAGTTTTTGACCCCACATGACCCAGATTCGAACTCGTCTGAAATACCATTGGGACAAATGTTCGAACTCGTCTGAAATACCATTGGGACAAATGTTCTGACAAAGTTTCATTACAATTGGGCAAATAATGTAACTTCTAGAGAGTAAACAATCTTTTCTTCAATTTGACCTAGTAACCTTGTTTTTCACCCCACATGACCCAGATTCGAACTCGGCTGAGATACCATTAAGACAAATGTCCTGACCAAGTTTTATGAAGATTGGGAAAAAATGTGACTTCTAGAGCGTTAACAAGCTTTTCTTCAATTTGACCTAGTGACCTAATTTTTCACCCCACATGACCCAGATTCGAACTCAGCTGAGATATCATTAAGACAAATGATCTGACCAAGTTTCACGACGATTGGGCATATAATGAACCTTCTAGAGTGTTAACAATCTTTTTCTTCAATTTGACCTAGTGACCTAGTTTTTGAACCCACATGACCCAGATTCAAACTCGGCCGAGATATCATTGGGTCGATTTTTCTTACCAATTTTCATGAAGATTGGCCAATAAATGTGGCCTCTAGAGTGTTCACAAGGTAAATGTTTACGACGGACGAGACGATCCTAAAAGCTCACCATGAGCACTTTGTGCTCAGGTCAGCTAAAAACCTGGGCAAACCGAACACCTCTGAAAACCATATGATCGGCCCTGTCCCCGCACTGTTTAGTTTAGACAGGTTGTACTGTTTTATGTATCCTCAATGACACTTTTATTATTGTTTGCTGAGCAATATGGTGTGAAGTGATTTGTAGGGTGTTGTTTTCACAATGGTTTGTTTGACCCAGAGTATTTTTTACTGGTTATTGCAAATAAATTAGCATAGAAAATAACGATACAGGTAGACTGGCTAGCTTAGTTGATAGAGCGCTGGACTACAAATCTGAGGATCGCGGGTTCGATTCCCAACACGGCCACATAACTTGTGTGGGGATTGGTCATGAAATTATTTCTACGGCCATTCTACCCCTACCTCTGATTCAAGTAGGGCAGTTGTCAGTTACTGGCACAAGTATGTGCACTTAGTACTGGTAAACCAGCTTACCCAGGAAAAATGTAGGTTAACTGACAGCCGTTTTATGACTAAAATACTGTTGAATACGGCGAAAAATCCAAACAAACAAACAAACAAGACAAAAAGTGTGCAACATGTCAAGTATGAATAGTCATTTATATAAGCAAACAAGACAAAAAGTGTGTAACATGTCAAGTATGAATAGTCTTTTATATAAGAGTCTTATTGCCATTGATTAAGCGTCTCTTTCAAAATGGTGGCCAATTTGTGTTGTGGACAAACAATGAGTTTTTGCTTGTATCCTGGTATAAGGCGCACCAAAAAAATGATCATTAAATTGGATGAAAACATACAAGAGAATTTATGGTACTCTTAGTTTTAGAGAGATAAACATCTTCTGTCTAGTTTAGTTTCAAATTAATCAATATTCTTGTAGCAATGGGTGTCAATAAAGAATAATTTATTACCACTGGAAAATGTTGATCCAATCTGTATCTCTTCAAGAACCTGGTCTTCTGCACATGGATTGAACTTGACAGTCATCTGCACCAATCGCTTGTGAAATGACACAATGACAAGATCCTCACTCAGATCTTCAAGATTCCATTCAGAACATCTGAAGAACAAGAAACGAGGAAATTCCATGAAAACCAAATTTTTCGAACGAAGTGCATTAAAGTCAGCACAAAAACTTGACCTTGACTCCACTAACCCCATAAGCAATCCCAAGCGAGGTCAAAATACAAGGTATCTACATATGAAGTTTCATTAAAATATCTCAATGTCTTCTCAAGCTTTTGAGTGGAAACTGTCTATTTTTAGCAATGGTGACTATGACCCCACCCACCCCATATGCACTCCCAAGTGAGGTCTAGATATAAGATATCTATGTATAAAGTTTACTTAAAATATCTCAATGCGTTCTCAAGCTACTGAGAGGAAACTTTTTTAATTTATTTTTAGTAACAGTGACCTCAACATTGACCCCACTCACTCTATACACAATCCCAAGTGAGGTCTCTATATAAAGGTATCTATGTATGAAGTTTCACGAAAATATCTCCAAGTGTTCTCAAGTTATTGAGCGGAAACCGTTTTTCTATTTGTAGATAAACGGTGACCTTGAATTTGACCCTACCCACCCCATATGCAATCCCAAACTAGTTTTGATATAAAAGTCTTAAATTTTCAAATACAGTGTCTTATTGATTGTAGATTATGATGAAAACAAAACAAAACACATCTGTGATCATGACCATTAGTGTGTGACTACCTTAATACATAAATACCTTATATAGAGACCTCGCTTGGGATTGCATATGGGGTGGGTGAGATAATTTAATGAAACTTCATACAAACAGTGACCTTGACCTCACCCACCCCATATGCAATCCCACAGTCCTTCATAAGGCTTCCACTTGAGAGATTGTGTACCATAGACACATCGTTAATAATTACACCAGTATAGGAAACGTATCAACACGCTCACTTTGATCAGTAAATACGTTCACAAGCCTTTTTGGTGGTTCACTGTTTGTGTTTAGAGAATATATTTCAGTAATTATAAACTGATCGAGTAAACGATCATGGACGCCGCCATTTTGAAGCCAAAACGCAATATTTTTTATTTATGCTTAACAAATCAAATATACGTTAATTCTGTCGAATAATTGCAGTTGCTAACCAAAAAGTAAATGTTTCGTTTTAGTTTATGGTTTATTTACAAACTACACGATGTTTATTTATGTAACTTTTTGCGATTTTCGTCGTCCGACGTTTATTTGAAATATACCGGAAGACACCGATACGCTACGAACTGAGTCGATATTACCCGATTTCATTAGTGTGTGACTACCTTAAGATTCATTTAAATATCTTGATGTTTTCTCAAGTTATTGAGCGGAAACCGTTTTTCTATTTTTAGTAACAGTGACCTTGACCCGCGGACCCCATATGCAATCCCAAGCGAGGTCTTGCTATAAGGAATCTATATTTGAAGTTTCATTACAATAGCTCAATCCGTTCTCGAGTTAGAAAACGGATTGAGCCAAAAAAAAGTGCTACGCCCACCCGCCCAACGACATAACCAATCTAATAACCAACATTTTTCTTCAAAAAATTTTGTTAAAAATATATTGCAAACATTTCAGAGACACAACTTTCAATTTGTAAGCACAATGTGTATTGTACAAAAAAGGATGTTCCAGAATCCATTTTTACACGAATGAAGTTCCCGTTATGACAGTCAGTGTGTGACCCATACCATTAATTAAGCAATTCTCTAAATGTCCTTTTGTCAATTTTATACCCCTGTGCATTTAAATAGAAGCAATTTTTGTTAATTCTACTCTTTTCCAACAATCACTTTTATTTATACTCTTTTTGAATATACACTTTAAATGACATAATTTATTCCAATGGTTTCATAACTAAAAATCAGCACACACAAAATAAATAAAATACAGATCTGATAATTTACTTAAATTTAGAATGATTTTTAAACGCTTTACCTCATAAAATATTAGCCATAAAAATGTGAGGCCAGTAATAATAGTCAATTACATATGCAATAATAATATTTCAAAACGTTTTGCAACAAATTTCATCTCATTTAAATCTCTAGTTTATGAAGCATCTTCACACAACAATTATTACAATGATGAATAAGAATGTATTTCGCAGAATGTCGACATGAAAGTGTGAAGCATGCTTTGGAGGCATAAACTGTCATGCTTTGTAGCCATAAAACATCATATGGTTGCTTAGAACTCATGCATTTATAGTGGGTCATTTGTCAATACATGTATATTATATAAAGGTATTTTTGGTAAACAAATGGCTGTCAATATTTTGTTTGTTTGTTACTTTGGGTTTTAGGGCAACACAACACATTATGGTCATATCGTGCCGTTTACGTATGTTGATTTCTATATAGATAAGGAAATGTGAACTAAATTTTGTCATGTGTTTATCTCTTTCAAGTACTGGATTAATGTATACATGGCACTGCTTGGAAAAGTTCTTTACATTAATTTACTTGGAAATATCTATCGGGCATATCACCGAGGTCTGTGCAATTAATGAGCATATGTTTGACAGTAAAATGTTCGTCGCAAGGTATACAATGAGGTGCTTCTTCTCTTTTTAGAAGGTATGAATGTATCAACATGGTATGTCCTATTCTGCAGCGAGTTTAAACGATTTGATCATGTCGGTCTGAAAGAGTAAAGGAAGTCAATATGATAGTTTCTGTGGAAATAAACAACAAAAAATGTTAGAAAAACAAAGGTCAACAAAAACTATTTCTAGACCAAAACATGTACTGTCACTGTCAGATGACATATTCACGCGAATGCACTGTCAGTAAGTGCAACCTTTGACACCAAAAAGAATCTTTGTAAATAAAAGTGAATGAAAAATATAAACTTAATTATTTTTATCAAAATGGCTGCTCTGGAAAAACTTAAACCAAAATGTCAAGTTAAACAAGAGGGCCATAAGGCCCTCGGTCACTCACCTGAGGGCCTTATGAAATAACCTATTCTGAGCAAGCGACATGAACATTCAGCTAAAATTGTGGCCTTTAGATTGTTAGCAAGCTTGTTTCTTTCAATTTGGCCTGGTGACCTAGAATTTTACCACATGTGACCTCGGTTCGTTCTTGTCCGAGATATCATCGGGACAAATGACCTGAGCAAGTTTCATGATGATTGGGATAAAAATGTGGCTTCTATAATTTCACAAGAATTAAAAAAAATTCAATATGTCCATATAAGGAAAACTGAACCCCCTCCCCTCCCATGATGGCCATGCTTTTCAATGGACCGGAATCATTTTCTTACTCGGCCAAGATATGATAAGAACAAAGGATCTGAGCAAGTTTCATGTTGCTTGGGCTAAAAATGTGACTTCTAGAGTGTTCACTAGCTTTTTCTATAGCCATATAAGGAAAACTGCCCACCCAACCCCCTGGTGGCCATGTTTTACAACAGACCGGAACCATTTTCGAACAGAACAAAGGATCTGAGCAAGTTTCATATTGATTGGGCAAAAAATGTGACTTCTAGAGTGACACAAGCTTTTTCTTCAGTTTGACCAAGTGACCTAGTTTTTGACCCCACCAGTTTTTAACTCGGCCCAGATATCATTAAGACAAATTCTGTGACAAAGTTTCATGAAGATTCGGCAAAAAATGTGACATCTAGAGTGTTAACAAGCTTTTTCTTCAATTTGACCTAGTGACCTAGTTTTTGACCCCACATGACCCATATTCAAACTCAGCCGATATATCACTGGGACAAATGTTCTGAGTAAGTTTCATGAAGATTTGACAAAAAATGTGACTTCTAGTGTTAACAAGCATTTTCTTCAATCTGACCAGGTTTTTGACCCCAAACGACCCAGATTTAAACTCGGCCGAGATACCATTGAGACAAATGTTCAGACAAAGTTTCATGAAGATTGGGCAAAAAATGTGACTTCTAGAACCTTAACAAGCTTTTTCTTCAATTTGACAAAGTGACCTAGTTTTTTACGACCCCACATGACCCAGATTTGAACTCGGCCAAGATACCAAGAAGACAAATGTTCTGACCCAGTTTCACCAAGTTTGGGCAAAAAATGTGACTTCTAGAGTGAAACGAAGCTTTTTCTTCAATTTGACCTAGTGACCTAGTTTTTGAACCCACATGACCCAGATTCAAACTCGGCCGAGATACCATTGGGACAAATGTTCTGACCAAGTTTCATAAGGTTTGGGAAAAAATGTGACTTCAAAAGTGTTATGAAGCTTTTTCTTCAATTTGACCTAGCAACCTAGTTTTTGACCCTACATGACCCAGATTCGAACTCGGCCAAGATATCATGGGACAAATGTTCTGACCAAGTTTCATGAAGATACAAATGTTCTTACCAAGTTTCATGAAGATTCAGCAAAAAATGTGACTTCTAGAGCGTTAACAAGCTTTTTCTTCAATTTAAACTAGTGACCTAGTTTTTGACCCCACATGACCCATATTCAAATTCTGCAGAGATATCACTGGGACAAATATTCTGACCAAGTTTCATGAAGCTTTGGCAAAAAATGTGAAATCTACAGTGTTATGAAGCTTTTTCTTCAATTTGACCTAGTGACCTAGTTTTTGAAGCCACATGAACCAGATTCGAACTCGGCCAAGATTTCATTGGGACAAATGTTCTGACCAAGTTTCATGAAGATTGGGCTAAAAAATGTGACTTCTAAGAGTGTTAAAAAGCTTTTACTTCAATTTGACCTACTGACCTAGTTTATGATCCCACATGACCCAGATTCGAACTCGGCTGAGATATCATTGGGACAAATGTTCTGACCAAGTTTCATGAAGATTGGGCAAGAAATGTGACTTACAGTACAGCTCGTAGCCATTTGTCAAATCCCGCGTTGCCACCACGGACAAACGCGCTGTAACGAGGACAATCGCAGCGATTAATTTTTACATCAATTAAAAAGCACATGCAAGCATACTTTACACACTATAAACATCTGTGAAAATTATATGAATTTATATTAACGACGTCACTGTGTAAGCAACTTACCTTTGTCAGTTTAACAAATATATTCCATCTTATTTAATCCACCAATAATGGCACCGTGCACAATAAATTTGCGATATCAGAATACTGAACATCAACATAAATCACCGCATACAATTTAGTAACGTTTTATGAACTAAATGAGTAATGCAATGAACGGGAATCGGGGACAGTTCAAAGGTCTTTGAAGCTGTACCTAAGTGTTTATTAGGGGCTTCAAATTCATAATCAGGGAGTTTAAATGATGACCCTGTCATGTCGACTTAAAATGTACCTGAATATCTCTCACAAAACTACATACGTCGAAAAACATTGTTGTTTAATTTTAAACACTGTTTCAAATACTACATCTATACAGGGTACTTACATGTGTATTAACATCTGCACCTGTTTAAAAATAATATTATAACGCGTTTTTGTTTTCGTTTTGTTGTTGATTCTTGCAAGATACATGTGCATTTGGTAAAATTCCTATTAACTTAAAATATACATTGCCATGTTGCTAATATTAACTTTTTAAATTGCATGAATAAGTTTGAGATTGCATGACTGTGTTACTCAATATTTTTTTATTTGAATAAATTTTTTTTGTCGCTGCTTTATAATTAAGTAAATTATTTACACATTATATACATTTATAGATATGATGTGTGAACACTATCGGCTTGGCATGGTAATCTTAGCAATTGTTCTATTTGCAATTAAAGTGACGTGTGTAATCATTTTAGGTGCTAACTGTTATCACAATCTGCTGGGGTCGGCTAACTGTTAGCTTTGAGTAAAAAGTGTGACCACCTGTACCAGTATAAAAAGCTTACTGGCAGTGATTCTTCACAATCTACTAAGTTGTAATGCTATGGGGAAAGTAAACCAAACAACGAAACTGGAGATCATTAATCTCAATCGAACTGGATTTCGCATGCCAGCTATAGTCAGGTCGCTAAATGCAAAAGGACACAGTGTCACACGCCAGCAAGCTTTGTACTAATTCAATCAGTATACGCTTGGCTATTTTAACCCCGAAGAGCCCGCAGAACGCGAAAAGAAAACTGTGTTTCGGAAGGTAACAGCGAGGGATATAGATGTAGAAAAATCGTTGAGTCTGAACGCGAATCAATCAAGGAAAGACATTCATGTTGAATTAGCTAAAGATGGTGCCAACCTGTCTCTATTAACTGTAAAGAGTGATTTCCGTTTCTGGCTTCAAAAATGCCACCCCTAGGTACGGTCAAATGGTTAGGGATGTAAATAAACTAAAATGGGTTGAATTTTGCAATCAGCTCATCTCAATAAATGACACAATGGCCAATATCATCTTTACTGATGAAAGTTAGGATAAACTACACCAAAATAAAAGAACGGCCTACAGGAAACATGACCAGGCCCATCCCATACTCCCTAAACCAAAACACCCTCTGAAGCTGCACGTGTGGGGTGGCATTAGTCGTCGGGGTCAGATGAAAATTGTGGTCTTTGAAGGTATAATGGAAAGCGAGTTTTTTAAGGAAGCCATCCTAAAGGACGCTGCCTTACCATTCATGAACCACAGGTAATCGAAGGTCATCGTTTCCAACAGGACAGCGATCCTAAACACAAGTCCAAACGAGCCAGGGATTTTATGTCGGCTACCGGAATCAATCACTGGAACATATGGCCCTCTGGTAAGTTGATCGTTATTTTTTCTTTATTTATAATAATAAATACTAATGTTTTTATATTTATATCATTCAATATAAAAAAGGCAGTATATGCTAATAAATTAGTATATTAACTCGTTTTGTCATTGTCTTACAGAAAGTCCTGATCTTAATCCGATTGAGATGGTATGGGCGCACATGAAGCGTGAAGTAGCAGAGGACCAGTCCACCACCAAGGAAGAACTAACCCGCATCACCACCAAGTTCTGGTATGAGAAGCTGAATACCGAACTGTGTAATCGATATATAGACCATATTTTTAATGTAGCTCCAGTGTGTGTGGCGATGGAGGGGAGGCCTACAGGGGATTTGCCTAATAAACTGTTCCCTGAAACATCGATGGGAAGAAGCTTCCAATATTTCAAACAAAAAATGGCCAGTGAAGAGCTGAAAGAAAAAATGAAAACAGTCATGTGACTTTACGTATTATTTTTCGTCTTCATACGTAATTGCTGTTATCGGATATTTATATATTTACTTGATTTGCGTGCATTACATTGCATTGCCTTATATGTATATCACAGTTTGCATATTGTTAGTCACATCATGTATTGACTGTAATGTAAATTTACCCACCATATTCACGTTATGTTTGAATGTTTATTAAATGACAATAATGTTCGTAACATGTATTGATTATGTACAATAAACTTACCCACCACATTCAACGTTTATTTAATTATTATTGGCATTATACTTGTTCATATTGTTGATAAATTAAGAAAGAACACATACAACATGTACATGTATATTTGGTGTTTATTTCTATTAACCAATAAATAATATACAATGTTAATGCATACATAAATACAGAATATAGCAGACTACTACAAGCTAAGATGACAAATACCAACATACATCAAACAAAAACACAATTGCATTAACCGATACCAATACGTGAGAACTGTCCACTTGTAATCATAAAAAACGAACATAAAACAACGTATATTTCAGCATCGATGTAAGTCCATGTACATGTGCATGTATTTACATGTTATAATAAAGTCCATTGGGGGTCATCAGGGCCTCACTTCCGTAGAATCCCGCCGATGTCATTAGACAGTCACTTCCGGGAGTCACCTGAGGCTCACTTCCGGCAAGTCTGGAGTGGGTCGGGAGGGCCTGGGTGGTAGGAGGTCCCGAAGCGTCGCTCCTTTACTTCTCTTTCCGCCACAGCGACTCGTTCACCTTAGGAACAACTGAGTCCTGCCAGGACCGTTCACTGGCCACATCTGGGTAATACGATGACACATACTGTCTTATTGCATTCTTCCTTCTTGGGCTTAGGGGGGTTTTGTTGTGGTGCCGCCGCCCTTCCAGCTGACCATGTAACGCATCATGGTGTTGGTGTAGAGCTCCGGGTATAACCGCTGTGTTAGACGTGCAGCGAAGTTTCCGGGGCCCTTCGCCTCCCTGTTAATGTCTCGCAAAACTTCGTCCGGAATATAGAACGCATCCGGTACTTGGGTTGTGGCAGCTTGTTGTAGTGTTGACTGCACACCAGATGCCTGTCCCAACACCAACGCGTCTAAGCGCATGGTGTGCGACCGCAGCAGCTCCAGAATCTCTGCCTGGTTGCGGCTTTGATCCTCTAGGATTTTCCGCATTCTTTCTTGTTCCTTTAGTATAGCATTCAGCATTGACTCCATTGCGTTTACTTGTGTGTGGAGCTGCAGAGGTGGGTAGCTCCGTACATTCCTGAACAGGAAGTTGTTCCCCCGAGCAGGCGTGGTCGTGTCGACTGGCTCCACTACCTCTGGAGTCGTCATCGCAGCGGTCACGGACATTGTCGCAGGAGCGGGCCTCGCTGGCTTGGTCAGGCTTTCCGACGTCGCCGGGATCATCGCGGCAACCTCATCCGGCATGACCATGGCTGGCTGCGGTGCGTAAAAACCAGGTGTAGTGGCCTGGACTACTGTTGCCATACGTTTGCCCGATTGTGTCTGTAATCAGAAATTCAATATAAATGTACTGTTTTATAATATTAACTGTTATAATCTATTTTTATATATGTGCGCCGAGGCGATAAAACATGATTTTTAACGGATTGTAGGTCCTGTACTTAGAAATATATAAAACACAAGTACACAGCTGACACAGTATCTACATTGTACCATACATATACCCTATCTATATATCGCTTAGAAAGTACGATGCACAAAATATTCCTAAAAAAGCATTTCATGTCAAAGTGTCGTACTTTACATGTACCATTATGACTATTATTAACCGTGATTATCAACAATTTGTTACAGTGCAACAAATGAATATTCAAGTGTTACATCAGCAACAATGTGACATCACCCACCAAACAACAACAACATTTTATAGAATATAATATTATATGTAACTTACGTTCTCTACTGCCTTTGCTCTTTTCTCTACTTCAGGGCGTGGTGGCAGGACTAGGGAACGCTGGCTGGCGCATTTCTTTGTCGGTTCCTGCTGCAACAATGACGGCTTGATTGAACTCCGTTGATTTTGCACCCCATTGCACGACGTGCAAGGATCCAACCTTTATCTACAAAAAAAAATTACTGAAATTTCTGCTAATTTAAAACAAATAAGGGTATCGAACCAACTGACCAGTTGCAATAACATAGATCGCTACGCCGTTCTATATTATAATATAATTATTAATGATATAATAATGAAATACAATACAGTACAATACAACGGTGTCAAGGTTGCATGTCGCGTTCACAACGAAAACAAGAAGAATGATGAAGTCACAACATGCACACTACAAGGTTCTGAACATTTTACGCACTGGCACGAAAATGGTAAAAGACTTATGTAAAATTTTCATAACATAAAACTCATTAGAGAAGTTGATTAATCAAATTAAAAAGTTCGTGGAATGTTTTTAGAGGACAATGAACAGCATTATCATTTTTCTACTCCGTAGGTCGAGGGTTGTAGTCACCTCGCAAGTCTATATAACTTAATAAACTAAAAATTAAAATATCACGAATTAGCACATGATTTCACAATGGATTCTAGTTATTTGTCTAACGAGGGGGTCATAAGATACCATAGCCACAAACCGCCGGGATCTTATCATAGTGCCCTTAGAACAATACCACTAATCCGATGCAATTGCGTAATGCATTGAACGATAAAGATCTACATGTACATGCCGAGACAGTCACCATGAAATTTACAACTTTCGAATAAAGATGGTTGAGTTATTATAGTACACATTAATATTTTAATTTAGTGTTTTTAAAGAATTTTAAACTTAAATACAACACCAAAACTTGAATGATGAAAGACATCATCTTATGCAATTGTAATTTAGTTTATTTAAATGAAAAATATACTATTATAATTCATTTTCTTACATTATAGTTCAAGGTTACTAGTATAAAGAAGCTTCATCAAGCCCCGTAGAATATTAAGCATACATTTTGTATTTATATATTAAAATGCTATGACTACACACAACGATTGATTCTAAAATACACATTTAAGGATAATAACTAGGACCTTAGGCTATAGGAGGTTCTATGAAGAAGAAAAACAAGCACTTGCCTCTTCCTCAGTCCGTATATATCCCTTACTCCTCACTTGACACTTCAAATAAACTGAACAAGGAAATGTGAGTCCTGTTTTGTTCTTTTCCTTGAAGCTATTTTATGATTTCAATTTTTATTCGTACAATTTTGAATCACCGCACAGAAACTTTAGCAAATGAGTGTTTAGAAATTAAGGGATTATGGACATTATATAGACATACAAGGGGACGAGCATTTCATGAGTGACACAAGTGACAAATACATCGCAAATTGTCACTTCTGATTTTGGGGACTAGAGACCATATGTTACCTGGACACCATGCCCCCTAGTCCTGTTGAACCTGTCATGTTTGCAATATACTTGCGAACTATATACATGTGTAAAGGTGTTAAAAGGAGCCTACTGACGTTTCAAAAGGGTTTCAGGGTAAACAAAACATGCATTATCGGAGGATGCAAAAATGAGGTCACCCGAGAACAGTGTCCAAATATGGCAAAGTCATTTATGAGAAGTCGATTCCTACGATTGTTAAGCCAATGAATATCAGTATAGAAGTATTCATATAATAAAAATAAAGTTGTGTTCTCGTTTTTCCGAGTGTACATGTACCTCTAAAAATCACACCCTTCGTTGCAAATTCATTGACCTACAGTAGTGTTTTTAAATACAATATCGTCTAAAAACTTGTGTTATTTTTTTAATTTCCCTTCAATCCAATTTTAATGACCAATAATTAACAGCCATTTGTTTATGTTTTTTTTTTAAACTCTACATATATGACGTTTTAAAACAAGACAAAAAGTGTGGTAAATACTTATGAAACTGGAGCGAATCTTTATATGGCAAATCGTTACTGAATTTTTTAACGATTTTGAAACAAGAAACAAATATATTTTCTGGAATTTGGCTAGATGAAATTTATAATTATATAAATTATCTATTAAATGTAAATTTAGGAACAACTTTTACTTGTAAATACATATATGTAAAATATAATTTCATAATATCTGGTTTTAGATAAAGTAGATAACGTCGCGGTGTTACGCCGCGAAACTTCACCGCGGATCACGGCGGAAAGCCGTCTGTTGTGTTGTTTCTTGGGTATTTTTACGGCCACGGTGGCCCAACACGACAACCACCGAGGACCACGGACCGCAGCGTTTTTGAACAAAATCGTGACCGCGGTGGCCGCGCGGAAATTGTATAATGGCTAAGAGCGGTACTGTATAGAGTATTAACGAGGTAAATGTTGACGATGCAAGACGGAAAAAAGGCAATCGCAAAAGCTCACCATGAGCACATTGTGCTCAGGTGAGCTAAAAAGGGGCATAAATCTGTCAAAATATAAAGCAGAGTTATGCGGGTTGCTTTCCTGGTGGAGACATTGATAGTATGGAAGTTTCAAGTAAATACTGTGATAGTTTTAAGGTATTTGACATTATAAAAAACTTGGCCAGAAGGGCTAAAGGACGGACATAAAAAAGACCCCATGCACATATATCAGTGCTTGTGCCGCTATACGAACTTTACGGATATGTGACAAACTGATGTGATGTTCAAGCTGTGGGCATTATGCTTGCACATTTGTCAAGCAAAAAAGAAAAGTAACTCACAGCAGATGTCCCTGGACGGCTTGCAAGTGTTCGCCCCTTGCTAGCTGCTCATTACAGTTGTGTGTTTTGGTCTTGGTCTGTTTGTATAAGGTCTCCAACTCCTTCTCCAGATGACCACAACTCTCCTTCTCAGCATCAATGTTTCTGAACATGTAGAAATCAACATACCATAATATTTTACGACCACCTCGATTTTACGACCACCCCGCTAAAGCGGACACTTTTTAAAAGACCCGATTGTTTCCCTATATATTTCAATGGTCGCAAACCTCGATTATACGGGCACCCCGCTCTTCCGTATTACGACCACTAATCCCAGACCGAACGTACCAAATAATGCTGAAAATGACCCCATTATTGCACTCAATGTCATTTGGTCGTTGACACTTAACATCATCAAATAACAAAGTATATGCCGTGGAGATAACAGAATGCTTTGCGGTATAAAAGGAGCGTGTGAAAAACAATGTTGCAAATGTTTTGGTAAGGGATTAGCACATCAACTGTGTATTAGATTACGTTAATTGACACTAGCTGACAGTTAGCGGGTAGTACTGATATTCTCATACCGTCAGGCTGTACTAATTATGTATCATTTGCTATAAATATGTATATGTTTAATGCAATAAACTTGAAAGAATGAATGCTGAACCTTAAATGGGCTTAGTTAATCAAGTTTTATTTGTTTTCCTATTTAATAGGAAGTTCATACATGTACTCATAACTATAAGTTACATAATCTCTATTCAATAAAACTTATTATTGAAAACAAATTAGAATTTTCGTTATCTGTTGATTATTTATTATTTTCATAAAAAACTTGAATTTACACAGAAGTATGAATGTACTGACTCAGTGATCTGCCGGACCTCGATAATACGACCACCCCGCTATTAAGACCACTTTTATTAAGACCCCAAAGTGGTCGTATTAGCGGGGTTTTACTGTATATATTGTTTTATTTTAAATCACTTCAATACTACTGGACTGCACAAGAAAATTAACCAAAGGTCAATAACTCCATAAATATTGAAGAAAGAGTTATGGTCCTTGTACTCTGCACTTCCTCTCAATGCCCTCTATCAATACATGTGGTGTTATTTCAAATTCCTTCAATACTGAGGTAGTAATTATCTGCACAAAAGAAAACAAAGGAGAAAAACTCTGTAAATACTAAACACGAGTTATCGTCCTTGTACTCTGCACTTCCTCTCAACGTCCTATACCAATACACTAAAACCCCGCTATGCTACCACCTCGATTTTACGACCACCCCGCTAAAGTGGACACTTATTTAAAGACCCGATTGTTTTCTTATATATTTCAATGGTCGCAAACCCCGATTATACGGGCACCCCCCTATTCCATATTACGACCACTATTCCCAGACCGAAAGAACCAAATAATGCTCAAAATAACCCACGCTATTGCGACCAGTGTCATTTGGTCGTTGACAATTAACACTATCCATTAACAACATAAGCCGTTGAGATAGCATAATGCTTTGCGGTTTAAAAGGAACGTGTGAAAAACAATGTTACAACTGTTTTGATAAGGGATTAGCACATCGACTGTGTCTCATATTACATTAATTGACACTATCTCGCAGTTAGTGGGTAACACTGATGAATGCTGAACCTTAAATGGGCTTAGTTAATAAAGTTTTAAATAATTTCCAACTTAATGTGAAGTTCATATCCATAACTATACGCTACATAATCTGTATTCAATAAAACATTTTTTGAACACAAATTGGAATTTTCATTTTCTATCTATTATTCATAATTTACATTAAAACTTTTAATTACACAGACGTTTTAATGTACTGACTCGGTGATCTGCCGTACCTCGTTAATACGACCACCCCGCTATTAAGACCACTTTTATTAAGACCCCCAAGTGGTCGTATTAGCGGGGTTTTACTGTATATGCGGTTTGATTTAAAATCCCTGCAATACTAATGGAGTTATGCTTTGCACAAAAAAAACAATGGGCAATAAGTCCATAAATATTGAAAAAAGAGTTATGGTCCTTGTACTCTGCACTTCCTCTCAATGTCCTCGATCATTGTATGAAGTTTCATTTCAATCTCTGCATTACTAATGGAGTTATGATCTGCACAAGAAAATAAAACAAAGGGCAATAACTCTGTAAATATGGAAGAAACAGTTATGGTCTCTGTACTCTGCACTTAAACTCATTATCCACTACCATTCTATGAAGTTTCAGTTGAATCCCTTCAATACTATGGAAGTATGCTCTGCACAAGAAAGTTAAAGCTTTGCACAAGAAAATAAATCAAAGGGCAATAACTCCAAAAATATAGAAAAAAAAATTGTGGTCCTTGTGCTCTGCACTTCCTCTCATTGTCCTTTATCTTTCTATGAAGTTTCGTGTGAATCTCTGCATTACTAATTGCAGGGTTGTCATTAAGATTTTTTCAAGTAGCCTCAATGACCAATTGAGGAGGCCAAAGCTTCAAACGCCGAAGTGAACCAGGGGGGTTTGGGTGCATGCTCCCCCAGAAATGTTTTTGAAATCTAGATGCAAAATCCTAGCCAGGGCTTACTCTACCATTCGTCAAATAAGCCAATGGCAAAAAATTTCACTACTTGGCTAATAAATTTCCATTTGGCTACAACTTTTTCTTTATAAAACCCTATAAAATACCCAATATGCGCAGGATTTCAATGCTGTATGGTAAAATCGCTTAAAAAAAAAATTAAACCAGGGGCAGCCCTGCTAGCATTTGAACAATTTTGGACACATGATTCATGATAGTTTGACCTATGAAATGCACCCTTTTATACTTAATTTTGATAGTTCATATTTTATAATCAATTATAAAAATAACACACACACAAATAAAGCTGTCTACTTTTGTGATATTTTTTTTATGACTTGACTTCTTAAATTCAATACACATTTTAAAAATGATTTTTATAGATTGAACAAGAAGTAGATTTAATAGATTAATAGTGTAACACATTTATTTTTTATATAAACATTCACAATGCATCGTAACACATTCAAAAATGCATAATTTTTTTTATCAATAAAACACTGCATTCAAATTTCCATGCAATTATTTTTCCTATTAGAAATGAACAAACAACAAAATCTGTTAAACACACAAGTCATTAATGCTAACACCTGTTAAAACTAAGAAGCTAACAGCATGACCTCATCAGTTAGATGGGATTCCAAATCTGCAAGCTAAAGCAACTGTGTCGGTTTGACTTCGAATGCCTTTGATGTTACTGCCAAACTCTGGCTATGGTCTAGCAGTTTATACATTTAGAAGTAATCCCCTGTAACACGCTTAGCACATGGTCAGTGTGAAAAGCATCAATCAGTATTACTGTACCTGAACAACACAAGCACTGTCCATAAAGCATTGGTGAATTAGTGTTCTTGGGAAAAGTCAGGGTGTGAAAAAAATCAGAATGTAGTTTTGTTGCATTGCATAAATTGGAGATTCAAATGGTGGCAAAGAAATACAAATGTCTTTGAATTAAAATGGAAACTGTGTTACCAGGGAACACTTATTGGATATTAACATGATTATTACATTCAATATGGATTAGTGTGTGTTGAGGTCAAAGACTGGCTTTCACTTTCAGAACAAGGTACACAATAATTTATTTTTATTTCTTTGAAAATTTGAGCCAACCCATAACTCGTTTCAAACGGTCAATTTGGCCCGCGACCGGCTCTTAAGGACAACCCTGTTATTGAGTTGTGCTCAGCACAAGAAAATAAAACACAAGGCAACAACTCTGTAAATATTGAAGAACGAGTTGAGGTCCTTGTACTCTGCACTTCCTCTCATTGTCCTCTATCATTACATGAAGTTTCATTTGAATCCCTTCAATACTAATGGAGTTATGCTCCGCACAAGAAAATGAAACAAAGGGCAATAACTACGTAAATATTGAAGAAAGAGTTGTGGTCCTTGTGCTCTGCACTTCTTTTCATTGTCCTCTATTATTATATGAAGTTTCATTGGAATCCCTTCAATACTAATGGAGTTATGCTCCGCAAAAGAAAATTAAACAAAGGGCAATAACTCCGTAAATATTGAAGAAAGAGTTTGGGTCCTTGTGCTCTGCATTTCCTCTCATTGTCCTCTATCATTATATGAAGTTTCATTTAAATCCCTTTAATACTAATGGAGTTATGCTCTGCACAAGAAAATTTAACAAAGGGCAATAACTCCGTAAATACTGAAGAGTTATGTTCCTTGAGCTCTGCACTTCCTCTCATTGTACTCAAATATTATTTCAAGTTTCATTCCCTTTAATACTACTGCAGTTATGATCCGCACAAAAGGCGTGAGGGACGTACGAACGGACGGACGATGCGATTACTATATGCCCCCGAAGACCGAAGTTCCCTTAGAAAGAACTCTGGCAGAATTTCCCATTTATTTATTGTGAACTTATTAATGTTATGATTTTGAACTTATTTATATATGAATGAATTTATTGTCATTGTATATTTATGATAGTGGAATTCTACAATACAATGATAAAACTTACATTTTGTGTTTATTCTCCTTTAGTTTAACTAAAACAAAAATCATGATTTATAAATGACTCACTACCGCCTCTGAAGTACTTGTTAAGTCACAGTCGTGACAATATTCCAGAATATCAAAGCTTTTAAATACAGCTTTTACAATAAAACACCAAGAAACTAGTTTCTGTAAACTGGAGTCCTATCTAAATCAGACATTTTATGTTTCCTGTATTAAAGCTATATAATTATGCACGAGGGTTGTTCGTGAAGTTCACGGAAAATGTCATTAATTTTTGTTTGAATAGGAATATTGAAACAAAGCATACACCGTTAGAATGCTCAATCTTATTTACGGAATAAATAAAAGTATCAAAAATATATATATACAAACATACATGTCATTACAACTTAAAACATGTCATTGATCGTTTTCCGGCCCACGGTCGACATTTACATTGGAATGATATGCGCACGTTCTCAACGAAATCGCCATTGATCACTACACACTGTGTGTATGTACAGCCACTTGTCATAGGTTTCTACATACCACGCATTATTGAAAGTAGAAACTATGGTCTGTAATGCCACTTGCCACTTGTCCGCAAAGTTGCATCTTCAGTTCAGGAAACAGATGCATGTCCATAGGCGCAAGGTTGGGACTGTACAACGGGTGTTCAAGCAATTCGAAACGCGCATGCCAGTTATACACGAACGTTTTTTCGCATGCTGGAACAGTGTCAGATTTTTTTGATCCACTTCAAAGTTTATGCTGGCGATTTTCCGAGTCCAACACCAAACTCCAAAATCCTGCGTAACTCGACATCGCCTGTTGACGTCATGTTCTTTAAGCTTTCCAAACAACAGCGTCCACACAAAGTGTTATAACTTTCTTACGGTTGCTGTTACGGAAAACAAATTCACAGAAAGGACGTCAGAATCTTGCAATTTTATCACATGTTTTCGTGCAAATTTAACGTAAAGGACTCCAAAAGCGTTAGAAAGTGAAGTAAAATATGGCGCGGGGCGGATATGTAAGGGTGTGTTACTATGGATACGAATAATGCGAAAATAATTCTTGTTAATTGTATGCGATTGTAATGGGCACATATCAAGGTGCATTACGTTTAATGCTCATTAAAATGTATGCACTATTTTAAAATTTACTGGAATATTCGGTGAACTTCCCGAACTACCCTCGTATACATCAGGACATCTTTTGTTTTTACATTATTGACATAGTGATCTAGTTTTTTACCGCATATAACCCTTATTTGATCAAAACCTAGATTTTATGGAGGACAACAATCTGATTCCTTAATGAGTTTACTACAATGACGTTTACTTTATTTGACCTAGTGACCTTATTTTGACTGCAGATGACCCAAATTTCATCACAACCTAGATTAATGGAGGACAACAATCTGACGAAGTTTCAAGCTGATCTGATAATAAATGTCTCTGCTAGAATGTAAACAGTGTTTTTAAATTTATTTCATCAAATGACTTAAGTTTGTCAACCCAAATGATCCATATTTGACCTGTACTAGTATCTAGATTTCATTGAGGTTAACATTCTGACAAAGTTACAATCTGATCTGATAACATGAGGGCCAAAATGGCCCTGGGTCACTCACCTGAGATTAATCAATCATAATGGCATATTTTTGTGGAATTATTTCAAAATCCAGATAGTGGTTTATATAATATTTTCAAAGTTTTTAATAAAGCCATATAAGGAAAACTACCCTGTCCCACGGCAGTCATGTTTTGATAACAAATCATAATAAAAACTGAAGGCATTCAATAGAGGGTCATACAGGGAACATTCCTGTCAAGTTATTTTCAAATCCAACAAGGACATCAGTTAAACTGATGGCTGGTCCCCAATGTGCTTTGTCAAGCAATATAAATGCTATGTGAAGGGCAAAGAAATTAAAATGAAAAAAAATCGACAGAAATGTGCACTATATACCATATTTAAGAAATTTTCAAAGTCCCATAGCTCCAAGAAAAATCATTGAAGCGGAAAATCCCGCTGATATGCACACCTCCTCTTGGCAATGAAGCTTCCCATAAAAGTTTATTGAAATCTGGCCAGTAGTTACTGACAAATAGCCTGGACAAGAATTTATGCAGTATATTCTGATTTCAGAAATCTTCAAAGTCACATAACCCTGAGAAAAATCATTGAAGCGGAACATCCTGATAGTATGCACACCTCTTGGTAATGAAGCTTCCCATACAGTCTTGTTGAATTCCAGCCAGTAGTTGCTGAGAAATAGTCTGGACAAGACAGTGAAGAATTGTGCACTATATACTGATTTCAGAAATCTTTGAAGTCCCATAACTCTGAAAAAAATCATTGAAGCAGAACGTCCTGGCAGTATGCACACCTCTTGGTAATGAAGCTTTCCATAAAGTTTCTTTGAATTCCGACCAGTAGTTATTGAGAAATACCATGGAGAAGAAAGTGTGATGGAAAGACGGGCGGACAAAGCGGCGACTATATGCTGCCCACAAAATTTTTCGGGGAGCATAACAAGTGGTTTCTGACAAGACGATTTTTAAAGCTTTTAATAAAGGCTTTAAGGAAAAGGCCCCGCCCCATTGCAGCCATGTTTTTCAACGTCTTGAAATAATTTGTTGGAGGACCACCTGAGGAACATTACTATTAAATTATTTCGAAAAAGTTTTTTTTTTTTTTTCAATACATCCATATAAGGAAACAGGGCATGCCCCCTGGCAACCAAGTTTATTAACAAATCAAAATAATTTGAAGTATTTTGGTGCACAAGTTCACATACTGATTAATATGTTTAGAAAGTTCAATCACTCTACCAATAATACTTTTTGAGTTACACGTGACACAAGTCCAAAATGTCATTTTTTGCTAAAAAAAATGGCCATAACTCCACTGATGTGGGAAAAAACTGCACCAAAATGCCCAGGTGCACATATTCACATCATCACTGTAGCAGTAAAAAACAAGTCCAAAAATGTCATTTTTGCTAAAAAAGGGCCATACCTCCACTGATGTCTGAAAAAACTGCACCAAAATACCCAGGTGCACAAGTTCACATGCTGATTAATATGTTTATAAAGTTTCATCACTCTAGCAATAATACTTTTTGAAATACACGCGACACCAATCCAAAAATGTCATTTTTTGCTTTAAAAAAAAGGGCCATAACTCTGCTGATGTCGGAAAAAACTTCACCAAAATACCCAGGTGCACAAGTTCACATGCTGATTAATATGTTTGTAAAGTTTCATCACTCTTGCAGCAATACTTGTTGAGTTACGCACGACACAAGTCCAAAAATATCATTTCTTGCTAAAAAAGGCCCATAACTCCGCTTATGTTGGAAAAAAATGCACCAAAATACCCAGGTGCACAAGCCCCGGTGCCGATGAATATGCTTATAAAGTGTCATCACTCTAGCAGTTATACAGCAAATCTATATGCCCCCCCCCCCCCCCCTCTAAAGTGGGGGCATACAAACGGCTAGACTTTTCAACAGAACCGTGTATGATTGAAAATAAATTCCATAAAAGAATGCAGCCTAGTATTTTGATGTACACTGCCTCCAAAGGAGTTAGTCAACACGATTTTATTCAATGAAGAAACTGCGGTTATTGTGATATTAGCAGGAGAAATATTTTTAATAGTTTAATTTTTATTAGAGTAAGAATTCATAATTAAAGATAATGCAAAGAAACGTGCCGGTCGAGCAAAAGGCTAGGTAGTTTGAACGAAATAGGGCAGTAGTAAAAGTGATACTGCCGATTTGATCGCCGCCGGGACTTGGAACGTCGCATCCGATGTCGGAACGGTGGGGTCGCGCGATGCGGCCGATATTGGGGAGATTGGGTGAAGCGTTGCAGCTGATTTCGTAGAGCTGGAGTCAGGCGCTGCGGCCAAATTGAGGAGGTAGGAGCAAAATCAGATAAAAATACTAATTTTAAACTAGAGCTTTGTTGCAGGAGTTTCAGCAGGCCCCGAATGATAGCATGTTTGAAGGTGAGGGTGGAAGAAAAATTTAGGTTAATACATTGGGGTACGTCATTGCCCGGGCGGGCGTGGTCAACTTTTGGTTTTCGCTCTCTAACTCGAGAACGAATTGATATATTTTAATGAAACTTTATACATTGATACCTTTTATCCAGACCTCGAATGGGATTGCATAAGGGGTGGGTGTGGTCAAGTTTAACGTAACAAAAAATAGAGAAACAGTTTTTGCTCAATTACTCGAGAACAAATTGAGCTATGCAACTTCATACATAGATACCTTATATCAAGACCTTGCTTGGGTTGAACATGTAAGTTTTATTTTCACTCCCAAAGCATACCAATGTAGATCATACTACACTGAACAGAACTTCTAACCCGACACTTACAAAAATCGTCATAAAATGGCCATTTTTTGGTGAAAATAAACCAAAACTAGTTCATGTCAGCAATTCCATCTATGTCAAAGATTACCTAAAGATTCGTGGAATATATATTAGTACATGCATGTTTACATTGATAACCAATAAGTGTAGAATATCTGAGAAACACAATAACTAATGCAATATATACATAACTTCCGAATGTGGGAGACACATTTTTTACATCCCCATCTTTACGCACAACCACACATTACCCTCAACAATGAAGACAAGTTTCAAGAAAGTCTATTGGAAACTGTAGGAGGAGTTGCATTCACAAGGAATTGTCCCTCTGTATTATTTAGAATAGCTCAATCTGTTATTGAGTAACTGAGAAGAAACCGTTTTTCTATTTTAAGTAACGGTGACCTTGACCTTGATCCCACCCACCCCCTATGCAATCCCAAGCGATGTCTTGATAAAAGGTATCTATGTATGAAGTTGAATTATAATAGCTCAATTCGTTCTCGAGTAATTCAGCGGAAACCGTTTTTCTATTTTTGGTAACGGTGACCTTGACAGTGACCCCATACACCCCCAATGTAATCCCAAGCCAGGTCTCAATATAAGGTATCTATGGATGAAGTTTCATTAAAATATTTCAATTCGTTCTCAAGTTAGAGAGCAGAAACCAAAAGTTGACTCTGCCTGAAAATGAAAAATTAACAAAGAGCAATAACTCCAGAATTATGAAGTGCAGAGTAACAGTTCTTGTGCACTAAACTTCTCTATGAGATCTATCCACCAATGAAGTTTCAAGTTAGTACCTCTTATAGTCTAAGAGTTATGCTCCAGGCAAAAACGAAGTATGAAAAATTAACAAAAGGCAATAACTCCAAAACCATGAAGTGCAGAGTAATGGTTCTTGTGCACTGCACTTCTAATTAATATATCTATCCACCCATGAAGTTTCAAATTAATAGCTGAAACGGTTTTGAAGTTATGAAAGAAAAACATGACAAATGTGGACGGCCGGACAGACAGGGTGATTACTATAGGGCACCCGCAAAAAATTAGCTGGGCCCTAATAATTAAAGGGCTGTAACTCCACAGTTCTTGCTGTGATTTAGTTGATTATTGAACTTGACAGAGATATTAAGCCCACAAAGATTTTCATCAAGATTGATGAAGATCAGATAAAAGCTGTTGAACTTAGAGAGGGGAAACGATTAAAAAGGCAAACTTTAGAGGAGCTAAAAACCACACAGGTGGAACATCATTGTTATATGGTTATATCATCCCGGTATTTTAGCTTATCAGCAAGTATCATTAAATTCCATACAGAAGTTATATGGTTACTGAGAAATAGCCCAGACTCAAGTATTATATGAAAATGTCCTCATAAGTTTTTAAGTAAATAAAATTTTGTACTTAGTTCTAACATAATTCCTTTACATAATACATACCTTTCAAGTGTTATCAGCAACTTTTGATTTTCTTCCAATCTGCTCTCTTCTTGTTCTATTCCAGTAATATCTAATAAAAGGTAAACTAATAATATTACAAAATAGTCATGTTGTGTTCATTTGTTAACATTTGTCATGGATTTAAGAAATATTCCAACTACCATTTTAAAATGTAAAGGTGTGCATAAAAAAAAAAGCCTGCAACAAGACTTGCCACTGGAAGTGATGAATGTCCCCAATGAAATGAAATTAAAAACTGCGAATGACTGTGCTGACAAGTAGCTACTCATGCACTGCCCTCCCTGAACAATGGGAAATTACTTGAAGAATGTTGGAAGACAGAAGTTATGACTGATACCTTGCGCTCCCTATCAAAAAAATAAATTCTCTTGAAACCCCTTTCATTCTGTGGAGTATTTCTGTGCACAAGTGAACTGAACAGTAAAACTTCTTCAACTTGAGGTCGCGCCAGGATGACGAAAATACTAGAGTTAAGTTAACTATTCGAAGTATTTCAGTTCGTACATATTTTGGATAGTGAAAGGGGCATAAATCTGTTAAAATACAAAATTTTTAAGTGAAGCCTTGTATAGTTTATAAATTTTTGCAACAAAAACTTTAACCACAAAATTTATATAAAAAGTGGGCTAACTCTGTCAAAATACAAAACAGAGTTATGGGTAATGTTGCCCCTGATACTACAGTTGATGACAAAGGTTAGTTCCAAGTTTCAAGTGAATAACTTATGTAGTTTTCAAGTTACAAAACTTTTGAATATAAACGTTAACCAGAAAATCTATGTGAAAAAGGGGCATAACTCTGTCAAAATACAAAACAGAGCTATGGGTAATGTTGCCCCTGATAATAGAGTTGATGACAAAGGTTAGTTCCAAGTTTCAAGTGAATAACTTATGTAGTTTTGAAGTTACCAAACTTTTAAATATAAACTTTAAACAGAAAATCTAAGTGAAAAGGGGGCATAACTCTGTCAAAATACAAAATAGAGTTATGGGTAATGTTGCCCCTGGTACAAGAGTTGATGATAAAGGTTAGTTCCAAGTTTCAAGTGAATAACTTTTGTATTTTCGAAGTTACAAGACTTTTCAATAAAAACTCTAACCAAATTCAGACGCGGACGCCGGGGGTAGTAGGAAAGCTAACCTATTCTTTGAACAGTCGAGCTAAACATCTGGGGTTCGAGAAGCCACGTAACCGATCATCTTGGCCCACTTGTATTATGTTAAGGGTAAAATTATATCTCATTATTAATGTCAACGCCAATTGTCTTTTTTAAAAGACATTTCTTGTTTAATCGCCTTATAAAATTCTTGAGGTTTTAATACTGAGAAGTGATAAATTTTTAATGCTACTTTTGATTGTCAGAGTAATAAACAACACATTGGAAACGTCAAAACTTACAATGTTCAATTATTTACTACCTGGGTGGTTACTGAAATTATGAACTAAAATTCCCTGATATTTCCCAGATTTTTCTCTAACAAAAATTTGATTTTTAAAGACATATTTGATAAGGCGTAAAAAAAATTTGTTTGTTTCAGGTTACCCGTCCTTCCCAATAAAAATGACCCGACCCATATTTTATAAAGTTTTGTTTAATTTACTTTTTTTCCAATAATTGTATGTTTTTTGGATAAGTAAGTTTTTTGTTGTGATAGCATGTACTTCAAAACAATGATTGAGTATATTACCAATATGTTTGGAATATTTATTCAGTTTTAGAATGTTTAAGTTGACCATGTACAAACTACATGTAAACAAGAGGGCCACGATGGCCCTAGGTCGCTCACCTGATATCTGTGTATAAAGTTTCATTAAAATATCTCAATAGGTTTTAAAGTTATTGAGCGAAAACTGTTTTCTATTTTTAGTAGCAGTGACCTTGACCCCACTCACCACATACGTAAAGCAAGGTCTCAATATAAGGAATCCACCTTCGAAGTTTCATTAAAATATCTCAATGCGTTCTTAAGTTATTGAGCGTAAACCGTTTTTCTACTTTTAATAACAGTGACCTTGACCCCACCCACCCCATAAGCAAACCCATGTGAGGTTTTGATATAAGATAGGTGTATTAAGTGACATTAAAATATCGCAATGCTTTCTCAAGTTATTGAGCGGTAACCATTTTTCTATTTTCAGTAATGGTGACCTTGACCCCATCCATTCCATATGAAATCCCAAGCAATGTCTCGATATAAAGTACTTATGCATTAAGTTTCATTAAAATAGCGCAATGCGTCATCAAGATATTTAACAGAAACCATTTTTCTATATTAAATAACTGTGACCTTGACCCCACCCACCCCATATGCAATCCCAATCGAGGTCTTAATATAATGTATTTATTTATTAAGTCTCGTTAAAATATCTCAATGCGTTCTCAATATATTGAGCAGAAAAACGTTTTTCTATTTTTAGTAACAGTGACCTTGACCCCTCCCACCCCATATGCAATCCCATGCTACGTGTCGATCTAAGGTATCTATGTATTAAGTTTCATTAAAAAACCTCAAAGCGTTCTAAAGTTTTTGAGCGGAAACCGTTTTTGAATTTTTAGTAACAGTGACCTTGAACTTGACCCCAATCATCCCATATGCAATTCCTATCGAGGTCTCGATATAATGTTTTAACAAAATATAAAACCGCTGGGCCTTGTGGTTTCAGAAAATTTTAAAATAATTTTGCCATTTACGTCTATATAAACCATGTGAGCACCAGGGTGTGTCCAGCTTTGACCCCAGGGGCATCATTTGAACAATCTTTATAGAGGACCACTACACAATGTTACATACCAAATATAAAATCTCTAGGCCTTGAACTTTCAGGAGAAAATTCTTAGTCATTTTGCTATTTAAGTCTATATAAACCATGTGACACATGGGGTATGGCCAGTTTTGACCCCAGGGGCCTCACTTGAACAATCTTTGTAGAGGACCACTACAATGTTACATACCAAATATGAAACCTCTGGGCTTTGTGGTTTCAGGAGATTTTTAAAGTCATTCTGCTATTCAAGTCTATATAATCCATGTAAGCCCCTGGGTGTGGCCAGTTTTGACCCCAGGGGTATCATTTTAACAATCTTTGTAGAGGACCACTATACAATGTAATATACAAAACATGAAACCTCTAGGCCGTGCAGTTTCAGAGATTTGTTAAGTCATTGTGCTATTCAAGTCTATATATAAACCATGTGAGCCCCGGGGTGTGGCCAGTTTTGACCCCAGGGGCATCATTTGAACAATCTTTGTAGAGGACCACTATACAATGTTACATACCAAATATGAAACCTCTGGGCCTTGCAGTTTCAGAGAAGATTTTAAAAGTCATTTTGCTATTCAAGCCTATATAAACCATGTGACCCCCAGGGTGTCGCCAGTTTTGACCCCAGGGGCATCATTTTAACAACATTTGTAGAGGACCACTATACAATGTTACATTCCAAATATGAAAGCTCTAGGCCTTGCGGTTTCAGAGAAGATTTTTAAAGTCATTCTGCTATACAAGTCTATATAAACCATGTGACCCCTGGAGCCAGTTTTGATCCCAGGGGCATAAATCATTTGAACAATCTTTGTACAAGACCACTAGAGGATGTCACATATGAAATACGAAAGCTCCAAGCCTTGTGGTTTCAGAGAAGAAGTTTTCAGTTTTTAAATATATTTTTAGATCTGGTGACCTACATATGCAGCGGACCGGAACGATTTGAACAATTTTGAAAGAGGGTCACCCATGGATAATTCCTGTGAAGTTTGGGAAAAATCTGCCCAGTGGTTAAGGAGATGTTTTTTGAATGAAAATGTTGACACACAACGCACGACGGACAAAAGGCGATCCTAAAAGCTCACCATGCCATGAGCATGTTGTGCTCAGGTGAGCTAAAAACAAAAAAACAAATAAAAAACATGGAAATTCGATAAAAACCAAAATTTTCTAACAAAATGCATAAAAGTCAGCACAATAATGAAAGAAAGTTCTGGGTGCCATATGTATTCAAAAGCGAACTCTGGTTATAAGCTATCAATGTATGAAGTTTCATTATAATATCGCAATGCGTTCTCAAATTATTGAGCAGAAACCGTTTTTGCATTTTTAGTAACATTGACCGTGATCTCACCCACCCCATATGCAATCCCATGCCTGGTCTAGATACAAGGTATATATGTATGAAGTTTCATTCAAATATCTTGATGCATTCTAAAGTTATTGAGCGGAAACCATTTTTCTAATTTTAGTAATGGAGACCTTGACCCCAACAACCCTATATGCAATCCCAAGAGAGGTCTCAATAAAAGGTATCTCTGTATGAAGTTTCATTAAAATATCTTCATGTGTTCTCAAGTTATTAAGCGCAAACCATTTTCTATTTTTAGTAACTGACACCTTGACCTTGAACACACTCACCCCATATGCAATCTCAAGCAAGGCTTCGATATAAGGTATATATGTATGAAGTTTCATTTAAAAATCTCAAGGCGTTCTCAAGTTTTTTAGCAGAAACCGTTTTTCTAATTTAAGTAACAGTGACCTTGACCTTACCCACCCCATATGCAGTCCCAAGCGAGGTCTTGATATATGGTATCTATGTATGAAGTTTCATTAAAATATCTTTATGGATTCTAAAGTTATTCAACCGAAACCGTTGTTCTATTTTTAGTAACGGCGACCTTGACCCCACCCAATCCCAAGCAAGGTCTCGATATAAGGTATATATGTATATGTATGAAGTTTCATTACAATATCTCGATGCGTTCTCAAGTTACTGAGTGGATACTGTTTTACTATTTTTATTAACAGTGACCTTGGCCTAGACTCCACCCACCCCATATGCAATCCCAAGCGAGGTGTCGATATAAGTATCTATGTATGAAGTTTCATTAAAATATCTTGATGCCTTCTCAAGTTATTGAGCGGAAACTGTTTTCCATTTTTAGTAACGGTGACCTTAGCCTTGACCCCACCCACCCCATATGCAATCTCAAGCAAGGCTTCGATATAGGGTATATATGTATGAAGTTTCAATAAAGTATCTCTATACCTTCTATGGTCATTGAGCAGAAACTGTTGTTTCTATTTTTAGTATTGGTGACCTTGACCCCTACCAACCCCATATGCAATCCCAAGCGAGGTCTCGATTTATGGTATCTATGTATGAAGTTTCATTAAAATATCTTTATGGATTCTCAAGTTATTGAGCGGAAACAGTTTTTCTAATTTTAGTAACAGTGACCTTGACCTTGACCCGACCCATCCCATATGCAATCCCAAAGAAGGTCATGATATAAGGTATATATGTATGAAGTTTCATTAAAATATCTTGAAGACTTCTCAAGTTATTGAGTGGAAACCATTTTTCTATTTTTAGGAATGGTGACCTTGACCCCAACCACCCAATATGCAATCCCAAGCAAGGTCTAGATATCAGGGCCCAGTTGCTCAAAACTTTAACGGACAATTACGCTAACAGCCGTTAACTTTTGGATGAAGTTTTTGATGTAACTAAAATGTTAAAATTTTAAAATCTGCATTAAATTTATTGTAAATAAATTGATATGCTCAAATAATTGTCAAATGCTTCATAAGCGAGTTGCTTGTAATATCAGTTTTATTTACATCTTAAGTTAACAGGCTGTTAGCTTAACCGGCCGTTAAAGTTTTGAGCAACAGGGCCCAGGTATCTGTATAAAGTTTCATTAAAATATCTCGATGCCTTCTTAAGTTATTTAGCAGAAAAACCGTTTTTCTATTTTTAGTAACGGTGAAATTGACCTTGAATCACACCCCATATGCAATCACCTGCGAGGTCTCGATATAAGGTATCTATGTTTATAGTTTCATGAAAATATCTCGATGCGTTCTCAAATTATTAAGCGGACACCGTTTTATTTTCGGTAACGGTGAGCTTGACAATTTACATTTTCATTACATTGGGTTAACAAAAGCTTAATAAAACTGGCAAATATTTGTGATAACTTCATCAAGACTCTTCTTGGAGCTTGTGACTATTGGTAAAATTTCACAGTTTTTGGATAAAAAGGTGTCTCTTAGACCATTCTCATCATTTCGCTGATACATAATTGTCATGTTTTTTTACAGCGGTAGATCTCGTCAAAATTCCTCAGTGGAACAGGTCCAAGTTTACACAATGAACAGTATTTTAAATTATCCAACAGAACGACAAACTCGATCATCCGACGTCCCGCTCTCCACCCATCTCGACTGACTATTTTTTCAAGTTTTTGGTGTGAATGAATGTCATTTCACAGCAAGGAGCACGTATCTCCTTTACGCAGATATGTTTTTATATACGAATAATTATGTTCAATAATACTAATATGCCTTGGACATTTATTTATAACTATTTTAACTTTAGTGTAATGAAATGCACCAGACATATAGCAAAAATGCCATGATTAAATGTAAACAGAAATTCCCAACAATGATGTCATTTGAAGGTATTTCCCATGCCAGAGTACCTTGTTTTTCTTCAAACTACATTTTTACTTTCATCTTTGAACACAAATAAGCATTAATTTCACACATTTAATTGAAAATGACTCAACATTCGAAAAGTAATGTTTATTTCGCAAAAATAATTTCTGTTTCGGATCAGATCGATTAGATTTACGGTTAGTGGCGAATGGGCCGAAGTTAACCAATATTTCCCGAGTATTTCCGAAGTCATTAGGATCTTTCTACCTTAAAACCCAATATTTTCGGAACAAGGTCGGTGACCACTATTTTTAAGACTGTTTTAGTTTTAAGATACATTGACAAATGTTTGTGCAAAGTTTTAAGAAAATCTGTTGTTGAAAAATATAGTTGCAAACGTCTTTAACACATTTTAAAAAATAGCAATTTCCGCTGTTTGTTTTTTTTATTCGAAAATTTTAATTATTATATTCAATTTTTTTTTATTTCTAATTAACTGATAAAGTTTTTTTTTACCAATAAAACAGGTGCATTTAATTACCATGCATTCATTATTTTCCAATTTGAACAAACAATAAAATTGTTTACAAACACAGGTAACACCTGTTAAAACTAAGAATACTGACAGTGTGAAGTCATCAATTAGCTGGGCTTCCAAATAGGCAAGCTGTTAGCAAAAGCAATAGCAACCTGTCTGTGTAGGTTTGACTTCAAAAGTCTTTGATGTGACTGCAGAACTTGAGCCATTGTCTAGCAGTTTGTTGTATGGTATAACAAACTGAGTGGTGTCAAAAAGCATCAATCAATACTACTGTACCTGAACAACACAAGCACTGTCATAGAGCATTTAATGATTCAAGAATTAAGTGTTCTAGGGGAAATGTCAAGGGTGTCAAAAAATCAGAATGTTGTTTTGCTGCAGTGGATAAATTGGAGATTTAAATCAGGGTTATGAAATAAACATGTATTGGACTTAAAATGGAAACTGTGTTATGAGGGAAAACTTATTGAATATTAACATGAATATTTACTTTCAATTTGGATTAATGTGTTTCGCCTATAAGGTATCGTAATTACTAATTATTTTGTTAAATGGTGTTTTGTACATACAGTTTCCATAAATATTGCAGTACAGCAAAACCGTATTGCGATACGATATTGCATTTGCATATATCGTGATATACCGATATACCCGTATATCATTGCACCCCTACAAGGGGTGGTAGTTTCTAAGAGGTATTCACAATTTTGCCAGGACATATACCTTTGCTTCGTATTGAAATTATGAATCCTAAAGTTCAATAAGTTTTACCGTATCTCAAAAAGTAAAATACACAAAAACTTCGCTATAATTGAACTGGTATACAGTCTGAAAGTGTTTGTCCCTGCACAATGTCAATGAACATCTTGTGAAGTTTTATTTGAATCTCTTCAGTTGGTATTCTGTTTCGACCACAACAAGAAAAGCAAACATGGGCAAGAACTTTTTAAATGTGGGAATTATATCCATGTGGGATAAATGTCCATGTGGGATGTATGTCCATGTGGGATGTATATCCATGTGGGAATTATATCCATGTGGGATGTATGTCCATGGCTCTTGTACTGTGAACTTCCTCTTAATCTTCTGTATCACCAAATTATGAGTCATTTGTTTCCTTTTTATAGTTATGCTGCACACAATAAAACAGAAAGCAAGAAAACTATTGAACTGAGACTCAGCAAGTATAGAAGATGGACAAAACTAAGTATGATGGTAAAGGACAAAGAATTCCTACCTTCTTTTAATCTTTCCAGCAAAGCATTTACAGTCTCGACATGTGCTTGCATCTCATTAGTTTTTTTATCTGCTCTCTCTCGTGCATCAATCTGAAAAGAAATATTATACCTCTCTCAGCTCTGCAGACAATCAAGTAAACAGTCTTAAAAAATCCAACATCTATTTGCAAGTTCGATAATGAACAATTCACTTAACAAGAGCTGTCGGAGGACAGCGCGCTAGACTTTTATTGTGCTTGTAAGAGTAACTGGCATTTTTTTTTTGAAACAAGAAATATGGAAATTCCATGAAAACCAAATTTTTCAAACGAAATGCATTAAAGTCTGAACATCAATAACTTTTTTAGTAAAAGTGACCTTGACCTTCACCCCACCCACCCATGCAATCCCAAGCGAGGTCTCGATATAAGGTATCTATGTATTAAGTTTCATTAAAATATCTCAATGCATTCTCAAGTTATTGATCGGAAACCATTTTTCTATTTTTAGCACCAGTGAATTTGACCATGACCCCACCCACCCCATATGCAATCCCAAGGTCTTGATATAAGGTATCTATGTATAAAGTTTCATTAAAATATCTCAATGCAGTCTCAAGTTATTGAGCAGAAACCGTTCTTCTATTTTAGTAACAGTGACCTTTACATTGACCCTATATGCAATCCCAAGAGAGGGTCGATATAAGGTATGTATGTATTAAGTTTCATTAAAATAATTCAATGTGTTTTCAAGTTGTTGAGCGGAAACCGTTTATCTATTTTAAGTAACAGTAACCTTGACCCCACCCACCCCATATGCAATCCCAACCAAGGTCTCGATATAAGGTATGTATGTATAAAGTTTCATTAAAATATCTAAATGTGTTCTCAAGTTATTGAGCGGAAACCGTTTTTTATTTATAGTAACAGTGACCTTGAACCCACCCACCCCATATACAATTAAAGTGAGGTCTCGATATAAGGTATCTATGTATTAAGTTTCATTAAAATATCTCAATGCGTTCTCAAGTTATTGAGCAGAAACCGTTTTTCTATTTATAGAAACAGTGACCTTGACCTTAACCCCGCCCAGCACATATGCAATCCCAAGTGAGGTCTTGATATAAGGTATTTATGTATTAAGTTTTATTAAAATATCTCAATTTGTTCTAATGTTATTTAATGGAAACCGTTTTTTCTATTTTAAGTAACAGTGACCTTGACCCCACCCACCCCATATGCAATCCCTAGCGAGGTCTCGCTGTAAGGTATCTATGTTTGCAGTTGCACTACAATAGCTTAATCAGTTCTCGAGTTAGAGAGTGGAAACGAAAAGTTGAGAAACTAGCTTACTGAAAAACTTTAACCTTTCCATATAGCTAACATGTAAAATTTCTCAGTGTAAAAAGGCCCATAATTTTGACAAATTTTAAACTTGAGTTATCAAAATTGGCCCATGAGTTCATTTTAATATAGGGAATAAGCGTTCTAAGTTTGAATGAAATCCCGTAAGAAATTGCTGAGAAACCAGCTTACCGAAAAAATAACCTGTCCATATAGCTTATGTAAAATTGTGTAAAAAGGCCCATAATTTCAAACTAGATTTACCAAACTTGGTTCATTTTAATGTGGGGAATAAATGTTTTAAGTTTGAATGAAATCTCTCGAGCCCTTCCTGAGAAACACACTTACCAAAACACTTTAACCTAGCTTGGACACAAACGCGAGTAGAATAGCTTGCATTTTCTTCGAAAAGTCGAGCTAAAAACAACATAATATGAGCCATATAGTTATGTACCTAGAGCATACATGCCATATTTTGGATCATTTCCGGGACTCCGACAAGAATTTTCCGCATTTTAACTAATTTTCCGGTACAAGTGCGTAAGTTAATTATCTTTCCAGATAAGTGTTTTCTAATTTGGCGGCAAACTCGATTTGGCCGGAAATAGGGGCTTGTGTTCATGTATTTATTCCAATCTAAGGCAATGTAAATTTTCATGAAACATGTTCTGTTATAAGTTCTCATAGCATAAAATATTCATTAAAATGTTAGGATTGCAAAGTTATTGCACTACGAAACTTATATACACACACAAAGTAAAGATTTCAAAGTTCTTTCACTACGAAGTCATTATTGCCATTTGGCAAGTCTATATTTAGCAAAGCACAAGGTCGGTTCGAGCACGCTTTCCATGCGTGGAACGTGACGGCGTCATTTTGAGCTCTTTTCTAGCAAAACATACATGGAATAACAATTTTGTTTTGTGTTTACGACTATTTTACTCAAAATTTCAAGGAAAGTAATTTAAAACAATGCCGTATTTAGGTAGTAAACTAACTGCAGATATTGTGAACAATGGAAACCATTAAGTAAACTACTTTTACTTATGGTTGGGATTATAAGTACTCTTTTGTTTTCAACTGATGCATATATGCACTTACTAATGCATGTATAAATGTGTATTAAGCCGATTGGTCGGTCACGGCATTGGAAAACTGAAATAACTCGGCGTTTTAATTGGCTAATAGATTTTTCTGTGGGAGCTACTCAGTGACAGATAACAGGTTCAAAATGCTGTAAATTAGAGTGAAAGTGTGACAACTGCTGTTAATTTCTCGCTTATGACACGTTGCCAAATCGGATATGCATTGCCTTGGGGACAAATTAGGGGATTAGTAGTTAATTAATTAGTAGTCGAAAGTTAATCTAATATAAGTTTTTATGATTTCTGGGACATATGAGCTAATTCCGGGACTGTGGGACGGGCACTGCATTTCCGTGACAATCCTGGACGATCCAGGACAAACGGCATGTATGACCTAGAAAATTAAAATATTTTGCAAAGATGCATAAATAATGAACAGAAAAATATACCTGCAGACTTATAAGGACATCAGCATATAAATCCTTCATTTGGTTCTTATAGTTGACTCGTGCCATTTGTTTGCATCTTCTCAGCAATTCCCATAACTCTTTCTTAGCTGCAGTAAGCTAAAAATATAATAGAAATGCAACCTCAGAGGTAGATAAGGGAGGAATTCTATATTCACTGTCATCTAAGATAATATACTAGTCATAAAGCAAATTCATAAAATGTTCATCCCCTGCAGAGGTTTCGGATGAGGTCATTCTTTAACAAGTTGATCCACAGTGAATAAACCAACTAAATTCGATCCAGATGCTGCGATGCAATTTCAATGGCAGATAAAATAATTCAAAAACGCAAAGGCAAATTGCTCATATTTAGTATCACAATTAATTTTGCTCTCATTTGCATATTTTCTTCCGGCACGTTTGCTCATGTTACCTTAAATCATTAAATATCTATTGACTTCATTGAAAAAATTGTACATCCAGCTACTTTTTAATATCATTCCATTGGGATTGAACGAATTTAAGTTCATTAATTGTACATAATATAACAGGTATTACATTACAATACTATAACTCCGCGAGTCGGATGTGTCGCCTGACGCCGGATAGCTTACGTGAATCCAAATGAAGAAGCACTTAAGGTTAATGCTAAAAAAATTTTAACAGATCTATTGAAATCTTCAAAAGCACTGCATTCTGGCTATTTGCAAAGAAAACCAAAAATGCGACACAAAAATAAGTATGAAAATTTACAAAGGGCAATAACTCCAAAAGTATGAGGTGCAGAGTAACGGTTCTTGTGCACTGCACTTCTCCTCAATAAGATCTATCCACCTATGAAGTTTCAAGTTGATAACTTTCATAGTCTTAGAGTTATGCTCCGGACAAAAATTAAGTATAAAAATAAACAAAGGGCAATAACTCCAAAAGTATGAGGTGCAGAGTAATGGTTCTTGTGCACTACACTTCCCCTCAATGAGATCTATCTAACTCTGAAGTTTCAAGTTGATAGCTTTCATAGTCTTAGAGTTATGCTCCGGACAAAAATTAAGTATGAAAATCAACAACGGGCAATAACTTCAAAAGTATGTGATGCAGAGTAACGGTTCTTATGCACTGCACTTCTCCTCAATGAGATCTATCTACCAATGAAGTTTCAAGTTGATAGCTTCCATAGTCTTAGAGTTATTCTCCGGACAAAAATTAAGTATGAAAACAAAGGGCAATAACTCCAAAAGTATGAGGTGCCGAGTAACAGTTCTTGTGCAAAGCACTTCCCCTCAATGAGATTCATCAACCTATGAAGTTTCATGTTGATAGCTTAAATAGTCTAAGAGTTATGCTCCGGACAAGCGAAAGGGGACGCCGCCGCGGCCAATACCGCAGACGCAACCACCGCTGACGACAAAAGTAACACCTATATGTCGCCTTGTCAGGCGACACAATAAATTGCATGTGTTAAAAAAATTTCTACCTGTTATTTTACTGTGTTTGAGGCTAAAAATCTATGAAGTGCTTTAACTGTATTTGGCTATGTAGAAACATAACTGTATGCCTTATTGCATCGATTGTGTATGTTTATTATGACTTTTTACATTCAATGTGTATGACTTGTTGCAATTTTGGCCAAACTTTATTACTTATTGTGATTGCAAGCATAAGGCTTTTGTAACATGGTTTTGTTTTTCTTTCAGGAAAAACGGTCGAATACCAGTCAGTGTATACTGCACGTTTACAACGGAAGCACCCCATATGCAATCCCAAGCGAGGTACGATAAAAGGTATCTATGTATGAAGTATCATTAAAATATCTCAATGCGTTCTCAAGTTATTGCGCGGAAACCATTTTTCTAATTTTAGTAACAGTGACCTTGACCCCACCCACCCCATATGAAATCCCAAGCGAGGTATCGATATAAGGTATTATTTATCAAGTATCATTAAAATATCTCAATGCATTATCAAGTTATTGAGCGGAAACTGTTTTTTTATTTTAATTAACAATAACCCTGAGCCCACCCACCCATATGCAATCCAAAGCGAGGTCTCGATATAAGGTATCTATTAAGTTTCATTAAAATATCTTAATGCGTTCCTAAGTTATTTAGCGGAAACTGTTTTTATGACGTTGACCTTGACCCCACCCACCACAAGTCATAATGCTTTGCTTGTTTGTTTGGATTTTTCACCGTATTCAACAGTATTTCAGTCATATAACAGCGGTCAATTAACCTATTCACACTTTTCCTGGGTAAGCTGGTTTACCAGTACTGAGTGCACATACTTATGCCAGTAACTGACAACTGCCCTACTTGAATCAGAGGTAGGGGGAAAATGGCCGTAGAAATAATTTCAAGACCAATCCCAACACAAGTTATGTGGCCGGGCTGGGAATCGAACCCATGATCCACTGATTTGTAGTCCAGCGCTCTACCAACAGAGCTAGCCGGCCCGGCTCCCACCACATATGCAATCCCAAGTGAGGCCTCGCTATAAGGTATCTATGTATGAAGTTTTATTACAATACCTCAATCTGTTCTTGAGTTACACAGATGTGGAGTTGTTGCACACAAACTTCAACCTGAATTTCTAAGTAAAATAAGGGGAATAATTCTGCTAAACTGCAGGTCCGAGTTATGAGCCTTTGTCATTGACCTGATATAATGACCCTGAAGACATGTTTGAAGTTGCTATCGAATATCTGTAGTAGTTATAGAGATATGGAGTTGTTGCACGCAAACGGAATAAGTCAACATTTGAGTTTATTGTTTAATATATTTGTATTTTATTTAATTGTTGAATAGAACGAGAACATTACTCATGCGACCATTAGAAGTGGCATCCTCCAGCCTCTATGTAGGCCGACAATTGTACCATGAATTTAAAATCAAAGCAAACATTGAATAAACGTGTTGACATACCTGTGTATGAACTTTACATCGATTTTATCATCTTAATTAGTTTGAATGTTATTAAATATTATAAAATGATATGTTTCAAAGACTTAGTCAAACTGAGAGGGATAAGCTTTACACTAATTAAAAAAAAATGTTGGTTATTTACATAATACATGTTGTTTTTGAAAATGTTGAACACTGATAATTCAATGTGTAATTTTTTGTTTAATATCCATGCTGTTTATTTGTTTTTATTACAAATCATCAAAAGATATATGTAATAAATGTATTAAATTACACATGCCTAGTATATGATTTTATGTCACTACATGTACCAGTAAATATGGACTTTGCACAAAGATAGATATAAGGGTGAATATGTTAAATTACTTTCTTATCATTTTCTGCATCAAAAATAACATGTTTTTTTTAATTTTAGGAATATAAACCAACAGTTACGACAAAGTTTCATGATTATTATATCCTACGGGTAAAACAAGACTTTGAACAATAAAATGCCATATTATTTTTGTTTTATTTTTATCTTCAATATATTTTACATTTCAAAATGGTTTAATTTTTCTTATCCAAAACATGACAATTTGGCAGTATGTGCTTTCATTTTTCATTTAAGGTAGTACAACTCTAATGGGCAATTTTTCAAACCCTTATTTTAAATATTACTTCCATTATCTGTATTACATCACTGATCTTATTACAAATTTTGAGGGTGGCTTTCCGTGCAAAAAATTATTTTTTTTGAAAATGTTCAGGACAACCCCTTTTTCAATTTTTCATCAAAATTCATTTACCCCAATGGATGGAAAAAAAAATCATAACACAAAAATAGTTGCAAATATCCAAAATGTTAGTGTCATTTATACAAGTAATGATTGAAGATCATAAAATAAGACAACATAAGGCGTTAATGAAAATAAAAATATTGATATTGACCAATTTTCTATGGTAGCTCAGCATAAACTTGAAGCTGACAGAACAGATAAAATAATCTGTTGTCTAAAAGATTTTGGTTTTCCTGGACTGGTATGTTTTTTCACTTAAATCATTATTTATTTATTTTTGATCTATGACATATATTTCACTAAAATAAAAAGTTAGAAACAAATTTACCATGTACTTTTTGAAAAAGTGAAGAAAGACTATCATACCCCTTTAAAAATATACAGCTATATTTAGGCAATTCCACAACAATAATTATCAAATGTGACATAAATTCAGGGATGGGTACCATTACAATTATAATTTAATTAATTCTAATTAATTACACTTTTATCTAATAATTGAAAATAATGGTAAATTGAACCAAAACTCAATTATTTTAATTGTAATTAATTAATTACCAAGCAAAATTTGCCATGTAATTGTCAATTAAATTTCATTATTTTCATTTATTTGTGTATTGATTGTATTGATCATCAAGAGTTTAATCCAAAGTAGAGAAGAATGCTACTTTTTCACAGGTATTCATAATCTTTAAGAAGTGATAATTGTTAATAAGCCTTCTACTGATTTCTAACAGTATCTATTGATATAGCCTAATGCACATGAATGACACTGAAGAATTGTATTGTTTGAGTAATGTTCAAAAGAAACATGCCTGAACAGAACACAACAGAATTTTGACAATTCTGGCAATTTTGTATGGATAAGGGTTCACACAGTGGAGGGAATTTTCACAGTTGCAGCCAAAGTTTTTTCGTCCTGATCGTCCTGATGGCTGTAATATGAGTGACAAACAATTTAAAGCTCTCATGTTTGTTAAATGTAATAAGATGTTGTAAACAGTTTTCTGTGCGACTGATATGTATGTAGTTCAAAAAAAGCAGACTGAGGAGTTTGATGATTTTAAAGAAAACATTTATATCAAAAGTGATTGTTTGAAGTTTAAACAAGAGATGTTTGTAAAACATGTATGCCCCCCGACTTGCAGCCTAGTTGTGAATATGTGCGATTGTTAAGATTTTTTTTAAATATGCAATCCCAAGCGAGGTCTCGATATATGGTATCTATGTATGAAGTTTCATTAAAATATCTCGATGGGTTATCAAGTTATTGAGCTATAACCGTTTTTCTATTTTTAGTAATGGTGACCTTGACCCCACCCACCCCATATTAAATCCCAAGAGAGGTCTCAGTATAAGGTATCTATGTATGAAGCTTCATTAAAATATCTTGATGCGTTCTCATGTTTTTAAGCAGAAACCATTTTCTATTTTTAGTAACTGTCATATTGACCTTGACCATTCTCAATGTGATTGAGTGGAAACAGTTTTTCAATTTTTAGCAACGGTGACCTTGACCCGACCCAACCCATATGCAATCCCAAGTGAGGTCTCAACGTAAGGTATCTATGTATCAAGTTTCATTAAAATATCTCAATGCTTGTCAAGTTATTGACCGTAAAGCGTTTTTCTATTTTTAGTAACGGTGACCTTGACCCCATCCACCACATATGCAATCCCAAGAGAGGTCTTAATATAAGATATCTATGTTTGAAGTTTCATTAAAATATCTTGATGCGTTCTCAAGTTATTAAGCATAAACCATTTTCTAGTTTTAGTAACTGTCATATTGACCTTGACCACACCCACCCCATATGCAATCTCAAGCAAGGCTTCGATATAAGGTATATATGTATGAAGTTTCATTAAAATATCTCCATGCGTTCACAAGTTATTGAGCAGAAACCGGTTTTCTATTTTTAGTTATGGTGACCTTGATCTTGACCCCACCCACCGCATATGCAATTCCAAGCGAGGTCTCGATATATAGTATATATGTATGAAGTTTCATTAAAAAATCTTTATGGATTCTAAAGTTAATGAGCGGAAACCGTTTTTCTATTTTTAGTAACGGTGACCTTGACCCCTCCCACCCTAAATGCAATCCCAAGCGAGGTCTCAATATAAGGTATCTATGTATGAAGTTTCATTAAAATATCTCTATGCGTTCTCAAGTTATTGAGCGGAAACAGTTTTTCTATTTTTATTAACAGTAACCTTGACATTGACCCCACCCACCCCATATGAAATTCCAAGCGAGGTCTCGATATAAGGTATCTATGTATAAAGTTTCATTAAATATCTCTTTGCGATCTCAAGTTATTGAGCGGAAACTGGTTTTCTATTTTTAGCAATGGTTACCTTGACCATTGACCTCAAAATGAAAAGGCGTCTTCCTTTCCTCCTAAGTAACCAGCATTCCAACTTTCATGATCGTAGGTAAAAGCGTTCTCTAGATATCGTGCTGAAACGAAATGGTCTACGGACAGACCGACCATCCGACCGACCGACATAACGACCGCCCGACAGACAGGTGCAAAGCAAGATACCCCCACTTCTTCGAAGGGGGGCATAATAATAAATAATAAAAAAGTTGTGTCATTGGTATTGTTTAAGCACTTTCAGCTGCACACAATTCATTATAATTACTTCGTTCAAAATAAATGTTATTAATTAATTACAATCTGAAAATTCATGTAATTGTAATTTAATTGGAAAGTTTTCAATTTAATTGTAATTAATTAATTACTTTTTAAAGTAATGATACCCATCCCTGCATAAATTATGTATTTTAAGTTTAATACACCATTTATACAAGTAAACTAAATATATAATAATTAAAAGTTATTATTTCAGTTAAACAAACTTTTTTCAAAATTCAGTTCCCAGGGGATACACAAAATGCCACCCACACCATGCAACGTTTTCAGCTCTGGGACAACACACCGTACATCAACAATAAGAGTCGTCTTATTTATTATCTTTTATTATCTTCGTTTCCAATCATCTTCATGTCAACAATGTTTATGCTGGTAATTGAGGCTGTATATGCTGGTAATTTAGGCTGCATCTTCACCAACTGGCACAGTCAGAAAAACATGTGTACTATGCTGAGCACCAGGTCAGACCCCCCAGGGAAGCATTCCAAGTGATTTGTGGCAATTCTCTTTCTTCAGCTGCAAAAATAATTTTAAAACAATCCAATAACTGATTGTATATTGTTAAATATGTAGTGGAAAACAATCAGTTATTAGAAAGTTTTGTATGTATATTGTTAAATATGTAGTGGAAAACATACAAAACTTTCCAGTATATGTGCAACCCAACCTAGTAAGCCATATTTTTCAGTGTTAGGTCAAATTAATGTCAAACTTGTGTAATTATTGAATGGATCCGTATTAGTGTGCTGATCAGGAAGAAACACAGGTGCACACATTCATAAGCAAAATGGCACACATATAAAGTATAAGTAATCAACTATTGAAGTGTCTTGAGGCTTCAAAACTAAGGGACTGACACATCATACTTCATGACTTGTATGTTCATTTACTTACATTTATGATAGAAATATGGACAAACACAAATACATGTAAATAATATTACTTATACTAATATATTAATTGTACATTTAAGCAATACAATTTCGTAGTTCAAGCATTGAAATGAAAAAAATCACATTATCCCCTAATGAAATACGTTCTTATTTTATAGACAATTATTAATATATTCAGAAATTTCAAAATAAAAATACAATTCTTTCAATTTCTTGTCTTACTTACATGTGTTTCATCTCCGTATTATCAGGATTCAAGCTGGTTCATCATATGTACGATCTGGTGACGGTTATTTATTTTATTTGGCTCCCATTTTCTTTCAGTAAGCATTCCCTTTTTGCTCGTACTGATAATTTTCCTGACAGTTGTTTTTGGTTATACCACGAAAGACATGCGACCTTCGGTTTCAATTTCTATTAATTTTCCATTATGTCAATATATTTATCTGTTTGCATTTCGTCAGAAGTAAACTAACATGTATAAAATAATGTGATTATATAAAAGAATATACTTTTATTAAAAATATCATGTGTTCGACAAGAATCGGAAGCAAACGGGCATATTACGAACTGGGTAACGAAACTTTCCGACAGTCACCGATATCGGCTGATCTTAGAAAAAAAACGCATGAAATTATTAGAGTTGTATTACCTTAAATGCTGAACAAGTTCAGAAATGACAACATGAATGAAGTGCTTGTAGATTATTTGTTCAACTTTAAACACTTTTGGTATTAAGAGATCTATGACTTATGTTAGGTCTGTTTATATCATGGTTCATTATTTTATACAGTTATTACTTAAAATTCTCATACTTATTAATAAATTCGCAAAAAACTATTTTTATTTTTATTTATTTTTTTGCACTTGCTAGCTCCAATTTTTTTCTAAAAAATCCAATGACCAAGTATTCAATTTCGTGGCCTAAGAGGCTTTATACATACCAGCCCAGAAGCATCACTTCAACAATTTTTAACAGGACCATAAGGCAAGGCTACATACCAATTATAGAAGGCTTAGTGTGTTTAGTTTAAGTAATTTTGTACACAAAGTTTTTTCCATTAAACAAATTGTCAAGCCCCGAGGAGGCAATTTTTTAGCCAAGGGTAACTATTTTAACAAATTTGGTATATAGGAATATAAGGCAATGCTACATACCAAACATCAAAGGCATAGGTCCTGTAATTTAAGAGAAGAAGATATTTGGTTTTCTTTTTTCTATTAAAGTCTACATAATGAACCCAAGCCTCATTTACGAGGGATGATCATGAAGTTTGTGAAATTTCTTCATAACTTCTTAATTTGACATCTAATCAATGCCAAACATTCACATTGCAACATACCGTAATCGACCATGTATAACGCGAACCGTTTTTACCCTAAAATTCGGCTATGAAAATTTGGTGCGCGTTATACACGGTAACAGTCATTTTCAGCATTGATAGCATTTTTGAAGGTAGGGGTCAGCCAGTTTTTTAAAGTAACTAGTTCATGTCAGCAATTCCATCTATGTCAAAGATTACCCAAAGCCACGTGGAATATATATTAGTACATGCATGTTTAAATTGATAACCAATAAGTGTAGAATATCTGAGAAACACAATAACTAATGCAATATATACGTAACTTCCGAATGTGGGAGACAAATTTACATCCGCATCTTTACGCACTACCACACATTACCCTCAACAATGAAGACAAGTTTCAAGAAAGTCTGTAGGAAACTGTAGGAGGAGTTGCATTCAAAGGTTCTTTTCCCTCTATATTCATAACAATAGCTCGATCTGTTATTGAGTAATTGAGAAGAAACAGTTTTTCTATTTTTAGTAATGGTGACCTTGACCATGATCCCACCCACCCCCTATGCAATCGCAAGCGATGTCTTGAAAAAAGGTATCTATGTATGAAGTTGAATTACAATAGCTCAATTCGTTCTTGAGTAATTGAGCGGAAACCGTTTTTCAATTTTTTGTAACGGTGATCTTGACAGTGACCCCATCCACACCCTATGTAATCCCATGCTAGGTCTCGATATAAGGTATCTATGGATGAAGTTTCATTAAAATATTTCAATTCGTTCTCAAGTTAGAGAGCTGAATCCAAAAGTTGACTCCGCCTGAAAATGAAAAATTAACATAGGGCAATAACTCCAGAATTATAAAGTGCAGAGTAATGGTTCTTGTGCACTGCACTTTCCTCAATGAGATCTATCCACCTATGAAGTTTTAAGTTAATACCTCTTATTGTCTAAGAGTCATGCTCCAGGCAAAAACGAAGTATGAAAATTAACAAAGGGCAATAACTCCAGAACCATGAAGTGCAGAGTAATGGTTCTTGTGCACTGCACTTCTCCTTAATGAGATCTATCCACCCATGAAGTTTCAAATTAATAGCTGAAACAGTTTTGAAGTTATGAAAGAAAAACATGAAAAATGTCGATGGGCAGACAGACAGACGGCCGGACAGACAGGGTGATTACTATAGGGCACCCGCAAAAAATTTAATAAAATGCGTTATAAACACAGTCATTGATATTAACACCTGTTACAACTGAAAAAAGTGAAAGTGCAACATCATCAATTAGCCAGGCCTCTAAATCTGCAAGCCATTAGCAACAGCACAGCAAACCGTGTCAATCAAACTTCAAAAAGTCTTTGATGGGAATGCAGAACTGGGGCAAGCTTCTAGCACTTTGTAGCTGATAAGCATGTAACACTGTAACACAATTAACACATGGTCAGTGAAAAAAGTATTAACCAATACTACTGTACCTGAACAATGCAAGCACTGTGGATTGAGCATTAATTAATTAGCATTCCAAGGAAAATTTTAAGGGTGTCATTAAAAACAGACCATTGTTAGTTGTTGGCAGAACAACTATATGTATCACTTCTAAAATCCGAAGGGAAAATTCAATTTTTAACTCAATTATTATTACGCGATGTAAGAAGTGCTGTTTCAATATCAAGAACGTTTCCCAAATGCATCCATCGTTTTGATGAAGAATGTGATTAGAGCATAATATGTTTAAAACAAACTAAAAAAAGGCCGGTAATTCACAGCTCTCAGTGTAGGATCAAATTTTTATAATAAAAATTGCGGAAGAATGTAGTCCACTATGCAGCGTTCGAATTCGTTGATAAATCGTTCAATTGGGTCACGAGCCAATTAGATGAATGGACATAGTATAATCTAACATTTTCATCTAGCTTCTTGTCAATGCAAGTTAAGGTGTTTATGTGTGGTGTTTAAAAATGTATAACTTAATTTTACTCTGAATTATTTTATTATTTATTGTATTATTCACTTTGTCGTAATAATAATAATAAAGAACGAAATGGAATTCACAGTTTATCAGTAATTACGCAGTACAGGTTCTAGCAATAGCAGTCGGTTACACTCCATTAAGCTTATCAGAAAATTACAGTGGATTTGGGAACTGACTCTATGGCCGAGTGGTTAACGCATTAGACTCTCACCCAGGCGGTCTGGGTTCGATCCCCAGGAGTGGCAGGATTTTTTCTCATTTTTATTTATTTTATTTTTGTTCCACAGAATATAAGCGTTTGCTACTCCAGATGCTTTATTCATTGAGAACAAAGACCTTTCTAAAAATATTATATTCTATGAGCAACTTCCTTTGAGCATTTTGAAACATTACCAATTTGAAACATTATCGCACAAAACCTTTGCTAATACGGTTGATAAGCTTGTAACACTGTCGTTACATTCATAGCAATGTTAAATAATTTATATATTTAGCATAGTACGTGTTTGTTTTTAAGGTTTAAATTGAGTTTTCCTTACGTCATCGTTATTTCTCTTCACCAAATTAATCTACTGTCTTCCATGAAGATTGCCCAGTAATAAAACTGATAACCATCATTTTTCACTACATACCCGGTAGGTACATTCGGAGAATGTGTTGATTATGACAATTTAACGACAAAATGTCAGAATGCCATTCAAAGTTAGATAATTATGCGTGTATCCCAAAGAAGGACCATGATATTGTACACCGGACAAAGAATTGGGCTCATAAGCTTTTCTGCACCACAAGATTTTTCATTTTCAATTGAAAGTTGCTTTGACAGGCCAATTAAATATAATTCGTACATAGTATTGTTAGCCCCTGTGTGCACACCTGTTAACGTTTTAATTTGTGGCGTACGTTTTACAATGGACCTCAATTCATCAGCTGCACAGATACGATTCAAATCGGCATTATTGAGAGACAAAAACTAACCTAACTACACAATGGCGATATATATTTTAAAATCTGATTTTATTCCGTGGCAATATCTATGTTACCGTCGCATTTAGAAGATTATAAATCGCCAAGCAATGTCTCTGTTCAAGTTATATTTATAATGTTGACACAAATATTATAGTAAAACACGGAATGTAAGATTCAACTAAATGGAGTTTTACGAATATTTTCGTTGAATGTTTGACTTTTTTTTAAAGAACATATATGGTATACATGTTGTGTTTGCTGGTTCTGGCTACTTAACCAGAATTTAAATTCAGTGAGTATTCTTTTCTTCACACAAGAACACTGAAACAGCTATTAGCGCAACTATCATATTTCACCAATAACACGTTTATAAGTTTATAACCACTGTATTTAAGGTGAAATATGGTATGGCATACCTCTCTAATTGCCCAGATTGTCCATGATGACGCGTCAGGGTTTTCATTTCAAATTATTGTATGGTGATTTAAGTGACTTTATATAATTTTATTTTATTTACTGGTTCTAATATACAATTTTAACATCATTGTATTTTCAATATATTTGCAAAACACACCATAACGGGTTTTAGTGCCTATTACACTTAGTTATCTGGACGATAAGATTCATCGCACGCTATGATATTGAACAGTGCACGAGCACTAACATTTTCAATTACTACTAGAACAAACGAATGTTATAACAGTCAGTGAATTGTATTCTTTATTTCTAATATTCAAAACTGTAGACATATTTTCGTTTAGACACAATCTCAATAAACCGCTTGAATCTGTTCTGTTTAATTTAGACTTGTGTAGCAATTAACATTTGAATATAACGAGTTGTGCCCAACGTTATGCACCTATCAATGTTTTCCCCCTGGGGCGGTGAGCGGCAGGCATATAGGGGACTTTAGGCTGCAAGCGATTCCCGACAGGCAGGAATTTGACAAGCTGAATGATTCTGGGTCCCAGGGAAATAGACTTTGGTCGGAAGTTAGATCCCGGTAATATACGCCCCCGGCCATTTGATAGATATATAGCATCGCCCACTGAAGGGATTTAGACAAATATGCTTGGCTCTAGAGTGGGAATAAGAACCCCAAATATAACATTTGTCAAATTCCCATAGGTCTGCCCGTCGCTCACCCCCCTGGGGGAAAATATTGATAGGTGCATTACGCAACAGCAAACAACTGCAGTGCCTTCAGCGCTTTGATTTTGTTAATGCATTGGATAGTTTGGAGATTTAAACAGGGGTGAAGAAAATACATGTATTGGAATTAAAATGGAGATTGTGTTACGGCATAAAACTTATTGAATATTAAGTTTTATTGAATATAAACATAAATATTTATATTCAATTTGGATTAATAGGTGTTTCATGCACAAGGTAATTATGTAAGCTTTTATGAAATTTGTATTGATTACCTTTTAATGAAAGTAAATTGAGGACAATATTCCAGAACAACAACAACAAAAAACAGGGACAACAGTTGGTAAAATAACAGCTGTGGACATTAACAAACAACAGCTGCAATTGTTTTCTAGTTTTTTCCCAAAATTGTGCTTCAAAAATCGGGTGCGCGTAATACATGGACGATTACGGTATTACATGCAAATAACTCAGAGATCGGAAACACTTGATGAGTGCATCAAATTTTGTCACATTTTATGACAGATACATTTACTCACCCTACCGCACCCAAAAAGAAAGTGTATACATTTTATTTTACAACAATGTTTCAATGTTTAGTCATAGAAACACCGCGAAAAATGTAGCTTGCTTATATGACGTCAGTGCAACACATTATTGTGTTTTCTGACGTCAACATCTTTATAAGCAGGGATCATATTGTTTTCGGTTTTGCTGGTCTGAGACAGATTGGGTTTGAAAAAGACCAATTGAAATGACTCGTAATCGGTCCGACCAGTTTTTCTTATATTATCCAGTCACTATAAAAATCATGATAATCCCCTGATTTCAATACACAATACACACGTTTTATGGCCCAAATGCATTGTAGGTGCGAACGCTGGTGGATCAGTGATGCATGAATGACCTCAGTCGTGTCACTATCAATCTATAATTGGACTGCTTTTGCTGTAGTTTGTTGACTGTGTAATATTACTGACACCGATCGGTCTCTGATGTAAATATCTTAGTGTACTTCTCCACTATAAAATCGCGTACTATAGAGACTGATAATAGCAACTGCATGTAATCCTCGTGGAAAACGTGCATTTGCTGCATATAAAATATATGTACTGTGCTGCATTCATAAGTATATAAAATATTAATATGAAATCTAACTAGAATTGTCACATGAAAGACGGATATACCCCCACAATATGGCCATGTCGCAAAACTATGGCATCCGTTTGAAAGAATAGACACAGAGAAAATGCTTTAATTTGTCAATGTTTAAAAGTGTATTTGGAAAAATTTAATTTCAATAGGAGCCATAACTCTGTCAACATTTAGTAGTTTATAACTGAAGTTGAACTTAATCTGTATTTTATTACGTTACACCTGTGTTCCAAACATAATTTACTAAGAAATGTGGAAATTCCACGAAAACCAAATTTTTCTAACGAAATGCAGTAAGCACAATAATGAAAGAACGTTCTGGGTGCAAGGTAAAGGTCATATCCCTATGGCTAGGAAATGGTGATCTTGACCTTGCAATCCAAAGCGAGGTCTCAATATAAGGCGATCTACATATGAAGTTTCATTAAAATATCTAAATAGGTTCTTAAGTTATTGAGTGCAAACCGTTAATTTTTTTTCATTTTTAGTAAAGGTGACCTTGACCCCACCCACTCCATATGCAATATAAGGTATCTACATATGAAGTTTCATTAAAATATCTCAAATCATTTTATTTCGGTAATGAGTGTGAAAACTTTTTGTCTATTTTTAGTAATGGTGACTTGACCCCATCTACCCCATATGCAATCCCAAGCAAAGGTCTCAATATGAGGTACCGTATTTTCCGGAATATAAGGCGCATCGGTATATAAGACACATTTGCTACTTTTTTTACATTTTCATGTTTTCAGCCACATATAAGGTGCACCAGTATGAAAGTTGCACTTTTAATTCCATATTGTATAAAATAATAAGTCCCTTGCAAAGATGTCAACAATTCTCACCTATTAACCAGACCGTCAAAACATCCTTGTTTAACTTCTCTATAGACAAAGCACACACAATAGTCCTTGTTATTCACACCTTACACATTGCATAACAACTCCCACCAGAATTACATGATGTCTGTGTACAGTCTACTTCACTGATCTGGTAATATAACAGTCTGGTAACCCAATTAATTCTCCACAAAATATTACACAACCAAACAATATTCACAAAATATTTCAAGTTAAATTGTATTTTTCTACTATAAACTGCAGATGACATTAATTTTGTTTATTTCAAACATAAACACAATAAATTTTATTTCAAAAATGCATTTACCAGTACATTAACAAAGAAAGTCAATTATTAATCTACACATTACAAATCCATTCCGGTTGCAAGTCTTAAATCTGCACTTCAGTAGCTCACGTGACACCCTTAGCAACTCCCTTGGCAATGTCAAAATTTTCCCCAGCTATTTTCCTTCATCTTTCCAACATAGTCGGTGTTAGTCAGCAATACTAGTCTATCAAAATGACGTTAGCCAGGTCAATAGAGTGTTATGAAATTAACAATTTGAAAAAAATGTAATGAGTGTCTATGAAATACACAGTGTGTGTTAAATATCGGCAAATGATACAGGATGTGCTATTGGTTTATTGCTTGAAATAGAACTACTTTGACACATTAATATAAAGAAAAATGCACACTGTAATGCAAATTTGGTTACGGTAAATATTATCTTTGATTTTAATATCAAGCACTGCACATATTCTTAGTGAAAAACAAAGTGGGTGGGGAAAGTACAAATTTCGGATTTTGTACACGTATAAGTTGCATCATTGTATAAGTCGCAGGCACAAATATTTTGACAAAAAGTTGCGTCTTATATACCAAAAAATATGGTATCTACATATAAAGTTTCATCACAATATCTCAATGCTTTCTCAATTTATTGAGTGGAACCTGTTTTTCTATTTTTATTGGTATAGGGGACATCTCCAGCATCGTCCGGCTTCTGTATGCCGTCAACGAAGTGCTCAAGGGTGAGCTATTGTGGTCTGTCGTAAGTCGTCCGTCGTCAACATTTTACTTAGAACAACTTCTCTGAAATCACTGGGTGGATTTTAACCTAACTTGGCAGGAATGTTCCTTGGATGGTCCTTTACCAAATGCCTTCAATTTATTTAAATATATTGAAAACTCTGGCAACCATGGCAACCAAAATCTTAAAAACTGGAAAACTTGCTCCTTGGGTGACCCTCTACCAAATTCGTTCAAATCATTTAGATTCGTTAAAAAACATGGCCGCCAGGAGGCAGGGCAGTTTTCCTTATATGGCTAATTTGAAAACTTTAAAAATCTTCTTGTCTGAAACCACTGGCTGGATTTCAAAGTAATTTCACAGAAATGTTCCTTGGGTGACCCTCTACCAAATTCCTTGAAATCATTTTGATTCGTTAAAAAAACATGGCCGCCAGGGGGGCAGGGCAAATTTACTTATATAACTATATTGAAAACTTTAAAAATCTTATAGTCTGAAACCACTGGCTGGATTTTAAAATAATTTCACAGGAATGTTTCTTGGGTTACCCTCTACCAAATTTCTTCAAATCATTTTCATTTGTTAAAAAACATGGCTGCCAGGGGGCGGGACATTTTTCCTTATATGGTTATATTGTAAACTTTAAAAATCTTATAGTCTGAAACCATTGGCTGGATTTCAAAATTATTTCACAGAAATGTTCCTTGGTGACCCTCTACCAAATTCCTTGAAATCACTTTGATTCGTTAAAAAAACATTTTGATTTGTTAAAAAACATGGCTGCCAGGGGGCGGGATATTTTTCCTTATATGGTTATATTGTAAACTTTAAAAATCTTCTAGTCTGAAACCATTGGCTGGATTTCAAAATTATTTCACACAAATGTTCCTTGGTGACCCTCTACCAAATTCCTTGAAATCATTTTGAATCGTTAAAAAAACCCATTTTGATTTGTTAAAAAACATGGCTGCCAGGGGGCGGGACATATTTCCTTATATGGTTATACTGTAAACTTTAAAAATCTTCTAGTCTGAAACCACTGGCTGAATTTAAAAATAATTTCACAGAAATGTTCCTTGGTGACCCTCTACCAAATTCCTTGAAATCATTTTGATTCGTTAAAAAACATGGGGGAAGGGCAGTTTTCCTTATATGTTTTTACTGAAAACTTTGAATACCTTCTAGTCTTTGAATACCTTCTAGTCTAAAGCCACTGGCTGGATTTCAAACTTATTTCACATAAATGTTCCTTATATATTTTGTGGACGGACGGCGTGACGGATGGAGGGCAAACCTCTAGTCCCCTCCGGTTAAACACCGGTAGGGGCCTAACAAAACACTTATTTAACCCCAAAAATTTAATTATCGAAACAAATAAAACAACACAATATCTGATAAACTTAATATAAATATTCTATGGTCTGGGCATTTTTTTACGGTAAGTCAGGTTAATGTTTATAAATGTCGTGGTTTGTAACCAAAGTTGAACTTAACCCGTATTTTGTGATGCTACACATGTATACCAAGAATTATTTGAAGATGTCAAGCCATTGTTGAGTTATTCTCAGGAAACCATAATTTTAGGGAATTTTAGTCGAAAATGGACCATAACTCTATCAAAATTTAATGGTTTCTAACCAACATCGAAAATTCGGAAAAAAAATGAGCGTGATCTGCGGACCTCAAGATCGATTGACTTTCTAGAACAAGGATATCAGTAAAACAAATGAATACTCCCCAAAGCGCTTTGTCATGCAGTATAAATTCAATCAGAAGGGCAAAGATATTAAAATGACTAAAAATCAATAGAAATGCATACAATATTTCAAAAAATTTCGAAGTTCCATAACTCAAAGAAAAATCATTGAAGTGGAACAACCTGCTAATATGCACTCCTCCTCTTGGCAATGAAGCCTCCCATTAAATTTCATTGAAATCTGGTGAATAGTTGCTGAGAAATAGCCCGGATAAAAAATTTGCACTATATTCCTTATGTCCAAAATTTTCAAAATCATTAAAGCGGAACATCCTGCTAATATGCACACAACTCCTCTTTGCAATAAAGCTTCACATAAAAGTTTGTATTTGCTGAGAAATAGCCGGGAAAAAGAGTTTATGCAGTATAAACTAATTTAAGAAATTTTCAAAGTCCCATGACTCTGAGAAAAATCACTGAAGCGGAACAAGTAGTTGCTAAGAAATAACACGGACAAGAAAGTAAAGAACAGTGCACTATATACTGATTTCATAAATCTTCAAAGTCCCATAACTGTAAAAAAAAATTATTGAAGCGGACCGTCCTGTTGAATTTGGTTGAATTCCAGCAAGTAGTTGCTAAGAAATAGCCCGGACAATAAAGTAAAGAATTGTGCACTATACACACAGCAGATCCGTTATATCACGATGTCCAATATATCGCGCATCGGCCGTGGATCCCGATTTTTTTTCATGTACTTCAATATTTTCCTATTACCAAATGCTCATAAATAAATGCAATTTGATCCGGATTTTCGTTCCTTCACGGCGTCTCTTTTATTGACATTATTGTAGTGCGACAAACAATACGCTGACTTGCTCAACATCAAAGTGTAACAATTTGACTTCATCAAGCCTACAGCGCGCGTACCACCCATGATAACGTCCTTTCACTGCTGTCGCTCTATTTAGCACCCAAATAGATGCTATAAATCAATACTGAGCTATCTGAATGACAATAACGTAATCGATATGGTTTATCTGTTTCTTTTTTGTTTCAGGATAAATGCTAACCGCATATCGTTCGCGATATAGACACCTAATTTTATTGCTGTGTGCTACGAACCTTTTATACAAAAGTAAAGATCTCAATGTTCTCTGCACTACAAAGTTGTTATCTGGCGATCAATACACCCACGCTTTCCATGCGGACAATGTGACGTTGTACATGATATTTTTTGCGCGCTTGTGTTGTAATTGTTAATAGAATTTATGTTTACTTCACGTGAATAGTGAAATTTGGATAGGCGTTTCGGACTCTATATTTTTATCGCGATTTAAAATTTATTCAACGGAATTAAAGGAATAATATTATATTGAAAAGGGTGAGTTATTTACCTAATTACATTTATGTTTGAGATCGGGGAAAAACAGGCTAGTGTGCACATGTATATCTACCGAATGGCCTGGCATGTTATATTGCGATTCCGATATATCGCGATCGCGATCTGTGGACCCCATGAATCGCGATATATTGGAGTTACAGTGTACCGATTTCAGGAATCTTCAAAGTCCCATAAGTCTGAGAAAAATCACACATCCTGGTAATATGCACATCACCTTTTGGTGAAGCTTCCCGTGAAGTTTTGTTGAATTCCGGCCTGTAGTTGCTGAGAAATACTCCAGACAAGGAAGTGTGACAGAAGGACGGACAGACGGACAAAGTAGCGACTATATGCTCCCCCGAAATTTTTCGGGGAGCATAAAAATATGATCCCTGTTTATAAGGTTATGGTAACAGTTGATTTTGTAAGCTACTCTGTTACAACGTGACGTTAAAATATCGGACCTCCACAACAATAAATGCGCACAGCTGTACAATTTTGCGTACATGTGTTATTCGGAAGCGCAATCTTATACAAATCTGCAACAAACCACTAAAAATAGTGTAATGAAAAATAAAACGCAAATACAAATAGCACCGATGATTCTGATATGGAGCAGCAAGATAATGACGTCAACGTGAAGGCCGTTAACGACGTCGTTAGTTAAGGTCATGCATGGTTTGCAGTAACGCTTGGAACAGTTCGGGCTACATTACACGTGATACTGGGAATTAGAAGTTTTTGTGCTGGGATGGTTAAACAATTAAAAATCATTCTTGTTCATATACTTTTAAAAATATTACTATAATTATAGGAGGAAAAAATATCCAATAGTAATATCATAAGGCATTGTAGTTTTTTATTACCAAATGATTCAGTTGCGAATTCATTAAATGAACATTTTATTACTTGAGAATAATATTATGCCAACTGCTAACATTATTATAATAGTTTAAAATGTAAATGTTTGTGTTTTCTGTGTTTCAAACAAGTTATATTTGAATTGGGGGGTTCAACGATTAAGCGGACAGGCTGATCTGTGTAAGGTTGTAATACCGATGATGGCGAGATGAATGAAATCTGGTACTGGGAATTGTTTAGCAGTTGGATACAACAGCACTATAATGTGCACAACACAGTGTAAATATTTAAACAATTGAAAAATATATAATACAATGAAGACATTATTAAAGAAACGAGCAACATAGATGCACAGTCTTCGACCTTAAGCGGTGGACCGTGGGTTGAGTCCACCAAATTTTCGCACGGTCCAGCAAAAGTTGCAAGTAAACTGGACCGGCGGTCCAGCAAAGAAATTTCCCTTGATAATTTTGATGCCAGAAATCCCTAAAAATGTTCAGCCAATAATTCTCGGTAATGCGATGCATACTTTTACGAAATGACCCCATTAAATTCAGTGTCAGATTTGCAACCATTTCCGCTTGCGTATGCATGTTTTTCTAAAACAAAGAACGCCCACTCGGCAATAAAGGCATATGTAGATTTAATTTGACAAGTGTCAGACTACTTGTTTGTTATTTATGAACAATTCAACAAACTTTTTCATCATCCCTGGTATAAGCCGAGGAACAACTTCTGAACAATTTTGGCAGAGGACCATAGCTGCTTGATACTACATGCCAAATATCAAAGCTGTAGACCTTGTAGATTCAAGCAAGAATTTGAATTTACATAAATCAATAAAAAGAATTTGAGCCCCGAGTTGAGTCCACTAAATTTTGGAAAGTATATATTTTATGGGGGAAAAATAACTAAGGGCCATAATTCTACCAAATTTACAATCACCTACACTTTAAGGTTCTTCAGCTGTGAAAGTTTTAGCGAAATTTACCAAGCATTTAAAGAGTCGAGTCCACAATATTTCGGGTCGTAAGTACAGACAGACGGACACATGGAAGGACAAGTGCAATGTTTAACTAAGATGAGCACATAATATTCTAAAGATTACGGTAAGATAATGACAATACCTCATCTGGTGAAGCATTGACCACCTGATCAAAGATCTCAGGCTGTGACTCCTCAAGTTCAAGCTCTAGCTGCTTGATATCTTCTACCAATCTGAAAACAAGAACACAAGTCCAGTCTTCTATTACAGTGACAGTGATTAATCTTGTACTATCAAACAAAAAGACTCCCATTCCAATAATAAGAGCTTCCAATGATACATTGTGTATATCCCACACTTTCTTTATTCAAACTTTTTAGTGCATCATGAACACCACTATAAGCAAATAAAGACTGACAGGCATGCGGCTCTTTATTTTGATGCTCGTACGACCAACAGTACATAGTGTATTATTATTTTTGTTAAGAATTCAGCTTTATTAAATATGTAAAACAGTGCTAATGAGGGAATTTCGGGAAAGAGCAAAGACTCATCAAAATTGTTGAACTAAATGCTGGTTATCATAAAGCAAAAAACACATGCATTTTCGACATGGCTGTATTTGGCACCCAACACATGGTAGTTAAAAAAATAAGCTTCAGTCTATATTACATGATGGCGTTTTGTGGCGCTGAAGAAAACCGCGTTGGGTAGCAATTTTTCTCGCTTTTCAGCGCAAAAAATGCCATAGTGAGGAAAAAATGATGTCATTTCATCGATTTCTGAGTCACACAACAACAGATCACATGTAAACAAACTTGAAATAAATATGAAGTTCAGTGTGCAAACATATTAGAAGCTTATAGAACTGGTGAGGAGACATGTCTTTGCGACTCCTCTTTGACAGAATATAAATACCATACGTTACAGAAAAATATTTGGCAAGAAATAGGCGAAGATATTCGTTTTTATCCGAAAACCGCATCGCGCTTCGGCTACATGGTAACAGTTTTCGGCGCGCACTCGGCATACTCAGTGGGCATTACGTCACAGATAATGTCAGTGCTGAAAAAATAGGCTTCATGGAAACCCGGCTTAAGACTCGACTGCGTTCTAATGAATAAATCCCGAACATGTAATAATAACTTCTACATTAGGTGCAATTGTGTTCCTTTTAAGTACTTTTGAAATGTGATACTAAAAATAGGCAGACGTTTTTCATAGAATCGTATCTTTAGGAAAGTATGGTAGTAACATATTCTTCTTATACTTAGTGTTAACTTGCAGCATGTTGTAGTGTTCACATAAATAACCAACTTCTTAGACCAATTGCATTTCATAATACACTTTTAAAACATGTATTCGCAAAAAAATTAAAGTATAAAATCTACGAACAGTAATCAAATTTGTATATAAGACCAGAGATTTTATAGTTTTAGTTTCTCAGACATTTTTGGAAAATTGCCCTGTTGGATGGTGGAAATAAAAAAATATTTTTACCCCAAGGTGCATAATTTGAACAATCTTTGTAGATGATTACTATACAATGTTTCACACAAAATATGAAACCTCTGGTTTAAGAGAAGATAAGATATCTACATATAAAGTATCTACATATAAAGTTTCATTAAAATATCTCAATGTCTTCTCAAACTATTGAGCAGAAACTTGCTTGTCTATTTTTAGTAACAGTGACCTTGACCCCATCCACCCCATATGCAATTATAAGTGAGGTCTAGATATAAAATATCTATGTATAAAGTTTCATTAAAATATCTCATTGTGTTCTCAAGTTATAGAGCGGAAACTGTTTATTTTATTTTTAGTAACAGTGACCTTGATCCCATCCACCCCATATGCAATCCCAAGTGAGGTCTAAATATAAGATATCTATGTATGAAGTTTATTAAAATATCTCAATGTGTTCTTAAGTTATAGATCGGAAACCATTTATTTTATTTTTAGTAACAGTGACCTTGATCCCATCCACCCCATATGCAATCCCAAGTGAGGTCTAAATATAAAATTTCTATGTATGAAGTTTATTAAAATATCTCATTCTGTTCTCGAGTTATTAAGCGGAAACCGTTTTTCTTTTTAGTAACAGTGACCTTGACCTTAACACCATCCATCCTATACACAATCCCAAGCGAGGTATCAATATAAAGTATCTATGCATGAAGTTTTATTAAAATATCTCCATGTGTTCTTAAGATATTGACAAACTGTTTAAAACTGATTTCAATATTTGACCTTTGACCTTGCATTGTGACACTGACCTTGGACCTAAGGACCTAGTTCTTGTTTGCGACACTCTGTCCCACATCCATCTAAAAAATCCATCCATGCTGCACAAAGATATGCACCAGACAAGTGTTAAGGACTGATTTCTTAAAATTGATCTTTCACTTTGAAATGTGACCTTGACCTAGGACCTAGGGACCTGGTTCTTGCGCGTAACACTCCCTCTCACCATGCTGGTCACTTCTGCCAAGTTATTTGAAAATCCATCCATGCTAGACATAAATATGCTGCGTACAAAGTGTTTCATTTCTTAAATTTGACTTTTGAGCTTGAATTATTACCTTGACCTTGGAACGCGGTTCTTGCGCATGACACTCCAACTCACCATGCTTGTCACTTCTGCCAGGTTATTTGGGAATCCATCCATGGAGGACAAAGATATGCTTTGGACAAAGTGTTTAAGAATAATTTCTTAAATTTGACCTTTGACCTTGAGTTGTTGTCTTAACCTTGGACCTAGGGACCTGGTTCTTGTGCGCGACTCTCCGTCTCACTATGCTTGTCACTTCTGCAAAGTTATTTGAAAATCCATCCATGCTGGACAAAGATATGCTCCGGACAAAGTGTTTAGGATTTAATTCTTAAATTTGACCTTTGACCTTGAATTGTGACCTTGACCTTGGACCTGGTTCTTGCGTGCAACACTCTGTCTCATCATGCTTATCAGTGCTGCTAAGTTATTTGAAAATCCATCTATACTGGACAAAGTTATGCTCTGGACAAAGTGTTAAGGATTGCATTCCTATATTTGACCTTTGACCTTGAATTATGACCTTGACCTTGGACCTGGTTCTTGCACGAGACACTCCGTCTCATCATGCTTATCACTTTTGCCAAGTTATTTGAAAAAGGCTCGCTTACTAACAAAGATTTTTCAAGTCCACTTGCCAAAAAAAGTCTATAGAAACTATGTGACCCCGGGGTGTGGCTTATTTTTACCCCTAGGCATGATTTAAACAATCTTGTTAGAGGACTACTATACGATGTTACATACCAAATAGGCAACCTCTGGGCCATCGCAGTTTTAAAGGAGATTTTTTAAGTCATTTTGCTTTTCAAGTCTACACAAGAGGGCCCAGGGATGCTTACCTTAGTTTAATAGATCATAATGGTTAAAAGCACTTGTAAAAATTTAATGGATTGTTCTGAGATGTTTGAAGTAAAACGTTAACAATTAACATCAATGATGGACCACTGACAGCCGTGTTTTCTAAGCAAACAAGATTCTGTGTTTGATAAACAGACATGCCCCCGGTTGGCGCTGGATAGCCCAATTCATAGTCCAAATTAGATCAAGGTCAAATTGAGGTTGGGTGATATGGGTGGATTGGGAATGGTCATAAGCAACAACTGTGTAAGTATCCAAGTGTTGTAGCAAGCGGTGTTGGTGCTAGACGAAACGGTAAAAACTAGTAAACCAAGAAGCAGCCCATTTGAATTAAGTCCAAATTAGGTTAAGGTCACGGTCAAAGTGAGGTTGGGTGATATGGGCATTCTATACACAGACGATGACATCACATGCCAAACCTCTTTACTTAACAGCATTATTTCGCCCCGAACGGCGAAATGTGCTTACGCATGAAGTAATCCCGCGTATGAAAGTTGTTTCATGAAATGACTTTATTGATACCATTAATCAGTCTAATATCAAGTTAATACAGATAGTAGAATATATTTCTGTTAAATAAAGTACCAGTAGTTCGTGTTTAACGCTGTTTAGCTTGTTTATTATAAAAAGCTACTTTCACTTTCATTTTGCGTGAAAAATTCAAGGTTAGATGCCAGTAAATCCAATTCCCATAGGGTCCCATCATAAAACGGTGAACTTTTAGATTTCAGTTTGTTCAAGCTTGCTGTCAGTTTAAAGATGAATCTTTCCTCTTCCAAAAATTGCAATACAATATACAGGGCCTGTACCCCCATAATCCTAACACTGTGCAGCGACCTTAACGCAGTGCCAAAATGGCGGACACAGTGACAGAATGTGCTATTATGTTTCATGTTTTTATCAATTTGTAATATTTGTGTTAAGTATAAATTTAAATCTTTTAATAGTTATAGTGTCCAGTGATTTATGTACTTAATATTTTGTTTCACAATCACTCTTATGATGCTTGAAGTCATTAAAATGTACCTGAAAAAGTCCGAATAAAGAACATTTTTATGTTTCAGACCTGTTAAAATATCTTAAAATGCATTTTAGTACCTTACTTGAAAACTATATTAGTTAAATGAACATCTCTAGGACAATGTGTAATCATATCAAAGTTTAAAGTCGATGTTTACTGCTAAAACATTGCCTTTATTGTGAAGTGATTATGCGCTTCCGGCTAATTCCTGACTGACTGTGATGGATAAGTGCGAACGCAAAAACGATAATTACCGAACAAACTGAAAAATAATATATATGTTTGTCCTGTATATATCAAATAATATCTTTTAGTGTCATGAAAGCGCTTGTTAAATCATTTCCTCTAAACTACCAACATCAGAAGATGTATTACATTAATTTTTATTATTAAACACACTTTAACTTTGGAAGTTCAAATATATTCACAAGAGGGTCACTATGAATGCGTTCTATGCTTTCATATTGCGCGATTTTCAAAACAGGTTTTCATGGTTAAGTTGTATATGTAAATACACGTTAAAAATTGTCACTGGTGAACGAGCAAATTGAACAATACAATTGGAATGAAAATAGAAATATATAGAGGTCCATTATAGTCGTTCAGCATACATGTCGTTCAGCATTGATTCGTTTATATAGAATATTAGTCGGTTAGGTGTTTATTCGTCAGGTTTTATACGTTGATTTGGTTTTTATCCGTTCCTAGTATCCATTGCGCTCAGATATTATCAACTAGAAATTAGGTTCTTATCCATTTTCTCGCAGTCTGCACATCCAAACGAGTATTGTGTCCATATCCGATGGGATAACAACACAGTGTAAACGGGGTTTTGAAGCAGTACAAGTTTGCTTTCAAACAGCGAAATAATATGGCAATTTAAAGCATTTAAGTATTTTTTAAGATTTTTTATAAATATTTTATTTGAATGTTTGGCCTTGTTCCTTGTTCCTCAGCATTCCATCTTACAACCCAATAGTTGCTAGATGTAACATTAGGTATATTGAATTTAATACTTATTTGATCAATGGCGACTGATATTACAACCAAAACATACCTGTACATAAGAAAAATATGCATAAAACAAAGTAGCCCCAACTTTCCATCTGCTATTTTGGCACTGCGTTAGGGTTGCTGCACTGCGTTAGGATTATCCGGGCACAGGCAATGATATATGGCATGTTACTTCTAAGAAAATGCGTCTCACCTGAATGCATACACCGGTAGAAACTAGGGTTTCGGCTGTCATATTTTGACAAAAGCCCCATGCCACAGTAAACACACCCCAAAAGCTCATCTTTCAAGTTAGCGTCCAAAGAAATGCACAAAAATGTTCTAAACACACAGAGGATATTAGAAATAACCACAAAAGGCAAGTCTGACATTGCTAAATGCTTTTCATGGCAGAAGAAACATGAGGGCCAAATGGCCCAGGAAGCTCACCTGAGTTTCATTAGTAGAACAATTTTCCATGTGTTAGATTATTATACGGATATCGATAGACTGATTCGGACTGATGGAAATGCGGCCTTAATCATCTTGGTTTGAAAAACTTAAGCATTTGTCAGATCATCAGTTCGTATTTACTTGTGCTAAAATTCACAATGTCAGAAGCAGTAATAAATACAGAAAACATTTTTTCAATCAATTAACAACAGCTAAAGCAAGTAATGACCGAAAATTACTCGTGCCACGAATGAGGTGCTTGGTGCCACGCAGGAGCGATTATTGAGTATATGTACCTTCATGCATATCTCGACATGCAATCGTGCTGGGAATTACATTTATTCGTCAGATAATTCTAAGTTAAAACAATTACTGACAAACATTTGAGTGTCAACCATTCCGTTGTAATAGCCTTACATTAACTGTTCTTATTTTAATTTTCAGGGATCACTATTCGATACTGGATTCTGGATTCATTGAGCCGTCCAATGGGGACCTTACCGTTCGTCAACAGTACGATTATAGAGTCAGTGAAACCAAAGTTCTTATGTCGAAACGGATGGGTTTCTAGTTGGCATTCAATATGATGTACATGTTATACAAATGTATTTGTTCACAGTCGAAATATACTTGTAACCTATGGAATGGTATCAACTTTATTTCAATATCTTTTGTCAGGTTAATGATGGCATGTTATCATAAAATGTTTTTTTTTGCAATAAAAAACAACACAGTTTATTATAGAAGTGTATTTATTGGGGCTTTAATTATATAAAAACTTCAACAAATCAGGGGGTAAATCATCACAGATAAACCAATCATCGCATGTTCTGATGCTACTTGTATATGACACGATTTTATAATTACTACATGTAGTAATTAGTTTAAGTCTATCTGCTAATTAAATTCTGCTTATTGTATTTAACTTGCAACATCCATGTTTTATTGAAGCTAAATGATTTACAATGTAAGCGGTCAATGAATGGTGGTTGATTCCTGTCCCAGCCATGTTGAAGTTGCGGTGTTGGTTTCTGAAACTGGATTTGGAGCAGTTTGTACTTACGACTCCATCACCTCATAAGTATTGTAATCACTCAATCTGAGTTCGCATGCTAATTGTTTCGATCCTTGTGACAGTACTCGTCGGAAAAACTAAAAGAAATTATGTTACATCATGTAGTAAAAAGACTAAGAACATTAAATATCTTACAAATTAAGGTAATGTCATTTCGATACAAACAAATTATTAAGGTACTTTTCGTGGCTCACACTAATCTGAAATGTGTACAAAATAGCCCCAATATCAAAATTAATTATTCATATACATTGGAATTGCAAGTTCGGAGAAATAAACACATCAAACTTGATATGCAATATATTTCTTTTCGTCATTCGTGCCTGATAAATAAAAAAAAACTAACTGAACTTGTGTGTGGTTTTCAAAACTAAATGGTTAATAGCATATTGACTTCACACATTAGTCTTCACACTAAATAGTAAATGCATCATTTATCATCGGATCCCCGTGCTATAATCACAGTATTGAATTGTCTCCATGCCATTATAAGAGTTTCCCATTATCCAATTTATGTGTATGAATAAGTAACATTTATTGCTTTTTTCAGGCATACTGCAAATTTGTGGTCTCTATTTTTTGCGAAAAATTGGTATCACCTTTATTTTTATGTACTCGTTTTTCTTTGGGTTTCTACAGTATATACTGCATGTTAACTAATACAGTATTTACGAGAACAGAACCCCAGTTTAGACTATGAAGTACTTTTGGGTCAAAAGTAAATAGGTATACTTCCAGGTACACAAATATGCCTACATGCACAATTTTGTGCCTACAGGCCTAAATTATGCCTATAGGCCTATTTAAAAATATACCTACAGGTACAATTTATACCTGTAGGTATAATTTAGGCCTGTCGGCATAAAGTTAGGGCCTGTAGGCTCAATATTTTTCGGTGTGCAGAATTACCAAAATCCCTGTAATTACCGAAATCCCCCGAAATACCTTTTTAATTTCGTTAAAAGTTCCGGTAATATTAAATCCATTTTAAAGCTATAAAGGTCACTTAAAGGTAAAATTTATGCGTAAACTTTATTTACTTAAGGGTTATGTTGACCTGCGTTAATTTTGTAACGGGATTTCGGTAATAACGATAGGATGAATGTGAGTGCCCTCCCTTGTTTTCAGTTACCGAAATCCCTTTCTTATTTTGGTTTAATGTAATGTGAAATGCAAATTAAAGCTATACAAGTCATTTTAAGTGAAACGTATGCATAACTTTAATTTATTCAAATCCCCGTAATTACCGAAATGCCCCTAAATCCCTTTATATAATTAACGCAGGTTAACATAACCTTTAAATAAATAAAGTTTATGCATACATTTGACTTTTAAGTGACCTTTATAGCTTTAAAATATTACTTTAAACTACTTTAAACTAAAATAAAAAGGGATTTCTGTAATTACGGGGATTTCGGTAATTCTACACACCGAAAAATTTTGAGCCTACAGGCCTGAATTTATGCCGACAGGTATAAATTGTACCTGTAGATATCTTTTTTAATAGGCCTATAGGCATAAATTTAGGCCTGTAGGCACATAATTGTGCCTGTAGGCATACCTATTTGCTTTTGACCCAAACGGTACGTCATATTAGACTGCACTTTATCGCAAATTAAGCCGAAACCATTTGTTATACAAATACTCAATAACTGCTCCTGGATGGCACCAGCACCACATGTAATTTTTGGTAATTACTTTGTTTAGTTGTTGGCTGTTGTTATTTGCTTGAAAAATGTAGCAAATGAGCTGTGGGGCTAGTATGGGTCTTATATTTTGAGTATGAGTATTGTTTTTGTACAAAATGGATTATTTTAGTGACTTTTCTTCATTATTTGCTTCGTTAATTTGGAAAAATTTTATTTCAATAGGAGACATAACTCTGTCAACATTTAGTAGTTTGTAACTGAAGTTGAACTTGATCTGTATTTTATGATGTTATGATTTTACACCTATGTACCAAAAATAAGTTAAATATGTGAAGCCTTTCATCAGTTATTGTCCATGTTTTTCGGGAATTTAAGTCAAAAAGGGGGGCCATAACTGTGCCAAATTTTAGTGGTTTGTAACAAAAGTCGAACTTGACCCATATTTTATGATGCTACACATGTATACCGAGAATTATTTGAATATGTCAAGCCATTCTTGAGTTATCATCCGAAAATCTTTTTTTTAGGGAATTTTAAGTCGACATCGAACCAAAAAATATTTGAATATGTAAAGCTTTTCTTGAGTTATCATCAGGAAACCAAAAATCAACAGACGGACAGACTGACCGACCGACAGGCTCACTCCTATATACCCTCCCTAAAATTTGTTAGTGGGGGTATAAAAATACAGTGAAAACCCTCTTAACAAAAACCTCTCCAAACCGTACAAATTTTCCAGTCCCATATCATTGCTCTATATATTCCTATATAAAAATCTCCTTAATACTCGTAACTGTTTATTATCAAGCGTAATTTCATCCCTTAAAACCGTACTGGCCGATTAAAATTATTGAACTTGGCCGAGATATTATGGCCACAAATATTTTTATGAAGTTTAGTCAGGATTGGAAGAAAACCAATAAGCAAATCAACATACCCTGCCATCTTTGATTGGGGGCATAACTAGAATATGGCCTTGTAACAAATCTATGGCATTCATTTAAAAGAAATGGACCAAAGAAGTATGCCTTATTTTAGGGTTACACATATGTAGCTAAAATACATTGTAATTTACATATGTGATGCCTTTCATCAGATATTGTCCAGAAACTGTGTTTTTAGGGATTTTAAGTAAAGGAAGCGGCCATAACTCATTTTATTGGGCTTGTATCGAACTTGAACTGCATTTTATGATGTTAAACCAGCATAGTAAAAATTATTAAAATATGTCAAGCCTTTCATGATTTATCATCCGGAAACAGTGAATTTGTAAATATTTAAGTACGATAGGGTCCATAACTCTTGTCAACATTTAGTGGTTTAAATTGCAACCAAAGTCAAACTTGACCTGTACTGTAGTATGTTGCACCTATTTGCATAAAATAATTTAAATATGTGAAAACTTTCAGGAGTTATTGTCTGGAAACCATATTTTTAGGGAATTAAAGTAGAAAAGGGGCCCTAACTCTGTCAACATTTAGAGGTTTGTAACCACAGCCGAACCTGACCTGTATTTGATAATGTTACACAGGTGTACCAAAAATTATTTGAATATTTCAAGCCTATCTTGAGTAATAGTCTGGAAGCCATGAAAACCAACCGACAAGCTCACACCTATATACACCCCACCCCCTCCCAAACATAGTTTGTGATGGTATAATTATTCACTTGCATATCAGCATAACCACCAATTTCACTTTCACAATGTTTGTTTACCTATTGGTTCCATCTGTTATGCTGTCCTTAAACCGGGACAAGGCTTCAAACTCTGGTTTCAATGCCACATTGACATAGTACACTTCAACAATGTCATCCTGTGCAATCCTCTGAAATTAAAGAGACTAATTAAAAGCTATATATCAACTACTGTATAAGTACTTTTTCGGGGGTGGGGGGTTAATTTAGGCTATATTGGTGGTCTGGCAATAATAGTGCCAATTCCAAACGCCACCATTAAAAATCTCCCTGTATTAAATAACCATTATCATGACATAATAAAAGTATTCAAATACAATCCTTAACAGTTCCATTGAAAATCTTTGAGAATGAAAATTTCAAGATTAAGCAAATAAAGGTATCATTTTATTTATGATAAAAAGATGATCAACATTGTCTACTAGCAAAATTTAGATTTAGAAGATTGATACACAATGCCATAAAATATTATCTACAGTGTATGACCAGTAAGTTTATAGATATTTTTTGAAACAAAGTATGAAAACTATGGACGACAATAATAAACAAAGCTGTAACATCAGTTTCTCACATATATTAACCTCGAATATACCATAACAAAACAGTAAATTGATTATTTTAATTTTGCCGTCTTCATTTTAAAACCAACTGATGACACCACCAATTAAAAACACTTTTTGAAATACGAGGACCAAATGGGCCTAAAGTGCTCACCTGAGTATGAAGATCTGGGCTTCGCGAATGGAAGAGAAAAATTTCAATTCACATGTTCATGGAAACAATCATCTCTTAAAACTTTAGGGTCGGGGGGTTTACGCTAGGTAGGGTCGGATTGCCCAAAACACAGACATTTTTTTACAGCCGTACACACAACTACACGTTACCCTCAACAATGAAGACAGGCTTCAAGAAAATCCTTAAGAAAATGTGCGAGGAGTTGCATTCACAAGGAATTTTCCCTATGTATTCCTAGGAGACAAAATAATCAAAGTGCCATAACTTTCTAATAGAGGAACGCCAAAGCCGGGGCAAGTACGAAAGCACACCTATTCTTCTAACAGTTGAGCTAATGAAGTATGAACAAGAGTGCCATTGTCACAAAGATACACCCGTCAAAGAAGCTTTTTTGGGGTTAAGATTAAATGACTAAAAAGAAACAATTAAAAAACTAATAAGGTAGAGTCATGGTATTAGTGCATCTAATTCATCTCCAAATCAAAGTGGTGAGTTCAGGTATCAAAACTATTCCATATGTATTCTTAAATTTATAATCAAGATGCCAAAATAAACAAGAAACGAAGAAATTCCCTGAAAACTACATTTTTCGAATGAAATGCATTAAAGTCAGCACAAAAATAAAAAATTTCAAAAATTTTTGACCTTGACCCCACCCACCCCATATGCAATACCAAGTGAGGTCTAGATATAAGGTATCTACATATAAAGTTTCATTAAAATATCAAAATGTCTTCTCAAGCTATTGAGCAGAAACTTGTTTGTCTCTTTTTAGTAATGGTGACCTTGACCCCATCCATATCCAATCCCAAGCGAGGTCTCAATGTATCTATGTAATAAGTTTCATTAAAATATCTCAATGCATGCTCAAGTTATTGAGCAGAAACTGTTGTTCTATTTTTAGCAATAGTGACCTTGACCCCACCAACACCATACGCAATCCCAAAACAGGTCGCAATATAAGGTATCTATGTATTAAGTTTCATTAAAATATCTCAATGCATTCTCAAGTTATTTAGCAGAAACCGTTTTCTATTTTTAGTAACAGCGACCTTGACCTTAACCACCCCATATGCAATCCCAAGGTTTCGATATCATGTATCTATGGATAAAGTTTCATTAAAGTATCTCAATGCATTCTCAAGTTATTGAGCAGAAACCATTTTGTAATTTTAGTAACAGACATCTTGACCTTGACCCCACCCACCCCAAACGCAATCCAACGCGAGGTCTTGCAATAAGGTATCTATGCATGAAGTTTCATTACAATAGCTCAATTCGTTCTCTAGTTAGAGAGCGGAAACGAAAAGTTGACGCTGCCACTAAGCCTTTGATCCTGAACACTGACCTTGACATTAGACCTGGTTCTTGCACATGACACTCCGTCTCAGCATGCTTGTCATTTCTGCTAAGTTATTTGGAAATCCATCCATGCTGGACAAAGATATGCACCGGACAAAATATTTAAGATTGATTTCTTAAATTTGATCTTTGACCTTCAATTATGACCTTAACCTTGGACCTAGGGACCTGGTTCTTGTGTGTGACACTCCGTCTCACTATGCTTGTTACTTCTGCCAAGTTGTTAGAAAATCCTTCCATGCTGGACAAAGATATGCTCCGGAGAAAGTGTTTAGGATCGATTTCTTAAATCTGACCATTGACCTTGAATTGTGACCTTGACCTTGGACCCAGGGATCTGGTTCTTGCGCGCGACATCCGGACTTACTATGCTTGTCAATTCTGTTAAGTTATATGAAAATCCATCCATGCTTGACAAAGATATGCTCCTGACAATGTGGCAAGGATTGATTTCTTATATTTGACCTTTGACCTTGAATTGTGACATTGACCTTAGACCTGGTTCTTGCACCCGACAATCCGTCTCATCATGCTTATCACTTCTGCCAAGTTATTTGAAAATCCATCCATGCTGGACAAAGTTATGCTCCGAACAAATTGTCAAGTATTGAATTCCTATATTTGACCTTTGACCTCGGATTGTACAATGACCTTAGACCTAGGAACCTGGTTCTTGCGCGTGACACACTGCTTTATGATGCTTTTCACTTCTGCCAAGTTATTTGAAAATCCATCCAGGCTGGACAAAGTTTTACTCTGGACAAAGATATCCCGCCGCCAGCCTGCCCCCTCAGGCGTTCCCATAATACAGCCATTTTTCAAACGGGCGTATAAAAAGGGCAAAAACTACAGAATTATAAAGTGCAGAGTAACGGTTCTTTTGCACTGCTACTCTCCTAAATGAGATCTATCTACCTACAAAGTTTCACATTAATAGCTTTTTCACTTTTGAAGTTATAAGTTACAAGAGGGCCACATGGCCCTAAAGTGCTCACCTGAGTTAGATCTGGGCTTAGGTTTTTAAGACATTAACAAAATCATTTTGCTTTTTATGTCTATATAAACCATGTGATGCCTGGGGCATGGCAAGTTTTGACCCCAGGGGCATCATTTGAACAATGTTACCTACCAAATACAAAATTGCTGGGCCTTGCGGTTTCAGAGAAGATTTTTAAAGTCATTTTGCTATTTGAGTCTATACAAATCAAATGACCCCCGGGACGTGGCCAGTTTTGATTCCACGGGCATAATTTGAACAATCTTTGTAGACACTACTATACAATGTTAAAAACCAACCATTAAACCTCTTGGTCTTGCGGTTTTAGAGGAGAATTTTACTGTCATTATGCAATTTAAGTCTATATAAACCATGTCAGCCCTTGGAGTGGCCAGTTTTGACACCCTGGGCATAATCGGAACGATCTTTGCAGAGAACCACTATACAGTGCTACATACCTAATACGAAACCTCTGGGCCTTGCTGTTTAAGAAGATTTTTAAAGACCACTTGCCAAGCCAGTCTATAGAAAACGTGTGACCCAAGGGCTTGACTTCTTTTTACCCCAGGGGCATAATTTGAACATTCTCATTGAGCACCACTATACAATGTTATATACCAGATACGAAACTTTTGGGCCTTGCGGTTTCGGAGGAGATTTTTAGTCATTTTAGAGAGTACAAAGAAAAAACTTGATCAATTCTGGTTAACTTGGTAGAATTCTTAAGTTGTTTCACTCAAATAAACAAAAAAGCATACTTCGGGATATCACTTTCTGGCTCATACTGCATAATAATAATAATAATAATAATAATGTTATTTGTAAATGTCAAGCTGTTATATAATTACCCCAGCTGACAATGAATCTGGAAAAAACTAACTGCTTCTGTTAATTGAATAATTAATTAATTGATTATAAATTATGTAAACTGAAATAAATTCAGCTATTATAGACTTATTTCAATCATTAAAACTTCAGATCTGAATATGAAGTAACATAATCATGAATTAATGTCAGATTTGGCTATGTTGTGATTGTTACATTATCAGTGTTCGAATTCAGGCTTGCATACTCGCAAAATGCGTGTTTGTTTCGGAAATTGCGAGCACATTTTCCACAATCTCACACAATTTTGTGAGTATCGTAAATATGTGTATAACGCTCACCCGATTTTGGAAGAGAGACAAAAATAATAACAATTTGCAGTTATGTTTTGTCAATGCCCAATGATGTTGTATTGCAGTTTTTTTTCCTCCATATTTGTTGATGTTGTTTTGTAAAATTGCACTAAATTAACGTTCATAAAACAGACATAAATAAATGGTATTTAAATCTCCAATTTATCCCATGCATCAAAACAGCAGTCTGATTTTTTTACACGCTCAACATTTAGAACGCTAATTCATTAATGCTCTATTGACAGTGTAATGAATACAACAATAGATATATTTTGTGAGTTAATTTATCATTTTGCGAGTAAGCTCAAAAGCCACTCACAATTTTTTGCAAGTGGCTTTGTCAGCTAAATTGGAACCCTAATTATTTGCAGAATAATTAAAGTATTTGAAACATATCCACGTATACATAATTAAGTGAATAAAACAGATACAAGTTTAATGAAAAAACTAGAAATGTGTCCACAGACAAGGATGCCCCCACCTATGCAGCCATTTCTACATGGCGCCGCTTTGTCTGTATGCATACAAATTCTTTTGCAAAAGGAGAATGTTTATCATTTCTGCGAAGTAATTCGAAAAATGTTCCATGCCGAAAAAAATATATACTTCTGTCAATGTCAATGGCTTAAACTCTTTTATTTCACATTTGACCTTTAAATGTGACCTTGACCTTACACCAAAGGACCTGGTTGTTGCACGCCACATGCGGTCTCATAAAGCTTATCACTTCTGTGAAGTAAGTAAAAAATTCTTCCATGCCGAACAAAATTATGCTCAGACAGAGTCCACTGTATTCATACTTATACTTAACCTTTGACCTTTAAGTGTGACCTTAACCTTGGACCTAGTTCTTGCGGGTGACACGTCTTACAATCGTTATCACTTTTGCCAAGTTATTTTAATTCCTTCAATGCTGGACAAAGTTAATGTATGGACACCATATTGCAGGCCATCAACCAATTCCAAATAGGAATTTCAGGAGCGTTAAGTCTTTATTTAGATTGAAAGTATCTACTTATTAACCTGATAGCAGCATTTTTATACCTAACAAATATAATCATGTACAACTACTGTATGGGGTCAAATTTGTTGCAGAAACGCTGTAATAATTAAACATAAAATAACAACATTTAACATGTACTCAGATTTTAGAAAGACCGGATTATTAACCTTAATATCATAAGTTTTGAAAGCACGTTTGTAGACGCACTTTGACAGAAATGGCAGTCATGGTTCCCATAAATAGGAATCATGGTTCTCGTTACTAGGAATAGTGGATGTTGAAGAGCATAGAAAAATGCATGATTCAAAAAGAACACAAATTAATTAAAGATGTAACTAACAACATAGAAAAATGAATCAAACACTGCTATTATCGCAGCTTTTATTGTAGGGTTTTGAAAGTTATACACTGGTATACTGTGTCAACATTTATATTGCTTAATACCTTTCCTAATCTTAAATTTTTATTTTTATTTTTTAATTATCTGTCGTTACAGTCAATAATTTGAAGCCTGTGTTTTTTTCATTGCTGCAAAGCTGTTTTATTATGTATTCCAAAGTTGCAGTGAAATTGTATTTCTAACAAAAAGTTTTTCCAAATATCAAGCTACAAATGTGCAAACAAACTTTGGAATGGAATTTCGTCTGACATGAGAAGTTAACAATGATTTTTTATTAGTAAACGCAATAATGATTTGAAGGATTATGTTTTTGAATTTGTATATTTCAATTATAAATAGGCACAAATTAAACCACTAATGCATATGTTCAGAATTTCTTATATAGAAGTATATTCCTAATAAAACTGTAATAACTTGGTTGAATCATAACTTTTTATAAGATTTATTAAAAATTTTACCATACAACTTACTGGCTATAATTGTTAAACTCTTGATGATATAAGTTTTGTAAAAATCATGAGCATTTGTGAAAAGCAAGCATGATTTTCTAAAACCTTATAGACAAAGTCACAAGAAGTTAACACCTCTGTGTCAAAAAGACCACAACTTATGTGCATTTAATTATAATATGATCATCTTGGACATTTTGAACAAAAATCTCATTTTTACAGTTTGACAAACTCATTCTATATGCATCAAGGAATATTATTGGCTGTGGACTGTATTATGATTGAGTTTTTAATTATTTAATTTCTAAATTATACAGATGTTATCATTATTGATAAAAATTGTTTGAATGAAAGAATCCCAACAATTCGGCATTTTATAATTGCTATATGTTTCTTTCTTATTTTTTTTGTTTTATATTTTTTAAATGCCAAGTTGATCGTGCCTAGAAAACTAGACAGAAGGCATAGTAATCGTTGACAATAATTTGAAGTATGAGATTTTCTTCAAATCTGACATACTGGCGAGTTGTCAAATTTTCCTTAAGGTGTCTGAAAAGATAAGCCAGAGGGGTAAAACACACATTCTGCTGTGAATGCATTATATAAAGCAACATATTGAGTTGTGAATTAGCAGCATTAGATGCAATAGCAACTTTATCTACTTCATTTCAATCGATGTTCACATTTTTTATCAAAAATATAGGAAATAAGTCTAAAATATAGAAAAATATAGGAAATATAGGTTTTTCAAAATATAGGAAAATTCTACAAAATAAAGGAAACAAGAGGGCCCAGAGGGCCCTAGGACACACACCTGAGACCTTGTTACCCAATTAGAATTTGCATCTCCAAGGTGTGGCTTATTTTGATCCCAGGGGCATCATTTGAACAATCTTAACAAACCTCTGGGCCTTGCGGATTCCAGTAAAGCTTTTTAAAGTCATTCTGCTATTTAAGTCTATATAAACCAAGTAGACCCCTTGGGGTGTGGCCAGATTTGACCCCAGGGGCATAATTTGAACAATCTTTAGAGAGGACCACTATGCAATGTTACGCACTACATACAGGAAAGCTGTGGGCCTTGCCGTTTTAGGACAGGATTTTTAAAGTCATTTTGCTATTTAAGTCTATATAAACCATGTGACCCCCTGGGCGTGACCAGTTTTGACCCCAGGGGCATAACTTGAACACTCTTTGTAAAGGACCACATATACATACCAAATATGAAACCTCTACGCCTTGCGGTTTCAGAGGATTAGAATTTTAAAGTCACTTTGCTATACGAGTTTAAATAAACCATGTGACACTGGGGTGTGATCAGTTTTGACCCATGGGATGTAATGTGAACAATCTTTGTAGAGGACCACTATAGGATGTTACATACCAAATACGAAACCTCTTGGACTTGTAGTTTCAGGAGAAGATTTTTAAAGACATTTTGCTATATACGTTTATATAAACCATGTGACCCCCAAGGCGTGGCCAGTTTTAACCTCAGGGGCATAATTTGAACAATCTTTGTAGAGGACCACTATACAATGTTACATACCAAATAAGAAACCTCTGGGCCTTGCTGTTTCTGAGGAGAAGATTTTTAAAGTAATTTTGCTATTTAAGTGTGTATAAATCATGTGACCCCGGGGCGTGGCCAGTTTTGTCCCTAGGGGAATAAATTGAATAATATTTGTAGAGGACCACAATAGGATGTTACATATGGTATGCACCAAATATGAAACCTCTGGGCCTTGTGGCTTCAGAGAAGATTTTTAAACACATTTTGCTATTTAGGTCTATATAAACCAAGTGACCCCAGGGCGTGGCCAGTTTTGACCCCAGGGGCATAATTTGAACAATCTTTTTACAGGACCACTAAAGGATGTTACAAACCAAATATCAAACCTCTGGGCGTTGCGGTTTCAGAGGAGAGTATTTCTAAAGTCATTTTGCTATATATTCTATATAAACCATGTGAGCCCCGGGGCGTGGCCAGGTTTGACCACAAGGGCATAATTTGAACAATCTTTGTAGAAAACCACTATGGGATGTTACATACCAAATATGAAAACTCTGGGCATTGTGGTTTCTGAGAAGATTTTAAAAGTCATTGTGCTATATATTCTATATAAACCATGTGACCCCCGGGGCGTGGCTAGTTTTGACCCCAGGGGCAAAATTTGAACAATCTTTGTAGAGGACCACTACAGGATGTTACATACCAAATATGAAACCTCTAGGCCCTGCGGTTTCAGAGAAAAAATTTTAAGTTAACACTTTTCAAATCTATTTTTAGCTCTTGTGACCTACATATGCAGCAGGCCATAACGATTTGAACAACGTTGAAAGAGGGTCACCCAATCATCATTCCTGTGAAGTTTGGCAAAAATCTGCCAAGTGGTTTAGATGTCGTTTGAATGAAAAGTTGACGACGGACGGAAGCACGCATGGATATTGACATATACTTGACCTTTAAGTGTGACCTTGACCTTGGACCAAGGAACCTGGTTCCTGCAAGCGACACACCACCGAATATGCTTATCACTTATGCCCAGTTGTTTGAAAATCCTTCCCTGCTGGACAACATTAAACTCCCGACAGTGTCTACGGCTTAAATTCTTATATTTGACCATTGACCTTTAAGTGTGAACTTGCCCTAAGACCAAGGGACCTGGTTCTTGCGCGCGACACACTGACTCACCATGCTTAGCACTTCTGCCAAGTTATTTTAAAATTCTTCCTTGCTAGACAAATTTATGCTCAACACAGGGTTTATGACTTAATTCTTACATTTGACCTTTGAGTGTGACTTGGATCTTGGACCTAGGGAAATGATACTTGCGCACAACACACCGTCTCACCACTTCTACCAAGATATTTGAAATTCCTTCCCCGCTTGACAAAATTATGCTAAAGTCAGGGTCTATGGCTTTAATTCTTATGTTTGTCCTTTGACCTTTAAGTGTGACCTTGACCATGGACCTAGGGACCTGGTTCTAGCGCACGACACACATTCTCATCATGCTCAACACTTGTTGCAATTTATTTTAATTCCTTCTATGCTGGACAAAATTATGCTCCGGACAGGATATATGGCTTAAATTCTTATATTTGACCTTTAAGTGTGACCTTGACCTTGGACCTAGGGACATGGTTCTTGCGCCCAACACCGTGCTCAACAATTGTGCCAAGGTATTTTAAATTCCTTCTGTGCTGGACAAATTATACTCTGGACAGGGTCTATGGCTTTAATTGTTATAGTTGACCTTTAATTGTGACCTGGACCTTTGACCTTGGGACAGGGTTATTGCGCGTGACACTCAGTCTCATCATTCTAACTTTGCGCTTCTGCCGAGTTATTTGAAATTCCTTCCCCGCTGGACAAAATTATTCTCCAGAAAGTGTCTGCGACTATAATTCTTATATTTGACCATTGACCTTTAAGTGTGACCTTGACCTACGACATACCCGCTCACCATGCTCAACACTTGTGCCAAGTTATTTTAAATTCCTTAAATGCTGGACAAAATTATGCTCCGGACACCCTATCCGGAGCATAATTTTGTCCAGCATTTAAGGCTTAAAATTCTTATATTTGACCTTTGACCTCTAAGTGTGACCTTGGATCTAGGGACCTGGTTCTTGCGCGTGACACATCGTCTCATTATGCTTAACATTTCTGCCAAGTTATTTGAAAATCCTCCAATGCTGGACCAAGTTATTGTCTGAACAAGAATGCGAAGATATGGACACATGTACATACAAACGCACGTACATTACGTACGTACTTACGGAGAAGGTAAACTCCATATGCCCTCCCATCATTAATGGTGGGCGCATAACAAACAACAATTTATAAGTTTATTTGACATGTTCTCCACTAAACATTATTTTCCTTTATGGACAATTACAGCCAATACATTGTCAGCCTCGTTCTTGATTCACTTTATCAAGGGAGACAACTCCTACAGTACTCTATAATTCGAATGTTAAAAGGGTCTATGGCAGAGGCACTTTCTGAGATCAAAGTTAATAAATTCACACGAACATTTTTTCAAAGACGACCCCATTCAATTTCGACTGAATCCTAGTTTGTTGTTACTGTATCTCATTGTATGTATTTTCCTTCAAAACGATGTCACTCAAATCAGAGCCTGGCGGCATCGCTTTGCTAGCATTGCATGTTGCATGCAAATAAGCCTGCAGTGATTACGAGTAGTCCTTTCAAGGCTCCTCGCCAACTTTAACTGCCAGTAAGGAAGAAAGTATTGCTTGCCAGATGTCATTCAATCCTGTGCAATTGTTCACTATGGAATTTCTTGATATCACAGGGCAAAAGTTAGCTGTTTGGATTTTCATCAACTCAATGTGAGTAACTTTCTGTGCAGCCGTGTGGCGACTAGTCTGTGGAACGTCCTCTCCATTGTCGGTGAAACCGTGCATAGGGTTTGTGCTAACCTTATTGTCCATCTAACCCCTTGACTAAGAAATGTTGTGTCCAAGGGGATTGTACTGTAGCCTTTTTGTAAGTTTTGAAACCATGTCTCAAACGATGTTATACAGTACTTTCATTCTCAGCGATAACGCACTGCTTAGGGGCTCGTTGAGTAGCAATTGTGATACTGATTGACCGGTATTGTAGTATTGCCGTATATACTGATTTTCGAGTCTTGAATATGCGTGGTCAATTCGTTAATGCAACTGCCACCACGCCAGTAAGGAAGAAAGGTTCCAACGAGCTTTGTAAAATGTGTTTTATTGACAAAACTGTACCATGGCAATGTTGGAACAAAGGGTGACAACTATTGTATACAAACGGTTAAACAACACTAATACTATTGACACTATGGTTTGTCTATTTAAAAGGCATATAAAATATACAGAAAAGCAAGAAAAAGCACAATTGCGGTGGAAGCAAAAGTAAATATCAATGATCAGAGTGACTAGATGCTCGTTCTTTAGCGCTTTTAACTCTTATATAAAAAAAATTCGGCTGACGGAGTTCAAATCTACGCGCCCGCGGACTCTTAACAAAGTAATAAAACAAAATTGCCTTATTTAATTGTGTTTGTCCATATTTCTATCATGTAAGTAAATGAACTTACAAGTGATGAAGTATCCAGGTACAACCTATTTTCAAACACAATCTATTTTCGAACTCTTTGTAAAACAATGCATTTCACTTTTATTTACAATCGTTATTGCCCGAAACTCACATGCTGTTTGTATATATTGCTTACAGAAATGATCACAATAACTTTTTACATATAAGAAAGGTTTTTATTATGAAATTTTGCATCAATTATTAAATGCTATCATTTTTTACTAATTCCGAATTTTGGCATGTGAAAACGAACGCTTCCACGCAACACATCAGATGAAAAACATCACAGTTTCAGTTTGAAAAGATTGACCAAATTTGTTAAATATCATAAAAAAGCCAGAGTATACAATATGGTACTGAAGTTACAATAGTCACTGTTGCTATTATATGGATAGCACATTAAGGGTACTTTAAAGCATGAATTCACAATTAACCTTCAGCAATATTTGTTTGTTATCTTTATTGTCAGTAATCCCTTCAGTTAATAATGGATGGTTTATGACCGCTTTTTAGGTAAAATAAATGGAGGTAGTTACTAAAGAAACTAAGATTCGGGTCATTGGTTGTTTTATTCCAAAATTAAAAGTCTGGAGACAGTAAGACATCTCCCTCTGCAATACTATGATGCAAAATAATGCAATTAAATCAAAACAAATAGTAAATTTGTCTCTCAAATTAGAACTTATTACTTTAAATGCTTATATGGAACATTCCTGACAAATAACCATGTATTACACTTTTTAAAACAAGAGATGTTTGTAAAACATGTATGCCCCCCCCCCCCCAACTTGCGTGCCAAGTTATGAATATATGGAATTGTTAACAAATTTTTTTAATATGCAATCCCAAGCGAGGTCTCGATATATGGTATCTATGTATGAAGTTTCATTAAAATATCTCGATGTGTTCTCAAGTTATTAAGCGGAAACCCTTTTTCTATTTTCACCTTGACCGTGACCCCACTCACCACACATGCAATCCCAAGAGAGGTCTTAATATATAAGATATCTATGTATGAAGTTTCAGTAAAATATCTTGATGCATTCTCAAGTTATTAAGCGCAAACCATTTTCTATTTTTAGTAACTGTCACATTGACCTTGAACACACCCATCCCATATGCAATCTCAAGCAAGGTTTCGATATAAGGTATATATGTATGAAGTTTCATTAAAATATCTTGATGCGTTCTCAAGTTATTGAGCAAAAACCGTTTTTCTATTTTTAGTTATGGTGACCTTGATCTTGAGCCCACCCACCCCATATGCAATCCCAAGCGAGGTCTCGATATATGGTATCTATGTATGAAGTTTCATTAAAATATCTCGATGCGTTCTCAAGTTATTAAGCGGAAACCCTTTTTCTATTTTCACCTTGACCGTGACCCCACCCACCACACATGCAATCCCAAGAGAGGTCTTAATATATAAGATATCTATGTATGAAGTTTCAGTAAAATATCTTGATGCATTCTCAAGTTATTAAGCGCAAACCATTTTCTATTTTTAGTAACTGTCACATTGACCTTGACCACACCCATCCCATATGCAATCTCAAGCAAGGTTTCGATATAAGGTATATATGTATGAAGTTTCATTAAAATATCTTGATGCGTTCTCAAGTTATTGAGCAAAAACCGTTTTTCTATTTTTAGTTATGGTGACCTTGATCTTGAGCCCACCCACCCCATATGCAATCCCAAGCCAGGTCTTGATATATGGTATCTATGTATGAAGTTTCATTAAAATATCTTTATGGATTCTAAAGTTATTGAGCGGAAACCGTTTTTCTATTTTAAGTAATGGTGACCTTCACCCACCCACCACATGCAATCCCCAGCGAGGTCTCGATATAAGGTATACATGTATTAAATTTCATTAAAATATCTCGATGCGTTCTCAAGTTATTGAGCGGAAACCATTTTTTCTATTTTTAGTAACGGTGACCTTGACCTTGACCCAACCCACCCCATATGCAATCCCAAGCGCGGTCTCAATATAAGGTATCTTTGTATGAAGTTTCATTTAAATATCTCCCTGAGTTCTCAAGTTATTGAGCGGAAACCGTTTTTCTATTTTTAGTAACGGTGACCTTGACTCCACCCATCCCATATGCAATTCAAAGCGAGGTCTCGATATAAGATATCTATGTATAAATTTTCATTAAAATATCTCTATGCGTTCTCAAGTTATTGTGCGGAAACCATTTTTCTATTTTAAGCAATGGTGACCTTTACCTTTGACCTGATGACCTCAAAATGTGTAGGTGTCTTCCTTTCCTCCCAAGTAACCAGCATACTAACTTTCATGATCGTAGGTCAAAGTATTATCTAGATATCGTGCGGAAATGAAATGGTCTACGGACAGACCGACCGACATACCAACCGACCGACTGACGGACAGGTGCAAAGCTAGATACCCCCACTTCTTCGAAGGGGGGCATAATAATCAAGTCAAACCTAAAGGTGTTCGAAAATAGGTTGGGAAAATTAAGCGTGACCTGTTTTAGGGCAATCATTTAACAGCACATTACAAACAACATTTGTATAATAATTGTATGTTTTCTTTTCATAATTTAAGTCAATGTACACTGCTTTTTTAAACTAAGTAAACAGCTACTGAATTGATAAGTTTCATTTAAACAAACAATGAAATCAAATGTTAAGCAGTGCTACAGATAAGCATCGTTTTTTTTTTCTTTAAAACGAATTTATTTTCTAGAAAAACTATATAATTTTTAAAAGTTATAGTTAAAAAACTAATTAATATTTCAAAAAATGAACTGCAACCACATCTGTATCGTTTTTGTTGACAAGGATTATTTGCCAAAGTTAATAATTACCATAGCACCGCATCAAAATAGAGACCGTTTTGACTTGTCTGGTTCCCTACTTTTGGGTCATTATCAACCAGATATTCAGGGTAGAGTGTAAGTTATAAGAATTGGCAACCAGACGTGTAACCGTTTTGACATTGAACCAGTATTGAAAGAAAAACATGGTTGAATTGAACATCAAAAACAAACTTCTATCAACATTAATTTTGTAATTTAAATATTGTTCAAAGGCTAAATTCTCCATTTATTGTTCATTTATGGCAGTAATTTGCAACCATTTATGAAATATTGAACTAAATTTTACAGCTTTTCAACAAGCAAAAGTGTAATGGACGAAAAAAAGCTGATTTTTAAATTGTAACCTTAGGCTGAAAACTATTTAAAAATTGATAAAAACTAATTAGTCTTGAAGGTGGTCAGTAAAAAAACGATTTGATTACAAAATTAGAAAGTGAAAAACTGTTTGTCTGAAAAATTATCTGTAGTACTAATGTTAAGAGACCGAAAACTGGCTGTACGGGGGATACATGTATGATGAGTCAGACCCTTACTGTTGAAGGCACAAGACACTAATAGTTGAGTATTTATACTTAATATGTGTGCCATTTTGCTTATGAATGTGTGCACCCGTGTTTCTACATGATCAGCATACTAATAAGGATCCATTCAGTAATTACCCAGTTGTGACAGTATTTTTTTTAATTATTTTTTTATTTTATTTATATTATTTATATATAAAATAATTAATTGCCACAAATCACTCAGAATACTTCTCTGGAAGTCCAGCCTGGTGCGCAGCACAGCACACGTTTTTCTGAATGTGCCAGTTGGTGAAGATGCAGCCTAAATTACCAGCATATACACTGTTGACACGAAGATGAATGGAAAAGAATATAATAAACAAGACACTTATTGTTGATGTATGGTGTGTTGTCCCAGAGCTGAAAACGTTGCAGGGTGTGCACCCCCAAATTACCTGAATTTTGAAAAAAAAAAGATTATTTAACTGAAATAATAACTTTTAATTATTATATATGCAGTTTAACTGGTATAAATGATGTATTAAATTTAAAATGCATGATTCATGTCACAGTTGACAATTGTTGTGGAATTGCCAAAGTATAGATGTCTTTTTTTTCACAGGTATGATAGTTTTTCTTCAGTTGTTCAAAAAGTACATGGCAAATTTGTTTCTAACTTTTTTAATCAGTCAAATATAGGTAATAGATGAAAAAAAAAAAAATAACATTTAGTGAAAAAACATAACAGTCCACAAAAACCAAAATCTTTTAGACAACAGATTATTTTATCTGTACTGTCAGCTTCCAGTTTATGCTGAACTACCATAGAAAATTGATAAATACGGAAGGCTTGTAGGAATGTTTCCGTGGACAGATCGGGTACCAACTCCAGATGTACTGCACGGGTTGAGGCACAAGTAACTAGACAGATGTATGCCTTCGCGTCTCGACCGTCTGTGCCACGTACGTATAACGCTCCGGAAAAGTCCACACCGGTCACAGTGAATGGGTCGGCATCTGTTACTCTCACTGCTGGTAACGGTGGCGGGTCTGGTGCTGTGTATGCCTTGCCTACGACTCTTCTACACGTCACACATTTTCTTAGTTCTTGTTGCACAAATCGTCTGATTGCGGGTATCCAATATTTATGGCGAATAAAAGTAATTGTCGAGTTTGGGCCAGAATGTAGAATTCTCTCGTGGGCGTCGAGTACCATTAATCGCGTGAATGGGTGCTTCTGTGGTAGGAGATATGGAAATTTCGTAGTCTTAGCAACTGGTGCGTTATGGATAAGCCCTCAACATCGAAGTAAACCGGTACCATCAATGAACACTTTCAGTTGCTTCACAAGTGTCACTCTCGAGTTACTATCTCTGACACACTGGATTTCTTCTCTGTATCAAGAAAGTTAACAACTCAAAATCCCTAGTTTCTCCGCTTCAAGTAGCTCAGATGACGTCAGTGATGTGGATCGTGATATGGTCTTGTGTCTGCAAATCTTAATAAAGCGTTGTATGTGTGCCGTCACGCAAAGTAAACTTTGCAAATTACCGTATTTCTCAATACAGATCACCCTTTGGACTCCATGAACTTCTTCCAATTGATCTGGGGTAGTGGACGCTTGCACTGTCGGATCACAGCACATTTCGGTGACGCAGACTTCTGGGGTCCGTCACCCATGATGGTCCGTTGAACCATAGGTCGTTTCTCATGAACTGCTCTGCTGAGAGACCGCGAGTCAACAGGTCCGCAGGGTTGTCTTGTGTAGGACAATAGCGCCACTCGTGATTGGGTAAGAGTGAGTTGATCTCTGCTACACGTTTTTTCACGAATCGCGGTACAGTGCGTGTTGAAGCTAACCAATGTAACACGATCTGACTGTCAGTCAATTGTTGTAAGCTCTCTATCTTCAACCCTTTCTGTACATGTTTGGCCAGTCGCGCGCCAACACTGGCAGCCATCAGTTCTAAGCGAGGTAGAGTAAGCGTCTTCATGGGAGCGACACGCGATTTCGCCATCACCAGGGCGCATTTGTGTTTGCTGCAGACGAAAACTGTGGCACCATATGACGTCATTCTTGCATCACAAAACACTTGAAGAGATATAATTTTGTCCTTCTATTGCGGTGAGATTTTCAACAGGTAACGATCGACGCTGTAGGAAGTTACTGTATTCAAGTCCGTCGCCAAGTCGCACCACTTCCGGTATGGTTCACGTGACAAGGAAGCGTCCCACAAATACTTCATTTTCCACAGTTCTTGTAACAATGCCTTTGCACGAATAGTCACTGGTGTTAGCATGCCCAGTGGATCATAGATTTTCGAGACGTGTTGCACAGCTCTTTTTCACAGTTTCTAGAATAGATATGTCCTTTGTTGGAAAACAAAATGTATCTTCTACTGCGTTCCACCTCAACCCGAGAATTTTTGTATCTCTGTCAGTGTCCAATTTACCGTCTGCACTGGCTCTGTCACGCACCGCGCTGCTATTAAAGTTCCAGGAACGCAAGTTGAATTTTGCAGCTGACATCAGATCACGAGTATCGTGATAGAATTTCATGACGTTGCTCTCCTGTTGGAAACCGGATATAATGTTATCTACATATATATCACGGCGAACATGGTCACTCACCCAGTTGTCTATGTTGTCTAGATGTTTCACGATGGTTGCACACAGTATGAAGGGCATGCATGTAGCACCAAACAAGGGTCCCGTAACCATAGAAACATGGTGACATCACGATCTCTCTCATCCAGTGCAACATGTAGGAAGGCTTTCTCAATGTCCGTCGTCACGGCGTATCTGTTCATTTGAAAGCGCATGAGAATGCCAGCTTGGTCGTTCAGTTCAGGTGGAGTCAATCGTAGACAGTCGTTCAAGCTGGGTTCGTTGGACGATCTGCGACAACTGCAATTGTACATGATACGAATCGGGGTTGTCATTGATTTTTTTCTTACGCCATGATGTGGAATATAGTGCACAGGGTGGTTAGGCTTGATTTCCTCGTCAATGGCTTCTATGAATCCGCGTTCCTGCTGTTCGTTTATGATTGCGCCATATTTCTGGAACAGGAGCGGGTCTCTTCGTAGACATTGTATCATGTTCTGTGTACGTCTGACGCTCACATCGTAGTTCTTAGGCAACGGGGGATGATCTTCTTTCCACGGCAGTTTCACACTGTACTGGTTATCCTTGTATGAGATGCAGGTATCCATGTATGTCTGAAGTTCGTTCGAACCGGACGTTTCGTCCGTTTCCGGTGTGATACCAATGGACTCCAGTCTCCAAAATCGCTCCATGTCGACAGCGCTCAAAGGCTGATACTTGAAGTCTAACTTTTATACGATCACAAGACATCCTGGTCACGGCACCAAAATGTCTTGCGATAGTATAAAAGTTAGACAGAGACGTTGAGTCCAGTTCTGAATTTATTTAACTTCAAGTATCAACAACAACATACTAATAACAAGAGATGTTTGTAAAACATGTATGCCCCCCGACTTGCAGCCAAGTTGTGAATATGTGCAATTGTTAAGAAAAATTTTTAATATGAAATCCCAAGCGAAGTCTCGATATATGGTATCTATGTATCAAGTTTCATTAAAATATCTCAATGCGTTCTCAAGTTATTGAGCGGAAACCGTTTTTCTATTTTTTAGTAATGGTGACCTTGACCCTGACCCCACCCACCCCATATGAAATTCCTGGAGCGGTCTCAATATAAGGTATCTATGTATGAAGTTTCATTAAAATATCTCAATGCGTTCTCAAGTTATTGAGCTGAACACGTTTTTCTATTTTTAGCAACGGTCACCTTGACCCCACCCAACCCATATGCAATCCCAAGCGAGGTCTCGATATAAGGCATCTATGTATGAAGTTTCATTAAAATATCTCAATGCTTGTCAAGTTATTGAGCGAAAAGCGTTTTTCTATTTTTAGTAACGGTGACCTTGACCCCACCCACCACATATGCTCTTCCAAGTCAGGTCTTAATATAAGATATCTATGTATGAAGTTTCATTACAATATTTTGATGCGTTCTCAAGTTATTGAGCAGAGAATGGGGTTTTTTTTAGTAACGGTGACCTTGACCCCACCCACCCCATATGCAATCCCAAGCGAATCCTCAATATAAGGTATCTATGTATAAAGTTTCATTAAAAAATCTCTATGCATTCTCAAGTTATTGAGCGGAAACCGTTTTTCTAATTTTAGTAACGGTGACCTTGACCCCACCCATCCCATATGCAATTCCAAGCAAGGTCTCGATATAAGGTATCTATGTATAAACTTTCATTAAAATATCTCGATGCGTTCTGAAGTTATTCAGCGGAAACCATTTTTCTATTTTTAGCAATGGTGACCTTGATCTTTGACCTGTTGACCTCAAAATGTATAGGCGTCTTCCTTTCCTCCGAAGCAACCAGCATACCAACTTTCATGATCTAGATATCGTGCAGAAACAAAATGGTCTACGGACAGACCGACCATCCGACCGACCGACCGACGGACAGGTGCAAAGCAAGATACCCCCACTTCTTCGAAGGGGGGCATAATAATAACGTTAGCGTCACTTGACGTTCCGCGCAAAGACGCGAAAACGTTGTTACATGAAGGATTCCCAACACTACCTTTGTCAAAATACAAAACAGAGTTATGGGTAATGTTGCTCCTGATACTACAGTTGATGACAAAGGTTAGTTCCAAGTTTCAAGTGAATAACTTATGAAGTTTTGAAGTTAAACAACTTTTTAATATAAACTTTAACCAGAAAATCTAAATGAAAAAGGGGCATAGCTCTGTCAAAATACAAAACAGAGTTATGGGGAATATTTCCCCTGACACTGGAGTTGATGACAAAGGTATATTCCAAGTTTCAAGTGAATAACTTATGTAGTTTTGAAGTTACAAGACTTTTGAACAAAAACTTTAACCAAATTCAGACGCGGACGCTGACGGTAGTAGGAAAGCTCACCTTTTTCTTCTAATAGTCAAGCTAAAAATGCACACCTGAACGCAATATTTTCACTCAGCGGTCAATTAACAATTATTTTAAAAGAACTTTCCGCAACGGTTATATAAATGTAATACTCTGAATAATCTTATTTACAGTGTTATTTAAACATACATTTATGACAACACTATTACGACTTTTTTTGTGGAAAGAATAATTAAGTAATATTATAATGTATCGGTTCATAAATTACAAATATTATAAAAATAAAGAATTATAAGTTATTTAATACTACAAGACATATTATATTTGATTGACAATAAACGTTAAATGAATAATCGTTTGTCATGCCTTATACACTATCACCACCAGAAACAGATAAATTAAACGCAAATAAATGTGAAATTATAGTGTTAAATGACAACCATAAGCTGAAATTTACAACATAAGGGGTGGATGCTCCCTTTATGTTTTCATGACCACCGTTGATCAGTTAATATAAAGATTGAATAAACTATTACAATGTACTTTCATCTTATGTAGAATATATGTAACTACATCAGGGTTGTGACATTAACTAACGCGTGGCGTGTACTGTATAATCGAGTTATTTTTTTTCAACCATAGTGGTAATTTTTATGAAAAATGGAAAGTGGTTGTCCTGGACACTTCCAAAAAAAAATAAAAAATTGAAAGAAAAGACACCCTCAAAATTTGAATAAGGTCAGCTATGTAATACAGACAATTGACATAATATTTAAAATAAGGTTTGAAATATTGCCCACCAGCGTTGGCCTCCCTTAAGTTAATTCTTGACGACGACGACGGACGGTGACTTACCAGAATAGCTCACACTCGAGCACTTCATGCTCAGGTGAGCTAAAAATTAGTCGTTATAAGCTGCTGCAGTATTGCTATTTATTAGGTTTCAAAATTTACCTTCCATCCAAATACTTATGATATGGCCGCAAGAACCTTTCTAACTTTCAATATATTATGCCATGAATCTTCACATACTTCTTTATTTGTTATTTCCCAATTAACAAACAAATAAGTATTTTAAGACAGAGTTACTACTTAAATAGTCCAGAACCATTTGAAGTGCTCAGAATTTCAAGAAGTTGTGTTGCCAAGACTATGCAAAGAAAGAACATTTTAATACTGTTAAAATGTATTATCAAAATGCACACTAGTGTTTATACTTTATGTTAACCCAAGTACACAAAGAGAACTTGCTTTAAGATTATTGTATTTCAGTTTACAACACCTGTCTACAAACTTTTCAGGCACCATTTGTAATGATATATCATGTACACAAATCATGTGAATATTAGCCTTGCCTAATCAAAATTAAATTATGGCCTTTAGTATGCACATGAGAACTTTTGCACTAAAATACTTAACTTTTAACTATGCCAGTTTCTAGGGGGTTCTTACCGGTGCAAAAACACTGCGTCTCGTCTCCTTAACTGGGTTGGAGAACTTCACTTTTGTCACTTCAAAGAAAGATTCCAGTGAAAGTGGCCCATCCTGTAACAAATGGTGTTTCTGAAAAACGTATTGAAAGGAGTAAAAACATGCAGAGCTACAGATACATTTTTCAGGAAACTGTTGGCGGAAGAAAACAGTCCTTAGAAGGCAGCTAAAACATAGTATTATTTGTGGACAAAAGTGTCCCACCAGGGTGAAAAAAAAAATTTGAAATTCTGAGTATCAAAAGTTATTTTACTTTGGTAATTCAAATTTGTATTTGTTTAGCTTTAACAACCTTTTCAAAAATATTTTCATGTAGCTTTTTAAGAATAGTTCACCATAAAGTTACGGACACTACAACAGGCATATAACAAGTATTATTTAATTGAAAACAATACTAGATTTTATTTATTTTTACATAGAAAAATGTCACAAATGGAATGAGAATAAAATAATGAAATGCAATGTACTTGAGATTTAATTGAAAACAATACTCTTTTATTCATTTTTACATAGAAATGTCACATGAGATAAGATTGAAAATAAAAAATTAGTTTCCTTTTCCTAAAACTTAAACCTAAAACTGCCAACAATTTCATCAAGTGAAACTTGACATGCATAACCACACTATGTTGGCACATATTTATTTGAAGCTTAATGGAATTCTACCTGCCAGTCACTGAGAAATGCCAGCGGACAGAAAAGCAAGATGGAACGATGGAAAACATTATTTTAATATCCCCTACCGATTTCAATAGAGGAGATGATAAATATTACAAACAAGTGGGTCATGATGGCGGAGTACTGGCTAGGCTGAAGGCCATACTGTTGTGACAAACTTGAAAATTAAAGTATCTGAAGAATACACAATTTTTATGTATGCACAGATGGGGTTAGAATCAGTTTGATTTTATGCACCAGTCAGTGCAATGGGCTTTACAATTTGGGCAGTGGAGATGCAGCATTTTCGCTCATGGTTCTCAGATGATTTTTCTCCATATCCTTTTCTGACCATTTTCCATGCAGTCAAGATTTTGATGTATTTTCACAGGCAGCTTTGAAGAACTAGTTGTTAAGTGATAATTGTGATTGTCAAGTCAGGACCTTTCTTTCATAATTTTCTGTCCAACGATGATAAACAATGTCTATGCAGGCTCTCAACGTTGCATGTACAGATCATTGCATGCAACGTTTGCAATTGAAAAACCAAATAAGCAAATATAAAACGTGAATTGGCTCTAACATGTAAATGCAAAAATCCGTGATAGTATCTGGTTTGTTATCAACATCAATAAAGTAACGCTGTTTGGATGAACAAAATGGTAACAGTGCGTGCATGCTCACCAACTTGTTGTGTCATTTACACAACGATAGCCCATCAAAGAAGCATTTTTGGGGTAAAGACTCACCGACTAAAGAGAAACAAATAAAAAATTAATAAGGTAGTCATGGTATTTGTGCATCTAATTCATCTCCAGAGCCTCTCACTGTGTGGTGAGTTGAAGTATCAAAACTATTCAATATGTATACTTAAATCTCTAATGAAGGACAAAATAAAAAATCTATCCATGCAGGACAAAGATATGCTCTGGACAATGTGAAGGACTGAATTCTTACATTTGAACTTTCACCATAAATTGTGACATTGGACTTAGAAATAGGAAAATGTTTATTTCATCTGACATGCTTTTTACTATTATTTGAAAATCCATTGATGTTGGACAAAGATGTGCTCTGGACAATATGTTAAGAATTTAATTTTAAAACTTGACATTTAAAATTGAATTGTGACGTTGACCTTGGACCTGGTTCTTGCGCGCGACACTTATGTCTCACCATGCTTGTCATTTCTGCAAAGTTATATGAAAATCCATCCATACTGGACAAAGATATGCTTCAGACAAAATTTTAAGGATTGATTTCTTACATTTGACCACTGACCTTCAATTGTAACCTTAACCTTGGACATAGAGGCCTGGTTCTTGCCCGCCACACTCTGCCACACCATTCTTGTCACTTCTGTGCAGTTATTTGAAAATCCATCCATGCTGAACAAAGATAAGCTCCGGACAAAGTGATAAGGATTTATTTATTAAATTTGACATTTGACCTTGAACTGTGACCTTGGACCTAGGGACCTGGTTATTACGCGCAACACTCTGTCTCACCATGCTGGTCACTTCTGCCAAGTTATTTGAAAATCCAACCACGCTGGACAAAAGGTACGGACAAAGTGTTAAGGATTGATTACTTACATTTGACCTTTGGCCTTGAATTGTGACCTTGACCTTGGACTTGGTTCTTACGTGTGACACTCTGTCTCATCATTCTCATCACTTGTGCCAAGTTATTTGAAAATCCACCTATGCTGGACAAAGTTATGCTCCGGACAAAGTGTTAAGCATTGATTTCTTAAATTTGACCTTTGACCTTGAATTGTGACCTTGACCTTGGACATAGGGACCTGGAACTTGCGCGCGACTCTCCCTCTCACCATGCTAGTAACTTCTACTAAGTTGATTCTATGTTTAGGGTCCTAGGACTGGTAAGTTTTCGGATTCCTGAATGAAAAAAACACCAATTAAGACAATGTGAAAAATCGAGTTGGAAAGCGTAAAAAGATCAGGAAAAAAGAAAAAAAAGGACTTAAAGGGTGTTTTTACTAATATTTGTAAAACAGCATGCAACTAATCAATTTACACAGTCAAATTACTGTTTTAGTAGGTTACCAATATGAAGATAATACATAACAGTTTTGCCAGTAAACATTGCTTTAACTTGTACCACAGCAATGAATAAGTTGTGAAAGAAAAATGTGTTTTTGTATCGACTTGTTGTTTGCTGTTTCCTGCCTGGTGGGTAGGTTTCCAAACATCACTAAGACGCTAAATACAGAATCAAATTTGTATGGCCTTATTTGAAATTCCATGTGATGGACAAAGATATGCTCCGCACAAAGTGTTAAGAATTGATTTCTTAAATTTGACCAGTGACCTTCAATTGTGACCTTGACCTTTGGACCCGGTTCGTGCACGGGACACACCGTCTCAACATGGTTAGCGCTTCTGCTAAATTATTTTAAATTCCTTCGATGCTTTACAAAATAATGCTCGTGAAAGGGTCTATGGCTTAAATGTTATATTTGACCTTTGACCTTTAAGTGTGACATTGACCTTTGACCTAGGGACATGGTTCTTGCGCGCGACACACGGGCTCACCATGCTTAACACTTGTGCTAAGTTATTTTAAATTGGGCTCACCATGCTTAACACTTGTGCCAAGTTATTTTAAATTCCATCTTTTCTGGACAAAATTATGCTCCGGACAGGGTATGTGACTTCAATTCTTGTATTTGACCTTTGACCGTTAAGTGTGACTAGACCTTAAACATAGACCTGGTTCTTGCGCGTGACAAACCGTCTCATTATGCTTAATATTTATGCCAAGTTATTTGGAAATCCTCCAATGCAGGACAAAGATATTGTCCGGACAAGAATCCAAAGGTGGAGCAACTTTTTCGAAAAAACACCCGTATGAACCCACCAATTTTTTTTATTTCATCTCCTCTTTAAAAAAAACAACATATTTTTCTGAAATTTTAACCGTGATCAATCATGTTTGTTGTAGCACAATTGCAAAATGTTATATGTTTGTAAATATGTCTGTAAAAATGTTTGATTTCAGAAATAAAAATGTTATAACAAGAATCCTAACATACCTACATACATACGCATGTACATACCCACCGATTGGGTACTCTATATGCCCCCCCCCCCCCCCCAATCACTGATGGTGGGGGCATAAAAAATAATTTACCGGGACAACAAAAGATGCGACAAGGTATGACTTGTTACACATCCCAGACTGTGAACTGCAGCTTGCCAGGGAGGACTGGGTGTCATCAGTGGATTGACAGTTGGTTGTCTGCCCTGTACAATGACCAGTGGCTATCGAAATATCACAGCACTGCTGAAGTCCAATTGAAAAGTTCTGGGAGATACTGGGCAACCCAGACTGATCACAACTGTAAACCCGTTGTGTGGAAGGGCTTTTCAAGCTATTTTGTAATGTAAGCATGTCCTGGGTTTCTCTAAGATAGTCTCCATTCATAACATCTGGCATTTCCTCATCATCAATACCTGGAGATAAATATGACAACAAATACATAACTTAACAGATTTTACAAATATTACAAAAAATGCATCCACAGTCGCAAAAATATGTGACCATGTAACACAACAAGTACATTCTTGTTCACCAATTTATCATCTCTGTTATTCGCATATATATCAGATTATAAAAAACATGTTTGACCAAAATTCATGTCAAGTTTTATCATGTGTTTCAGGTTAATGTGTTTGAGCTATAGAAACTGTCATCACCTATAAAATGACCCACATCAGAGAGATATCTTACTGTTGTTGGCTGCCATTCTACGGGTGAAAAACAGATGTATGTCCGGCCTAGTTCTGTAGTTAACCTGGCAATCGACAGGCGCTATATACATGCCTGTCTGGCCTACTTTTGTTATTCACCTGGAAATCGACAGGTGCAATACAGATCCATTTACGGTTGAAACTGTAAAACAAGCAAGTGCGATATGTTTACCATGCCCAAGGCACTTACATTACATAGAGATTCATCCAATCACTGCAATAACATGAGGTTCAAACATCCAGATGAATTCCATATACAGTGTTTTGTTCTTATTTTTACAGATCCATAATTAGAAATAATTAAGTGACAGCAATAATGACACCTATCAGAGTTACACATATCACATAGCTCCAGATGAAGTTTTTAGCCTAAAGGGTGTTTTACCCCGATTTTTTGGTTAAAGGGTATGTTACCCCTTATCCGTCAGCTTTAAAGACAGCCCCCCCCCCCCCCAAACTCGCAGACCTTACAAATAACGGCATATATAAAACGGGCCAAAACTGTATAAATATGCTAATTTTTTTCGATCGCTTCGCTAGCTCATTTTTTTTTTTTCAAGATACATATTAACTTCCGTAAAACATACCTGACCAAGCCCTACAATGTCTTACGCACACCGTAGTACTGACGCCAAAGTATTCGAAAACGATAAACTATATAAAAATGGGTATATATACCTTTATTTGTGAATGATTGTTTTCTTTTATAAATTCATATATTATTTGAAGATGTCAGATGCAATAAACCATTGCCCTGGATACCGCATAAAGACATTGATACTTTTCGAATGAGACTAAATTCAATAAAAATCAATGACTACTTTCCAGTTTAAACTTTTTCTCAATAAATAGTTCCCAAAAATCTAAATCGACAAACTTTTTGTTCAATGTTCCATCACGATGATAATGATACAGATCTGTAGCTGCTCACTGCAGACCCACAGACAACATAAAGGGGTTATAACTGCATGATCAAAAGTTTACGCCCCCCCCCCAACCCGAAATCCTGGATCGGCCCCTGAAATTAATAAGTATTTTATGTGCTTGTTATATATGAACACATAAAATATTGACAAATAGAATAAAATGTATGTTAGACAATAATGTGTAGGTTTATCAAAACATTTATTTAGCAAAGTAGTAATAGTCATTTGCCCAGATGCTTTGCACTTTTTTTCAGTGCAAATCCTACATGATAACCTGATTTCTGGTCCTTCTTGGTTGACAATTAGCCAATCATTTTTTTGTTCAATGATTACAGTGTTTTTTCAAACAATTTTTTCACTTATATGATGCTTGTGTTTCTTGTCCGATTGTTCAATTGCTGTGACAATGAGATCGCCACTTATCACCTTTTAAACAGGAGAAACATCATAAGACTCATTCCAATTACCATTTTTCAAGATATTGCCCACTGGAGCTGGCTAATTTAGCTTTAAACGTTCCTTTTTCGAATCACATACACAATGCAAAGCCATTTTGAGTAGAAAGATTCGCTTGATTAACTTTTATTCGATTCAAAGGCTAACTTACACCATTAGCTGAACTGGAAAAGTGGTAAAACCAGTTACACAGTTTAAACAATTCAAAATACACACTAGCAATGCGCAACGTTACGCACTGGGCCGACTATACATACGTTGTTTTTTTTTTATTTTCAATGCATAAGCATGCGGATACGCGTCTTATCTGGAGCTCTGTATCATAGATTGAGAATAGTAATTCAAACAGACCATTTTATTGGATGTATTTGTATTTTAATTGTGTGTTTGTCTTATAATTGATATATAGCTTACGGGTTAAAGCTCTGTATCATAGATTGAGAATAGTAATTCAAACAGACCATTTTATTGGATGTATTTGTATTTTAATTGCGTTTTTGTCTTATAATTGATATTTAGCTTACCGGTTAAACAGCTCAAATACCAAAACCAATCCACCAGTTAATGAAAATTCTATGTGTTGCCATCCCTAGTGAAAAATGAAGTCTCTCTCCTAAACATAGTCCATTTTTTTTATTGTTTATTCACAAACAAGGGCCAATAACTCTGTTTTTTTACCCTTATCTGGGCAATTATTTGGTTTATTAAAAGATATGGTCATACACAATCTGAGCAAGTTTGATCGAGATAAAATGAACTAGAAATGTGTCCACAGACACGGCTGCCACACCTATGCAGCCTTTTCTGTATGCATACAAATAATTTTGCAAAAAGAGAATTGTGCTTTTATATTTTACTTTCTGCTAATGTATTCTATTCTAGTGTGAAGTAATTTGGATATCACAAAATAGTTTTAGTCCTGAAAAAAAATCAATAAAGGGTAGTAATTAAAACTTTAAGGCAATTATGAGTTATGGTTCGTGTATGCTTCACTTACTCTTGCTTTCTTAAATCATTATGTGCACAATCAACAAAATGCCTTTTATCACTTTTGAATTATGCTTTGCACATTCCTGAATTAAGCGTAGCAATTCACTAACTTCAGGAAGTCAGGTTCGTGCATGCAACACATCATCTGGTGATTGTGATCATTTCTGCCAATTTATCAAAAAATCCCTGCATGCATGACAATATTATGGTCTGGAAAATAATCTGATCTTTGACCTTGATCAATCACCTTGACCTGAATGCCACATGCCCTCTCATAGTGCTTACCACTTCTGCCAAGTTATTTGAAAATTGTTCATGCTGGACAAATCATGCTCCAGACAGAATCCATGGACTTCATTCTTATACTTGACCTTTGACCTTTAAGTGACCTTGACCTTGGACCTAGTTTTTGCGGGCGACAATTCCTCTTATATTGGTTATCACTTCTTCCCAGTTATTTGAAAATCCTTCAATGCTGGACAAAGTTATTGCCTGAACATGAATCTTAAAACATGTACATATACTTGACCTTAAAGTGTGACCTTGACCTTGGACCAAGCCACCTGGTTCTTGCATGCGACACCGCTGTATAATGCTGATCACTTATGCCAAGTTGTTCGAAAATCCTTCCCTGCTGGACAACATTATGTTCCGGACATGGTCTATGGCTTAAATTCTTATTATTTGACCTTTGACCTTTTTGTCTGACCTTGACATTATACAAAGGGAACTGGTTCACACTGACACACCATGCTTAGCAATTTGGCCAAGTTAGTTTAAAATCCTTCCCGGCTGGACAACATTATGCTTCAGACAGTATCTATGACTTAAAGGACTATTCACCTTTGAGTGTGACCTTGACCTTGGACCTAGGGACCTGGTTCTTGCGTGCGACATACTGTCTCACCATGCTCAACACGTGAGCCAAGTTATTTGAAATTCCTTCCAAGGCGAGACAAAACAAGAGATGTTTGTAAAACATGTATGCTCCCCGACTTGCAGCCTTTGTTCATCACAGAAGTGTACTGCTTCTGAAAAATCTAAGCTGAGACATGTTAACCATTACCTTGATAGGAGTTCTCTTCTCTGCAAGAGCATTCTTCCTATCATATTTGACGACTCGACCCAAGTATTCAGTAATTATCACTATGTAATAGGTCATCTACTCAAATTGACCATTTTGTACCTATACAGTTTGAGGACCATGTACCAATGGTTCATCTGTTATTAAGTTTGTTTTTTTACAAGCCCCTGTGACCTTGACCTTTGATCTCTTGATCTCAAATTTGATAGGGGTCTTCCGTCCCTCAAGACAAACCAGCATACACATTTAAATGATCCTAGATTAAAGCGTTCTCTACATTTGACCTTTGAGTGTGACCTTGACATTGGGACCTGATTCTTTCACGTTACACACTGTCTCACCATGCTTAACACTTGTGCCAAGTTATGTCAAATTCCTTCCATGCTGGACAATATTATGCTTCAGACAGGGTATATGGCTTAAATTATTAAATTTGACCTTTGACCTTCAAGTTTGATCTTGACCTTGGACCTGGTCTTAGGCAGGTCACATTGTCTCACCATGCTCAACACTTGTGCTATGCTATTTAAAATTCCATCTATGCTGTACACATTTATTCTCCTGACGGTGATAGAAGGCTTAAAATCTTATATTTGACCTTTGACCTTTAAATGTGACCTTGACCTTGGACGTAGGGACTTAATTACTGCGTGCGACACACCATCTCATCGTGCTCAACACTTGTGCCAAGTTATTGGAAATTCCATCCATGCTAGACAAGATTATGCTCTGGACAGGGTCTATGGCTTAAATTCTTATATTTGACCTTTGACCTTTTATTGTGACCTTGACCTTGGACCTAGGGACCTGGTTCTTGCGCGCGACACACCGTCTCACCATTCTCAACACTTGTTCCAAGTTATTTGAAATTCCTTCCATGCTGGACAAAATTATCCTCCGGACAGGGATAGAAGGCTTCAATTCTTATATTTGACCTTTGAACTTTAAGTGTGACAATGACCTTGAACCTAGGAACAAGGCACCTGCATGCGACACACCGTCTCATCATGCTTAACATTTCTGCCAAGGATTTAAAAATTCTCCAATGCTGGAGAAAGTAATTATCCTGACAAGAATCCGAACATACATACGTACACACCGACAGGGTCAACTCTATAGGTCCAACCATCATTGATGATGGGGGCATAAAAATGGTTTCTATATTTTCTATATAGTCCATTTGTTGCAACCCAAGTGCTTCTGGTTCTATCTGGCTCATCAATGAACACAGATGAGATCTTACGGTCATACCCAACTGTGCAAGTTTAGTATGAATAGAATAAAGTTAACTCTCTATGGAGACTAAAAGTAAATTGTTGAAGAATTATGGATTTTGTTTCACAAACAACGGGCAATAACTATGGTATTCCTAGTCCAATCTGGCCCATATTTAACTTCAACTGAGACATGGTCATGAACAAGCAGTACAAGTTTGGTAAAGGTTAGACAAACAAGAGTTGTCTCAGGACAGCATGCTTGACTATTTACTTCGCTTTGATAAAATATATATTCTGTCAGTGACCTTACATAATGACCATGAAAACGTATGTAAAATTACAATTGAATATAATTATGTAGTAGTTGCAGAGATAATAATTATGTACTTACATATAAACTTTAACCTGAAAGTGCAACAAGAGTGCCATTGTCACAAAGATATGCCCATCAAAGAAGCTTTTTTAGGGTAAAGATTCAACAACTAAAGAGAAACAATTAAAAAACTAATAAGGTTACAAAGAGTCATGGTATTTGTGCATCTTATTCATCTCCATCCATGCTGAAAGAAGATATGCTACAGACTAAGTGATAAGGATTGATTTCTTACACTTGACCTTAGACATTGAATTGTGACCTTGACCTTGGACCTAGTGATGTGGTTCTTGCGCGCCACACTTAGTCTGACCATATTTGTCACTTATGCCAGCTTATTTGAAAATCCATCCATGCTGGACAAAGATATGCTCCGGACAGTGTTTCGGATTTATTTCTTAAATTTGACCTTTGACCTTGAATTCCGACCTTGACCTTGGACCTGGTTCTTGTGTGCGACACTTTGTCTCACCCAGCTTGGCACTTCTGCACAGTTATTTGAAAATCCATCCATGCTGGACAAAGATATGCTCCAAACAAAGTGTTTAGGATTGATTTCTTAAATTTGACCTTTGACCTTGAATTGTGACCTTGATCTTAGACCTAAGGACCCGGTTCTTGAGCTCGACAGTCCGTTTCACCATGCTTATTTCTGCCAAGTTATTTTAAATTCCTTCCATGCTGAACGCAATTATGCTCTGGGCAGGGTCTATGGCTTAAATTGTTATATCTGACCTTTGACCCTTAAGTGGGACCTTGACCTTTGACCTAGGGACATGGTTCTTGCGCGTGACACACCGTCTCACCACGCGTAACACATGTGCCAAGTTATTTTAAATTCCGTCTATTCTGGACAATATTATGCTCCGAGCAGGGTATATGGCTTCAATTCTTATATTTGATCTTTGACCTTTAAGTGTGACCTTGACCTTGGACCTGGCTCTTGCGCGCGACACACAGTCTCATTATGCTTAACATTTCAGCCAAGTTATTTGTATGCTGAACAAAGTTATTGTCCGGACAAGAATCCGAACATACGTACATACGTATGTGACCTGGTCAATCTTCCAATTTGTATAGTGGGTTGTAACCCAATTCTTTTAACTTTGTAATTTTTTGGTCAGATAATCTTTTTGGTGGGAAAGGAACATACATTTTTTATTCAACTTAATTTTAGTTCTTGTTCTTCAGTTCTGAGTGGTTAGTATTGACTCTGTTGTTCGTATATTAATGAAAACGGTTGCTCTGCATTGTTTTCTATGTGTTTGTGTATTTGGTTTAAGGTTTGAGCATGTCTAAATGTTCAAATCATATAAGTTCGCGATTATTCAGAGTGGCACCAAAATGTATATTTCACTATTTATACCATCTACTCCACTGATTTGGATCACAATAATAAATGTTTGCATGATTTTAATTACTGCACCATTAGAAAGAGGAGGCTATTTTTTGGAAGCGCACGTCAATTCCATAAATTGGTAAGATGCTGTACATGTTGTATATGTGTTATGTGATCTCTGTGTGATTTATATCACATTGTTTTATTATAAATGCCATATCAGAATGTTTCTGTATTTTTTACGTTTATTATGTGGTAGGAAATTTATTATGTTCTTTGTAAACACAGGCCACAAGAACTGTTATTAACTGTTTCATTTTTATTATAATTAATGCTGCTCTGCATTAGTTAAGTCATTGTATTTAATATGTTTTATTTTCTTATATTTCAGATTTGCTAATCTATCCAGAGAACAGTGTGGACTATGTGCACTTGCAGGGCCCTAAATCTACGATTTTTGCCGCCGATTATCGGCCCCATTCCCCCACCTGAAATGTATGTTTTTTTCCCCTTAAAAATGGAAAAATTCCCCCTTGGAGGTCTGCACACACAAAAAAACTTTACCAGGAAACCTAGTTAATATGCAAATAATCGTCCGCAGCATAAGTATAGCCGTTTTGGTGTAGATCTCGACATCGCTAATATTTCATTGACAAATGTTATGCGCTATAAACAATAAACCGATCCGTTCAACATCAAAGTGAAACAGTCTGACGTCATCAGCTTATATTGCGCAAGCCACCCATGACAATGTCCATTCACTGCTGTTGCCTTAATTAGCAGCCGAATTACATGCTGTCCACGTGGAGGGTGTACACAGTACCTGTATGTCATAAATCAATACTGACCTATCTGAACGACAATAACGTTATCGATATGGCAAAAGTGTTTTTTTGTTTAAGAGGAAATGTTAACTGCACATTGATGGCGATAAAAAAATTTGGTTGGTATGCGCTACAAAACTTTTATTCGAAAGTAAAGATCTCACAGTTCTCTGCACTACAAAGTTTTTACATGGCCATCAATACATCCACGCTTTTCATGCGGATGACGGGACGTTGTACATGTCAGCATAAATTTCGCGCGCTTTTCTAGCCGAACAAAGGCTTTTCCTGAAGTACATGTGTATTTCAACTGTCAATAAAATTTGTGTTTATGACGTGTGAGCAGTAAAATTCAGATAGGTGTTTCGCATTTCGATTCAGTATATGTGTTGTGATAACTGCTTTAAAATTAATTACTAATATTTTTATATAAAAATAAAATATTTTACATGTGGATGTTAACAACAATGAAAAGGTGATTTAATTATATTTACTTTTTGAGATAGCGAAAATATGCTTGTGTTTACATGTATATGCACATGAAAGACCTGACAAGTTATATTGCGATTGCGATCCATGGACCCGCGAAACGCGATATAATGTTGTAGTGTATTTCCATTTTCGGTTTTCTAAATGAATACATTAAATAAATAATTTTAAAAGTGGGGACTGCAAATTACTTTTACAAAAAAATATGTGTTGCATATTGAATTATATTAGTTTCATATCTCCGTTATAAAATTGTGCTTGGCTAGAAAAACGCGCTAACTATTTATTAACGCCGGCGAAATCACGAACAACTCGTGGAAATGACGCGTGTATAGCTGCAATGTTACATGTATACCGCAGCCTAGTCCAAATTTTAAGCGTCATGGGTAGATTCTGAGCTGTGATTTTTTTGCTTAAAAATAATTAAAGTTATATTTATAGAAGTTTCATTTGCAGTAAAGATTACATGACGTTTTTACCAAACTACAATTAGACGCAAGTTTGTTCGGGTTGAGTTAGTTTTTAAATCAGTTAATGTGTAAAAACTTCCATATTAAAATATTCCCCAGGTCAGTCAAAATTCCCCCTCCAGAGGGCGGTGGGCCCCTTCCCCCAAAACTGATTGAGGGCCCTGATTTTATAGTTTATAATAATTATTAAAGAACTGAACTTATAACTGTTGAACAGTTTTTATTAAACATTCGCAAGGACTATACCCAGCCCTAAAACCAACACTGGTTACACATACGTACCCACGGACAGAGTAAACTCTATAAGCCCCCCCATTATTGATGGTGGGGGCATAAAAAGGGGCAAAATTCTCCTAAAATGTGGGTCACAGTTATGGGTCTTGGCCAGTGACCTTATATAATGACCCTGAAGGCATGTGTGAAGTTCCGTTTGAATATCTGTCATAGTTACAGATATATATTAGTTGCAAACAAACCTTAACCTGAATTTTCTAAAAACAAAAGGGGGCATAATTCTGTGTAAAGTTTCAATTAAATATCTGATATGGACTTATTGCACACAAACCTTAACCACAGCATGGCGCTGACAATTGGGTAAGTAATTTAGTTCGCACTATTAATTGAATAGTCTAGCTAAAAATGATTAAATGCTTCTTACTCAGAAATTGTAACTTTTTCAAAACAAGAGGAAAACTAAAATATTCAACATTTATATGGGGATTCGTGGAAAAGCGCATCTGCATAATATTTATGCGGATACAGACACATGGAAACTATGCCTTATTCATGTTACTGCAATGAACAATTAACAACAAGGTCAGCATATAATCTAAATGTACTTTGGTTAATGCCATAATGACATTAATATACAGTACAGAAAAACATAATTTAACAAGAGATGTTTGTAAAACATGTATGCCCCCCGACTTGCAGCCAAGTTGTGAATATGTGCAATTGTTAAGAATTTTTTTTAATATGCAATCCCAAGCGAGGTCTCGATATATGGTATCTATGAATGAAATTTCATTAAAATATCTTGATGCGTTCTCAAGTTATTGAGCGGAAACCGTTTTTCTATTTTAAGCAATGGTGACCTTGACCCCACCCACCCCATATGAAATCCCAATCGAGGTCTCAATATAAGGTATCTATGTATGAAGTTTCATTAAAATATCTTGATGCGTTCTCAAGTTATTGAGCGGAATTCGTTTTTCTATTTTTAGCAATAGTGACCTTGACCCCACCCACCCCATATGCAATTCCAAGCGAGGTCTCGATATAAGGTATCTATGTATGAAGTTTCATTAAAATATCTAAATGCTTGTCAAGTTATTGAGCGAAAAACATTTTCTATTTTTTGTAACGGTGGCCTGGACCTTGACCCCACCCACCACATATGAAATCCCAAGCAAATCTACATGCCAAGATTTCTTACATTCTGTCCAATTTCTTTCAGTGTCAAATGAGGACCACAAAAGCTCACCCTTAAACACCTTGCACTCTGAAAAGCTAAAAATACAGCTCAGTTGAGCTCAACTACCTTGTAAGGGCGACGTATTTGACACCATGTTCATATAGTCAATGTGATCCCTGCATGGTGACAGCTTCTGTCTTTTATGTACAGGACTGCGACAGGATGAATCCAGCTGCATTGCATGTGATTTCTTTGAAACATTTTGCACTGAATAGCCATGCAAACTGGGAGAAAGCTTGGAAGGTGTTTTAATATCACCAGCCTTGATTACAGGGACAGTCATTTTTTTCATTGACAAGAGGGCTTCTTTAAGCTTCAACAATTTAGCCTGAGACTGTGTGAAATCTTGAGTCTTAACATCATTGTTGTCTGACGCATATACTTTCATATTGTCGTCAGGCCCAGTTTCTTCCACTGTTTGTGTATCATTCACAGTTTTAACAAGAAAAACACCTGAACAAGTTTTACCTAGAATACCAACACTTGACATAGTTTCTTTCATTGGCTCAATATTACTTTCAGATTTGCCATGCAATCCAGCAACTGACCTGTCTTGCAGAGCTTCTGTCTGGTTAGTAGTGTTACCCAGAATTCCACAAACTGTTGTAGTTTCCTCCATGGTCTCTAACTGGTAATTGGTTTTACCCAAAATTCCACCTACTGTTCTAGTTTCCTCCATGGTCTCTAGCTGGTTATTGGTTTTACACAGAATTCCACCTTCGGTTCTGGTTTCCTCCATCATCTCAAATTGGTTATTGCTTATATCCAGAATTCCACCTACTGTTCTTGTTTCTTCCATTGCCTCAAACTGGGTATTTGTTTTACCCAGAATTCCACCTACTGTTCTGGTTTCCTCCATTGCCTCTATCTGGTTATTGATTTTTCCACCTACTGTTCTGGTTTCCACCATCGCCTCAAATTGGTTATTGCCTCTATCAAGAATTCCACCTACTGTTCTGGTTTCCTCAAGTGCATCTAACTCATTATTGGTTTTACCCAGAATTCGACCCACTGTTCTTGTTTCCTCCATTGGCTCTAACTGGTTATTGCTTTGACCAATAATTCCACCTATTGTTTTCGTTTCCTCCATTGCCTCTAACTGATTTTTGGTTGTACCCAGAATTCCACCTACTGATCTAGTTTCGTCCATTGCCTCTAACTGATTGTTGGTTTTACCCAGAATTCCACCTACTGTTCTGGTTTCCACAATTGCCTCCAACTGATTGTTTGTTTTACCCAGAATTCCACCAACTGTTCTGGTTTCCTCCATTGCCTCTACTGTTCTGGTTTCCTCCATTGCCTCTAACTGATCATTGAATTTACCCAGAATTTCACCTACTGTTCTGGTTTCTTCTATTGCCTCTAACTGGCTAGTGGTTTTACCCAGAATTCCACCTACTGTTCTGGTTTCCTCCATTGCCTCTAACTGATTATTGGTTTTACCCAGAATTCCACCTAATGTTATTGTTTCCTCCAGGGCCACTGGCTGGTTATTGGTTTTACCCAGAATTCCACCTAATGTTGTTTCCTCCAGGGCCACTGGCTGGTTATTGGTTTTACCCAGAATTCCAACCACTGTTCTGGTTTCCTCAATTGCCTCTAACTGGCTAGTCGTTTTACCCAGAATTACAACTACTGTCCTAGTTTCCTCCATTGTCTCTAACTGGTTATTAGTTTTACTCAGAATTCCACCTACTGTTCTGGTCTCCTCCACTGCCTTTAACTGGGTATTGGGTTTACCCATGATTCCACCTAATGCTATGATTTCCTCCATTGTCTCAAGTTGGTGATTTGTTTCACCCAGAATTCTACCTACTGGTTTGGTTTCCTCCATTGCCTCCAATTGATTAGAAGTTTTTTCAAGAACTCCACCCACATGACTGGTTTCTTCCAGAGCTTTGGTTTGGTTACTTGGACCTAAAATTCCTCCAATAACCTTTGTTTCCTCCATAGGTATTTCAAAGTGGACAGTATTATCATTGTTGTTACAATATTTAGCCATTCCAATTTTTCCAATACATTTGGTCTCTTTTACAGGGAATGCCATGCCATTCCCATCATTACAATAACCACCATCTGGGCATGACGTATTTACATCAGAAATATCCATAATGCTGTCTGCACAGGCTACAACAACTTCACCTAAACATAGGGTTTCTTCCATAGGTTCCTCTTCTAGCAGTGTTTGGTAAAAGTCTGTATTCATGTTTAAAGTCACACCACCTGAAGCTTCATTATCAAAGTAAACACGTCCCAGCATTGATTTCCAATCTAACTGAGCGACCACTGGACCTCCATCATCATCCTCTAGATCATCATCAATCTCATCATCTAAAATGAAGAGAATTTAAAACAAATATAAAGACAGGTTCCTATTAAAATTCTATGAACCACAGTTTCTTGATTAAACAAAGATATCAATGAAATTGATGAATGCACCCCTTTAAAGCACTTTGACAAGTAATGGAAATAAGGACAGAGATATTTTAATAAGTAAACAAGAGGGTCATGATGGCCCAAAAGCGCTCACCTGAGTACTGGCACAGATAAAGACAATACTGTTATGACATGTTTGAAAATTTAGGTATCTGAAGAATACACATGTATGCGCAAAAGGGATAAGAATTGGTTCTAATTTATTAATGTCAGTAAAGAGGGCTACTATACAAATTGTGTAGTGGATGTACGGGGTAGTCGCTCATGGTTCTCTGATCATTTTTCTCTAAATTCTTTTCTGATCCTTTTTCATTAAGTCAGTGACAGTTCTGGTAAATGCAGAAACAGTAGATTTTGACATTTCGCAGGCAGTTTTGGAGAACTAGTTGTAATGTGATAATTGTGCTGGCTGAGCTAAGGTCAATTTTGGCCCTTTCATTGATAATGCTCTCTCCAATGATGATAAACAATATTAATGCAGGCTAATAAGCCGTCCTACGTTGCATGCAAAGATAATTGCATGCAGGTTTGCAATTGTTGAAATCCAATTTCTTCAGTTTTCAACCAAATAAGCAAATTTAAGTCTTTAATTGGCTCTAACATGTAAACGCAAAACTCTGTGATAGTATCTGGTTTGTTATCAATGTCAATAAAGTCACTCATTTTGCATGAACAAAATGGTGACAGTGCAAGCATGCTTGCATGCTTGTTGTCACAAATGAAGTCTCTATCCAGCATTAAGTAAATTTTTTATTGTCTTGCGCTTTATAGGGGTTATAAACGGTGTTTGTCGTCTGATATGGCCAATGTTTGGTTTCAGCTCAAACCATAATATGGTCATAAACAAACTGTGGAAGTTTGGTTAAGAATGGATGAAAAATGAAGTCTCTATCCTGCAAAAAGTCCATTTAAGCACATTTTTAAAAACAAGGGGCATTAAATCTGGTGTTTGTGACATGATCAAGCCCATTTTGGGCTATGCCTGAGATCTGATGGTCATACATTAACTGTGGAAGTTTGGTCAAGATTGGATGAAAATGAGGACTGTGTTATAGAAAAAGGCATGTCTGAATTTTTTTATATTTTTTAACGAATATGGGGCAAAAACTTGATTGTTCGTTGTGCAATCTGATGCATTACCATTGAATCCCAACTAAGATTTTATGGTCATCCACAAACTGTGCAAGTTTGGTCAACATTGAGTAGAGAATGAAGTCTCTACTGTGTGCGCCAGCCAATCGCTGATGACATAAGGATGTTTTTCCACACACAAGGGACAATAACTCTGGTGTTTCTGGTCCAATTTTGCTAATATTTAACTTCATTAAGACAGTGATTTTTTTCCTTATATAACCAAGTCCCAATGCCAAATATTGTTCATTTTTCCCAATTGGAAGAAAAAAAAATCCCAAATCAAAAGTAACAAAATGCTATATACTTGATTCTAAGCTGTAAGTCATGAACTTACTTGTATGGGTATAAACAAACACCATTACAATACAAAATTCAACCAATAAAAAACCAGTTTAAGTTGTTTATTAATTAAATTTCTTTCTTTCCCAATGTTTTCCATTTGCAAATTTTCACGTCGCCCAATTCCCAATTTGATGGATACCAGATCCATTCCCAAAGCAGTGTAAACAATCGCTGTGAGATCTTATGGTCACAGACAAATTGTGAAAAATTGGTGAAGATTGGATAAAAAATGAAGTATCTTTCCTTAATAGTCCATTTTTGTACTTTTTACACAAACAAGGGGCAAACATACCAATGTTTGCATCCTGATCTGGCCTATTTTTAGCTTCTGCTGAGATCTGATGGTCATACACAAACTGTGAAAGTTTGGTCAAGATTGGAAGAAAAATAAAGTCTATATGTTGTAAAAAGCCATTTTGCTTTTTTGCATGAAAAAGGGGCAATCACTCTAGTGTTAATGGTGTGATCTAGCCCAATAACAATCCACGTCCGAGATTTTATAGTCATACACAAATGGCTGTGGACGGCATACAGAAGAGGGACGATGTCTGACGGACAACACAGGAGAGGTCCCATATACCAATAGCTGACAGAGCACTTTGTTCTCGGGTGAGCTAAATATCACTAGAACAGCAAGATCAAATCCAGGTATCATCCCCTTTATATTAAGGACGTATAAAATACACGCTTCAAAATCAGAAATCAACAAGAATAAAACCGATGTATACTCCCAGAAGTTGCCTTGTGGTCTTGACCGTTAACCTATGGACCTGATTCTTAGCACTACATGATGTGTTGTTGAGGCAAACGTTTGTATAAAGTGATTCAATAATCCATCTATTCATAGCCAAGTTACAAGTCCACACAAGCAAGACTGCTGACCTTTAAATATGACTTTCACCTTAGATCTACAATCTTTGTTCATATATGTGACATGCCATCTCATTTATGCAAACATCTGTGCGTTGAGTTATTTGAAAATCCCTCATCCATTGCCAAGTTATAGTCTGGACAAACAAAAAGCCAAATTTTGAGTTTGGACCTCTAAGTGTGACCTTCAACTTTGACCTACAGATATGTATTATTTTAATTTGATGTCCCGAATATTGCTATTTTAAAATACACATCTTGGCTAACTAAAGTTATTACTAAAGGTACACATACTGATTTGACACAGATGAAGAGGTTAACAGTTGTATTGCTTTGACAGAACAATGTATTGACTTACAAAATCACTGAACTAGACGTGTTCAAAGGACCCAGGTGCCCCCACGTTTCACTGGTTGTCACAAAACCCTATGCAATTATTATACCTAGGTGAACAAGTTCACATGCTGATGAATATGTCTAAAACATTTAATCACTCTAGTAGATATACTTTTCGAGTTAAGAGGACATAAATCCAACAAGAGGGCCATTATGGCCCAAAGCACTCACTTGAGAAGTGGTACAGATGAAGACCATTCTGTTGTGACAGGTATGAAAATTAAGGTATCTGAACAATACGCAAAGAGGAAAAGGATCGATTTGATTTAAAACATCGGTTAGTGCAATGGGCAAACTAAAGTACAAGTTGGGTAGTGGATGTGCTGTGTTTTTGCTAAAGGTTCTCAAATAATATTTCTTGATATTCTTACCTGACTCTTCTTCATTAAGTCAGTGACAATTCTAGAAAATGCAGAACCAGTAGATTTTGATGTCTTTTTCACAGACAGTTTTGGAGAACTAGATGCAATGTGACAATTGTGATTGCTGTGCCATAAGGTCAAGTTTTGCTTTTTCTCTGACAATGTTCTGTCCAATGATGATAAATAATGTTAATGCTGGCTCTAAAGCCATCAATGTTGCATGTACAAATAAATGCATGCAAAGTCTGCAACTGTTGGAAATCTAATTTTATCAATCAATTTTTATGGTCGTACGCAAACTGTAAGTTTGGTCAACATTCAATAAGCAAAAAACGTGGAAATTCAATGAAAACCAAATTTTTCGAACGAAATGCATAAAAGTCAGCACAATAATATAAGAAAGTTCTGGGTGCCATATGCAAAGCGAGGTCTCATTATAAGGCATCTATGTATAAAGTTTCATTAAAATATCGCAATGCATTCTCAAATTATTGAGCAGAAACTGGTTAGTATTTTTAGTGACATTGACCTTGATCTTTATTTCGTCCACCCCATATGCAATTCCAAGCGTGGTCTAGATACAAGGTATATATTTATGAAATTTCATCCATATATCTTTATGCATTCTAAAAATATTGAGCGGAAACAATTTTTCTATTTTTAGTAGTGGAGACCTTGACCCCACCCACCCTATATGCAATCCGAAGTCAGGTCCCGATATAAGGTATCTATGCATGAAGCTTCATTAAAATATCTCAATGCGTTCTTAAGTTATTTAGCAGAAACCGTTTTTCTATTTTTATTAACGGTAACCTTCACCCCACCCACCTCAATGTCATCCCTAGCAAGATCTAGATAAAAGGTATCTATGAATGAAGTTTTATTAAAATATCTCGATGCCTTCTCACGTTATTGAGCTTAAACCGTTTTTCCATATTTAATAAAGGTGACCTTGACCTTGACCCCACCCACCCCATAAGCAAACCCAAGTGAGGTCTTAATATAAGATGTCTGCATTAAGTTTCCTTAATATATCGCAATGCGTTCCAATATATTGAGAGGAAACTGTTTTTCTATTTTTAGCAACAGTGATCTTGACCTTGACCCCACCGACCCCATATGCAATCCCAAGTGAGGTCTCCATATAAGGTATCTATGTATGAAGTGTCATTAAAATATCTTGATGGGTTTTCAAGTTATTGAGCAGAAACCATTTTTCTATTTTTAGTAACGGTTACCTTCACCCCACCCACCCCATATGCAATCCCAAGCAAGGTCTTGATATAAGGTATATATGTATGAAGTTTCATTAAAATATCTCAATGCGTTGTCAAGTTATTTAGCGTAAACCGTTTTTCTATTTTTAGTAACGGTGACATTGACCTTGACCCCACCAACCCCATATGCAATCCCAAGAGAGGTCTCGATATAAAGTATCTATGTATAAAGTTTCATTAAAATATCTCAATCTGTTATCGAGTTAGAGAGCGGAAACGAAATGTTGACTCCGCCACCCCAAGCCCGCCCAAAAACATACCACAATCTAATAGCCAAATATGGATTAAAATGTCAAATTTTTCTAAAAAAAGGGCCATTTCACTGCTGATCTATGACAAATCTGCACTAAAATACACAGGTGCACAAATTCACATGCTGATGGATGTTCAAAAAACTTTGCATTTAAACTTTTCGAGTTTCATGTAAGACAAGAGGGCCGTGAGAGCCCTAGGATGCTCACCTGAGACCTTGTAACTCTATAGGAATTTGCATCTCGGAGGCGTGGCTTATTCTGATCCCACAGGCATAATGTGAACAATCTTGAACAATCTATGGGCCTTGTGGTTTCAGGTAAAGATTTTTAAAGTCATTTTGCTAATTAAGTCTATATAAACCATGTGACCCATCGGGGTGTGTCCAGATTTGACCCCAGGGGCATAATTTGAACAATTTTTGGAGAGAACCACTATGCAATGTTACATACCAAATACAGGAAAGCTGTGGGCCTTGCCGTTTCAGAAGAGAAGATTTTTAAAGTCATTTTGCAATTTAAGTCTATATAAAACATGTGATCCCCAGACGTGACCAGTTTTGACCCCAGGGGCATAATTTGAACAATATTTGTAGAGGACCACTATACGATGTTACATACCAAATATGAAACCTCTAGTCCTTGCGGTTTCAGGGAAGAATGTTAAAGTCATTTTGCTATTTAATTCTATATAAACAACGTGATCCCTGTGGTGTGGTCATTTTTGACCCATGGGGCATAATTTGAACAATATTTGTAGAGAACCACTATAGGATGTTACATACTAAATTCGAAACCTCTGAGCCTTGCGGTTTCAGAGGAGAAGATTTAAAAAGTCATTTTGCTATTTAAGTTTATATCAAGCATGTGAACCCCGGGGCGGGGCCAGTTTTGACCATAGGGGCATAAATTGAACAATATTTGTTGAGGACAACAATAGGATGTTACATACCAAATATGAAACCTGTGGGCCTTGTTTCAGAGATTTTTAAAGACATTTTGCTATTTAAGTTTTCCTCAACCATGTGACCCCCAGGGCGTGGCCAGTTTTGACCCCAGGGCCATAATTTGAACAATCTTTCTAGAGGACCACTATAGGATGTTACATACCAAATATGAAACCTCTGGGCCTTGTGGTTTCAGAGATTTTAAAAGTCATTTTGCTATATATTCTATACAAACCATGTGACCCCCGGGGCGTGGCCCGTTTTGACCCCAGGGACATAATTTGAACAAACTTTGTAAAGGACCACTAAAGAATGTTACATACCAAATATGAAACTTCTGGGCATTGCAGTTTCAGAGAAATTTTTTTAAGTCATTTTGCTATAAATTCAATGCAAACCATGTGACCCCCGTGGCGTGGCCAGTTCTGACCCCAAGGGCATCATTTGAACAATCTTTGTAGAGGACCACTATAGGATGTTACTTACCAAATACGAAACCTCTGGGCCTTGTGGTTTCACAAGAGAAGATTTTAAAAGTCATTTTGCTATATATTCTACATAAACCATGGGACCCCCAGGGCGTGGCCCATTTTGACCCCAGGGGCATAATTGGAACAATCTTTGTAGAGGACCACTATAGGATGTTACATACCGAATATGAAACCTCTATGCCATGTGGTTTCAGAGAAGAAATTCTTTTAATCTATTTTCAGCTCTGGTGACCTACATATGCAGCAGACCGTAACGATTTTAACAACTTTGAAAGAGGGTCATCCAATTATCATTCCCGTGACATTGTTGAAAATCTGCCAAGTGGTTTAGGAGGAGATGTTGTTTGAATGAAAACTTTACGACAGACACACGCATGGACACACGGACGGACGTACGGATGACAGACAACGGGCGATCACAAAAATGTCAAATTTTCCTTTAAAAAAGGCCATAATTCTGCTGATCTTTGACAAATCTGCACTGAAATACTCAGGCGCACATGCTGAAATACTCAGGTCCAAAAACGTTTTGCTTATTATGTTTCATCGCTCTAGAAGTTTAATTTTTCGAGTAACGTGACACAAGTCCAAAAACATTTTGCTAAAAAATGTGCCATAACTCTGCTGATGTCGGAAAAAAACTGTTCCAAAATAATTAGCTGCATAAGCTGAATAGTTCACATGTTGTTAATATGTTAATGAAATTTCATCACTCTAAAAATTATACTTTTTTGAATTACACACGACACAAAATTCCGATGGACAGACGGATGGATGGGGCGGACGGACAAGGGTAAATCTATATGCCCCCCTCCCACCCCTGAAAGTGGGGGTATAAAAACACTGTTGTTTGGTGTTAAACACTAAATGTGAACGGGGGTTAGTTACGAATAATTTATCTGTCCGAGATTGCAACTGAATTTCTTTTCTGAAAGTGTCTAAAAACAAAGGGACAAATTTAAAATGGTTCATTCTGAAACTGTCAGAAAACACAAGGTCCGAAAATATAGAATAAACATGGTATACTCCACACACAAAAAAAGACGATTGTAGAGACAGATGAATAAAATTAATGTGGCCCCTGAATATAATTTTCTTCGGGGGCATTTTTCAAAGCTGAAAAAGGATCAACAAGACTGCCATTTCACAAAGATCTGCCCGTCAAAGAAGCATTGTTAGAGGTAAAGATTCAACGAATGCTCCGGACTAAGTGGTAAGGATTTTTCTTGTATTGGACCATTTGACAAAGTGGAAAGGATTTTTCCTGTATTGGACCATTGACCTTGAATTGTGACCTTATCCATGGACCAAGAGGACCTGGTTCTTGCGTGCGACACTCCGACTCACAACGCTTATCACTTGTGCCAAGTTATTTGATAATCCATATATGCTGGACACAGACATGCTCCTGACAAAGTGGTTACGATTTATGTATTATTTTTAACCTTGGACCTAGGGACATGCTTCTTGCGCGCGACACTCCGTCTCACCATGCTTATCACTTTTGCAATATCATTTGAAAATCCACCCATGCTGGACAAAGTGATGCTCCGGACAAACTGTTAAGGATAGGATTGATTTCTGATATTTGACCTTAAACTGTGACCTTGACCTTGGGACCTGGTTCATGCGAGCGACACTCCATCTCATCATGCTTGGCACTTCTGCCAAGTCATTTGAAAATCCACCCATGCTGGACAAAGAGATGCCTTGGACAAAGTTTTAAGGATAGGATTAATTTCGTATATTTGACCTTAAATTGTGACCTTAACCTTGCACCTAGGGACATGGTTCTTGCCAGCGACACTCCGTCTCATCATGCTTATCACAAGCGACCAAATCATTTGAAAATCCATCAATGCTGGACAAAGTTATGCTCTGGAAAAAGTGTAAAGGATTCATTTCCTATATTTGACCTATGCGCGCAACAATCCGTCTCATCATGCCTACCACTTACGCAATATTTATTTGAAAATCTATCAACACTAGACAAAGTTATGCTCTGGAAAAAGTGTAAAGAATTTATTTTATTATCACTTCTGCCAAGTTATTTGAAAATCCATCACTGCTAAACAAAGTTATGATCTAGAAAAAGTGTAAAGAATTGATTTCCTATATTTGACCAATGACCTTGAATTGTGACCTCGACCTTGGACCTAGGGACCTGGTTCTTGCGCGCAACACTCCATCTCATCATGCCTACCACTTATGCCAAGTTATTTGAAAATCCATAATTGCTCGACAAAGTTATGCTCGGACAAATTGTTAAGGGTTGATTTCCTAAGTTGACCTTAAATTATGTTGACCTTGGACACAGAAACCTGTTTCTTGCGTGTGACACTCCATTTCATCTAGGGCTGTGTATTGGTAACCGATACATATCGGTTATCAATACCTTAGGACCAATATTTATATAGTTTCGAACGTCTTGGTATTGATAAAAATATCGGTCAATACTAAAATACAATTAAAATGTAATAAAATAATGTGAAAACTTTTTTTTTCATATATCCAGCACATTTCAACTGTAAAGTATCCCTATACATAGTTATCAGTGTTTATTAAATCCTTTCACATTACCGACATTGGCGGGTGGTACACCCCAACTTGATTTATAGTTTTCCAACAGTTTTTTTTTGTTTTACATCATTTTGAGAATATGTAATTACTTGTATATTAAACATCGTATTATGCTGCTGAATGATGAAAATAACCTTTTGACTCCATTAAAATATATTTAAAGTAATTATTTTAGTAAATACCTCATGAAAACAAGTCGCGAATTCTCTATTGTCATAGATGAATTTTAAATTTAAAAATGATTAAAGACTATGGTACTCTTATTAATGTATTTCCAAAAAAAAATTAAAATATTTTGCGTTTTGTATAAATATGATTTTTATTCAACATCGTTACTTTACTTCATGACCATTAAATTTATTCTTATTTTTGTCCATGATTATTTTTGATATTATTTAATAATAAATTTTGTTTTACTTCAATACACCCCTCAAAACGTCACTTTAACTTGCACTGAGATAGACACATTAAATACATTAATCTATATTGAAATTAATACAACAAGTTGCAGTAAAATGTTGTACGTGAAATTTCTTATCAAAGGGTTGACTTATTATTCGGACTTTTAATGTAAGTATTATTCGAAAAGCAAGGCCTCGTTGCAGAAAAAACGCCTTGTATGAAAAACCATGTACATAATAGACACATTAATTGCAAGTTCATCATATTTGGTACTATGTGATTAAAGCCTGCAGTTTGCTGTAGCCTTGTGTGAATACAAGTGATAAAATAAACAGAAGTATGCAATTATATATGCATTTATGTTATAAGTACAAATATCATGTGATATATCGAATATCAATCATTGTGTATCAATACAAATATCTTATCGATAATTCTGATAGATAAATAGCCCTAGTTTTATCACGCTTATCACTTCTGCCAAGTTATTTGAAAATCCATCACTGCTAAACAAAGTTATGCTCTAGAAAAAGTGTAAACAATTGATTTCCTATATTTTACCTATGACCTTGAATTGTGACCTCAACATTGGACCTAGGGACCTGGTTCTTGCATGCAACACTCCATCTCATCATGCCTACCACTTATGCCAAGTTATTTGAAAATCCTTCCATTCTGGACAAGGTCATGCTCCAAAGAAAGATCTCCTGCCGTCCGCCCGCCCGCTCGCCAGCACATTTGGGCATTCCCATAATACGACCCGTTCTTCAAACGGGCGTATAAAAAGGAGCTGACAGCTCTACAATTGAAAGTCTGTGGGGCAAACACTGCACTTACAATATTCTCGGTTTGCATAATTCTTTGTAGGAACAATGTTTTCCTTGTTGTGTATTGGGATGAAGTTGAAGTATGTTGGGACATTTGGAACCTCCTCCTTTGAGTGGTGTCTGACCCTGTTTGGAGAGTAAATCTGCATAGGCTTCAAGCTGAAATATAAGACATATAGGGAACTTAATTTGTTACATCCATTGATAAAACACAAAAGTTATATAAAAGCCATCAAATCGGCTTGAGTAATATTTACAACAGACATACAACAAGAGATGTTTGTAAAACATGTATGCCCCCCAACTTGCAGCCAAGTCGTGAAAATCTGCAATAAGAAATTTTTTTAATATTGTATGTGCACATTAACACATGGGGAGAAAATTAAAGTTGATGCTTTAGAAAGTAAATATAAAGCTGAAAGAAAGATAAGAGTATAATAATGGATTTATTTTTACAGGCTATTATATAAGGAAACCTGTTTTCTGCTTGATTTAAACCTCAAATAGGCCAAAACATCTCAAGATGTCCTGCGGAAACAAAATGGTCAACGGAGAAAACAGTTTTCATGTTACAAGCCCCTGTGACCTTGACCTTTGAACTGTTTACCTCAAAATTTATAGGCGTCTTACTTTCCTCCCGAGTAATCAGCATACCAACTTGGATAATCGTAGGTCAAAGCGTATTCTACATATCACGCGGAAACGAATTGGTCTACAGAGGAAACAGTTTTCATGTTACAAGCCTGTCACCTTGACCTTTAACCTGTTGACCTCAAACTTGATAGGTGTCTTCCTTTCCTATAAAGTAACCAGCATACCAACTTAAATTATCGTAGGTCAAAGGGTTCTCTACATATCGGGCGGAAACGAATTTCATGTTACAAGCCCTTCCTCCCAGGTAACCAGCATACCATCTTAAATGATCGTAGGCCAAAGCATTCTCCAGATATCGTGCGGAAACGAAATGGTCTACGGACAGACCGACCAACCGACCGAAGGACAGGTGCAAAGCAATATGCCCCACTTCTTCGATAGGGGACATAATTATTGAGCAGAAACCGTTTTTGTATTTTTAGTAACATTCACCTTGACCTTGATTTCACCCACCCCTTATGCAATCCCAAGCGTGGTCTAGATACAATGCATCTATGTATGAAGTTTCATTAAAATATCTTGATGCATTCTAAAGTTATTGGGCGGAAACCATTTTCCTATTTTTAGTAATGAAGACCTTGACCTCACCCACCCTATATCTATATATGCGATCCCAAGCGGGGTCTAGATAGATGGTATCTATGTATGAAGTTTCATTAAAATATCTTCATTCGTTCTTAAGTTATTGAGCGTAAACCGTTTTTCTATTTTAAGTAATGGTGACCTTGACCTTGACCCCAACCACCCCATATAAAATACCAAGAGAGGTCTCAATATAAGGTATCTATGTATTAAGTTATTAAGCGGAAACCATTTTCTATTTTTAGTTATGGTGACCTTGATCACGACCCCACCAACCCCATATGCAATACCAAGTGAGGTCTCGATATATAGTATCTACGTATGAAGTTTCATTAAAATATCTATATGAATTCTTAAGTTATTAAGCGAAAACCGATTTTCTATTTTTAGTAACGGTGACCTTGACCTCACCCACCTCATATGCAATCCCAAGCGAGGTCTCAATATAAGGTATCTATGTATGAAGTTTCATTAAAATATCTCGATGCGTTCTCAAGTAATTGAGCAGAAACTGTTTTTCTATTTTTAGTTATGGTGACCTTGATCTTGACCCCTCCAACCCCATATGCAATCCCAAGCGAGGTCTCGATATATAGTATCTACGTATGAAGTTTCATTAAAATATCTTTATGAATTCTTAAGTTATTAAGCGAAAACAGATTTTATATTTTTAGTAACGGTGACCTTGACCTCACCCACCCCATATGCAATCCCAAGTTAGTTCTCAATATAAGGTATCTATGTATGAAGTTTCATTAAAATATCTCATTGCGTTCTCAAGTAATTGAGCAGAAACTGTTTTTCTATTTTTAGTTATGGTGACCTTGATCTTGACCCCTCCAACCCCATATGCAATCCCAAGCGAGGTCTCGATATATAGTATCTACGTATGAAGTTTCATTAAAATATCTTTATGAATTCTAAAGCTATTAAGCGAAAACCGATTTTCTATTTTTAGTAACGGTGACCTTGACCTCACCCACCCCATATGCAATACCAAGCGAGGTCTCAATATAAGGTATCTATGTATGAAGTTTCATTAAAATATCGCTATGCGTTCTGAAGTTATTGATCGGAAACTGATTTTCTATTTGTATTAACGGTGACCTTTACCCCACCCACCCCATATGCAATCCGACGTGAGGTTGCAATATAAGGTATCTATGTATGAAGTTTCATTAAAATATCTCGATGTGTTCTCAAGTTACTGAGCGGAGACCATTTTTCTATTTTTAGTAATGGTGACCTTGACCTTTGACCTGTTGACCTCAAAATCAATAGGCGTCTTCCTTTCCTCCCAAATTAAATTATCATAGGTCAAAGCGTTCTCTAGATATCGTGCAGAAATGAAATGGTCTACGGACAGACCGACCCACCGACAGGTGCAGAGCAATATACCCCCCACTTCTTCAAAGGGGGGCATAATTATTCAGAATTGGAATATATGAATAAAACCATTGTTTTCGACGACATATCATGCTTTAAAACACTTTGATATGAAGTTAACGTATTTATGAAGTATGCATTACAGAATGACTTGTTAGTCTTATTTATAAGACATGAAACGAATTTAGTGTTACTTTTCATGTAGGGCTAAATTTGTCTTATCGCTCAAGGACATTTTATGTGGTGGAAACCTGAAAGTTTAAAGTTACATCAATTCCTATTATTTGCAACAATAAAGCTATCCATCGATGTAGTTTACATAGACAACACCTAAACTGCTTAACATATGCCAAAAATTACCTAGGACATGCATAAATTCTGATTGATGGTGGGAGCATAAAAACATGTTTCTGCTCACGCACTGCCATAACTCCTCCCAAAATCCACCTACCATGACATTCGGAAGATATGCACAACCACACTTGGTACTGATCAATCCTGTGAACTTTTGTCAAATTATAGCCAGTGGTTACGGAAAAAAGCACAGACAAGGTCTGTTATGTCAACATCTTGAAAAGGCCATAACTCCGCCAAAGTTCTGCGGACGACGATAAGCACAAGTGGAATTGGTACTAATAAATACTGTTTTGTATGAATCCGACCAGGGGTTACTGAGAACCCAAGCGCAGACTAGGTCTATTATGCGAAAAAATTCAAAGGGCCATAACTCCACCAAAAGTCCGCTGACGACAACATGACCATGTTAGACATGGTACTGATCAATCCTGTTGAGTTTCGTCAAAATCGGACTAGGGGCCATATTCCAGAAACATCTTATTGTTATCTTAAAAATAGTTTTTTCTAAAGTTCCAATTTTTCAAAGGTAATAGTTCTATAACTACATATAAATTAATTAATCCAATTACAGTTAAGTAAATAGAAATTAATAGGTGATGTATTAGATATTTAAACACATATAAAGTGCCGAAAGATACAAAACCTTGAACCAGTTTTATGACTAGAACATGTGAACTTAGTTTAAGATTTTATTCGGTAAGCTATCACCATGTTTTACAAAGTTATGTGTATTTTTGTATCGGCAATATGACAAATATTCATTAATCCTTTATATTATTATGGTTTGAGAACATTTCTATGTTGTGTTCACGAAATAAGGCCATTTGATTATGAATTAATAATTACCCTAGCCAATTCAGCTTTGTTTGTCTACAATTATTGATGTATGCACTTTATATCGGATACTTCCTGAAGGTGGGGTATGGTAAAATTAATAAGGTCTACAGCCATCAGATAAATACTATGGCAAGGTAAACAGCAAGAGAAGGTAAGGTAAATATCGGTTAATTTCTCTGTGTTCAGTGTATTTGAAGTCATTCTAAATTTCTATTTATTTCTGTATTGTAAGTACTTGGAATCCAAAATGAACGTATTTACTTATCCTTCATCAAAATTGATAAAATCTTCTGAAATTCTTAGCGTTAATTTGTTGTTTTTTGAAGAACAAATTCATATACAGTAGCCTCCACATGCAGCATGGAGTAGTCAGTATGCCCCTTTAGTCTTTGATGGGACTGTAGTGACACAAAAACTAAATAAGGTGATGATGTAACATTTTGACTGGATGATCATTTGTTGTGTTTCTTTTTTAAGTTTCCGGACAAAGTTATTTTATTTTCCATAATTGTTAAATAGTATATGGCACAAACCTTTGCTGAACAATATAACTCATTTTACATGGCCAATAACAACATACTTTTTTCATTCAGTTCCTTTGTTCTAGAGAGGTCTTAGTTACTGGTTATTTATGACTAGATCCTGTGTATTGTCCTATGCGTAACAAATAATAGTTTGGGCGAAACATATATGAAATAGGTAGTGTAATGATCAATTTATAATCTAACGGCCTTCTATCGAGAACAGAACATCAGAAATGTTTCCAGACCATAATAATATGGATGATTCATGAATATTTTTCATAATCCAAATGCCAAACATGGTGATAGCTTACAAAAGAAAATGGCAAAGAAAGGTCACATGTTCTAGCCATAAAACTGGTTCATAGTTTGGTATCTTTCGGCACTTTATATGTGTTTAAATATCTAATAAATCACCTTGGTGTCTGTTCTTCCCGAAATCTGTGCACCGCCGTTGACCTTATCAACCGATGTAGCTTTACTTGAGTACAGGGGGTGAGGTCAATTATGTGAAAAACTTCAATGGGCCATAACTTTGCCAAAAATCAGTTGCCGACGGTATGCACAACTAGCCTTGGTACAATCCTGTGAAGTTTCAGCAAAATTTGACCAATGGTTATGGAGAACAAGCGCAGGCAAAAAAAAATTCAGGAGTCAAGACATACATCCATTTGAAGTTGACATCTGAAAGGGTTTGAAAGCTATGCTCCGGACAAATAAAGGAATTGGTTAAAGACCACCACAGGAAAATTCATGCCAAGTTTTGTTAAAATCCACCCAGTGAGGTTTCAGAGATAAAGTTTTTTTAAGTAAATTGTTCACGATGGATGACAAACAATAGACAACAGACGCCAGACAGTAGCTGACCACAATAAATTCTACGTTATAGCAAAGCCTTGAAGGCAAAAATGAATTGATTAAATAACAGAAGTATCGCTTACCTATCTACCAAGACAGACCTTGACCTTTGATCTCAAAACCCACCAACAGGAATCCTTGACTAGTCATGACCACCTTCCTATCAAGATTAAATATCCTAGACCTAAGGGACTTTAATAATTACCCAGACAAGGTTCACATAACCAACGGACCAACATTTGCAAAGCAATATTGCCCTGCTTTTCCGATGAGGAGCATAATCAATCAAACAACAAGAATATTGCTCACCTATCCACAGAGACAGTCTTGAAAGTCTGCAACAGAGTGGAAGCATCATACTTGTGTTCAACAGAGGGCCCAGCTTCAAGTCCCATGTAGATGCTGTTTTTTTCAGTCTCTGTCAGATCTATATCTACATGATCGTACACAGTCTTGTTCGCATCCAGTATGTTAAAAGACTCCAAAGTGACGTCTGGTATCTGGTACAGGGCCACATCCTGACAAATACAAAAACCACAATTTCTTAGTCCCTATCCAAATATGACTCAAATCAATTCATTAATGCAAAGGAATAATTTGTTTATGATAAGGTCCAATGTCATAATTAGGACAGCAACATTATACAAGGTTCGTAAATTAAGTTGTAGCTGGTTATGTATAAATCACTTCAAAGAACATTTATTTTGTGTGTGAACACCATTAGTACCATAGTCAAATATAGTACATTATTATACTGCATAAATGTTTTGTCTATTTCAAAGTGAATCGATTTTGTACAAATAGTCGACACTTATTTTTATTTAACTGCCTTTTTGCAGGCTGTGAATTTATCTCTCCTATATAGTCACTGTGTCACTACCTATGCAGCTGTATAAACCCCAAAAATTGTACTGATAATTGAAAATAACAGCATTTTTTAAAATCAAATTATTAATCCGATGCATCTGATCTTATTGTACAACTATTAATGCAGTGCTTTTTGTACTGTTTGTCTAGGTAGCCATGTTTTTGAGCGGACAAGAACTATTTGAGCAAGTTTAGAAGTAAACCACCCAAGGAACACTTCTGTGAAATAACTTTAAATTCCTACCAGTGGTTTCTGACAAGAAGATTTTCAAAGTTTTTAATATAGCCATATAAGGTAAAAGGTCACGCCCCTTAGGAGATGATGTTTCAAGATTTTTCTATTTATAGCTCTGGTAGTTATGTTTTTCAATGAAGCGGAACCATTTGAGCAACTTTGGTAGAGCACCATCCAAGGAACATTTCTGTGCAATTATTTTGAAATCCAACAAGTGGTTTCTGACAAAAACATTTTCAAAGTGTTCAATATGGCCATATAAGGAACTAGCAATGTGTCCACAGACACGGATGCCCCCACCTATGCAGCCATTTCTAAATGGCGCCGCTTTGTCTGTATGCATACAAATTATTTCGCAAAAGGAGAACTGAACATTTATACTGTACTTTATGCTTATGTATGATCTTATTCTGTTAAGTATAAGTTGAGTTATCACAAAATAGTTTTTGTCCTGACAAAGAAATCGATAAAGGGTAGAAATAAAAAAATGTGGGCAATTATGAGTTATGGTTCTTGTATGCTTCACTTAATCTTGCTATCTTGAATCAATCTGTGCAGAATCAACAAAATGTTTTTTATCATATTTCAATTATGATTTGCACACTCATGAATAATGGGAAGTAATTCAATAATTGCACAAGAAAGGTTCTTGCATGTGACACACCAGCTGGTGATTGTGATCATTTCTGCCATTTTATCTGAAAACCTCTGCATGCATGGCAATATTATGCTCTGGACAATTATTTAACCTTTGACCTTGATAAGTGACCTTGACCTTTCAGCTACAGACCTTGTTCTTGAACGCCTCATGCCATCTCATAATGCTGATCACTTCTGCAAAGTAATTTGAAAATTCTTCCATGCCAGACAAAATTATACTTTGGTCAATGTCAATGGCTTGAAGTTTTATATTTGACCTTTGACCTTTAAGTGTGACCTTGACCTTAGACAGAAGGACCTGGTTGTTGCGCGCCATATGCCGTCTCATAATGCTTATCCTTCTGTCAAGTTATTTACAAATTCTTCCATGCCTAACATAATGATGCTCGAAACAGAGTCCATGGATTTAATTCTTATATTTGACATTTCACCTTTAAGTGTGACCTTGACCTTCAAATTTGTTCTTGCAGGTGTGAAAATGTGACCAATGTGTTCAAAGTTTTCTTTTTTTTTAAACTTCTGGCAACCAAAGTTTTTCACATATTCAATTAGCTTGAAGGAATTTGTTACAGTACCATCTCAGAAGCATTCCTGCCATGTTATTTGTTAACAAACACCAAGCGGTATCAGAGAAGAAGTTGCTACAGCGGACGACATGATTTTTCTAATTTTTGCAATGGTAGCTATCAATTGCAGTTAGGCAGGACCCACTGCCCAGGTCTTGTATCCAGGGAACATTTGACTGAAGTCAATCAAGACTGAAAATGAACTTTTGAAAATTGACAGAATTACAAAATTTCATAAAATACAATTTTTATATCTGGTGGTCATCTTGGACATAGCGAGGTTGAAGCCAAACAATACGAATGAAAATTTACTGTAACACTGCTTATAACAGCACTTGGATGCTTACTCAGTTGTTGCTTATGACCATTCCCAATCCACCTACATCACCCAACCTCACTTTGACCGTGACCTTGACCTAATTTGGATTTATAACAAGAAACGTGGAACCTCCACGAAAACCAAATTTTTTGAATGAAATGCATACATGCAGTACTGTACTAAAAAATGTTTTGGATGCCAGGTGCTTGTGATTTAGCTATGGCAAGGAATACTTCAGTTAAGGACGTGCTTATTTTGACATTAACAAGAGATGTTTGTAAAAAATGTATGGCCCCCGACTTGCAGCCAAGTAGTGAATATGTGCAATTGTTAAGAATGTTTTTTAATATGCAATCCCAAGAGAGGTCTCTATGTGTGAAGTTTCATTAAAATATCTCAATGCATTCTCAAGTTATGGAGCGGAAACCGTTTTACTATTTTGTCAACGGTGACCTTGACCCCACCCAACTCATATGCAATCCCAAGCAAGGTCTCGATATATATGCAATCCCAAGCGAGGTCTCGATATAAGGTATCTAAGTATTAAGTTTCATTAAAATATCTCAATGCTTTGTCAAGTTATTGAGCGAAAAACGTTTTTCTATTTTTAGTAACAGTGACCTTGACCTTGACCCCACCCACCACATATGCAATCCCAAGAGAGGTCTTAATATAAGATATCTATTTATGAAGTTTCAGTAAAATATCTTGATGCGTTCTCAAGTTATTAAGCGGAAACCATTTTCTATTTTTAGTTACTGTCACACTGACCTTGATTACACCCACCCTATATGCAATCTCAAGCAAGGCTTCGATATAAGGTATATATGTATGAAGTTTCATTAAAATATCTCGATGTGTTCTCAAGTTATTGAGCAGAAACCGTTTTTCTATTTTTAGTTCTGGTGACCTTGATCTTGACCCCACCCACCCCATATGCAATCCCAAGACAGGTCTCGATATATGGTATCCATGTATAAAGTTTCATTCAAATATCTTCATGGATTCTAAAGTTATTGAGCGGAAAACATTTTTTCTATTTCTAGTAACGGTGACCTTGACCCAACCCACCCTATCCCAAGCGAGGTCTCAATATAAGGTATCTATGTATGAAGTTTCATTAAAATATCTTGATGCGTTCTCAAGTTATTTAGAAGAGACCGTTTTTCTATTTTTAGTAACGGTGACCTTGACCACACCCATCCCATATGCAATCCCAAGCGAGGTCTCAATATAAGGTATCTATGTATGAAGTTTCATTAAAATATCTCTATGCTTTCTAAGCTATTGAGCGGAAACCGTTTTCTATTTTTAGTAACGGTGACCTTGACCCCACCCACCCCATATGCAAATCCAAGCGAGGTCTCGATATAAGGTATCTATGTATAAAGTCTCCTTTAAATCTCTCCATGCGTTCTCAAGTTTTTGAGCGGAAACTGTTTTTTTTCTATTTTTAGCAACGGTGACCTTGACCTTTGACCTGTTGACCTCAAAATGTAACCAGCATACCAACTTTCATAATCGTAGGTCAAAGCTTTCTCTAGATATCGTGCGGAAAAGAAATGGTCTACAGACAGACCGACTGACATACCGACCGACATACCGACCGACCGACAGGTGCAAAGCAAGATACCCCCTCTTCTTCGAAGGGGGGCATAATTAGGACATTTAGGAATACTGGCACTGAACATAAGTATGTAAACATATGTGACAGCTAGTGAATTATTGAGCAGAAGGGATATTTATTTATTTTTAGTAATGGTGACCTTGACCCCGCCTACCCAACCATATGCAATCCCAAGCAAGGTCTCACTATAAGTTATCTATCTATGAAGTTTGATTAAAATATCTCAATTTGTTCAAACCGTTTTTCTATTTCTAGCAACAGTGACCTTGACCTTCACCCCACCCACCCATATGCAAGGTATCTATGTATGAAATTTCATGACAATAGCTCATTTCTAGAGTTACTGAGCGGAAACCATTTTTCTATTTTTAGTAACAGTGACCTTGACCCCATATGCAATCCCAAGCGAGGTCTCGCTATAAGGTATCTTTGTATGAAGTTTTAATACAATAGCTCAATTTGTTCTTGAGTTATTGAACAGAAACCAAAAGTTGACGCAGACGCAACGCCCGACCGCCCGCCCAATGACATACGCCAATCTATTAACCAATAATGGTTAATAATGGTCAATAATTCCAATGGGCTATTTCTTGGTTGACTAGATTTTACTGTTTCATCTAGCACCAACACCGCATGCTACAACACTTGGATACTTACACAGTTGTTGCTTATGACCATTCCCAATCCACCCATATCACCCAACCACACTTTGACCGTGACCCTGACCAAATTTGGCCTTATTATATTTCAAAGAGGCCAATTCTTGGTTAACTAGCTTTTACTGTTTCCTTGACCATGACCTAATTTGGACCTAGAATAACTGAAAAGGCTGTATAGAAGCAACGGGGGGCATGTGTTTATCAAACACTGTCGTGTTAACTCTAGCGGCCATTTTGTGCCATGAACTGGAACCATTTGAATCAGTTTGGTAGATGACCACCAAAAGTACATAAAATTTTGTGTGAAATTATTTATAAATCTATCAGGTTTAGAAGATAAAGGCGTTTCGACATTAAGATTTCTCTATTTTTAGCTTTGGCAGCCATCTTGTGCAGTGAAGCAGAACCATCTGTGCAGGTTAAACAGAGGATCATACAAAGAACATTTGCGTAATTTCATCAATTTTGAAAATATGACTGGAATACGAAACTACAATGCAAATTGCTAACAACATTTGACCACCCATATAAAAACACACCGCCTGCCAGACAGTCAGGTCGCCCACCTGGCTTTCGTCAATCTATAAGCCAATGTTGTTATACAATCTGGGTAATAAAACAGGACTGAAAAATTTGTCAAGTTTGGAGCGGATTCCGATTTAGAGAGAATCCGGATAACAGGGTTTCCGCAGTATTTATATTTCATTTCATTAAGACGTCTTTTAATTATATATTTGCAAAATATTATTTTTAGTGACTTTCATTATAATGTTTTCATATACAAAACACAATTAGCTAAAACCAAGAAACCCATTTGTATAGTTGAGCTCTTTGTGCTCAATTCTATATAAGGAGAAAGCTCTGTACCTGGTATGGAGACTGAATGGCACCACTTAGTAGTTTATCAAGGCCTGTTACAACACTGCTTTTCCCAGAATAAGAGCTGAAATTTAAAAAAAAAAACAAGTCCATCGTTCAGACCAATAAACAAAAGATATACAACATTTTTTTTTTCACCTTTGACCAATTAATCAACAGGGATCCATTTCTATTTCTTAACCAACCTAACTAGCAAATTTTATGAAAATAGGCCTAAGGGCTCCATAGTTTTTGCCTTGACAAGATTGTTTTGGCCTAGCTGTTTAATCCAACTTTTGATCTTCCTCAATATCCTATCAAAAGTTGTGAAAATTTCCCGCCAGTAGTTCAGAATGAATAAATCCTAACATTCAATCCGCTAATTTACGATAATTCCCACTACACTAGTTATAAATGAGTAGGTGCAACATCCCAATAATAAAGCAGACAAATTCGTATAAATAGAATACAATGCACGACTAAAACTGTTACTGATCAATCCTGTGAAGTTTCATCAAAATCCAACAAGGGATTATGGACAACAAGCACAGATAAGGTCTGTTATGTGAACAACTGCAAAGGACTGTAACTCCGCCAAAAATCCGCCGCCAACGACATGCCGATAATATAGACAACTAGCCTTGGTACTGATCAATCCTGTGAAGTTTCGTCAAAATGCGAGGTTACTGAGAACAGACAAGGTATTTTATGTGAAAAACTTCCAAGGGCCGTCACTCTGCCAAAAATCTGCCAACAACAGCATGCCAACAATACACACAACTACACTTGGTACTGATCAATCCTGTGGAATTTCGACACAATTGGAGCAGGGCTTACGGAGAAGTGCAGACAAGGTCTGTCATGTGAAACAATTCAAAGGGCCATAACTCCGCCCAAAACAACGCCAACGATGAAATGCCGACCATATGCACAACTAAACTTGGTACTGATCAATCCTATGCAGCTTCGTCAAAATCAGACCAGGGGTTACGAAGAACAAGCGCAGGCAAAAAAAATTTTAGAAGTCCATACATCCATCCATGCATCCAGACATAAAATTTTCCAGCACAAAATCAATATGTCTCCCTAACCACTACGTGGGTGGAGACAAAATAACTCACTAGTGAGTATTATAAAAGTCGTTGATAATATTAACAAGAGTGCCATTGTCACAACGATACGCCCGTCAAAGGACCATTTAAGAGAAAACATATAAGCTGGACAAAGATATGCCCTGAACGAAATTCTAAGGATTTATTTCTTATATTGACCTTTTACCTTGAATTGTGACCTTGACCTTAGACTTAGGTATCTGCTTCTTGCGCAAGACACTCTATCTCACCATGCTAATCTCTTCTGCCAAGTTATTTGAAAATCCATCAATGCTGGACAAAAATATACTCTGGGGAAAGTGGTAAGGATTGATTTCTTATACATGACCATTGACCTTTAATTGTGACCTTGGACCTAGGGATGTAGTTCTTGCGCACGACACTCATTCTCACCATGCTTATCACTTCTGCCATGTTGTTTGAAAATCCATCCTGGACAAAGATATGCTCCAGACAGTGGTAAGGATTGATTTCTCATATTTGACTTTTGACCTTAAATTGTGAATTTGACCTTGGGACCTGGATCTAGCGCAGGACACTTGTTATTTGAAAATACATCTATGCTTGATAAAGATATGCTCCAGACAAAGTCTTAAGGGTTGATTTTGAATATTTGACCTTTAACCTTGAATTGTGACATTGACCATGGACCTAGGGACCTGGTTCTTGTGCGCGACACTCCGTCTCATCAGGACATAACTTCTGCCAAGTTATTTGAAAATCCATTCATGCTGGATTAAGATATGCTCTGGACAAAGTAGTTATGATTTATTTCTTAAATTTGACATTTGACCTTGAATTGTGACCTTGACGTTGGACTTAGAGATATCGTTTTTGCATGCGAAACTCCATCTTTCCATGCTTATCATTTCTGCCAAGGTATTTGAAAATCCATCCATGCTGGAAAAAGTTAGTGTTAAGGATTGATGTCCTATATTTGACATTTGACCTTGAATTGTGACCTTGACCTAGGCACCTGGTTATTGCGCGCGACACTCCATCTCATCATGATTATCACATGTGCCAAATCATTTGAAAATCCATCCATGCTGGAAAAAGATATGCTTTGGACAAAGATCTCACGCCACCTGCCAGCCAGCTCGCAAACCTCGTGGGCATTGCCTTTATACGCCCCGTTTTTCAAATGATTGTATAAAAACTAAAGACAGATTTTAGTTTAGACAAAATCTCAACAATATCTATCGAAACTGCTGTTAAATTTAAATTACTGTTGTTTACATTTAAATTACATTTGAAGACTGACTAGTGCCCAGTGTTATGCAATAGTAAACAACTGCAGTACCTTCAGTGCTTTGATTGAATGTTTTGCACACTCATCAATAAAGGGAAGTAATTCACTAACTTCACAAGTCAGGTTCTTGCATGTGACACATCATCTGGTGATGGTGATCATTTCTGCCAATTTATCTGAATATCCCTGCATGAATGACAATATAATGCTCCAGACAATTCTTTGACCTTAGACCTTGATTAGTGACCTTGACCTTTCAGCTTGGTTCTTGCACCCCACATGCCGTCTAAAAAATGCTTATCTATTCTGCTACGTAAATTTGAAAATTCTTCCATGCTGGACAAAATTATACTCTGATCAAAGCGATTGGCTTAACCTCCAATATTTTACCTTTGACCTTTAAGTGTTACCTTGACCTTGGATTGAAGGACCTGGTTGTTGCACGCCTCATGCTGTCTCATAATGCTTATTACTTCTGTCAAGTAACTTGAAAATTCTTCCATGCCCGACAAAATTATGCTCTGGACAGAGTACATGGTATTAATTCTTATATTTGACCTTTGACCTTTAAGTGTGACCTTGACCTTGGACCTAGTTCTTGCGCTTGACAATCCCTCTAATAATGGTTATCACTTCTGCCAAGTTATTTGAAAATCCTTCAATGCAGGACAAAGGTATTGACTGGAAAGGAATCTTAACATATAAACATAAACTTGACCTTGGACCTTTAAGTGTGACCTTGACCTTGCACCAAGGCACCTGGTTCTTGCTAACGACACACCGCCTCATCATTTTGCTGAGTTATTTTCCAGATGAACAAAATTATGCTTCAGACAGGCATAAATTCTTATATTTGATGTTTGATCTCCAAGTGTTGACGTTGGACCTAGGGACCCTGTTATTGCGCGCTTCACACTATCTCACCATGCTCAACGCTTGTACCAAGATATTTGAAATTCCTTCCATGCTGGACAAAATTATGCTCTGGACAGGGTCTTCTGCGTAAATTTTGATCTTTGCTCTTGACCTTTCAATGTGACCTTGACCTTGAACCTAGGGACCTGGTTCTTGCGCACCACACACCATCTCATTATGCTTAACACTTGTTTATTTGAAATTCCCTCCATGCTGGACAAAATTATTCTAAGGACAGGGTCCATGGCTTAAGTTATCGTTTGGACAAGAATCCGAACATACGTACGTACCTACAGACAGGGAAACACTATATGGGGGGCATAAAAAACACTATAGACCCATTCTAAACATAACGCATCCAAGAATGTGTAAATCATCCCCTTTGACACTGGTCTACCATTTTCATTTCTTCCTGTCAACTCAAAAGCTCCCATGTGTTCTAAGCACCTCTATACCATGTGACCTGCTTATTTGCCTGCTATGGTTCTTTGTTAGAAGTGTGGTAAATGCTACTGAGACTGGAGATAAAACACAAGAAAACAGCTGAAGTTTATTTACACCTACATGCTCATGTGATTAAAACATGCCATAATTTTCACAATATAAAACATATACTGATCAACAAATATATTAATAAAATATGCTAAATCACACCATGTTTTTATTGTTTATTAAAACATACCATTCAACATAAGTGTCTGCAGGATCACCTGAAAATGATCATGAAAAATCTTGAAAAATGTATACATTTCCATACATCAATCAACAATTTATTGAAAAAGCAAACATATCACACTGCACAGAATCTTGCTCACCAGAGGGACTTTGCAGTTCATCTTGATATGGCAACAAAATTAAGATAGCCTCTAGACTGATCACAAGCTTTTTTCTATAATTTGCCCTGGTGACCTAGTTTTTGACCCCACAATACTCGGTTTCAAATTCAACCGAGATCACAAAGATATGCTCCGGACAAAGTGTTGAGGATTGATTTCTTAAATTTGACCTTTAATGCTTGTCACTTCTGCCAACTCATTTGAAAATCCATTCATGGTGGACAAGGATATGCTCTGGGCAGTGTTAAGGAATGATTTCTTAAATATGACCTTTGACCTTAAATTGGTTCTTGTGCGCGACACTCCGACTCAGCATGCTTGTCACTTCTGCCAAGTTATTGGATCAAGTTATTCTCCGGAGAAAGTTTTGCAACCGCCCACCCGACCAAAACCAGGGGCGTTCACATATGTCCCGTTTTTCAATTGGGCGTAAAAAAAGTCCCACCCCCTGGTGGCCTTGTTTGTCAATGAATCAAAATAACTTAAGTATTTTGATAGAGGACCACCCAAGGAACATTCATACAAAGTTTGGTTAATTTCCACAAAGGGGTTTCAGAGAAGATTTTAGAAGTAAATTGTTTACAATGAATGACGATGACGGATAACTGACGACCTCTTACCACAAAACCTCACCCTTCAATAGGGTATGAACTCCGCCCTTAAAATCGCCGTATTTGATTGGCTAATAAGATTGTTGAGGGCGGGACTACACTTTTCAGTCCCTTGTCAATCACACTGTTGGAAGTGAGAACTTATCGATCGTACGGTGTGAGTTTATGGCCAGTCCATTTAAATATCTGTGCAATTTGATAAAGGGAGATTAAGGGTTGTTGCTTTGATAATTAAGGCATGTCGGCATTATTTAAGCATGTTGGCAAACCACTAACTGCATGTCGGGCCCAATCAGCGATACAGGCCTGCGGAACACCCTGCACAAGTTATGTGGCCAGACTGGGGTTCGAAGTTTAGATCCCCGCATTGACAGCCCAGCGCTTTACGAACTGAGCTAGCTGGGCCCGGCTTCAATTTTATGTAGTTTATCTGTAATCCTTCAAATTGTATTATTAATTAATCAAACAGTTATAATTTTTTCCAGTTTTAGGTGCTTTAACGGTTTTATTCCCAATTTCATGTCATATTCCTAATATGGTGAGAAAAAAAACATGTATAGTCAACCAATCGAAACAACCAAAGATCCTTCTTCTAACCAGCAAAGCTCATGCCTGTTGATTTACCGTTTAATTATTTAAGATGTTGTCTATCATAATTATGTATTCTAAAGGTTATTTTGTACAATATTCCAGAAAATTGTTGCTTGAAACACACTTTACTTGATTACACTCTACTTTTATTTATATGTAACTGAAGTATTCACAAGGTATCGCGGAATATGACCACTAAATGAATGTTTGATAACCTATCAAGGAATGTTTTATAGCTTTGTTTAATGCATTAGATATGCAATGTATTTTATTTATTATATATTTAACAGTTTAGAACTGCAAAACACTATTATTATTTTTTGCTACAGAATACAGACTGGACTAAAAGAAGTACCAGTGACATGTACAAATTTTTCCCATCGTCACCGTCACGTCATGGCTCAGTTCGTCATGATTATTTGACTAAATGATTAATCAGCCCCTCACTACAATCTGATACAATTCATACCATACCAGCTTATATCAATACACGTATATTGTATTTTCCTTTAGGCATTCCTTATAAAACAATTATTTGTTTGCGGTAACACAACCCAGAATTTTCAGTGTGGGCAGGAAGGTCAAATTTGCTTTATCTTCTTTTTTTTCGGTCGGGAACAAATATTGACGACTCTCAGACAAGGATCAAATTACCTTTACACTTAATCTCATTGCTTAGTGTATGCCAATGGCATCAGGGCATCAGGTTACTAGCACTGTTCAAAAGTCAGCTTTATTACTTTAAATACCGTGATTTATCAAGATGTCCATCCTGCTTCTGTGACGCATAGATTTCTGATAAGATGCATAGTTCGGTTGACGCAATACAATACGGGATGCAAAATTGAAGTGACACCTCATAACTGTCGCTTATAATCCAATATAAACTAGAACTCCGCGAGTCAGATGTGTCGCCTCACGGGGCACAACCAGTGGGTTTTTTTCACTTTTGGGGAAAAGGTGACGGGGCCCTTCAGATGGGGACATGTATATATATTCTAATTTGTGATAAAACATTGAGGAATTGGTTTGCTACAAATGATAACTTAGATTACCTTGGATCGATAAAAAATTACTGTGATTAATCACAAAAACTCTAGGTAACAAACTATTATGTGCTGTTACAATAAGACATCAAACATAGAATAAACTGATTTATTAGACCAATGTTTTATATGCAGTTAACCATTTGTAATTTAAATTTTTTGCACAGTAATTAGTGCAATAGGCACCTACACATATAATTGCATCCATAAAATTGATTAAACCACAAAACTGTATACTTACATGCATTCACAAAATTTCACAATAAAATAGAAACCCTGTCCATGCATGCATGAACACAGTTTTAAATGCAGTAAAAATGATTCAAGACATAATAAGTTTTTACTAAAGAGTTATGGAAAAAAGCAAATGGTACTATAAGTATTGACAGAATATAACCAATATACTTAAACACATGAAATGTGCAGTTTTATGGTAGATAAACAAACAAGTTATGTCCACTCTATGTTTGATGTATTATCCTAACTTCACATAATAGTGTTTTGGTTAATTTGTGTCCAATTTTTGTTGATTTTTTTTTCTAAATAAAGCCTGCAATATGAGGTGATTTTTAACGCAAATATATGGGGATAAAAAATATTTAAAGCAGGAGAATCAGGCCGAATTTTAGCCCAAAATTGGCCCACCCTCAAATTCTGATAACTCAAGTACCATAACAGCAATTATGCCAAAACCAAACTTAACCTTCCTTTCAGGCCTACTAACAAGTCCCTAAAATTTCATAATGATTGCACAAAACCTTTTTCAGTTATTTTCTGCAAAAGCCTTACTTCAACAATTTTTTAAAAAAGGGCCATAACTCAAATACGATTAGAGCAATTATGCGGAAAATCGAGCTTGACCTTCCTTTTATGCCCACTAACACTTCCATCAAGTTTCATTATGATAGCACAAAAAAATGTCAAGTTATAGACTGCACAAACTGAGGGGGCTGCGCGGCAATAAACAATGCCGCCGCCGCCAAAAGTAACTCCTACATATCGCCAGAAATAAAAATATCAATGATGGTTTATATCAACACCAGTTGCCATGTCCATAAAAGACCGTGTATAATGAGCACCCGATACTTAAGCAAAATTTTAGGGGGAAATCTGTGAACAATTTTGTCCTTATTTGTGTTTGTTCTTGTTATTCTGTAATATTACACTAAACTTTAATTCATACTACAAATGTGTCCACAGACAGGGATGCCTCCACCTATGCAGCCTGTTCTACATGGCCCCACTTTCTCTATATGCATACAAAATATATTCAAAAGAAGAATTGTCCTTTTATATTGTACTTTCTGCTAATGTATTCTCTTATTCTGTGAAGTACAATGAGGTATCAAACATCTCCAATCATTAGTTTTAGTCCTGACAAAAATCTTTATAAATCTCAACACTTGTGCGAAGTGATTTGAAATTCCTTCCATGTTGGACAAAAGTGTGCTCCCGACAGGGTCTGTAGCTTAAATTCTCATGCTTGACCTTTGACCTTTAAATGTAACCTTGAACTTGGGCCTAGGGACCTGGTTCTAGCGCCTGACACACTGTCTCAACATGCTTAGCACTTCTGCCAACTGATTTGAAATTCCTTCCCCGCTGGACAAAATTATTCTCCGGACAGTGTCTATGACTTCACTTCTTATTATTTGATGTTTGACCTTTAAGTGTGACCTTGACCTTGGGACTTGGTTCTTGCGCGCGACACACTGTCTCATCATGTTTAACACTTATGCTCCGAACAGGTCCCATGGCTTGAGTTCTCATATTTGACCTTTCACCTTTAAGTATAACCTTGACCTTGAACCTAAGGACCCTAGTTCTTGCAGACGACACACGGCCTCATTATGCTTAACATTTCTGCCAATTTATTTCAAAATCCTCCAACGCTGGGAAAAGGTATTGGCTGGACAAGAGTCAGAACATGCATCTGTACATACATACACCTGTACATACGTTGATCATTAATGGTGGGGTTATAAAAAAACTTTTTAAAGTAAATTCCAAATACCCACACATGCCTTATGCACAAAACGTGTATTTATTGAAATCGAAATCTTCTTAAAAATAAAAAACTTTAAAGTCATAAAACACTCCATTTTAATTCCAAGACATGTATAATTGGTAACCCTGAAATTATATCCCCAATTTATGCGATGCAACAAAATAGCAGTCTGATTTTTTTTAAACCCTTGAACCCCTAAGCATTAATTCATTAATGCTCTATCAACAGCGCTTGCGTTGTTAAGCAACAGTAGTAAAGATTGCTGCTTCTTGACACCGACAATGTCCTAAGCTAGATTTGAAAGACAAACTAACTGATGACATCACGGATTTTATTGTTTACTCAAATTGGAATATTAATTGCAAGGTAATTAGAACAAAGTTTTTAGTTCATAAACAACAGCTGTCCGAGGAAAGCGTGCTTCACTTTTCTGGTACATGTCAGTTACTGAAATTATTTCTACAACAAACTGGAAAGACGGGGCCAATTAAACAATTTAAAACAATGATATTTGACCTAGTCCCCACCAACCCCATATGCAATCTCATGCAATGTCTCGCTATATGGTATCTATAAATGGATATTCATTAAAATATTTTAATATGTTCTTGAGTTATTGAGCTGAAACTGCTTTTTATATTTCTAGTAACAGTGTCCTTTACCTAACCACCCCAAATGCAATCCTTAGTAAAGTATTGCTTTAGGGTATCTATGTATGAAGATTCATTCTCAAGTCAGAGGGTAAAAATCAAAAGTTGATGCCAACGTCCCACGTGCATTGAAGGTAAAACTGTAAAAAGGCCTGTAATTTTGACACATTTCAAACTAGAGTTACCAAAATTGGCCTATAGGAAATGAGTGTTATAAGTTTAAATGAAATCCCTCAAGTCGTTCCTGAGAAACTAGCTTACTGAAAAACTTAAAACAAAGGCTTAAACAAGACCCGAGGGCCCTAGGACGCTCACCTCAGACCATGTAATCCAATTGGAATTTGCATCCCCGAGGCGTGGCTTATTTTTATCCCAGGGGCAAGTGTTGAACAACCTTGAACAAACCTCTGGGCCTTGCAGTTTCAGGTAAAGATTTTCTAAGTCATTATGCTATTTAAGTCTATATAAACCATGCGACCCCTCGGGGGGAGGCATGATTTGACCACAGGGGCATAATTTGAACAATCTTTGGAGAGGACCACTATGCAATGTTACGAACCAAATATAGGAAAGCTGTGGGCCTTGCGGTTTCAGGTAAAGATTTTTTAAGTCATTTTGCTATTTAAGTCTATAAAAACCATGTGACCCCACGGGGGGTGGCCAGATTTAATCCCAGGAGCATAATTTGAACAACCTTTCGAGAGGACCACTATGCAATGTTACGTAACAAATATAGGAAAGCTGTGGGCCTTGACGTTTCAGAGGAGAAGATTTTAAAAGTCATTTTGCTATTTAAGTCTATATACACCAATTGACCCCCCCCGGCGTGGCCAGTTTTGACCCAAGGGGCACAATTTCAACACTCTTTGTAGAGGACCGCTATATAATGTTACATACGTAATATGAAACCTCCTTTCAGAGGAGAAGTCATTTTGCTATTTAAGTCTATTTTAACCATGTGACCAATGGGGTGTGGTCTCTTTTGACCCATGGGGCATAATTTGAACAATCTGTGTAGAGTACCACTATAGGATGTTAAATACCAAATACAAAACCTCTGGCCCTTGCGATTTCAAAGAAGATTTTAAGACATTTTGCTATATAAACCATCTGATTCCCTGGGCATGGCCAGTTTTGACCCCAGGGTCAAAGTTTCAACAAACTTTGTAAAGGACCACTAAAGGATGTTACATACCAAATATGAAACCTCGGGAAATTGCAATTTCAGAGGAGAAGATTTTTAAAGTCATTTTGCTATATATTCTATATGAACCACGAGACCCCGGGGCGTGGCCAGTTTTGACCCCAGGGGAATAATTTGAACAATCTTTGTAGAGGACCACCATAGGATGTTACATACCAAATATCAAACCTCTGGGCCTGGTGGTTTCAGAGGAGAAGATTTTTAAAGTCATTTTGCTATTTATTCTATATAAACCATGTGACCCCCGGGGCGTGGCCCGTTTTGACCCCAGGGGCATCATTTGAACAATCTTTGTAGAGAACCTCTAGAGGATGTCACATATCGATATGAAAGGTCTGAGCCTTGCGGTTTCATAGAAGAAGATTTGTCAAGTTTTCACTTTTTAAATCTATTTTTAGCTCTGGTGACCTACCTATTCAGCGGACCGGAAATATTTGAACAACTTTGAAAGAGGTACACCCAAGGATCATTCCTGTGAAGTTTAGTGAAAATCTGCCAAGCGGTTTAGGATAAGATGTTGTTTGAATGAAAAGTTGACGACGCACACACGCACGCACGCACACAGGACGGACAACGGGCAATCACAAAAGCTCACCATCACCACTTTGTGCTCAGCTGAGCTAAAAAGTTAATGAATAGTGTCTCAGGCAGCACTGCAACGTTTTTTATGGCCCCCCATGATTTTGATTTAATGCCAAAAATTGTATTTACTTTTTTTTAACGATCGTACCCTGATTTTAAAGCTGCAGTCCACAAATATGTTAATACAAGGCTTGTCACAGGATGTGACGTATGCCAGGGAAGCATAATTATGCTTGCCAGAGGAAGGCAACACAATGTCAGTTACAATTTGGCAAAAATGACGCTTACAACAAGGCAGTCCAAAGGACAGCTTTATCACCCGCCGTGATCCTTCATTAGATTTTAAAGGTGACTTTGAAGTATCACACTGACCTTAATCTGGCACAGTTGGATCAGATATAAAAGTACAGTTTCAGAAATTTAGATATGGAGCTGACACAAAAATTGAGGCTCAAATATTTGACCTTAAGTGTGACCTTGACCTTGAGATGGCAAGACTGCTCAATACCTGCTGCACATCGCCTCAATGTGATAAACATTTGAGCCAAGTTTTATAAAAAATCCTTCACAGGGCATAGGAGATATGGAGCAGACACAAAAATGGAGACTCAAACATTTCACCACCAAGTGTGACCTTGACCTTGAGATGGCTTGACTGGCTCATGCCTTCTGCACATTGCCTCAATGTGATAAACATTTGAGGCAAGTTTCATGAAAATCCTTTAAAGGGCACAGGAGATAGAGAACGGACATGAAAATACAGGCTCAAACATTCAACCTTCAAGTGTAAGCTTGACCTTGAGTTGGCGTGACTGGCTTATGCCTTCTGCACATGGTCTCAATGAGCAAAACATTTGAGCCAAGTTTCATGAAAATCCTTCAAAGGTATAGGGTATATGGAGCGGACACCAAAAACGGACACGAAAATGGAGGCTCAAAAATTTAACCTTCAAGTGTGACCTTGACCTTGAGCTGGCATGAAAGGCCCATGCCTACTGCACATCGTCTCAATGCCCTAAACATTTGAGCCAACTTTCATGATAATCCTTCAAAAGGCATAGGAGATATGGAGCGGACACGAAATGGAGGCTCGAATATTTGACCTGCAAGTGTGACTTTGACCTTGAGCCGGCGTGACTGACTCATGCCTTCTGCACATCGTCTCAATCACCTAAACATTTGAGCCAAGTTTCATGAAAATCCTTCAAAGGGAATAGGAGGTATGGAGCGCACACGAAAAATTTTCGGACGGAAGGACAGAGGAAAGACGCATGTTCTAACAAATGACTGCTTATGTGACTATTTCATGACTAACCCTAATGCCATTTTAGCCCCCTAAGAGACTAATTTAGCCACCTAAGGAAGTTTTTACTTAGAAAGGGATACTTGTGACTATTTTAGTCACCTAAGTATCCATTCGAGTGCACGGACGGACAGACGGACGGATGGACAAAGGGCATTCCTATAACCCCCTCCCGCTTCGCTTCAATACTAATGGAATTATGCACTGCACGAGAAAATAAACTGAAGGGCAATAACTCTATAAATATTGAAGAAAGAGTTATGGTCCTTGTACTCTACCCTTCCTATAAATGTCCTCATCAATATATCTGATGTTAAATTAAATTCCTTCAATACTAAGGTAGTCATTATCTGCAAAACAAAAGGGCCCTGAGGGCCCTAGGATGATCACCTGAGACCTTGTAACCCAATTGGAATTTGCATCCCCGAGATGTGGCTTATTTTTATCCCAGGGGCATAATTTGAACAATCTTGAACAAACCTTGCGGTTCAGGAAAAGATTTTTAAAGTCATTGTGCTATTTAAGTCTATATAAACCATGTGACCCCTTGGGTGTGGCCAGATTTGACCCCAGGGGCATAATTTGAACAATCTTTGGAGAGGATCACTATCCAATGTTACATACTTTATATAGGAAAGCTGCTGGCCTTGCCGTTTCAGAGGAGAGGATTTTTAAAGTCATTTTGCTATTTAAGTCTATATTATAAACCATGACCCTCGGGGCATGACCAGTTTTGACCCCAGGAGCATAATTTGAACAATATTTGTAGAGGACTACATATACATACCAAATATGAAACCTCTATGCCTTGTGGTTTCAGAGGAGAAGAATTTTTAAGTAATCTTGCTAGTTTATATAAACCATGTGACCCTTGGGGTGTGGTCACTTTTGACCCATGGGGTAAAATTTGAACAATCTTTGTAGAGGACCACTATAGGATGTTACATACCAAATACGAAACCTCTGGGCCTTGCGGTTTCCGGAGAAATTTGTTAAAGACATTTTGCTATTTAAGTCTATATAAACAATGAGCCCCCGGGACGTAGCAAGTTTTGACCCCAGGGGCATAATTTCAACAATCTTTCTAGATGACCACTATACGATGTTACAAACCAAATAAGAAACCTCAGGACCTTTCAGTTTCTGAGCAGGAGATTTTTAAAGTCATTTTGCTATTTAAGTCTATATAAATCATGTGATCCCCGGGGCGTCGCCAGTTTTGACCTTAGGAGCATAAATTGAACAATATTTGTAGAGGACCACTATAGGATATAATATACCAAATATGAAACCTCTCGACCTTGCGGTTTCAGAGAACAAGATTTTTAAAGACATTTTGCTAGTTAAGTCTATATAAACCATGTGACCCCCGGAGCATGGCCAGTTTTGACCATAGGGGCATAATTTGAACAATCTTTGTAAAGGACCACCATTAGGATGTTACATACCAAATGTGAAACCTCTGGGCCTAGCGCTGTTAGAGAAGATTTTAAGGTCATTTGCTATGTATTCTATATAAACCATGTGACCCCTGGGGCATGGCGGTTTTGACCCCAGGGGCTAATTTGAACAAACTTTGTAAAGACCCACTAAAGGATGTTCCAAACCAAATATGAAACCTCTGGGCCTTGCAGTTTCAGAGGAGAGGATTTTAAAGTCTTTTTGCTATATATTCTATATAAACCATGTGATCCCTGGGGCGTGGCCCATTTTGAAACCAGGGGCATAATTTGAACAAACTTTGTAAAGGACCACTAAAGGATGTTACATATCGGATATGAAACCTCTGGGCATTGCAGTTTCAGATGAGAAGATTTTTAAAGTCATTTTGCTATATATTCTATATAAACCATGTGACCCCCAGGGCGTGGCCAGTTTTGACCCCAGGGGCATAATTTGAACAATCTTTGTAGAGGACCACTATAGGATGTTACATACCAAATATGAAACCCAGGGGTCTCGATCTCCGTTTTTTGATGCCGAAATTCGGCATCATTCCTCCAACGAAAAAGTATATATATTTCCACCATTTCAGACCAAAATTTCCCCTAAATGAACTGCCATCGAATTTGTTTTCATTTTGTTCAGGGGAGTAATTTTCGGGGATCAGATTTACTTAAGCACCGTAACAAACGGTTAACGAAAAAATCCGTAGAACATCACATGGTCATGTTAAATGACCGTTTTGACTTGCCTGGTTCCCGATTATTTGTGCTTTCATAATAAAACTTCATTTATATACAGTTAACTGCTAACTTGTTTGCCGGGAACCGTAATTTCTGTTTTGGGAAAACGGCTTCTGCTTAAAAGTTATCAAAACAGGTGAAGCAAAAAAGCACAAATACCGTGTCTTACAGTCGAAAACACAGTTTATTACTGTATTAGAATTAGTATAAGTAGTTTAACAAAATTAATTAAGGTTACAAATTGGAAGTTAAAAAACTATTTAAAAATCGGAAGTGAAAATCTATTAAATTGCAAGAAAAATTATCTGTTGCACTGCTCCACCTTATAATGTTCAAGTGGTAGACCATAGATGGTTAAAATTTGACTAGTTAATATAATATTCAATGTATTGATAATTTTAATGAATAAGTTGTCAGGTAAAGACTTAGACTAAACAAAGTGATTTAAAAAATATATTTAATAGTTTTTATTTTTGACTCGTTTGCTAAGTCAAAATTTCCCTTTCTGTATAAAACGACGCTAAAATTCCCCCACCTGAGGGTACAGGTACTCTTCCCTCAAACCAGAGAGAGACCCCTGAAACCTCCGGGCCTTGCAGTTTCAGAGATTTTTTTAAGTTTACACTATTTACATCTATTTTTAGCTCTGGTGACCTACATAAGCAGCAGACCGTAACGATTTTAACAACTTTAAAAGAGGGTCACGTAATGATCATTACTGTGAAGTTTGGTAAAAATCTGCCAAGTGGTTTAGGAGATGTCGTTTGATTGAAAAGTTGACGATGGACGCACGCAAGCGCGCACGGACGATGGACAATGGGCGATCATAAAAGCTCACCATGAGCACTGTGTGCTCAGGAGAGCTAAAAAAAAGGGCAATAACTCCGTAAATATTGAAGAATGAGTTATGGTCCTTGTACTCTACACTTCCTCTCAACATCCTCTACCAATATATGTGGTTTTATTTAAAATCCCTTCAATACTAATGGAGTTACGCTCTGCACAAAATATAAACAAAGGGCAATAACTCCATCAATATTGAAGAAAGAGTTATGGTCATTGCACTTCCTCTCATTGTCCTCTATCATTATATGAAGTTTCATTTGAATCCCATCAATACTAATGATAATATACTCTGCACAAGAAAACTAAGCAAAGGGCAATAACTCCGTCAATATTGAAAGAGTTGTGGTCCTTGTGCTCTGCACTTCCTCTCACCGCCCTCTATCATTATATGAAGTTTCATTTGAATCCCATCAATACTAATGATAATATACTCTGCACAAGAAAACTAAGCAAAGGGCAATAACTCCGTCAATATTGAAAGAGTTGTGGTCCTTGTGCTCTGCACTTCCTCTCACCGCCCTCTATCATTATATGAAGTTTCATTTGAATCCCATCAATACTAATGGAGATATGCTCTGCACTAGAAAATTCAACAAAGGGCAAAAACTCTGTCAATATTGAAATAGTTCTGGTCGTTGTGCTCTGCACTTCCTCTCATCGTGCTCTATCATTATATGAAGTTTCATTTGAACCCCTTCAATACTAATGGAGTTATGCTCCGCACAAGAAGCGTGACGGACGGAAAGACAGACAGACGGACAATGTGATTACTATAAGTTTCCTTCGAGGGCATAAAACATAAAACTTTGCAGAAATTGTTTCTAATGGGCATGTTACCAAACAAGAACTATCCATTGAAATCTGTGAATTGTTAACATTTTGGTAACTTGCTGTCGTCTATTTTCTGTATGCGATAACTGGTGATGACTCTGGGGTAAACCAGCACGTACATTATACAATATTTCGTACGTACCAAGTGCTTTTGAACAAAACAGTATAAAATGCCTTTCTTAAATAAGACACAGATTTTGGACGAATAAACACCATAAACATTCATAGGAATTATTACTAAAATTATGATGTATTGAATAAAATTCCATGGACAGCGGCTTCAAGGTAAACTAATACGCCTTTTAACATAGCGGATGACGAGTAACCCGGTAGAGACTTCGGTATTTCCAGTAACTTTTTTTCTGTCTGATTTAATTATATAAATCGGATATACACAAATTGTAAAATAATTTTTTTTAAATGTCATTCTCGATTGGGAATCTTTATAAATATCATCTATTTCTTGATCTAAACTTTTGTTTTGTTGATGCTTTTTCTTGTGTAATAGCATTCCTTTTTTTTGAAGAAGAAAATTTGTGTCAATATCAGTCCTATGCAAACAAACGAAAATGCCAGCTGCATTGACAAGTGATGATTTTCCATTCCAAATATTGTTGGTGATTTATTGCAAAAAAATTTCTATTTTTGACCGTCATAAAAAATATGAATTACGAAAATTTTAATTGCTTATATAGAAGTACTTTAATGCTTATGATATACAAGGATATCAGTAAAACTGATGGATGCTCTCCAATGCTCTTTGTCAAGCAATATAATTGCAATGTGAAGGGCAGATATTAAAAAGACTAAAAATCAATAGAAATGCATACTATATACTATATATCAGAAATTTTCAAAGTCCCATAACTCCCAGAAAAATCATTGAAGTGGAACATCCTGCTTATAATTATGCACCCCTCCTATTGGCAAGGAAACTTCCCATAAAAGTTTTTTGAAGTCTGGCCAGTAGTTGCAAACAAATAAGGAATGTATGCAGTATATTTTATTCAGAAATCTTCAAAGTCACATTACTCTGAGAAAAATCATTGAAGTGGAAGTCCTAATAGTATGAACACCCTCCTCTTGGTAATGATGCTTCCATAAAGTTTTGTTGAATTCCAGCCAGTAGTTGATCAGAAATAGTCCGGAGTTTGGTTGAATTCCAGCCAGTAGTTGCTGAGAAATAGTCCGGACAAGAAAGTGAAGAATTGTGCACTATATACTAATTTCAGAAACCTTCAAAGTCCCATAACTCTGAGAAAAATCATTGAAGCGGAACATCCTGTTAGTATGCACACCTCTTGGTAATGAAGCTTCCCATAAAGTTTACTTGAATTCCTGCCATTAGTTATTGAAAAATACTCGGGACAGAAAGTGTGACGGAAGGATGGACAGACGTACAAAGCGGTGACTATATGCTCCCCCGAAATTTGTTGGGAAGCATAATAAATTTGATGGCACTTAATATGTTAATTATGAACATTCAAATTGATTGCCTTTTTACGTCAGCTTGCATACGTGAACGTTTGTAACATGAGCAATTAATCAATCTAGATTTAGAATTTATAAAAAGGGATGCTCATGTTGTTATTAAAACTTAAAATTGTCTTTAATCTGTACTAATGTACTTGTTTTAATAAGTCATTACCTAGTGCCATTAGAAAAGAGTCAGGCAAAATACAAGAGGGCCATGATGGCCCAAAGCGCTCACCTGAGAACTGGTACAGATGAAGACCATACTGTTGTGACAGGTTTGAAAATTAAGGTATCTGAACAATATGCAAAGGGGGATAGGATCAATTTGATTTAAAACATCGGTTAGTGCAATGGGCAAACTAAAGTACAAGTTGGGTAGTGGATGTGCGGTGTTTTTGCTAATGATTCTCTAATCATTTTTCTCGCTATTCTTACATGACCCTTTTTCAAGTCAGTGACAATTCTGGAAAATGCAGAAACTGTACATTTTGATGTCTTTTTCGCAGACAGTTTTGGAGAACTAGTTTCAATGCAATACTTGCAGTGGCTGTGCTATACAGTAAAGTTTTGCCTTTTCTTTGATAATTTTCTGTCCAATGATGATAGTGATGTTAATGCAGAATCTGACGCCTTCAATGTTGCGTGTACAAATAACTGCATGCAAGATTTGCAATTGTTGGAAATCAAATTGTATCAACCAATTATTATGGTCATACGCAAACTGTGTAGGTTTGGTCAACATTGAATCAAAAATCCTGTGTGCAAGCCAATCATTGATAACTTGTGGATGTTTGTTTTTCAAACACAAGGGGCAATAACTCCGGTGTTTCTGGCCCAATTATGCTTATATTTGACTTCACCTGTAGTCTTACGTTCATAGACAAACTGTGCACGATTGATGAAGATTGGATGAAAAATGAAGTCTCTATCCTGAATATTGTACATTTTTGCATATTTTTTTCACACACAAAGGGCAATAACTCCTGTGTTTTTTGCTTGCTTATATTCAACTTCAACTGTAATCTCATGGTAATAGAGAAACTGTGAAAGATTGAAGATTGGATGAACAAAAGCTGCTAGAGGACAGTGCACTTGACTATTCAAAGTATTTCAGTTGATACATATTTTGGATAGTGGAAGGGACATACATTTGTTAAATTACAAAACTTTTAAGTCAAGCTTTGTAAAGTTTATACATTTAACCACAATATCTATGTAAAAGTTGTGCATAACTCTGTCGAAATACAAAACAGAGTTATGGGTAATGTTGCCCCTGATACTAGAGTTGATGACAAAGGTATATTCCAAGTTTCAAGTGAATAGCTTTTGTAATATTAAAGTTACAAAACTTTTCAATATAACTTTAACCAAAAAATCTATATGAAAAAGGGGCATAACTATGTCAAAATACAAAATAGAGTTATGGGAAATGTTCACCCTGGTACTGGAGTTGATGAATAAAGGGAAAATTCAAAGTTTCAAGTGAAACTTTCTTTTGTAGTATAGGCCTTTCCCAAAACTAGGTTACTTCCCTTGCGTAATCACAAGTGATGTCCCCTGTTCACTTCCGGCGACGTTTATTGATTATAAGGCGGGATAAGCGTATTGATATTTACCGAAAAACATGCAATATATTTGATTTGCAATCTCAAAATTGTGTTGATGTCGAGAAAATAAATGTACAAATATCAACATTCGTATATAATATACATCATGTACTTTATTTATCAATTTAATTAAATAATTATTTTGATTTTTAACAATATTGTCTACTATTTGAAGATTGACAAACAAACTGTACACAGTAAATTTAACAGTTATTATGCAACAAAACACAAAAATAGTGATTTCAGTATCTAAACAACCAATGCCTTCATCATGTATTAAATTTGCATTAGTAAATAAAATAAATAAAAAGCTGTTTTTAGTAAAATGATTTTGCTTAGTAACTCTAAGCTAACATTCTTCTGGCGACTAAAATTACGAAAATAAGGTATCATCACAGAAAGTTTGAGCGTAATTCCGATGTTTATGGCAGCAACTTCTTATTTGAATTCCATAAACATTTGTGTTTAACTTTAAAGCTTTTTTCGTTGCAGATATTCTTGTAAATTGCTAAATATTATATGGTGCTTGAACAGGCTCCAATTTAATCTTTAAATATAATGCAACAAAACAACCATCTTTTTAATTACTGTTAACACAATAATTACAATAACTGATGATGATGTCACTCCTCATTAAATGTTATAACTGATGTTGTATTAAAGAGATTAAGTAATTTGTTTAGTATTGTGTCATGTGTTTAAACAATGTTCATGATAACTTCATATAATCAACGAAACAAATAACACCCGACCCAATGGGTCTATATGTCAACAGGAAATAGATGTCGTGATCATTATGTACATAATAGCGTGAGTATCTATAATAAAACAGACACCGAAATATACATTCTGAAACAACTTTACACAATTCAGAGTAAGTGATTAACTAAGCCAACACAAGAGTCTAATATACGTTTCAATAAATATTTTATACTTGTTGAGTCTGTTGGATCAAGTATTTAGTTTTCCTTCATGTATATAACTCTAACAGATTATTTCTTCATTTCTGTCGGAATCGTGGTAAACAAACAACAGTTTATTCTCGCAGCAGGTACGGTAATTCCCGTATGCTTTAGAAGAACAAAACATGATGAGCTCTTAAATGTTCACCACCTTTCAATTCTTCAGAACTGAAAATTAAATGCTGTGCTATATTATTTCAGTCTTCAATTTAAACCAATTTATTAATTCGAAAAAGTGTTTAATGCTTTTAATTATGTTCTGTTCTGTTCAATAAGGTGGCAAAATTTCATAGGGTGATAGGCAAAGAACAACAACGGAGACAACATTTTAAAATGTGAGATAAACTTAAATTTGAGACACAAACAATGGAGACGAAGTGTGACATGTTAGTTGTCTCTGCACATAGATCTCTATCATCAATGCATTACGCAATTGCGCGGATTAGCGGTAGTGTTCTAAGGGCAATTTGATAAGATCCCAGCGGTTTGTGGCTTTGGTATTTTTATGACCCCTTCTTCAGTCAGATAACTAAGTATCCATTGAGAGAATATGTGGTGGTATTTATGTGTGGAAAACAACCGTTTAAGACGAGACAAGGAGACTACTTCTTTTTTCCGGATACCTGTCTTACGGACATGTGGCCTTAGTAATGAGTTTAAAACGATACTACATTTAGTTCTAATAATTTATTTTTGTAACATATATCCTCTATGAGTTGTTTATTAATATTTAATCAAAAACATATGGTTTAAAAAAATTTCATTACAAGTTTTGAAAGCCGCTTGGTCTTCGATCTATAATACTATATATGGCAAGCTAGGGAAAACGTCGCCGGAAGTCGGGTTTCAAATATGGCGGATGTGAATTCGCAATAACGGAAGGTAATTTCCAAGGGAGATTACCTAGTTTTGGGAAAGGCCAATTGAAGTTACAAAACTTTTGAATATAAACTTTAACAAGAAATCCTATGTGAAAAAGGGGCATAACTGTCAAAATACAAAACAGAGTTATAGGGAATGTTGCCCTTGATACTGGAGTTGATGACAAAGGTTAGTTCCAAGTTTAAAGTGAATAACTTATGTAGTTTTGAAGTTACAAGACTTTTGAATAAAAACTTTAACCAGAATATCAAAGTGAAAAAGGGGCATAACTCTGTCAAAATACCTAAAGAGTTATGGGGAATGTTGCCCCAGACACTGGAGTTGATGACAAAGGTATATTCCAAGTTTCAAGTGAATAACTTATGTAGTTTTGAAGTTACAAGACTTTCCAAAAAAAACTTGAACCAAATTCAGATGCGGACGCCAAAGCCGACGCCAGGGGTAGTAGGAAAGCTCACCTACCGTATTTACCCTATGTATTGGGACACCCTAAATATTGGGACACCCCTTTTTTCGGAAAAATAATTATTATTTGAGTCCCTTAATATTGGGACACCTGAAATTTGATTTTTTTCCTATCCCTAAATATTGGGACACAAAAATATAACGGTAAATTGTCTTCAATGTTGCCAGTTTAAAATAAATATCTCTCGATTTCAATATGATCAGAGTAGTATAGATCTACTGTACACCGTATATTGCCATAGATATGATGCAAATAATAAGAGTGTACCCCTTTTATATAATAAAAACTGCAAAGACTACCGTTTTCAAATTGTTAATGCATGAATTATGTCATGTGCATAAAATGATATTCATATTAAATAATTTATTCAACTTCTTATAACAAACTATAAAATTATCAGTTAAGGTCAATTAACAGTTACCAGTAATAGGGTAACTACCCGGTAGTATGTGATAATTGTTGTGTCTCTCATAAAGCCAAGTAGTGTGCCCATGCAGCGTTCTTATCGCTAAACAAACACGTCAAGGGCCTGTTTAATTGACCCGTCGTGCAAACTGTTTACTAACACGCTATACTACCCGTTGTTCTTAACTGACGCTCCATTCAGTTAAGAATGTGTGAAAATACATTGGGTCGAATATTACCCTATATTTTGGGACACATTTTAGGGAATTATTTTTTTATGACCCTTTAAATTGGGACAAGAAAAATTGTAATTATTTTTAAATGTTCCAATACATAGGGTAAAAACGGTATTTTTCGAATAGTCGAGCTAAAATGAAGTCTCTATCCTGAACAATTTCCATTTTTGTATCTTTTTTTAATAAACAAAGGGCAATAACTCTGGTGTTTGAAACACGATCTCGCCCATTTTTGGCGTCTGCTGAGATCTGATGGTCATACACAAACTGTGAAAGTTTGGTTAAGATTGGATGGACAAGGCAGTCCAAAAGACAGCTATATCCCCCGCCATGATCCTTCATTAGAAAGGTGACTTTTAAGTATCACACTGACCATAATCAGCTTCATGAAGATTCCTTAAAGGGCATAGGAGATATGGAGCTGACACGTAAATGGAGGCTCAAACATTTGACCTTTAAGTGTGACCTTGACCTTGAGGTGGCAAGACTGCTCCATGCCTTCTGCACATTGCCTCAATGTGATAAACATTTGAGCCAAGTTTTATATAAAATCCTTCAAAGGGCATAGGAGATATGGAGCAGACACAGGAATGAAGGCTCAAATATTCAACCTTCAAGTGTGACCTTGACCTTGAGTTGGCGTGACTGGCTTATGCCTTCTGCACATGGTCTCAATGAGCAAAACATTTGAGCCAAGTTTCATGAAAATCATTCAAAGGGTATACAGGATATGGAGCAGACACGAAAAACTGACATGAAAATGGAGGCTCAAAAATTTAACCTACGAGTGTGACCTTGACCTTGAGCTGGCATGAAAGGCCCTTACCTTCTGCACATCATCTCAATCACCTAAACATATGAGCCAAGTTTCATAAAAATCCATCAAAAGGCATAGGAGATATGGAGGCTCGAATATCTGACCTTCAAGTGTGACCTTGACCCGGCGTGACTGATTCATGCCTTCTGCACATAGTCTCAATGACCTAAACATTTGAGCCAAGTTTCATCAAAATCCTTCAAAGCGTATATGGGATATGGAGCGGACACGAAATCTAGGCTTGAATATTTGACCTTCAAGTGTGACCTTGACCCGGCGTGACTGACTCATGCCTTCTGCACATCGTCTCAATGACCTAAACATTTGAGCAAAGTTTCATGAAAATCCATCAAAGGGTATAAGAGATGTAGAGAGGACACAAAAATGTTACGGACAGACTGACGGACGTTCTAACAAATGAATACTTATGTGACTATTTCATGACTAACCCTAATACCATTTTAGCCCCCTAAGGGACTAATTTAGCCACCTAAGGAAGTTTTTACTTACAAAGGGATACTTATGTGACTGTTTTAGTCACCTAAGTATCCATTTGTGTGTACGGACAGACAGACGGACGAAGGGCATTCCTATAATCCCCCTCCCGCTTCGCGGCGGGGGATTAAAAATAAAGTCTATATGTTGGAAAAAGGATTTTTTGCATGATAAAGGGGCAATAACTCCAGTGTTACTGGTGTGATCTAACCCAAAAAACTATCCCGTCCAAGATGTAAGTCATACACAAACTGTACAAGTATGGTTAAGATTTGATAAAAAGTGAAGTCTCCAGCGTGAGAACGAACCCAATTGGACACGGACGCTGGACGATGCAGGAGAGGTCCCCTATACCAATAGCTCACTGACGAAGTGCTCAGGTGAGCTTAAAATACTTCAATAAAAAAAATGTGCTCTCACTCCTGATTTTTTAGAAAAAGTGCCTGAGAAACAATTCATTAACTTTTTAGCCTAACCAAATAGTTTATATGAAATTTTAAACCTTAGTTACCAAACTTGGCCTATAGGTTCATTTTAATATGGAGAATACATGTTTCAAACTTGAATGAAATCCCTCAAGCCATTCCTGAGAAGCTAGCTTACCAAAAAACTTTAATCTAGGCCAGACGCAGACGTCGGGGCGAGTAGAATAGCTTGCCTTTTCGAATCGGGCTAAAAAACATGAATTAATTACAAACAAAAAATTATGAATATACAAGATGTTGAATAGAAAATAAATTTTACTTCACAGAAGCCTATAAAAACTTGCGAGTTGGGCCCAATTTTGTGAGTCGGTCGCATTACCCCAACAAACAATTTTTTAAGGATAGCCTTAGTAAAACTGACATTCAGAAATGGACATTCAACGTCATGTAAACAAACTTTTCCTTTAAAGTAAAATGCAATTACAATTCACTTTTAACTCAAGATTCCTTTCTTGCGAAGTCTTTTTACAGCGTCACTCAACTAGGTTGAAAGAAATTTGCTAATGAAAGGTAGGTGCATGCAAGTTATTGTCCACTTTCATCCAGCAGCTTAAAGGAGATATTGTTTTAAGCCAAATGTTTATGATGAACAAGCACTGGAAACAACTCGGGCTTAGATCTATGTAAACAAGACAGCTAATAAAAGTAATATGTTACCATTTTCATCATGTTCATCCTGCTTCCATCTTTGTGGCGAGTCCCTTGGAAATTCCCTGCAAGTATATGAAGTAAAACGTCTCATTGTTGCTTCTTATAGTGCCATCACACCAGAGCACGTACCATAATTTACCATGTATAACGCACTACCATGTATAACGCGCATCCATTTTTTGATGCCGAAATCAGGGAAAAAATTAATTTAAGCTCCGAAACTTTGAAAACCAGCAAAATTGGCCGCCACTGTGTTATTGGCTGATCACGTGATCAAAACAATGATCCGTTTCACTGAATGGATAGCTTTTATTTCTGATATAAATAATAAGCCTTTAATGACAAGTGCACGTGGGTTAAATGGCACTATAATTTTGACAAATTGAGATAGTTCTTTCGAGAATACGTGTCGCCATGTAAAGGGCCGTTGTTGATCAGTTTTATCCTCGACATCTACAGTGGGCGTGCTCAAGTGGTTCTCAAACTACTCAACGAGTGCTGCCAATTAATGTCAATTACAAAGTGTGAACACACAAAGACAGTGTGCATATTTTATTCACACATTTTAATTGCAGATAAAACCGCAACGGCGTCTCCGATTACCCAATGAGTGCTGCCAATTAACATCAATTACAAGGTGTAAAATACAAACAAAGACATTTTTTATACCCACTTATTAGGGCATACACTGGCCAATTTTCAGATGGTGTTTTATGATCATTCTAATTCAACTTATGGAATAGTTATTAATAGAAATACGTTTCTGGAGTGAATTTTAACTTCTCGACTTATGAGACATCTTATGACTGCATATTTACGGTTCGTAACACAGAGGTTCATCCTATGCCCACAATCACATGAGGTTCAAACATCCAGCTTATTTCCATTTACGGTGTTTTGTTCCTTATTTTTACACAATAATAAAAACAGTCGCAAGTGACAGCAATAAAGACACTTATCAGTGTTACGTTGACCATCGAAAAGGCTTAGTCAACCAAACAAGTCATCGTACTGGAATAATTGTCTTCTAGGTCTATGAATGATATTATTATTCAGCATACCAGTTAGCAGCTTAAATATCAAAACCAATTAACCGGTTACTGAAATACTATTTATTACCATCACTAATGAAAAATGAAGTCTCTATCCTGAACATAGTCCATTTTGTTACTTTATTTACACAAAGAAGTGCCAATAACTCTGTTATTTACAGCCCTATCAGGCAAATATTTTGGTTTATTATGACATATTATGGCCATGCACAAGCAAGTTTGATCAAGATTAGATGGAAAATAAAGTGTATATGTTAAATTAAGTCCATTTTTGCTATGTTCTCATAACAAAGGGTAAATAACTCTAGTGTTAATGGTTCTATCTGGCCCATTCTTGCACCCAGGTGAGATCTTATGGTCATACACAAACAGTGCAAGTGCAGTGAACAAGGAATTATAACTATATTCTCTATGGATACTGAAAGACAACTATTGACACATTTTGAATTTTTTCACACATAAGGGGCGATAACTCTGGTCCGATCTGGCCAATATTGGACATTGACTAAAACCTTATGGTCGTACACGAACAGTGTAATTGGGTCAAGACTAGACAACAAATAAAGTCTCTATCCTCCACATTGTCCATCTTGATCCTTTTTTTTTTTGACAAGAAGAGGCAATAACTCTTAGTGTTTGTACCGACATCTAGGTCATTTTTGGAATATTCTGCAATCCTCTGGTCAAATTCAGATGAGAAATGAAGTTTATTTGTTGCACAAAGTGCATTCTGCAGTTTTTCTCATAACAAGAGGGCCCTGAGGGCCCTAGGACGCTCACCTGAGACTTAGTAACCCACTTGGAATTTGCATCCCCGAGGTGTGGCTTATTTTTATCCCAGGGACATAATTTGAACATTCTTCAACAAACCTTGCGGTTTCAGGTAAAGATTTTTAAAGTCATTCTGCTATTTAAGTCTATTTAAACCATGTGACCCCCGAGGTGTGGCAAGTTTTGACCGTAGGGGCATAAATTTAACAATATTTGTAGAGGACCACGATAGGATGTTACATACCAAATATGAAACCTCTGGACTTTGCGGTTTCAGAGAACAAGATTTTTAAAGAAATTTTGCTATTTAAGTCTATGTGACCCAGGGGCATGCCAGTTTATGAAACCTCTGGGCATAGTGGTTTCAGAGAAGATTTTTAAGATCATTTTGCTATATATTCTATATAAACCATTTGAACCCCGGGGCGTGGCCAGTTTTGACCCCAGGGGCTAATTTGAAAAAACTTTGTAAACAACCACCAAAGGATGTTACAAACCATATATGAAACCTCTGGGCTTTGCGGTTTCAGAGGAGATTTTTAAAGTCATTTTGCTATTCAAATCTATATAAACCATGTGACCCACGGGGTGTGGCCGGTTTTTACCCCAGGGGCATCATTTGAACAATCTTTGTAGAGGACCACTATACAATTTTACAGACCAAATATGAAACCTCTAGGCCTTGCAGTTTCAGAGGAGAAGATTTAATAAGTGATTTTGCAATTCAAGTCTATATAAACCATGTGACACCCGGGGTGTGCCCAGTTTTGACCCCAGGGGCATCATTTGAACATTCTTTGTAGAGGACCACTATACAATGTTGCATACCAAATATGAAACCTCTAGGCCTTGCGGTTTCAGAGAAGATTTTAAAAGTCATTTTGCTATTTAAGTCTATATAAGCCATGTGAGCCTCAGCGTGTGACCAGTTTTGACCCAAGGGGCATCATTTGAACAATCTTTATAGAGCACCACTATACAATGTTACATACCAAATATGAAACCTTTGGGCCTTGCGGTTTCAGAGATTTTTAAAGAAATTTTGCAATTTGAGTCTTTATAAACCATGTGACCTCCGGGGCAGGGGTTTACTTAAGCCCGCTGGCCCGTGCCGGGTTAAAATCGCCGCGGGCAAATGATTTTCCAAAGGAGCTAGCCCGCCGGGCAAGTCAATTATCGTAGTGACATCTTTCCGATTTTTTCTTTTGTGATTATTTTATTTTCTTTGAGCTAATATCGATGTCTCACAGCTTTACGTAAAACTGATTGTGATTGGTCGTTTGCATGGTAAAAGCCAATCAAACCGCTCGGAACAGGTTTTATTCGGCAGTTTCTCCAAAATGGAGGACGGCAACAGTCCGAAGTCGTCTTCAAAAGTGTTTCCTGTTTTTAATACAGTAAATCATTCAAACAAGCAAAATCAATCAAAGAAACAGTCATTCAAAAACGAAAGAAAACGAAAGTATGAAAAAGAAACAAGAAAACGCATTTTCCAGACCTCGTGGTTAAATGAATTTCAGTGGCTCGAATACGAGAACTAATGCATGCGGTGCAAGGTGTGTCGAAAATTTGAAAGTGTAGGAAGCTTTGTAACAGGATCAAACTTCTTTAGAAAAGATTCTATTAAGGCGCACGAGGACTCTCAATCCCATTTGATGAATGTAAGAAAGGAACAGGCTAAGAATATGAAGATCGTTTGGAGCTGCAAAGCAGGCATATGAAGAGTTTGTCACTATATTAAACTGTGACAGTGACTACTCTGTCACAGTTTAAAATAGTGACAAACTCTTCATAGGCCTGCTTTGCAAGCAGGGCTCCCCCTGGCTCAAAATTTTCTTTAGCAAAATTGACCTATGTCTATTTTGGGTTTTTCATGGGGTTTTATGAAGAATAACTTGTAGCCAAATAGCAATTTCTTTAGTCGAATGTTAAAAAAATTGTTTCAGTTTGTATCCTTTGGCTAATTTGGAGATTGGCAGAGTGACCCCTGATCTGTTGATGACCATGACATATGATATCTTGATATGATCACCAGAAAATAAAAAACTTGTGAATTGTTTATGTTTACAGATTTTATTTCTGTTGATAGCTTTTATTCATAATAAGTCATTAAGTTTCATACATGTTTGCTAATAACACATTTGTATGCTTTAAGTATCAAAAACATTGACTTAAAGATGGGGCAACCTTTTTTCACTGGGGGCAAGTAGATGTTCAAAGTAACTTGCCCCCTGGGCAAGTGAAGGTCCAATCCTTAGGTAAACCCCTGCCGGGGTGTGGCCAGTTTTGACCCCAGGGGCATCATTTGAACAGTCATTGTAGAGGACCACTTTGCAGTCATTTTGCTATTCAAGTCTATATAAACCATGTGACCCCAAGGGCGTGGCCAGTTTTGACCCCAGGGGCAAAATTTGAACAATCTTTGTAGAGGACCACTAGAGGATGTCAGATATTAAATATGAAAGCTCCAAGCCTTGTGGTTTCAGAGACGATTTTTAAAGTTTTCAGTTTTTCAATCTAATTTTAGCTCTGATGACCTACATATCCAGTGGACCGAAACTATTTGAACAACTTTGAAAGAGGGTCACCCCAGGATCATTCCTGTGAAGTTTCGTGAAAATCTGCCAAGCGGTTTAGGAGATGTCGATTATATGATATGTTGACGCACGACGGACAATAGGCGATCACAAAAGCTCACCAGGAGCACGTTGTGCTCAGGTGAGCTAAAAAGTGGCAATAACTCTTGTGTTCCTGGTCCGATCTGGCCAATTATCGAACGAGAATTTATGGTCATACATAAACTGCATATTTGTTAAAGACTGAATGAAAAGTCTCTATCGCATACGGGCGCCCAATTGTTGACACATTATCGATGATGCAGGACAGTACCCTATTAGGGCTATGACCCAATCAGAATTATCGATAAGATATTTGTATTTATACAAAATGATTGATATTCGATATATCACATGATATTTGTACTTATAACATAAATGCATATATAACTGCATACTTCTGTTTATTTTATCACTTGTAGTCACACAAGGCTACAGCAAATCCCAGGCTTTAATCACATAGTACCAAATATGATGAACCACTTGCAATTAATGTGTAGATTATGAACATTGTTTTTCATACAAGGCGTGTTTTCTGTAACGAGGCCTTGCTTTTAGAATAATACTTACATTTAAATTCCGCATAATATGTCAACCCTTTGAGAAAAAAATTCACGTACAATTTTACTGCAAATTATTGTTTTAATTTCAATGTAGATTAATGTATTTAACGTATTTATTTCAATACAAGTTAAAGTGAGATTTTGAGAGGGGGTATTTAAGTAAAACAAAGTTTATCTTTAAATAATATCAAAAATAATCATGGACAAAAATAAAAATAAATTTAATAGTCCTAAAATATAGTTCTTGTGTTGAATAAAAATAATTTTATATACAAAAAGCAAAATAAGTTGGGTTTCTTTTGTGGAAATACATAAATCATTTTTTAATTTCAAATTCACTTTTGACAATAGAGAATTTGTGACTTGTTTTTATGAAGCATTAACTAAAATATATACTTTAAATATATTTTAATGAAGCCAAAAGGTAATTTTCATCATTCAGCAGCATAATAAGATGTTAAATATACCAGTAATTAGATATTCTTAAAATGATGCAAAACGGAAAAACTGTCGGAAAACTATTAATCAAGTTGGGGTGAACCACGTGCCAATGTCAGTAATATGAAAGGATTTAATAAACACTGATTACTACAAGGGTTGTCCGGAAAGTTATACAATATTATTTGTTTCGCGTTAAGCAACTGCTAGGAAACTGCGTTATTTAATATTTACATGTGTACTTGTTAAGTTTGTGAAATATCTTTTAAATGTATTAATGATAAACATACATACAACATGAATAAAACTGTGCATCCCACGAAGTACCGAGCAGTTTAACGCCAATTACGACGTCATGTGCACATAACGTCAGTATTAGTCAAAATATTCTCCACACACTGAAACACACTTTCTATGACAAGCTACCCAATGCGTACAAATATTTATTTATCCTTGCCTTCCACATTCACTTATTTTTTAAAAAAAAGTATGAGTTTGGAATGATTTTCATAGCGCTGCCCGAACAGATCAGAATGTAAACTCAGACAAACTTAGAAGTTCATAAGGGCACAGTCTGAATTAAACAAAACACACTAAATCTGCTGTAAAATAAGCAAGTCAATATTCATCGACGAATCCTTGCAGCGATGTTCTGGTGCAGTGTTCCACTTGTACGGTATTTTCTTAAAATCCATCCATGTCTGATATTTTTCAGAAGGAATGAATAAGATCTCTGCGTAAGAAGTGATAGAAACACAAATGATGGTTATGAAAACTCGTAATCATATATTAATTTTGGTTTGGTTAGCAGCATCCAAACTAAGTTTAAAACGAAAATGAACATGATTTAATTTGTTAACTATCATCATTTTCAACCGTAAATCAACACTCAATATCATGTAAACACCAACCCTGCCAAGCCCTGCATACGCATATCTTAGATCACAAACTCCATTTGTCCATAGCATTCATACAGGTATTTACCCAAACCTTATAACGCTGCACTGCTCCGTACGAATGTCAAACGTCGTCATGTTCATACATTCGCAAAACAAACTCCTGTATAGATATTCTGAAGCGTTCATTCATTTGACGTCATAAAAGGTTTAGATTTCGCACACACTTAAAAACTTTAATGATGAGATTGCGTTAAAATCATGCTGATTCGCGTGGAAATAAACAATAAAGAAATGTTTAAAAATGGATTTACTACTGAAAATTGGCAAAACAATTTGAAGTGCTCCGTACTTCAGTAGTTATGTTGCTTTTAATCACAACAATATAAAATACTATCGAAATACAGGAAATTTTGCAGTAAAATATTATCAAAATGCAAGAACTCAAAGAGAAATTGTTTTAAGATTATACTATTTCATATTACAACAACAGTCTACGAACTTTCCGGACAACCCTCGTTAGTATGAGGACACAATACAGCTGACATGTGCGGGAAATCTGAAAGAAAAAAGTTTCCACATTATTTGATTGTATTTTAATTGTATTTTAGTGCTGACCTATATTTTGATCGATACCAAGACGTTCGATACAAAATAAATATTGGTCCTAAAGTATAGATAACCGAAATGTATTGGTTACCGATGCACAGCCCTAACCCCTATACCAATAGTTCACCGAGCACAAAGTCTCAGGTGAACTAACAAAAAAATGAAGTCTCCTACATTGTCATATTTTTCTTTTTTTTTCTCACAAACAAGGGGCAACACAAATGTATTAATTTTGTGAAAATTTTCATACAAATGTAATATTTTTGTGAAATTTTTGGCATACCTACATTTTTTAATATCACTTAACTTCTAAAAGTGATACCATGTGTTTACTTTGGATTGATTTTTTATTATATTGAGAGAATATTAACGTTTTCAACAAGAAAATCATAGATCAAATCAATTAAAAAACCAAATATTTTACCCCGCATGACTTTTGGCGGCAGTATTGGACGCCGCCTTGAATTATGAGAATTGCTCAAGGATGACAAGGTGTCGTCATCCAGATTCTGTTATCGTATTGTCCTGACAACAAGAAAAAACAAAAACATTTTGGTAAGTCATGGCATGGTCCACTGAAGGTTCTGCCAGACTATAGTCACACAGGTTGCAAATAAGATATTCTTGATACTTACTTGACTTGGTAACAATCTGCAAAACTAACTCGCTTTGAGGATCTTCTATTCCTGCCTCCAAGGATGCGAGTGCTGTCTTCATCCTTAAAATTCAAATAAACAAGTTAAAAGGTGACAAGCTAAAAACAAGAGGGCCAAAATGGTCCTGGCACGGCCACCAAACGCTCCTACGGGCCACCAGACGGTGGCTCGGATAAATCTTGTATGCGTGTGTCCATTCAAAACCACAACATCGAGGTAAGTTTGGTGTTTATTCATGTTTTAAGGCATTTTATAAAAAATCTGAGACAGTCGTTCGACCTTAAATAGAATTAAGAACATAACATGCAAAGTAGGGTCCAGAAATTCTCCAATTTCAAAATGAACAAAGCAAATAACGAAGAAAAGTCATTAAAATAATCCAGTTTGTACAAAAACAATACCCACTATCAAAATATAAGACACATACATGCCCCACAGCTTATTTACATTTTTAAGCCATTATCAACAGCTACACCAAGCAATGACAGAAAATTACTGTTGCCACACATAAGGTGCTTGGTGCCACGCAGGAGCATACAATCTCTTTTCGACAAAGATTTATCAACAAAAGTAGCATAGAGTTTTATATCTCCGGCTTAACACATTCCAGATCATTCTAAAAATAGCGTGCATTTACAGCCGGTGTATAGCTGCATCAATTAGCTTCCAAAGAATCTAAGCTGCCAGAATATTTTAATAAATGGGGAATTCATATTTATAAACTTACTGTGCATGTTAACTTGAATTTTAATTAAGGTTACTTTTTATAAAGAATTATTTAGAATTGCACATTTCTATCAGCTTCTCCAGTAGATGCTTTCAATAAGACCTGCCATCCACTACAGTCCCAATGCTTTGTATAAGGGTTGCAGATAAATATGTGCTAGTTTCGGAAACCATTAGAAATAAAATGGGCAGAGCTTTGCCACAGTGCTTGTTCGGCATGTATGCGTGGACTGGCATACGACAGGTTGCGGTATAAACCCTGAAACCTAGCCAAAGTCACCGAATGCAACTCGGAAGAATGCCGACAGTTTTGGAAATTATCTCCCGAATGTTTTCCGATCGTGCGGAAATGTTGCGGTAACACTGCAGAACATGCTCAATTGTTCCTAATTTGTTGTCCACAGAATGCAGAAATGATTGCTAGTTCAGGGTAAATGAACAACGCCGAACAACGCCGAACTACAATCTGATTATCACTTGTTAACCCGACAATGGATCTTTAGGTGCATTCACATTGCCTTTGATGTCATGCTTGTCTTGGCATTTCACCTGACACAGAGAAGAAGACATCATCGATTGTGGATCAAACAGTATTTGATGATCACGTCAACTATTTTGGATGACATACCCCCAGTGTTCACACCTCGCATTCAGAAACAAGAGGGCCAAAAGGCTCTAGGTCGCTCACATGAGAGGCTAAGGAACTAAACTGTTCTGAGCAAGTTTTGTGATGATTGGCCTATAAATCTGGCCTCAATAATGTGTAAAGCTTTTTGTTCAATTTTGCCATGGTGACCTAGTTTTTTTCAATCGAGCGGAACCATTTTCAAACTCGGCTGAGATATCATCACAACAAATGTTCTGACCAAGTTTCATGAAGATTGAGCAAAAAATGTCACTTCTAGAGTGTTCACAAGCTTTTACTACAGCCATATAAGGAAAATAGACCACCCACAACACCCCTCTGGCAGCCATGTTTTTTAACGGACCAGAACCATTTTCGAACTCGACCAAGATATCATTAGAACAAATGTTCTGAGCAAGTTCAATGTTGATTAGGCAAAAAATGTGACTTCTAGAGTGTTCACAAGCTTTTTTCTATAGCCATATAAGGAAAACTACCCCGCCCCCTGGTGGCCATGTTTTTCAACATAGCGGAACCATTTTCGAACTCGGCAGATATATCATAAGAGTGTTCACAACCTTTTTCTATAGAAATATATAAGTAAAACTGCCCCACCCCCTGGCAGCCATGTTTTTCATCATATCGGAACCATTTTCGAACTCAGCCAAGATATCATTAGAACAAATGTTCTGAGAAAGTTTCATGTTGATTGGGCAAAAAATGTGACTTCTAGAATGTTCACAAGCTTTTTCTTAGATTTGATCTAGTGACCTAGTTTTAGACCGCACATGACCCAGTTTTGAACTCGGCCGAGATATAATGGGGACAAAACGTCTGACCAAGTTCATGAAGATTGACCAATAAATGTGGCCTCTAGAGTGTTCACAAGGTAAATGTTGACGACGCACGCGCACGACAGACAAAGGGCGATCACAAAAGCTCACCATGTATTCTTAAATTTATAATCAAGTTGCCAAAATAAACAACAAACACGGAAATTCCCCAAAAATCAAATTTTTCTAATCAAAATGCATTAGACAGTGCAATTTTTTTTTTGGTGAAATTGTGACCTTGACCCCACCCACCCCATATGCAATCCTAAGTGAGGTCTAGATATAAGGTATCCACACATAAGTTTCATTAAAATATCTAAATCTCTTCTCAAGCTATTGAGCGGAAACTTGCTGGTCTATTTTTAGTAACGGTGACCTTGACCCCATCCACCCCATATGCAATCCCAAGCGAGGTCTACATAGAAAATATCCACATATGAAGTTTTATTAAAACATCTCAATGTGTACTCAAGCTATTGAGGGAAAAACTTTTTTTAATTTTAAGTAAGTGACCTTGACACCATCAATCCCATATGCAATCCCAAGCGAAGTCTCAATATAAGGTAACTATGTATGAAGTTTCATTAAAATATCTCCATGTGTTCTCAAGTTATTGAGCAAAAACAGTTTTTCCATTTCTTGTAATGGTGACCTTGAGCCCACCCACCCCATACGCAATCCCAAGTGATGTCTTGATATAAGGTATCTATGTATGAAGTTTCAATAAAATATCTCAATTGTTTCTCAAGTTATTGAACGGAAACCATTTTTCTATTTTTAGTAATAGTGACGTTTACCCCACCCACCCCATATGAAATACCAAGCGAGGTCACGAGCGAAGGTATCTATGTATTAAGTTTTATCAAAATATCTCAATGAGTTCTCAAGTTATTGAGGTGAAACCGTTTTCGTATTTTTAGTAACAGTGACCTTGATCTTGAAGTAATTTGAAAATCCATCCGTGATGGACAAAGATATGCTCCAGACAAAGTGTTTAGGATTGATATCTTAAATTTGACCTTGATTTGCGACCTTGATCTTGGACCTAGGGACATGGTTCTTGCTCGTAACACTCCATCTCACCATGGTTGTCACTTCTGCCACGTTATTTAAAAATCCATCCATGCTGGACAAAGATACACTCTAAATTTGACCTAAGACCTTGAAATGAAACCTTGACCTTGGACCTAGGGACCTGGTACTTCCGCACGACACTCTGTCCCCTCATGCTTATCACTTCTGCCAAGTTATTTGGAAATCCATCTATGCTGAACAAAGTTATGCTAAGGACAAAGATCTCCCGCCGCCCGCCCACAGCCAGACCGCTCGGACGTTCCCATAATAGGACTAGTTTTTTAAGCGGGTGTATAAAGAGTAGGGCATAGAAAGCCTGTATTAGGCAATAATCAAAGCTTGGGGTCAATGGGGGATGAACAGACAGAACAAGAAACGTGGAAATTCCACAAAACCAAAGTTTTCAAACGAAATGCACAAGTCAGCACAATGATGAATAAAAGTTCCATAAGCAAACCTAAGCGAGGTCTCATAAGGTATCTATGTATGAAGTTTCATTAAAATATCGCAATACGTTCTCCAATTATTGAGCAGAAACCGTTTTTGCATTTTTAGTAACATTGACCTTGACCTTGATCTCACCCAACCCATATGCAATCCCAAGCATGGTCTATATACAAGGTATCTATGTATAAAGTTTCATTTGAATAGCTTGATGCATTCTCAAGTGATAGAGCCGAAACCATTTTTCTATTTTTAGTAATGGAGACCTTGACCCCACCCACCCTATATGCAATCACTAGCGAGGTCTTGATATAAGGTATCTATGTATGAAGTTTCATTGAAATATCTGGATGCATTGTCAAGTTATTGAGCAAAAAACATTTTTCTATTGTTAGTAACCGTGACCTTGACCTTGACTCCACCCAACACGAATGCAATCCCAACAGAGGTCTCAATATAAGGTATCTATGTATGAAGTTTCATTATAATATCTTCATGCGTTGTCAAGTTATTGAGCAGAAACCATTTTCTATTTTTAGTAACTGTCACCCTGACCTTGACTACACCCACCCCATATGCAATCTCAAGCAAGGCTTCGTTATAAGGAATATATGTATGAAGTTTCATAAAAAATCTCTAAAGTTTTTGAGCACAAACAGTTTTTCTATTTTTAGTAACACTAACAGTGACCTTGACCTTAACCTAACCACCCTATATGCAATCCCAAGCGAGGTCTTGATATACGGTATCAATGTATAAACTTTCATTAAAATATCTTTATCGATTCTAAAGTAATTGAGAGGAAACTGTTTTTCTATTTTTAGTAATGTTGACCTTGACCCCACCCACCCCATATGCAATCCCAAGTAAGGTCTCGATATAAGGTATCTATGTATGAAAGATTCATTACAATATCTTGATGCCTCCTCAAGTAATTGCGCAGAAACCGTTTTTCTATTTTTAGTAACGGTGACTTTGACCTCACCCAACCCATATGCAATCTCAAGCAAAGCTTCGATATAAGGTATAAATATGAATCAAGTTTCATTAAAATATCTTGATGCGTTCTCAAGTAATTGAGCAGAAACCATTTTTCTATTTTTAGTAATGGTGACCTTGACCTTGACCCCACCCACCCCATATGCAATCCCAAGCGAGGTCTAAATATATGGTATCTATGTATGAATTTTCATTAAAATATCTTGATAGATTCTGAAGTTATTGAGCGGAAACCATTTTTCTATTTTTAGTCACGGTGACCTTGACCCTCACCCCAACAACCCCATATGCAGTCCCAAGCGAAGTCTAGACATAAGGTAACTATGTATGAAGTTTCTTTAAAATATCTCGATGCGTTCTCAAGTTATTGAAGTGAAACCGATTTTTTGTATTTTTAGTAATGATGACCTTGACCTTGACCCCACCCACCCCATATGCAATCCAAAGAAAGGTCTTGCAATAAGGTATCAATGTATGAAGTTTCATTAAAATATCTCGATGCGTTCTCAAGTTATTGAGTGGAAACCGTTTTTCTATTTTTTGGCAACGGTGACCTTGACCCCCCCATATGCAATCCCAAGCGAGGTCTCGATATAAGGTATCTATGTATGAAGTTTCATTAAAATATCTCAATCCGTTCTCGAGTAAGAGAGCGGAAACGAAAAGTTGACGCCGACAACACGCCCGCACGCCAGCCCAACGTACCCAAATTTAGGTACCTAAATATTTCTTCGAAAAGTTTGGTTTAAAACTTACAGGGCTGCAACAACAGCTTAACTTTGTTATCATAAAATATCCGAATATAGACGTTTTGAAAGTATTTAGAATAAATGCTCTATAAATCAAATATTAAATTGCAATTATGTATGCATATACCTAACTGTAAATTAGTAGTCAATTATTCCATGAAAGTTAACACATAGTTCCTTGAAGTGGTGTTAAGATGTTAGCGATGTGTGACAAACTTCAGCAAGATAAATAGATAGAAATAGTTGCAAAAATACTTGTTGGGACAAGAAACCACTTAGATATAACCAAAATTAAAGTTAAAACAAGATGACTATATTTATTTTATATAAACTAAGAACGAAAAAATTGGGAATTATTTTCCACTTCGACATATCTGGAATATAGATGGACCAAGCAAGTTTAAGTTTAAGTTAAAAAAGTTCAGGTGTATGTAATGCCCAATTTTTGTCTTGGGGGAGAGCTTAAAAATATATGTGTAACTGTACTTACAAGCTCAATCTTTAAAATCTGAAAAAGAAAATACATAAAAGCTCATAATCAACCATTATGATTAGACATTAATCAAACAGATTTCGATGGTATGTACGAGGGCTATTCGTAAAGGTAGTGGACAACTTTGATTTTCCAATTACTTAACGAAAGATGCCAATTATGTATATATCACTTAACGAAAGATGCCAATTATGTATATATCAAATTAAAGGTATGAATGTTTAGATGTAAATCAACCAGTATTATGTCAAAATATTAATATTATCGGAACATATACCCTATCTAAAAAACCCAGTGCGCGGGGTACGGAACATTTTAAAATCAAAACAAAGTGCAAACCATTTGGTGTGAACAACAGCAATTTTAAGTACCGGTAATTAAAACAACGCCAAATAAGTAATGTTTTAAAAGATTATTGTATGACGGCATTTCAATATACACTTCTTGTTTGCACTAATTGTGCGACGTTTTCAAGCGTAACGAGACAACTGTGATTGCTGAGTAACAAGGCTGGTCACAGGATGTGACGTATGCCCGGAAGCATTATGCGTGCGAGAGGAAGGCAACACAATGTCAGTTACATGTTGGCAAAAATGACTCTTCCTACAAAAAGAATTATGGTCCTTGTACTCTACACTTTCTCTCAACATCCTCTATCAATATACCTGGTTTTATTTTAAATCACTTCAATACTAATGGAGCTGTGTACTGCACAAGAAAATTTACTGCAGGGCAATAACTCCATAAATATTGAAGAAAGAGTTATGGTCCTTGTACTCTGCACTTCCTCTCAATGTCCTCTTATCAATATATGTGGCGTTATATTAAATTCCTTCAATACTAAGGTAGTAATTATCTGCAAAAAAAAGGCTATAACTCCGTAAATATTGAAGAATGAGTTATGGTCTTTGTACTCTGCACTGCCTCTCAACGTCCCCTATCAATATAATTATGCAGTTTTATTTAAAATCCTTTCAATATCAATGGAGTTATGCTCTGCACACAAAAAAAACAAAGGGCAATTACTCCATAAATATTGAAGAAATAGTTCTGGTGCTTGTGCTCTGCACTTCCTCTCATTGTCTTCTATCATTATATGTAGTTTCATTTGAATACCTTGAATACTAATGGAGTAATGCTCCGCACCAAAAAAATCAAACAAAAGCAATAACTCGGTAATATTGAAGAAATAATAAGTGTCTTGTACACTGCAGATCCTCTTATTGTCCACTACCATTCTATGAAGTTTCATTTGAATCCCTCCAATAATAATGGTAGTATGCTCCGCAAAAGAAAATTAATGCTTCGCACAAGAAAATAAAACAAAGGGCAATAACTCCATAAATATTGAAGAATGAGTTGTGGTCCTTGTGCTCTGCACTTCCACTCATTGTCCTCTATCATTATATGGAGCTTTATTTGAATCCCTTCACTACTAATGAAGTTGTGCTCGGCACAAGAAAATAAATGCTTCACATAAGGAAATAAAATTAAGGGTAATAACTCCATAAATATTGAAGAAAGAGTTGTGGTCCTTGTGCTCTGCACTTCCGCTCATTGTCCTCTATCATTGAATGAAGTTTCATTTGAATCCCTTCAATATTAATGGAGTTAAGCTCCGCACCAGTGTTCGCCAAAACTTGAAAAATCTGTCAGTCATAATGTCTGATTGGCTTTAATTATTTGTCAGTCCAAATAATATCTGTCCGTCCGACTTAACAAAAAGTAATAACTTGTAAAAAATAACAAATATGAGGTAACCGTTAAGATTTATTTTATTTTTCTATTGTAGATGTGCGGGTTGATACATGTTTATTTACATTATGTAATCATAGTTACTTGTGGAAGTTACAGTCTGCGCGAAATGCCACACGCCCGACGCCCGTGGCGTATAGAAATCGTATCGGGCGTGTAAAATATTCGATGCTGAACGCCCGACGGGCGTGTACGTTTTGTAAATTAAAAAAAAAGTATGTTTGAAAAAAAAAACACGTTTTAATTCACGTAAACACCACAGTACTCTGGTTTCTGTTTAGAAAAGTGTACTACGATATAGCGCATGCGCGACCTTTCTACGTCACCGATATACATGTTAACATCAACCATGCGTCTATTGTCCGGAGCCAATTTCCCGATGTTTTTTTCGGCGTCCTCTTGTCTAACGGTATGCATTCATCACCTTATTTGAAACATAATTGTAGTAGGTATATAAAAATATAATATATATATTGTTTTATTAACGACAAGAACTTATCATATCGGTTTGAAAGCTATTAAAAATGTCATGTAAATATTTAGGATCTTCTTCAACTGTTAAATGCTCCGTGTACCGGGTTTTACCCTTACAAGTTCATGATTTGACTGGTTTACCGTTTTCATTTTTCGATCGTATTTTTGGAAAAACAAACTGAGTAGCAGTCCATTGTTTACATTAGCAATGTCAAAATGTTGAACTTGAAGTACATTGCGGGTGCCAAACCTGGAGTAAAAAATAAATGTAAAACGCAAACACCAGCTGACTATGAAAAAAAACGTAAAAGAGAGTTTCTGCCAAAATGGTTAACGGAATTCGCTTGGTTAAGGTACAGTGAGCAAGACAAAATAATGACTTGTGACACTTGTCAAAGTTTCTGTAGCAAAGCAAAACAGACCGGCGCCATTTCAGAAATTTCATTTGTAAAGGGTACCGATAATTTCAAACATGAAGCTTTAAGCCAGCACAACAATAGTAAAATACTATCTAGCTGCAGCACTCATTGCTATTTTTGTTTCACTCAAGACAAGTAGTGCTGGTGGAAGGTACCTTAGTTACACGGGGAAGAGAAAAGTGGACGATGATGTGGTCATTATTGAGAAGGGCAGTGTTGAGATGTTGATGACAGCCCTGGCCCGAGCGAGGTAGATGTTGACCAGACAGCCACTGGGGACTGCTGTGACATAGACATGGTAATAATTTTCTTGTAATATCTCCCAGTTAATTTTTCTCTTTAATAAACAGTACTGTATAGAATAAGATAGTGTGTACTGTACATTAATTTATTATACACAATTTCAGGGAAAGAGCATTGACGAGTCTTCTGAGGATGAATCGGAAGATATGGAAATGACTGAAGACGAAGTGTTCTGTCTATTGAAATACAGGACACATTCAAATTGAAATGATTGTTGTCTAAATGAACATAAAACATGTTAATCCGTTGTTTTATGAATAAATTTTTCAAAACTGCTTCGGGCCTGTAGATTTTCATTCGGGCCTATGAAATTTCTTAACCCACAAGCCCGAATGGCCTGTACTTTCAAAAGCATTTCGCGCAGACTGAAGTTAGAGTTTACGTTTATTACCCGGCTTTGCACCATCATAATAGTTTAACGGTAAACCATTCCAAATTTTCAAGCTATATAAATAAAGAATGCTATTTAATCTACAAATACCAATGAGATGTTAACAATAAAAATATGAAAGCGGAATCACCTGGCAAAATCCTCTGAAATAGCCGAAATGGTGTTGTTTATTTTGTAACGGTTGTTGTTAACTTCGAAAGTGAAAGTGCCTCGCGAAAACTGAATAGTATTTTTCTCGCGTATGATTGGTTGACAAAATTCAAATGCGTGTTTTAACGGCCCTGATAAAGAAGGCCCAGTCCAAGACGGCCTACTTATTACGCTGCAAAAATTGTTTAAACTCTGTTGGGATAGGATTAAATTTTTTTATTTAAATGTCAAATACATTTTGATTATTGCAATTAGAGTAAGTTTGTATACTATGCATGTATATTTATGTGTATTTCCCTTTTATTAATTTACATGTTCCAAATTAATATGGCCGCATTGTCCGATATTACGAAATTACGTCAAATCCGGTCTAAATTTCGGCAAATTGTAAATATCGTCGACGGATTTTTTTATCGGGCAGTCGGACCGATTTTCTTTCAACTTGTGTCGGTCCTGCACTAAATTTATCAGTCAGGACCTTCGGACCGACGGTTTTCGTGGACACTACGCACAAGAAAATTAAACAAAGGGCAATAACTCCATAAATATTGAACAAATAGTTATGGTCCTTGTGCACTGCACTTCCTCTCATTGTCCTCTATCATTATATGAAATTTCATTTAAATGCCTTCAATTCTAATGGAGTTATGCTCCGCACAAGAAAATTAATGCTCCAAACAAGAAAATTAAACAAAGGGCAACAACTCCATAAATACTGAAGAAAGAGTTGTGGTCCTTATGCTCTGCACTTCCTCTCATTGTCCTCAATTTATGAAGTTTCATTTGAATCCCTTCAATACTAATGGAGTAATGCTCTGAACAAGAAGAGAGACGGACGGACGGACAGATGGACAGAAGGGCGGAAGATGCGATTACTATTCCCTTCTGGGGGCATAGAAAGCGCAAATAGGAAACAGCATGGAAGCAACGTCAAATACGGAGCAGCGTGCCGTGATTAATCATTGTGTGGCATCAGGCATGATACCGACGGCGACAGGTTTTTCGAAAAGGGATCTGCGAAATGCTGCAGGAATCTTGTCTTTAAATGGCACAAGCGCTTTACAGACAGTGAAAGCAGACTTAGTGATTCACGGAGACCTGGTCGTCCAACAATTTCGGAAAATCGAAAATCAAAGAAATCATTAAGGAAGATAGAAGAACAGTGCGAGAAATCAGTGACATAACCGGCATTACAGCAGTGCTCTGTACAGAACGCTAACGAACGATGTGCAAATGCAAAAGGTACGTGCGAGATCGGTGCTGCAACTACTTAAACACGAAGAAAAAGAGAAACACGTTGATGCTTTGAACGCTTTTTGGGAACGTTATGAGCATCAGGGCGATGAGTTCCTAAAGCGTATCGTTACAATGGACAAGACATGGCTGTACCTTTATGAGCCAGAATCAAAGGAATTGTCCATGGTATCGAAGCATCTGTCATCGCCACCTCCAAAGAAAGCAAAAACAAGCAGGTCTGCGAAGAAATTTATGTTAATGTTCTTCATGGACGCCGAGGATATGATCCTACAGCAACAGGACCCAGAAGGAGAAACCGTCAACGCAACGTATTACCAGAAGTAAGTATTACCAGAAGGTTTGATGTCATGTTAACATATACATTTTTATTAAATAACAGTGTTATAAAATATTTATTTAAACTTCTATTAATTTATTGTAACTTCAGCACATAATTCCTATTAGTTTTCCCTATAGTTTTTCTTTGAAACATCATTTTCAGGTCGTACGCAGGGATTTCCTAAATGCATACCGGAAGAAGTGGCCACAGTCGGAGGTAGAGGGAATCATCTACCATCAGGACAACGCGCCTGCCGACAGAGCCACTGAAATGCTCATGACACTAGATTTTCTGGGTTACGAACAACTGAAGCACGCTCCCTATAGCCTGGATATCGCTCCGATAGACTTTGCGGTGTTTCCACATCTGAAGGCAGATTTGCCCGGGAAACGTTTTCAAGACATTCACTTCGAATCACCGTTCGATCTACCATTGCTTCCTACAAAAAATCCTGGTATGATGGCATTTACAAGAGTGCCATTGTCACAAAGATATGCCCGTCAAAGAAGCTGTTTTCGTGTAAAGATTCAATAAACAAAAAGAAACAATTCAAAAACTGATAAAGGACAGTAATGGTATTCGTGCATCTAATTTATGTCCAAAGACTCTCTTTAAGATGTAAGATGAGGTATCAAAACTATTCCATATACTTAAATCTATAATTAAGATGCCAAAATAAACAAGAAACGTAGAAATTCCCCGAAAACCAAATTTTACAAATGAAATGCATTTTAGTCAGCACACATTTTTTTTTTGGAAATTGTGACCTTTACCTTGACCCACCACCCAATATGCAATCCCAAGTGAGGTCTAGATATAAGGTATCTACGAATAAAGTTTCATGAAAATATCCCAGTCTTCTAAAGCTATTGAGCGGTAACTTCTTGGTCTATTTTTAGCAATGGTGACCTAGACCCATCCACCCCATTTGCAATCCCATGCGAGGTCTAGATATATGATATATATGTATGAAGATTCATAAAAATATCTCAATGTGTTATCAAACTATTGAGCGGAAACCTTTTTTTTTTATTCTTAGTAACAGTGACCTTGAACCCATCGACACTAAACGTAATCCCAAGCGAAGTCTTGATATAAGGTATCTATGCATGAAGTTTCACAGATATATCTCAATTCATTCTCAAATTTTTGATGGGAAATCATTTGTCAATTTTTAGTAACATTGACCTTGTCCCTGACTGCACCAACTCCATACGCAATCCCAAGTGAGGCCTCAATAAAAAGTACCTCTGTATTAAGTTTCATTAAAATATCTCAATGCATACTTAAGTTATTGAGCAATATAAAATATGTATTAAGTTTCATAAAAATATCTCAATGCGTTCCCAAGTTATTCATTGAAAGAGTTTTAAAGTTTTAGTAACAGTGACCTTGACACCTCCCACCCCATATGCAATCCCAAGCCAGGTTTCGACATATGGTATTAATGGATTATGTTTCATTAAAATATCTCAATCATTCTCAAGTTATTGAGCAAAAACCGTTTTTTATTTCTACTAACAGTGACCTTGACCCCACCCACCCCATGCTTGTCACGTCTGCCAAGTTATTTGGGAATCCATCTATGGTGGACGAAGATATGCTCCGGATTAAGTGTAAAGGATTTATTTCAAACTTTGAACTTTGACCTTGAATTGTGACCTTGGCCTTGGAACTAGGGACCTGGTTCTTGAACACGATACTCAGTCTCACCATGCTTGTCACTTCTGCAAGGTTATTTGAAAATCCATCCATGCTAAAAAAGATATGATCCAGGCAAAAAATTTAGGATTGATTTTTTATATTTGACCTTGAATTGTGACCTTGACCTTCGACCTAGGGACCTGGTTATTCACTCTGTCTCAAAATGCTTGTCATTTCTGCCAGGTAATTACAAAATCCATCCATGCAGGACAAATATATGCTCCAGACAAAAAGTTTAGGACTGATTTCTTATATTTCAACTTTGACCTTGAATTGTGACCTTGACCTTGGACCTAGGGACCTTGTTCTTGTGCGCCACACTCCATATCAGTATGCTAGTCACTTCTATTAAGTTATTTGAAAATCCATCCATGCTTGACAAAGATATGCTCCGGACAATGTGGTAAGGGGTGATTTCTTATATTTGACCTTTGACCTTGAATTGTGACCTTGACCTTGAAAGTAGGGACCTGGTTCTTGCGCCCGACACTTCGTCTCATCATGCTAATTACTTCTGCCAAGTTATTTGAAAATCCATCCATGCTGGACAAAGTTATGCTCCAGGACAAAGTGTACGGATTGAGTTCCTATATTTCACCTTTGACCTTAAATTGTGACCTTGACCTTGGACCTAGGGACCTGGCTTTTGCGCACGACACTCCGTCTCATCATGCCTATCACGTCTGCCAAGTTAATTGTACATCCATCCAAGCTGCACAAAGTTATGCTCTGGACAAAGATCTCCAGCCGCCCAACCTGACCACCTGCCAACACGCCCGCCCGCACGCTCGGGCGATCCCATAATACGGACGTTTTCAAACAGGCATATAAAAAGTGGGTGTGTCGGCATCAGAAGTGCATCGACTGACTAGCAGAATATTTTAAACAAACGGTCCACGATGGCCCTAGGTCGCTCACCTGAGTTAAAGGTAAAATAATCGCTTATAACAAGAGGGCCAAATGGCAATAAAGCACTTACCCGAGCATAAAGAAATGAGCCTTGCAGTTTCAGGAGAAGACTTGTATAGTCTATATAAACCATGTGACCCATAGGGCGTGGCTACTTTCTACCCAAAGGGTATAATTTGAACAATACTTCTAGAGGACCACTATACAATATTACATACCAAATATTAAACCACTGGGCCTTGCAGTTTCAGACGAGAAGATTTTTAAAGTCATTTTGCTATTAAAGTCTATATAAACATTGTGAACCCCGGGGTGTGGCCAGTTTTGACCCCATTTGAACAATCTTTGTATGGAATCACTATACAATGTTACATACCAAATATGAATCCTCGAGGCCTTGCAGTTTCACAAAAACAAGATTTTTCAAGTCATTTTCCTATTTAAGTCTATATAAACCATGTGAGTCCCAGGTGTGGACAGTTTTGACCCCAGGGGCATAATTTGAACAATCTTTGCAGAGGACCACTATACAATGTTACATACCAAATATGGGCCAGCTAGCTCAGTTGGTAGAGGGTTGGACTACAAATCCGAGGATCGCAGGTTCGATTCCCAGCCCGGCCACATAACCATTCTCCCCCTACCTCTGATTCAAGTAGGGCAGTTGTCAGTTACTGGCATAAGTCTGTGCACTCAGTACTGGTAAACCAGCTTACCCAGGAAGTGTGAGTAGGTTAACTGACCGCTTGATATATGACGGAAATACTGTTGAATATCCAAAATCCAAACAAACTAAGCAAACAAATGAAACCTCTAGGCCATGCAGTTTCAGAGAAGATTTTTAAAGTCATTTTGCTATACAAGTCTATATAAACCATGTGACCCCCAAGTCGTGGCCAGTTTTGACCCTAGGGGCATCATTTGAACAATCTTTGTAGAGGACCACTAGAGGATGTCACATATCAAATATGAAAGCTCTAAGCCTTGTAGTTTCAGAGAACAAGATTTTTAAAGTTTTCAGTTTTTAATCTATTTTTAGCTCTTGTAACCTACATATGCAGCAGACCAGAACGATTTGAACAATTTTGAAACAGGGTCACCAAAGGATAATTCCTGTGAAAATTGATAAAAAATCTGCCCAGCGGATTAGGAGGAGATGTTCTTTGAATGAAAATGTTGGCACACGACGCACGATGCATGAGGACAACAAAAGGCGATCCTAAAAATGTGACGTTGTGTTAAATGTTGACGTTTCTGCAACTTCAATCTGCTCCGTACGTCTGACAGTGTCTATCATTCAATACGTGTAAAACAGTTAATATCATCTGTATTTTATAAAAGTTTTGTGTTTCGATGTTCACATATAAATATTTTTATTATATGAAGTTGTGTATAAAAAAGTATACCTCACAATAAATTATTTTAGCACTGTCCACAAACTTTACGAATAGCCCTCGTACATCTTTGAGTGAAAAGGTGATTACTTTCCTTTTCAAATCTTTAATATATATTACTAAAACAAATGTCTGAGGAAATACAAAAAATAACATGATAAAACAAGAGCTGTCAGGGGACAACACGCTCAACTACTTGAAGTATTACAGTTGGTAGATATTTTGGAAAGTGGAACGGGCATAAATTAGTTGAAATACAAAACGAGTTACGGCAATTAATTCAATAAATTATTCAAAGTTTCAAATGAAAACCTTATGTACTAGTAGTTAATAACTTTGGTAGTTTTGAAAATGTAAGTTTTGAATATTAACTTTAACCCAAAAATATATGTGAAAAAGGGGCATAACTCTGTCAAAATGAATTATAGGGAGGTTGCCCCTGATACTGGAGTTGATGACAAAGGTATGTTCCTATTGTCAAGTCAATAACCATATATGTAGTTCTGAAGTTACAAAAGTTCTGAATAAAAAATACAAAACGGAGTTATAGGGAATGTTGCCCATGACACTGGAGTTGATGACAAAGGTATATTCTAAATAACTTTTGTAGTTTTGAAGTTACAAAAGTTTTGAATATAAATTTTAACCAGAAATTCTATTGAACAGGCATAATTCTGTCACAATACAAAACAGAGTTATGACAAAGATTTGATGACAAAGATATATTCCAAGTTTCAAGTGAATAAAGTATGCAGTTTTGAAGTTACAAGACTTTTAAATAAAAACTTTAACCAAAATGAGCCGCGGACGCCGACACCGACGCGGGGAGTAGAAGAATACCTCACTTACTCTTCTAACAGTCGAGCTAAAAATTTATTATGATCCACAAGTACATAGGAATTTCAGTTAAAACTTGTGCCAAATCAAGGGTTAGCCCAATTTTGGGGGGCATTTCCATAAAAACCAATTTCTGAAACATGTTTTTATTTATAAAACATAATTAATTTTATATTTGACAAAACTCAAGTCATGTTTTACAAAATGGTGCTCTTGATGATACCCTATCGTATTTCCACCCAGCTATTTCAGAGGAGATTTTTAAAGTAAATTGTTGACGACGATGATGACTGATGCCGAACCGTGACTGACCAGAATAGCTCACCCGTGAGATAAAAAAGCAAACATATTAGGGTAAAGAAATGCGAATAATCAAGATTATTATTCTGATCACCTATAAATTTTCTGAAAAAAATAATAAATTTATCTATAACTAAAGATTAGCAAAACGAGAGCTGTCTCTAGACAGTGCACTCGACTATTCAAGCGGCTTTGTAAAAGTTATTTGCCTTTGTCAGTACAAAAAAGGGGCATAATTCTGCTAAATGCTGGTCACAGTTATGGGCCTTGGCCAGAGAATATATAATGACCACGAAGACATGTGTGAAGTTTCAATAGAATATCTGCAGTAGATATAGAGATATAAAGTTGTTGCACCCAAACTTAAACCAGAATTTCTAAGTACAAAAGGGGCATAATTCAGCTAAACTGCAGGTCAGAGTTATAGGCCTTAGTCAGTGACCTTACATAATGACCCTGAAAACATGTGTGAAGTTTAAATTAAATATCTGTAGTAGTTAAAGAGACATGCACTTGTTGCACGCAAGCCATAATCTGAAATTTTTAATTCCTTCAATACTAACTTTCTCTCATTGTCTCTATCATTATATGAAGTTTCATTTGAATATCTGCATTTTAATGCTAAGCACAAGAAAATAAAACAAAGGGCAATACCTCTGTAAATACTGAATAAAAAGTTGAGGTCCTTGTACTCTCAGCTTCCTCTCATTGTCATCTACCATATCTATGACAGTGAAGGCATGTGTGAAGTTTCAATTCAATATCTGTAGTAGAAACAGATAAATGGAGTTGTTGCACGCAAACTTTAACCTGATTTTCTAAGTACAACAAAAGCTGTCTCAGGACAGCACGTTCGACTATTTAACCACTTTGTCAGAGTTATGGGCCTTTATCACTACAAACAGGAAAAATATTGAGATATCTTTTTTCTATTCAGTAACAGAGACCTGGACCTTGACCCAACCCACCCCATATGCAAACCAAAGCGAGGTCTCGATAAGGTATCTATGTATTAAGTTTCATTACAATAGCCTAATCTGTTCTCGAGTTAGAGATATGGAGTTGTTGCACGCAAATCTTAACCTGAATTTTTTAAGTACAAAAAGTGGTATAATTCTGTTAAATGCTGGTCACAGTTATGGGTCTTGGCCAGTGACCTTATATAATGACCACGAAGGCATGTGTGAAGTTTTAACTGAATATCTGTAGCAGATAAAAATATAATGTTTTTGCATGCAAACTTTAACCTGATTTTCAAAGGACAAAAAGGGGCAAAATTCTGCTAAATTGCAGGTCAGAGTTATGAACCTTGGTCAGTGACCTCACATGTGTGGAGTGTCAATTGAATACCTATAGTAGTTACAGAGAAATGGACTTCATTCACGCAAACCTTAACCAGAGCATTACGCAGATGCCGACAAGCAGATGAGTAGTATAGCTTGAACAATTCGGTGAATAGTCGAGCTAAAAAGGGGCATAATTCTGCTAAATTGCATATCAGTGTTATGAGCCTTATTCAGTGACATCAAATAATGACCCCGAAGGCATGTGTGAACTTTCGATGGAATATCTGTAGTAATTACAGAGTTATATGGCCCTAGGTCGCTTACCTGAGTATAAGGCATCCCAGATTTGACCCCAGGGGCATCATCTGAACAATCTTTGTAAAAGACCAGTATGCAATGGTAAAAACCAAATATGAAACCACTGGGCCTTGCGGTTTCAGAGAAAAAGATTCTTGAAGTAATTTAGCTATGTGACATCCGGGCAATGGCCAGTTTTGACCCCAGGGCTTCATTTGAACAATCTATGTAGAGGACATATCCAATCTTACAGACCAAACATGAAACCTCTGGGCCTTGTGGTTTCAGAGAAGAAAATTTTCAAAGTAATTTTGCTATTTAAGTCTATATAAACCATGTGACCCCTGAGGCATGGACAGTTTTTATCCCAGGGGCATCATTTGAACAATCTTTATAGAGGACCACTATGCAAAGTTACATACCGAATATAAAACCTCTGGACTATGAGGTTTCAGCGGAGACGATTTGTGCAGTAATTTTGCTATTTAAGTGTATATAAACCATGTGACCCCGGGGCATGGACAGTTTTGACCCCAGGGGTATTATTTCAACAACCTTTGTAGAGGACCCCAATACCCCTATACAATGTTAGCAACCAAATACCAAACCTCTGGACATTGCAGTTCGGGAAAGAAGATTTTCAAAGTCATTTAGCTATTTAAGTCTATATAAACCATGTGACCACCGGGGCGTGGTCAGTTTTAACACCAGGGGCATCATTTCAACAATCTTTGTAGAGGACCACTATGCAATGTTACATTAAAATATGAAACCTCCGGGCCTTGCGGTTTCAGAGAACAAAATTGTTCAAGTCATTTTGCTATTTAAGTCTATATAAACCATGTGAACCCAGGGGCGTGGCCAGTTTTGACCCCAGGTGTATCATTACAACAATCTTTGTAGAGGATCACTAGAGGATGACACTTACCAAATATAAACCACTGGGCCTTGCGGTTTCAGAGAATATTTTTGAAGTCATTTTGCTATTTAGGTCTATGATGACCCCAGGGGCATCATTTGAACAATCTTTGTAGAGGACCACTAGAGGATGCCAAATACCAAATATGAAAGCTATCAGCCATGCAGTTTCAGAGAAGATTTTTAAAGTTTTCACTTATTAAATCTATTTATAGCTCTGGTGACCTACATATGCAGCGGACCAGAAAGATTTGAAAATTTTTGAAAGAGAGTCACCCAAAGATCATTCCTGTGAAGTTTGGTGAAAATCTGCTCATAGGTTTAGGAGGAGATGATGTTTGAATGAAAATGTTTACGCACGACGCAAGACGCATGATGCACGACGGACAAAAGGTGATCACAAAAGCTCACCATGTCCTCAGGTGAGCTAAAAACACAAATATAATTAGCAAAATATACTAATTGTTATGAGTAAACAAGAGGGCCCTAAGGGCCCAAGGATGCTCACCTAAGACCTTGTAACCCAATTGGAATTTGCATCCCCGAGGCGTGACTTATTTTTATTGCATGGGCATCATATGAACAATCTTGAACAAACCTCTGGGCCTTTTCATTTCAGGTAAAGATTTTGTTAAGCAACTTTGCTATTTAAGTCTATATAAAGCATGTGACCCCTCAGGTTGTAAACAGATTTGACCCCAGGTGCAATATTTGAACAATCTTTGGAGAGGACAACTATGCACTGTTATGTAACAAATAAAGGAAAGCTGAGCGCCTTGCCGTTTCAGAGATTTGTAAAGTCATTTTGTTATCTAAGTCTATATAAACCATGTGACCCCCGCGCCGTGACCAGATTTGACCCCAGGGGCATAATTTGAACAGTATTTGTAGAGGAAAACTATACGGATGTTATATACCAAATAAAAAATCTCTGGTGTGGTTAGTTTGGACACATGGGGCATAATTTGGACATTCTTTGTAGAGGACCACTTGACAATGCCACATACCAAATACAAAACCTCAGGGCCTTGCAGTTTCAGGAGATTTTTAAAGACCATTTGCTTTTAAACTTGATATAAACCATATGACCCCCGGGACAAAATTTCAAAAATCTTTGTAAAAGACTACTATATGATGTTACATACCAAACAAGAAACCTCTGCGCCTTGCGGTTCCTGAGAAGATTTTTTAAGTCATTTTGCTATTAATGTCTATATAAATTTATTTTGCTATATATTCTATATAAACCATATGTCCCCCGGGGCGTGGCCAGTTTTGACCCCAGGGGCATACTTTGAACAATCTTTGTAGAGGACCACTTAAGGATGTTACATACCAAATATGAAACTTCTGGGCCCTGCGGTTTCAGAGGTCATTTTGCTATTTAAGTCTTTATACACTTATTAAATCTATTTTTAGCTCTGGTTACCTACATATTCAGCGGACCGTAACGATTTCAATAACTTTGAAAGAGGGTCAACAAATGATCATTCCTGTGAAGTTTGGTGAAAATCTGCCAAGTGGTTTAGGAGGAGATGTTGTTTGAATGAAAAGTTGACGATGCACACACGCACAAACAACGGACAACGGGCGACCACAAAAGCTCACCATGAGCACTTTGTGCTCAGGTGAGCTAAAAAAGAGAAAAACAAGGCTTTTCACAGGATGTGAAATATGCCCCCAATGTTTACGCTTTTCTGATGAAGGCAACACAATGTCAGTTACATGTTGGCAAAAATGATGCTAACTACAACTAGAATTGTCACATGAGTCAAGGAAATACCCCCACAATATGGCCTTGTAACAAAACTATGTCATCCATTTGAAAGGAATGGACAAAGAGAGATTGCTTTGATTTGTGAATGGTCAACAGTGTATTTGGAAAATTTAATTTCAATAGGAGCCATAACTCTGTCAACCTTTCGTGGTTTGTAACCAAAGATGGACTTGATCTGTATTTTATGATGTTACACCTATGTACCAAAAATAATTTAAATATATGAAGCCTTTCATGAGTCATTGTCCATATTTTTCTGGAATTTAGGTCAAAAAGGGGCCTTAACTGTGTCAAAATTTATTGGTTTGTAAACAAAGTCGAACTTGACCTGAATTTTATGATGCTACACGTGTGTACCAATAATTATTTAAATATGTCAAGCCATTGTCGAGTTATCATCAGGAAACCATGTTGTTAGGGAATTTAAGTCAAATAAAGTTTTGTAACTCTGTCAACATTTAGTGGTTTAGTGACCAAAGTCAAACTTGACCCGTATTTTGTGATGTTACACATGTTTACCAAGAATTATTTCAATATGTCAAGCCATTCTTGAGTTATTGTCCGGAAATCATGTTTTTAGGGAATTTTAAGGCGAAAAGGAGTCATAACTCTGTCTAAATTTAGCTGTTTAAAACAAACATTGAATTTGATCTGTATTCTATGATGTTACACATGTGTACATAGTCCACTACCATTATATGAAGTTTCATTTGAATCCCTTCAATACTTATGGTAGTATGCTCCAAAAATTAATGCTTCACACAAGAAAATAACACAAGAATTGTCACATGAGTGTCAGATATACCCCCACAATATGGCCTTGTCACAAAACTATGGCATCCATTCGAAAGAAATGTACCAATAATTATTTAAATATGTCAATCCATTGTTGAGTTATTGTCAGTAAACCATGTTTTTAGGGAATTTAAGTTAAATAAAGGGCCATAACTCTGTCAAAATATAGTAGTTTGTAACCAAAGTTGAACCTGACCCGTATTTTATGATGCTACACATGTATACCAAAAATTATTTGAATATGTCGAGCTATTCTTCAGTTATTGTCTGGAATTCATGTTTTTAGGGAATTTTAATCGAAAAGGGACCATAACTCTGTCAAAATTTAGTGGTGTATAACCAACTTGACCTGTATTCTATGATGTTACACATGTGCACCAAATATTATTTGAATATGTCAAGGCTTTCTTGAGTTATCATCCGGAAACCATGTTTTTAGGGAATTTTAAGTTGAAAAGGGGCCATAACTCTGTCAAAATTTAGTGGTTTGTAACCAACATCGTACTTGACCTGTATTTTATGATGTTACACATGTATACCAAAAAGTATTTCAATATGTCAAGCCTTTCTTGAATTATCATCCGGAAGCCAAAAACCAACAGACTGACAGACCGACGCACCGACAGACTGACAAGCTCACTCCTATACACCCCACCTAAACTTTGTTTGTGGGGGTATAACAAAAAGCAATAACTCCGTAAATATTGAAGACAGAGTTGTGGTCCTTGTGCTCTGCACTTCTTCTCATTGTCCCCTATCATTATATGAAGTTTAATTTGAATCCCATAATACTAATGGAGTTATGCTCCGCACAAGAAAATTAAACAAAGTGCAATAACTCTGTACATATTGAAGACAGAATTATGGTTTTTGTGCTCTGCACTTGCTTCATTGTCCTCTATCATTATATAAAGTTTCTTTAATCCCTTCAATACTAATGGAGTTATGCTCCGCACAAGAATATTAATGCTTGACATAAGGAAATAAAACAAAGGGCAATAACTCTGTAAATACTGAAGACAGAGTTGTGGTTCTTGTGCTCTGCAGCGATTTTGGGGGGAATATTTACAACTACCTGTGGCTTTGAACTAGAGCAATTTTAGCGAGAAAAACCTCAAAAAGGGGAAAATAGTCAAGTTTTTTTTAAATTCTTAATTGTCAATTTTGAACATTTTTATTTTTATTTTTTCTACTGATATATTTAACTTTTATACAGCAGTGACTGTATGCACACCTTTTACACATGATCATCAGATGATATGATTCTTAAAGTTAGATAATTCTTGTATAGAAAATTGGTCAATTGCCTTAAGGACCAGGATGGTAATAAGTGTTTCTCTCCTGATGATGTCTCTGGAGTTTCATTATTCCTATAGTAAAGTTGAACCAACAAATGTAAAACTGATATCAACAAGAGATGTTTGTAAAACATGTATTCCCTCCGACTTGCAGCCCAGTCGTCAATATGTGCAATTGTTAAGAGATTTTTTTCGGCGTAGCTGTCTAAGATCACTTTTGACCTAGATTTCTTTGGATAATTATGCAGCGGGAAAATTGAATGCCAATAGACTTCGTAAAACTTTCTAATTTTCTAGGGAATGCAAACTTCAAAAAATTTACATAATTGTTTACATAAGCGGTTAAATTAAAGTTATAAACATATCTTCGACATACACTCAACAAATGAACATAATTATGAACAGTTTTACTCATTTTATGTCATGATCAAAATGTTATATTCATTCACATAATGAAATAACTATATTGTTTAGCCTACATAATCGGCGCGCTCTATAAATAGCAATTACAATGCTACAATTCATGGGGACGTCGGTCAGTCACAAAGTACCATGTTGCCTGTTGAACTCGCAAGCACAAAATATAAAGTGGTAAATTTCTGGTATTTTTCTGATAAATAAGCAAAACAAATATTAGCAAATTTAATTGAGCTTATATTTCCTATTATTTTATCATTGTGTAAAAATATTATTGTACGCTGTAACCGACTGTCGTACCCGTGAATTAATTCTAGCAAGTACAACTCCAGCAGGAGAATCATTCTAAAAATAGCGCGCGGTAAAGCTGTGTTAATACACACACATCAATCAGCGTCTGGAGAATCCTAAACCCGAGAATTGCTATAAATGGGGAATTCATAAACTTACTGCTCATTCATTCCCGCTATTATTTTCTGACAATGTTAATTTGTTAAGGTTGCCTGACAAATTTATGTATCAATTATGTTTACGTAAATTGCTAGTATTTAGCTTATTCATGTATATCTGGTGAAAACATGGGGCGGTATATGATCGGTTTATTCACGGTACAGATAATAATAATTATTGAGTTTAGCTCATATTAAGTTTGGGGCCGGTACGTTTTCTTATAGTGTCAGAAAAATATAGTGTCCAAGAAGTCTCCTTAGTAGGGACCGAAAAATCTAGGGTCCGAGAAGTCTCCGTAGTAGGGAAAGAAAAATATGGGGTCCGTGAAGTCACAGTGTGGTCCTCTTGTTTTATATTACGGGCAAACAAATGACATCTCAATATTAATTTCTACGCCGATTTTCTTTTTTAAAGACATTTCTTGTTAATATGGTATGTGCACATTAAAACATGGGGAGGAAATTAAAGTTGATGCTTTAGAAAGTAAATAAAAGCTGAAAGAAAGATAGAGTATAATGATGGATTTATTTTTACAGTCTATTACATAAGGATACCTGTTTTCTGATTTAAACATCAAATAGGCCAAAACATCTCTAGATATCCTGCAGAAACAAAATGGTCTACAGAGGAAACAGTTTTCATGTAACAAGCCCCTGTGACCTTGACCTTTGACCTGTTGACCTCAAAATTGATAGGCGTCTTCCTTTCCTCCCGAATAACCAGCATACCAACTTAATTGATCGTAGGTCAAAGCATATTCCACACATCATGCGGAAACGAAATTGTCTACAGAAGAAACAGTTTTCATTTTACAAGCCTCTGTCAACTTGACCTTTGACCTGTTGACCTCAAAATTGATAGGCGTCTTCCTTTCCCCCCGTAGTAACCAGCATACCAACTGAAATGATTGTAGGTCAAAGCGTTCTCTAGAAATCGTACGGAAACTAATTTCATGTTACAACCCCTGTGACCTTGACCTTTGACCTGTTGACCTCAAAATCAATAGGCGTCTTCCTTTCCTCCCAAGTAACCAGCATACCAACTTAAATGATCGTACGTCAAAGCGTTCTCTAGATATCGTGCGGAAACGAAACGGTTTACGGACAGACCGACCATCTAAATTTTACAATATTTGAATGACGAACACACGAGTCAGATTTCTGAGGGCAATTGCTGAGTTTTGTTTTATGGCCCTTGAATTTGTCAACCAATAGTTCAAGATCTTTATCTGTGAGGTGTCTTTGGAGGTGTCAAATCCTTAAGTGGCATCTTGATGACCTTGGCTTAGCTTGTTTCTCTTGTTAGTACGTATGGTGACCATTAGAGAGAAAATGTTTACCCAAGAATTTGGCTATGAAAATGTAGCGCACTTTATACATAGTAACAGTGCACATTTTTAAGGTGTGTTTTTTTCAATACAAAAATCGTAATATATTCAACATATTTTGTTCATAATTAATTCATAATGTTTTTAAACACAAAAACACTGCATTATAATAAATTTCAAACATATTTCCAAAATGAGATGTTTGTAAAACATGTATGCACCCCGACTTGCAGCCAAGTCTTGAATATGTGTAATTGTTAAGAATTTTTTGTAATATTGTATGTGCACATTAACACATGGGGAGGAAATTCAAGTTGATGCTTTAGAAAGTAAATATAAAGCTGAAAGAAAGATAGAGTATAATAATGGATTTATTTTTACAGTATATTTTATAAGGATACCTGTTTTCTGTTTGATTTAAACATCAAATAGGCCAAAACATCTCTAGATGTCCTGCGGAAACAAAATGGTCTACGGAGAAAACAGTTTTAACGTTACATGCCCCTGTGACCTTGACCTTTGACCTGTTGCCCTTAAAATTGATAGGTGTCTTCCTTTCCTCCCAAGTTACCAGCATACCAACTTGGATTATCGCAGGTCAAAGCGTATTCTACATATACGGAAACGAAATGGTCGAGGAAACAATTTTCATGTTACAAGCCTCTGTCACCTTGACCTTTGACCTGTTGACCTCAAAATTGATAGGCATCTTCCTTTCCTCCCAAGTAACCAGCATACCAACTTAAATGATCGTGGGTCAAAGCGTTCTCTAGATATCGTGCGGAAACTAATTTCATGTTACAAACACCATGTGACCTTGACCTTTGACCTGTTGACCTCAAAATCATTAGGCGTCTTCCTTTCCTCCCAAGTAACCAGCATACCAACTTAAATGATTGTAGGTCAAAGCGTTCTCTAGATACTGTGCGGAAACGAAATGGTCTACGGACAGACCAACCGACCATCCGACCGACGGACGGACAGGTGCAAAGCAATATACCCCCACTTCTTCGAAGGGGGGGCATAATTATTCAGCAGAAAGTGTTTTTGTATTTTTAGTAACATTGACCTTGATCTCACCCACCCCATATGCAATCCCAAGAGTGGTCTAGATACAAGGTATCTATGTATGAAGTGTCATTCAAATATTTAGTAATAGAGACCTTGACCTCACCCACCCTATATCTATATATGCAATCCCAAGAGAGGTCTCGATATATGGTATCTATGTATGAGTTTCATGAAAACATCTCGATGCATTCTCAAGTTATTGAGCAGAAACCGTTTTTCTATTTTCAGAAATGGTGACCTTGACCCCACCCACCCCATATGAAATCCCAAGAGAGGTCTCAATATAAGGTATCTATGTATGAAGTTTCATTAAAATATCTTGATGCGTTTTGAAGTTATTGAGCGGAAACAGTTTTTCTATTTTTTAGCAACGATGACCTTCACCTTTGACCTGTTGACCTCAAAATCAATAGGTGTCTTCCTTTCCTCCCAAGTAACCAGCATACCAACTTAAATGATCGTAGGTCAAAGCGTTCTCTAGATATCGTGCGGAAACTAAATGGTCTATGGACAGACCGACCGACCGACTGAACGACCAACCGACCGACCTACGGACAGATGCAACGAATATACCACCACTTCTTCTAAGGGGTGCATAAGAAAACAAAGGGCAATAACCCTGTCAATATTGAAGAAAGAGTTCTGAAACTTGTACTCTGCACTTCCTCTCATCATCCTCTATCATTAAATGAAGTTTCATTTGAATCTCTTAAATACTAATGGAATTATGCTCCGCACAAGAAGCGTGACGGACAGACGGACGATTAATTACTATATGCCCCCAAGTTCTATTCGAGGGCATACAAATATGTGTTAAAAAGGGGCATACAAAATACAAAACAGTATTATGGAGAAAGTTGCCCCTGATACTGGAGATGATGACAAAGGTATATTCCAAGTTCCATGTGAATAATGTATCTAGTTTTGAAGGTACAAATCGTTTGAATATAAACTTAAACCAGAAAATATATGTGACAAAGTGGCATAATTCTGTCAAAATACAAAACAAAAGTATGGGGAATGTTGCCCCTGATACTGGAGTTTATGATAAAGCTATATTTCGAGTTTCAAGTGAATAACATAATTATGTAGTTTTGAAGTTACAAATTATTTTAATATAAAGGGGCAGAACTCTGTGCAAAATACAAAACAGAGTTCTGGGAAATGTTGCCCCTGACACTGAAATTTAATGACAAAGGCATATTCCAAGTTTCAAGGGAATAACTTGCGTAGTTTTGAAGTTAACAAGAGCTGTCAGAGGACAGCGCGCTCGACTATTCGAAGTATTTCAGTTGGTACATATTTTGGATAGTGAAAGGGGCATAAATTTGTTAAAATACAATATTTTTAAGTGAAGCCTTGTACAGGGATCATCCTAGCCCAAAATTTTAGGGAGAAGTGACTTCTCCTTTTGCCGAATTCAGGGAGAAGTTTTTTGATAACTAACACTGGCGCGTAAAGCAGCTATTTAGCCAATCAATCAATTGAATTATGTATAATTAATTAATTACAAAGACTACAACCTGTAGTAATGAAAGATAAACACAAAATAGCTTAATAAGTTTTATTGGCATTAGAAACTGTATTTTCAAAAAACAAGCACTCATGTTTATGTTTATGACAATTGATACTTACACTTCATAAGGCAACCACTGGTTTCCTTTAAAATAATGTCATGATATAAAGAGTAAATGTTACAATGTAAATTATTAACGCCCTTGATATTTCTCCTAATAACGCTAATGTTATACATCGCTCAGGCAGACAAGTACCGGTATTGTACACCACTTGGTTGTCAGCAAGCTGCACGTGGAAATCGTGCAACATAATTTTCCCGCCGTTAGTCGGCGTCTGAACAACGAAAACACAGGAGAATGAAATAACGTTGTAATGGTGTCGCGTGTTGTTCAATGCTTTTGTTTGGATGATGTCATTTACTACAAAATGGGAATTGGATTATTTGTTACTTTTCACACGCGGTGTTTGTAACGATTGTGTTAATTGCGAAAATGGAAAATAATTGATCAGTGTATCTTTTTGTTTTAATTTTAAATTAATTGTCAGTTCTATGGTCAAACATCGCAATTAAGCAAACAGCAAATATTCATAGCCTCAATAGAAGTTCTTTTACAGTGGTAATAATAACTATAAAGGACTGTAAATTCTAGTGTAAACCGGTTGATCATATCGCCCAGTGTGCACTCGCTTTCTTGGTTCCCGACAGCCTTTGCTAATAAAAGATTTACTTTAGTCGGGAACCGCAATTGGAATAACCTTAGCCGATTGGTTGATTGATTAACACAATGCCAGATCAGTGATGTGTAACAAACTTTCTCACGCTGTCTACAGATCGATTATGGATAATTGTAGCATCGTTATCTCCACAATCAGATAAACCATGACAGTAGTGGGCATAAGAATAGAGGAATAAGCATTAGTATTGAAAATTTTCGGCGATTTCATTTCGCTTTGATCAGATCACAGGGCGAAGTCAGACACCATAGGGCGACGATTTCGCCCATGTCGCCCTCTAGGATAATCCCTGATTGTATAGTTTATAAATTTTTGGAACAAAAACTTTAACCATAAAGTCTGTGTAAAATGAGGGCTAACTCTTTCAAAATACAAAACAGAGTTATGGGTAATGTTGCCCCTGATACTAGAGTTGATGACAAAGATCAGTTCCAAGTTTCAAGTGAATAACTTAATGTAGTTTTGAAGTAACAAAAAGTTTGAATATAAACTTTAACCAGAAAATCTAAGTTAAAAAGGGGCATAACTCTGATAAAATACAAAACATAGTTATGGGTAATGTTGCCCCTGATACTAGAGTTGATCACAAAGGTTAGTTCCATGTTTCAAGTGAATCACTTATGTAGTTTTGAAGTGAATCACTTATGTAATTTTGAAGTTACAAAACTTTTGAATATAAACGTTAACCAGAAAATCTATGTGAAAAGGGGACATAACTCTGTCAAAATACAAAACAGAGTTATGGGTAATGTTGCCCCTTATACTGGAGTTGATGACAAAGGTATATTTCAAGTTTCAAGTGAATAGCTTTTGTAGTGTTGAAGTTACAAAACATTTTAATATTAACTTCAACCAGAAAATATATGTGAAAAAGGGGCATAACACTGTCAAATACAAAAGAGTTATGGGGAATGTTGCCCTTGATACTGGAGTTGATGACAAAGGTAAGTTCAAAGTTTCAAGTGAATAACGTATGTAGTTATGAAGTTACAAAACTTTTGAAAATAAACTTTAACCAGAAATTCTACATGAAAAAGGGCATAAATCTGTCAAAATACAAAACAGAGTTATGGGGAAAGTTGCCACTGACACTGGAGTTGATAACAAAGGTTAGTTCCAAGTTTCAAGTGAATAACTTATGTAGTTTTGAAGTTACAAAACTTTTGAATATAAACTTTAACCATCTATGTGAAAAAGGGGCATAACTCTGTCAAAATACGAAACAGAGTTATACGGAATGTTCCCCTTGATACTGGAGTTGATGACAAAGGTTAGTTACAAGTTTCAAGTGACTAAATTATGTAGTTTTGAAGTTACAAAACTTTTGAATACAAACTTTAACCAGAAAATCTAAGTGAAAAAGGGGCATAACTCTGTCAAAATACAAAACAGAGTTATGGGGAATGTTTCCCCTGACACTGGAGTTGATGACAAAGGTATATTCCAAGTTTCAAGTGAATAACTTATGTAGTTTTGAAGTTACAAGACTTTTGAATAAAAACTTTAACCCAATTCAGACGTGGACGAGTACGCCGACGCCAGGGGTAGTAGGAAAGCTAAATCTATTCTTTGAATAGTTGAGCTAAAAAACGTTTGAAAATAAACTTTAACCAGAAAATCTATGACGAATGTTGCCCCTGATACTGGAGTAGGTGACAAAGGTATATTCCAAGTCTCACATGATAACGTATTCTAGTTTTAAAGGAACAAAGCGTTTGAATATAAACTTAAATCAGAAAATATATTTGAAAAAGGGGCATAACTCTGTCAAACACAAAACAAAATTATGGGGAATGTTGCCCCTGACACTGGAGTTGATGATAAAGCTACATTTCGAGTTTCAAGTGAAAAACATAATTATGTAGTTTTGAATTTACAAAACTTTTGAACATAAACTTTAACCAGAAAAGGGGCATAACTGAAACTGGAATTAATGACAAAGGTATATTCCAAGTTTCAAGTGAATAACTTAAGTAGTTTTGAAGTTACAAAACATTTTAATAGAAACTTGAACCAGAAAATCTATGTGACAAAAGGGGCATAACTCTGTCAAAATACAAAACAGAGTTATGGGGAATGTTGCCCGTGACACTTGAGTTGATGACAAAGGTGTATTCCAAGTTTCAAGTGAGTAACTTATGTAGTTATGAAGTTACAAAACTTCTTAATAAAAACTTCAACCAAATTCAGACGTGGACGCCGACACCAAAGCGAGAAGGAAAGCTCACCTATTCCTCGAATACTCAAGCTGAAAACTTCGGAAACCGTTTCACAAAATCTCTAGAAAATACAGTTCCTTTTTCTATGGTGTTTTGTTTTGATATGACTGCGCATGCTCAGAGGAAGTAGCTTTACATCACTTCCTGTGGAATTTCCACACATTTTAATGACATTTTAGGACGTTTAAACACGGTTTCCCCATTATATGTAAGATATACCGGTCAATATGTATCCCAAATGAAATGGGTAGGTACGAATCAATTCATATGGCGAATGAAATAGGTTAATACAAAATAAACAACACCTTTAACTTACCGAAGATCTTCGTTTGTTAGACACCTTATGGTTCATTATTCAATCTTCATTCAAAGGAGCTCCAACTGCAAATATTATGCAATCTTATTTAAACAACATCTGTTAGTAAAACAGTTATGCGACCTCTAGGTTAAAAACAATCTTTAAAATATGAAGTTCGGTGAAATCAGATGGAAACTGTTGGACACAGAGAGCAGAAACTGCTAAAGAGGCCAATTTCAGATAAATCAAGGGCCATAACTCTACAGCCCCAGTTGTGATTTGGTTGATTATCAAAATGCCCACAAAGATTTTCATCAAGTTTGGTGAAGATTGGATAAAAACTGTTGACCTTAGAGAGCAGAAACGGCTTAAAAGGCCAATTATAGATAAATTGAGGGCCATAACTCTACAATTCCCTATGTGATTTGGCTGATTATTTACCTTGGCCCAGATATTATGCCCTTAAACATGTTCATGAAATTTAGTGAAGATCAGATGAAAACTGTTGCAGATCGGAAACAAAGTGGTAGTGCTCCAGCTAGGCCTAAATGGTAGGACCCAGCTCCCGGTCTTCTTTGCCTCCCGTCCTGCTCTCTTTGATCTCGGCTATGCCATATATACAACCATAAATGAGTTTATTGAGCTGTCGTGTCTATATACATGTACTACGCAATGCACCAAAACGGATGTATGTTGCGTCCACTTAATCACCTGAGTAAATACCGACCGACAAAATGCGTGGAGAGCATATATTACCGTAATTCATCGCGTATAAGCTACACTTTTTTCAGCCAAAATTTGTAGCATTTTTTCGGTGCATCTTATACGCGGATATAAGCAAAAACTCCTAGTTTTTCTATCCTAAATATCATTTCTGGTGATTTGTCCACCATTTTGAATAGACGCTTGATCGACGTGTTTACTCGGGAGATTAAGTGGACACAGCGTGTATCCGTTTGGGTCTATTGCGTACTACATGTACAGTAAAGTCCGCTTGTAACAATATTGAGCAGACCCTAGTATTTATATCACTATATCCGAATATCGTTAAATCCGTAAATCGGCAACCAAGAGTATGGGCATACAGGTTATATAAGTCAGATGCAACAACGATCATTTTACATACAAAATTATGTATAATGAAAGATAAAAATGCTGCTTAAAGTAAATCAATTGTTGGTAATTAAAACAAGAAGCCATTATGGCCCAAATCGCTCACCTCACAACTGGTACAGATGAAGACCATACTGTTCTGACAGGTTTGTAAATTAAGGTATCTGAACAATACGCTGACGGGGCTAGGATCAATTCTGATTTATAAAAGCGGTTAGTGCAATGGGCTAACTAAAGTATGAGTTGGGCAGTGGACATGCGTTTTTTTTGCCAATGGTTCTCAATTCAATATTCGCAATATTCTTACCTGAGCCTTTTTCATTTAGTCTGGAAATTGCAGAAACAGAAGATTTTGTCTTTTTCGCAAACAGTTTTGGAGAACTAGTTGAAATGCGATAATTGCGATGTCTGCGCTCTAAGGTAAAGTTTTGCTTTTTCTTTGATAATTTTTTGTCCAATGATGATAAATGATGTTAATGCAGGCTCTGAAGACATCAATCTTGCATGTGCAAATAACTGCATGAAAGTCTTGCCACTGTTGGCAATCAAATTTAATCTATCAATGTTTATAGTCATGCGCAAACTGTGTAGTTTGGTCAACATTGAATCAAAATCGTGTGTGCAAGCCAATCATTAATAACTTGACGTTTTTTTCCAAACACAAGGGGAAATAACTCAGGTTTTTATGGCCCGATCATGCTTATATTCGACTTCATCTGTAGTCTTACGTTCATAGACAAACTGTAAAAGATTGGTGAAGATTGGATGAAAAATGAAGTCTCTATCCTGAATAATGTCCATTTTTGCATATTTTGTCACAAACAAAGGGCAATAACTCTCATGTTTCTGGTCCGATCATGCTTATATTCGATTCAAACTGTAATCTTATAGTCATAGACAAACTGTGCAAGATTGGTGAAGATTAGATACAAAATGAAGTTTCTATCCTGAATAATGTCCATTTTTGCATATTTTTTTCACAAACAAAGGGCACAAACTCTGGTGTGTCTGGTCCGATCGTGCCAGTATTCGACTTCAACTGTAATCTCATGATAATAGACAAATTGTGCAACATTGGTGAAGATTGGATAAAAAATGAAGTCTCTATCTTGAATAATGTCCATTTTTGTACTTTTTTAATAAACAAAGGGCAATAACTCTGGTGTTTGAAAAACGATCTGGCCCACTTTTGGCGTCTGCTGAGATCTGATGGTCATACACAAACTGTAAAAGTTTGGTTAAGATTGGGTGAAAAATAAAGTCTATACGTTGGAAAAGGGCCAATAACTCTGGTGTTACTGTTGTGATCTGACCCAATAACAATCCCATCCGAGATATTTTTATGGTCATACACAAACTGTGCAAGTTAGCTCAAGATTGAATAAAAAATGTAGTCTTTATCGCGATAACAAACCAAATTGTTGACAGCATACGGACAACGGACGAATGACGACGCCGAAGAGGTCCCCTATACCAACGAGCACTTCGTGTTCACGTGAGCTAAAAATTGACAAATATAATGTCTACAGTGTATATACATGGTTTCAATATAAAATGACTTGTTCAGATAGATAATTCAGGATTGATCTGCATTGGGTGTAAGGATGCTAGAAGTAGTATATTGTAGTAGCTGAAAACAAATGTTTTTTTTATCAAGAGTGTGCTATTGTGTCAACAAGCACTTTGTACTCAGGTGGGCTAAAAAATAATACATTAAAAAAGCTCTAGTTGAGTTTTTCTGCAATGTTGACAATTCTTGAAATGATAATATAAATCTGAAACACTGTTGAAAAACAATGCAAAGCTATTTTGTTGTATGTTATAGTGTGTCTTCGGAATTTGGAATAAATTAAAGATGGCCGATTTAAGTTACTGGCAAACCCATTTTCCATATATTGGCCATGTTTGCATGTTTAAATCACAAAAATTAGGTCTAGATAATTCATTATGATTTCAATATGAGTAGCTATTCTTAGTTTTCAAAGTCCACTAAAGGTCTGTGAATTTATTAGTTTCTTATGGGCATCGGAAAATGATCACATTACAGTGTTTACGAAAACATTTTGGACTACGCTGGACAATTTGTCTGACGTATTTCTATGCTACGCAGGACATTTTTCAGCCACGCAGGACATTTATTAAAATACAAGAATATTGCAAAAATAATAACAAAAACCTTCCTTTTCAAACCTATTTAATATTTCAAGGTTCTAATATAACATATAACGCCTGGTCAATGCACATAATCACAAACCAACTGTTTGAATATAGCCATAAACCAACTGTTTGAATATAGCCATAAACCAACTGTTTGAATATAGCCATAAACCAACTGTTTGAATATAGCCATAAACCAACTGTTTGAATATAGCCATAAACCAACTGTTTGAATATAGCCATAAACCAACTGTTTGAAAATAGCCACATACACGTCCAATTAATAATGTCAGACCTTCACCTGTGGTATTTTCAGGTTCAACAACATGTACAAAACTAGTTGTTATTACACCTGCTTTAACCGTTCGTACAAAGATACTTTCTTGTTCAGTTGTTGAAATGTCTGTGGTCCCATCCATGGTCAAGCTGAAGAATGAGGCGTTTGCGAGGGACTTGTAAGTGTTCTCAAGTGTGCAGTTTGCGATGGCATCAACAAATGAACCACATGCTTGAGGATTTATATAGGTTTCACCTATGTCCAGGTTTTTGGCCTTGTCAAGTTTTGCCAACCACACATAATTGGCTAGAGGTCTGTTTCTTCTAGCAACTGCATGGCCATTACGAAATAGAATACGTAATCTTGCTCTGTCCTTCTCCTTCAGGGACAGCAGAGCCCGGCCAGCAGTGGATGCTTCTGCAGCTGATGATTTTGCCTTGTTTATATCGGAAGCTTTAATGTGACCAGAGGACTTTTCATGATCGGTTATGGTGGAGAGTTTGAAGTTGTCAGTGCCATTTATGAATGAATGGGAAACTAGCTTTGCCATGTTTGGTGTCATTATGGTTTCTTTGTGTGTAATGCATACGCTGCAAAACATTTTGTTCACACTTATGTCATATGTGAGCCAAGGGCGGCTAGCTTTCCACTTTTCTACAAAGTTTCTCTTTACTTTAGATTTACTTTCTGTTTCATCATTACTACTCACTGCCTTTCTCTTGACTTTGCCAGGTATGGCACCAGACACATACTTTAAACCTAACATTGTACCGTAGCCTGTACTAATTACAGGAGTGTTTGTACCCGTGAAATAGAGAGTAATCTCTGTATTGAAAAAACAACAATAGAAAAATTATCTAAATAATGATTCAATTTTGAGCATTTAATGTAAAAATGTTTTCAGAAAAAATGTCTTTGCCATAGTAAGTTTTAGACCAGGAAGAGTATTCTACACACATTCTTGAGATTTTTTTAGATTGCAAATAAAAAGCAAAATTGTCTGAATATCGATAAACAAATTTTTAAGCAGTCTGACTCATGCCATAGACGCTAATTCAAATTGCCATTTAAATTTTTGAAACCTGAAATACTTAATAGTGGCACGTAACCTTCAATGTCAAATGTTGTTTTCAATAAAGCATTTTCCAATAAAATATTTGTCATTAGAACCATTATAAAACATAACAGATACAAATATTCAGTTCAATTTTCATACCAAATTCATCGATTTCTTACCTGGTTTAGAATAATACGCGACATTTTCTGACTAGGACGCTGCCATTTTGACAGGGGGACAAATTGTTATGTAAGATTTAAGTGTAATATGAAATCCGCCATTTTCATTTAAATTACATCATTAATGAGAATTTTATTCCATTTAATATTTAAGAGAATATTGACTTATTCTAATTTTCGTTTATTTCGTTTTATGTGAGGCTACTCCCTCAAATAAGTCAAATCAGTCACAGAATCAAACGGGCTTTACGATTTTCAGTTTGTCTCATGCGCATAAGACATTTAAGATTAAAATTAAAGTGTCATAAAATTCCTGATTATCAGAAAACACGAGAAAATAAAATAAAAAAGGATTATTAAACGTTTGGAATTTATTCTGGAAGGCTTCAAATTACGTCTGACAAATCTGTCCGCCGTAGATTCAAGAAACGGCGGACAATTTGAAAATGTACCGGCAATGTCCGACGTATTTCGTAAACACTGACATTAGGATAAATAAATTTTACTCCTAAAATTTTGTTGTCTGTACATGTCATTGCATTCTGTTCCAATTCTCAAGTCAAGTCCCTTCTCTTTAATACATTATGATTTGTTCTCATTAATTAAATATAAAGAATATAACAAATATTACAAGTAGTAAATCCATGATTAGTACTGTTATGTATTTTACAATCTAGTCAATGTTTACTCTGTCTTAAATACATCTACATATTGTCATAGCATTAAATAAATTACTATGGTAGTTCAATTAACACAAATGTAGCTCATTTTCAATGTAAAAAAAAACGGAACATTTTTTTTCCCTACCTACCTTCCCAACCCTATTTTTGCATGGGTTGGGAAGGGGAAACAAACATTTCTCGATTTTTTGCCCAATGTAAAACCCGTGTTTTCTAAACAAGAGGGCCACAATGGCCCAAGGTCACTCACCTGATATCTATGTATGAAGTTTTATTAAAATATCGCAACACATTCTCAAGTTATTGAGCAAAAACTGTTTTTCTAGTTTTAGTAACAGTGACCTTGACCGCACCCACCACATTGGTAAAGCAAGGTCTCGACATAAGCTATCTACATATGAAATTTCATTAAAATATCTCAATGCGTTCTCAAGTTATTGAGCGTAAACCGTTTTTCTACTTTTAATAACATCGACCTTGACATCACCCACCCCATAAGCAAACTCAAGTGAGGTCTCGATATAAGATATGTGTATAAAGTGTCATTAAAATATCGCAATGCGTTCTCAAGTTATTGAGTGGAAACCGTTTTTATATTTTCAGTAATGGTGACCTTGACCCCATCCACCCCATATGCAATCCCAAGAAATATCTCGATATAAGGTACTTATGTATTAAGTTTCATTAAAATAGCTCAATGCGTTCTCAAGATATTAAGCTGAAACCATTTTTCTGTTTTTAATAACGGTGACCTTGACCCCATGCACCCCATATGCAATCCAAATCCAGGTCTAAATATAATGTATTTATGAATTAAGTTTCATTAAAATAACTCAATGCGTTCTCAAGCTATTGAGCGGAAACCGTTTTTCTATTTTTTGTAACAGTGACTTTGACCTTGACCTCTCCAACCCCATATGCAATCCCATGCGAGGTGTCGATATAAGGTATCTATGTATTAAGTTTCATTAAAATATCTCAATGCGTTCTAAAGTTATTGAGCGGAAACCGTTTTTCTATTGTTAGTAACAGTGACCTTGACCTTGAAGCCACCCATCCCACATGCAATCCCAATCAAGGTCTCTATATAATGCTTTAACCAAATATGAAACCTCTGGGCCTTGTGGTTTCAGAGAAGAATTTTTAAATCATCTTGCCATTTACATCTATATAAACCATGTGAGCCCCGGGGTGTGGCCAGTTTTGACCCCATGGGCATCATTTCAAAAATCTTTGTAGAGGACCACTATACAACAGCACATACCAAATATGAAACCTCCGGGCCTTACGGTTTCAGGGAAGGAGATTTTTAAAGTCATTTTGCTATAAAGTCTATATAAACATTGTGACCCCCAGGGTGTGGCCAGTTTTGAACCCAGGGGTATCATTTGAACCATCTTTATAAAGGACCACTATACAATATTACATACCAAATATGAAACCTCTGGGCCTTGTGGATTCAGAGGAGAAGATTTTAAAAGTCATTTTGCTATTTAAGTCTATATAAACCATGTGAGCCACGGTGTGTGGCCAGTTCTGACCCCAGGGGCATAATTTCAACAATCTTTGTAGAAGACCACTATACAATATTAAATACCAAATATGAAACCTCTGGGCCTTGTGGTTTCAGAGAAGAAGATTTTTAAAGTCATTTTGCTATTCAAGTCTATATGAACCATGTGACCCCAAGGCTGTGGCCAGTTTTGACCCCCAGAGGCATCATTTGAACAATATTTGTAGAGTACCACTATACAATGTAACATACCAAATATGAAACCTCTAGGCCTTGCAGATTTAGAGAAGATTTTTAAAGTGATTTTGCTATTCAAGTCTATATGAACCATGTGACCCCAAGGGTGTGGCCAGTTTTGACCCCAGGGGCATAATTTGAGCAATCTTTTTAGAAGACCACTATTCAATGTTACATTCCAAATATGAAACCTCTGGGCCTTGTGGTTTCAGAGGAGAAGATTTTAAAAGTCATTTTGCTATTCAAGTCTATATGAACCATGTGACCCCAAGGGTGTGGCCAGTTCTGACCCCAGGGGCATCATTTGAACAATATTTGCAGAGTACCACTATACAATGTAACATACCAAATATGAAACCTCTAGGACTTGCAGTTTCAGAGAAGATTTTTAAAGTCATTTTGCCATTCAAGTCCATATCAACCGTGTGACCCCGGGATGTGGCCAGTTTTGACCCCAGGGGCATCATTTGAGCACTCTTTTTAGAAGACCAATATACAATGTTACATACCAAATATAAAACCTCTGGGCCTTGCGTTTGCAGAGATTTTTAAGTCATTTTGCTATTCAAGTCTATATAAACCATGTGACCCCCGGGGTGTGGCAAGTTTTGACCCCAGGGGCATCATTTGAAAAATCTTTTTGGATGACGACTATACAATGTTACAAACCAAATATCAAACCTCTAGGCTTTGCAGTTTCAGAGAAGAAGATTGTTAAAGTCATTGTGCAATTTAAGTCTATATAAACTAGGGATGGCATCGAATACCAAAAACGGTATTAGAATATTCGCTTTTTCATTCAATCGAATATTCGCATAGATTCTTATTAAGTAATTTGTGCTTTGTAGGCTAGTCGACATAATTATCAGTTACATTTCTGAGTTATACTGACTGCTAAATGTGTGATCGCACTTCTGTGAGCTATTCTTTGTTTTTCTTTTAAGATGTGTAACTGCGAGTTATAATTACCACTTAACAGTTATGGTTTTATACTGTCTGATGTAATTGTCAGGGATCTCACTAGGATTCTAAAATACTTCCCCCTAAAAAGTAGGAGTCCCAAATAGGAAAAAAAGTAAAGTAAGCGACGCGCGAGAGTGAATGAAATTTGTGCAATATATTTATAAAATAAATTATATATGACAGTATAAACCAATAATCATGAGAATAATAATAATTGTTATTTTTATTATTATTATTTGGTTATGTAACTAAAACAATTTTTTTGTACCAATAAATAATTTTAAAACAGGTAAATTCTGGAAATTAGCAATTGATGGTCTAAACTTGTTGACTGATTTGTAATGTGTAAGCTATGGTGGCATAGAACTGCCTTACGATAACCACATAAGTTTCGCGATAATTATCACGTTAACCACTTAAGTATCGTGTTAACCACATAATTTTCGCGAAAAATATCACGTTAACTAGTTAGCGTTCGCGAAAAGATTCGTGTTACTACTTATTTATTGCGATATTTATCTGAATATTAAGTTACCGTTTACGAAAATGTTTCTGTTAGATAATTTATTATTAAACTAAATGACCTAAAAGTGCCTATAAGTGACATAAGTTACATTTTCTAGGTCTTCGAATTATCTAACTAACGCGAATTGTATCATGAAAATTATCTGCTAACGTAAATCATAACACGTTAATATTCCTGTTACCACTTAGTTTGCCCGAGGTGTTCCGCAATATGTTGCTAACGCGAACCTTAACACGATAATATTCCTGTTACTAGTTAATTATCTGTTAACGTAAATCTTAACACGATAATATTCCTGATACTACTTAATTTGTTTTCGAGGTCTTCCGCAGTATCTGAATATCGCGATATTTTTCGTGATAATTATCTAGTAACGTAAATCAAAACACGTTAATATTCCTGTTACCACTTAATGTTATGTTTTTGTTAACTGAAATCCTGGTGTCAGTTTGGGGCACTTTCAGGCCACATTTCAGTTAAGCAGAAAATAAATGACAAAGAAAACTATCGCGAACACTAACAAGATACAAGATAAATAACACGATACTTAAGTGGTTAACGTGATAATTATCGCGAAACTTATGTGGTTATCGTAAGGCAGTTCTATGCCACCATAGTAAGCCTAGTAAAAAGTTATGATGCGCTGATTACAGTACAACAGGCAAGTACTAAAGCATAAGTTACTGTCAAGTAGAGTAATTGTGAAACAGGTTAACAAAAATGTAACAAAGGAGCAATTATTGGTGATATTAAACACTAAAATGTGTTTGCACGTGTTTTACAAATTTGTAAAGTCGGCGACGAAAATGTTCGCGAGGTGGCGAAAATACGTGTCATTGCAAAATTCTGTACTTAAACTACGGCCAGTATCGTTAATTTTTGTCTTGTCATATGTGTTATATACTAGAAAATTCCTTAATGTATGATTATTGGTCGATGCTTTTATATTCCTGTCAAAATTCAGCCCTAGATTTTCGTATAAAATTTCTCTCAAAACAAAATCTATCACCGTATTACTGAGATTTAGTTGCCATTCATGAAATTTGATTGGTAATATAAATTAATGAAATCAGATGAAGCTGTTTTTCACTCATTTTAACAATGTTGTTTGTTTTAAGTTGTCAACTATATATTAATTGCTCTTAATTGAGGACGCCTTTTGTCACATTTCGGCGATTTAGCACATTATTTACTTGTTGATTAAAGCACATCAATGAGGACAAATGTAATTTACCTGTGAAAATTAACAGTAACTGTCTGGAATGGTGTAGGTGAAGCTAAAGCACTAAGACTTTGACAGCTGCAGTGTGTACTATTGATTTTATCGCGACTACTACCGTGATTAATGCAGGCACTCGTGTATGTGTTAAGTAACAGGGTACTGGTTAGCGAGTATTTTTGGACAGTAGTATTATCCGGACGTTTTTAAATATTCGCGTTTCGTAACCGCTTTTCGTATTTTATCATCATAACAGGGATTATCCTAGAGGGCGACATGGGCGAAATCGTCGCCCTATGGTGTCTGACTTCGCCCTCTGATCTGATCAAAGCGAAATCAAAATCGCCGAAAATTTTCAATACTAATGCTTATTCCTCTAATCTTATGCCCACTACTGTCATGATTTATCTGATTGTGGAGATAACGATGCTACAATTATCCATAATCGATCTGTAGACAGCGTGAGAAAGTTTGTTAAACATCAGTGACCTGGCATTGCGTTAATCAATCAACCAATCGGCTACGGTCATGCCAACTTCCCTACTTTGCTTACTTGCTTAAAAAGTAAATCTTTTATTAGCAAAGGCTGTCGGGAACCAAGAAAGCGAGTGCACACTGGGCGATATGATCAACAGGTTTACACTAGAATTTACAGTCATTCAGAGTTATTATCACCGTTTTACATACTGTAAAAGAACTTTAATTCAGACTATGATTATTTGCTGTTTTCTTGCAATGTTTGACCTTAGAACTGACAATTAATTTAAAATTAAAACAAAAAGATACACTGATCAATTATTTTCCATTTCCGCAATTAACACAATCGTAAAAAACACCGCATGTGAAAAGTAGCAGATAATCCAATTCCCATTTTGTAGTAAATGACGTCATCCAAACAAAAGCATTGAACAACACGCGACACCATAACAACTTTATTTCATTATCCTGTGTTTTCTTTGTTCTGACACCGACTAACGGCGGGAAAATTATGTTGCACGATTTCCACGTGCAGCTTGCTGACAACCAAGTGGTGTACAATACCGGTACTTGTCTACCTGAGCGATGTATAACATGTAGCGTTATTAGAAGAAATATCACGGGCGTTAATAATTTATATTGTAACATTTACTCTTTATATCATGACATTATTTTAAAGGAAACCAGTGACTGCCTTATTAAGTGTAAGTAACAATTGTCATAAACATAAATATGAGTGCTTTTTTTTTTTAAATACTGTTTCTAATGCCAATAAAACTTATTAAGCTATTTTGTGTTTTTCTTTCATAACTACAGGTTGTAGTCTTTGTAACTAATTAATTATACATAATTTAATTGATTGATTGGCTAAATAGCTGCTTAACGCGCCAGTGTCAGTTATCGATAAACTTCTCACTGAATTCGGCAAATGGAGAAGTCACCTCTCCCTAAAATTTTGGGCTAGGATGATCCCTGCATAATACAAATAAAGGCTTATATTTTCATGTACGTTACGTTTTTCTTCGAAACAAGTGAGTTTATTTTTTGGTAAAACCCCAAATGTTTAAGTTGATAGTCTGAAACGCATGCAACTGTCGTCTGGGGAAGTAAAATGACGTGCGCATACGCGATAAAATCCCAATTTGGGGCCCAGACAGGGTTTGTGATAGTTTTGGCTATCTGCTCATTATAGCAGACGAACTTTAGCAGAACATTATTTAACCCGCTACGATGTTAAGGACGTGCGTAGTACTACATAGATACGTAACGTCTAGTAAACTCTTTAAAACGTCATGCTTCCGTATTTCACGGTTTTAAAAAACGTCCGGAAAATACTACTGTCAACGTGAAAAAGACCGTGTTTTATGTACCCCTTTCAGGGCCTCTATTGTTGCGCATGCGCACAAGTGAAACTCATTTTGTTTACACACGCAAACGGGTGATCAACCCAGGATGTTACAAGCAAATTTTCATCGCTGAGTTTGTTCATGAATTATAACTGTTACAAAATAAATGCATATTTCGTCCGACAAATACTCGCTCACCAGTATACACAGTAAGCAAAAATGCATGTGTCCCAAGGACTCTTGGCATGGGTTTGACATGCGTCCTTTTGAAAAAATATGCGTCCAAATACGCTTGATTCTGCGTTTCCGAGATCCCTGATTGTGTAGCACTTGCGACTAGATGAGTGCCCGCTGACACTGTCGTGTATTCACTATCTCTCAATCTGACACGTAACACAGGGTCATTCTATTGAAAACACGGGATTAAAATATGTATTTTGTTAAATGCTGCTATAATGTTGACAGAAAAATACTTGATAAAATCAAGTAATGTTATTTTTTTAAGCAATATAAATTTGAGAATATTCGAATGGTGTGTTACCTATTCGAATGGCGATCATTCAATCGAATATTCGAATAGTTTTGCCATCCCTAATATAAACCATGTGAGCCACGGGTGTGGCCAGTTCTGACCCCAGGGGCATAATTTCAACAATCTTTGTAGAGGACCACTATACAATATTACATACCAAATATGAAACCTCTGGGCCTTGTGGTTTCAGAGAAGATTTTAAAAGTCATTTTGCTATTCAAGTCCATATGAACCATGTGACCCCAAGGCTGTGGCCAGTTTTGACCCCAGGGCATCATTTGAACAATATTTGTAGAGTACCACTATACAATGTTACATACCAAATATGAAACCTCTAGGCCTTGCAGTTTCAGAGAAGTAGATTTTTAAAGTCATTTTGCTATTCAAGTCTATATAAACCATGTCACCCCCGGGATGTGGCCAGTTTTGATCCCAGGGGTATCATTTGAACAATCTTTATAAAGGACCACTATACAATGTTACATACCAAATATGAAACCTCTGGGCCTTGTGGATTCAGAGGAGAAGATTTTAAAAGTCATTTTGCTATTTAAGTCTATATAAACCATGTGAGCCATGGGGTGTGGCCAGTTCTGACCCCAGGGGCATAATTTCAACAATCTTTGTAGAAGACCACTCTACAATATTAAATACCAAATATGAAACCTCTGGGCCTTGTGGTTTCAGAGAAGAAGATTTTTAAAGTCATTTTGCTATTCAAGTCTATATGAACCATGTGACCCCAAGGCTGTGGCCAGTTTTGACCCCCAGAGGCATCATTTGAACAATATTTGTAGAGTACCACTATACAATGTAACATACCAAATATGAAACCTCTAGGCCTTGCAGTTTTAGAGAAGATTTTTAAAGTGATTTTGCTATTCAAGTCTATATGAACCATGTGACCCCAAGGGTGTGGCCAGTTTTGACCCCAGGGGCATCATTTGAACAATATTTGTAGAGTACCACTAGTATATAGTCTATACAATGTAACATACCAAATATGAAACCTCTAGGCCTTGCAGTTTCAGAGATTTTAAAAGTCATTTTGCTATTCAAGTCTATATTAACCATGTGACCCCCGGGATGTGGCCAGTTTTGACCCCAGGGGCATCATTTGAGCAATCTTTTTAGAAGACCACTATTCAATGTTACATTCCAAATATGAAACCTCTGGGCCTTGTGGTTTCAGAGGAGAAGATTTTAAAAGTCATTTTGCTATTCAAGTCTATATGAACCATGTGACCCCAAGGGTGTGGCCAGTTTTGACCCCAGGGGCATCATTTGAACAATATTTGCAGAGTACCACTATACAATGTAACATACCAAATATGAAACCTCTAGGCCTTGCAGTTTCAGAGAAGATTTTTAAAGTCATTTTACCATTCAAGTCCATATCAACCATGTGACCCCCGGGATGTGGCCAGTTTTGACCCCAGGGGCATCATTTGAGCAATCTTTTTAGAAGACCAATATACAATGTTACATACCAAATATGAAACCTCTGGGCCTTGCGGTTGCAGAGATTTTTAAGTCGTTTTGCTATTCAAGTCTATATAAACACATGTGACCCCTGGGGTGTGGCAAGTTTTGACCCAAGGGGCAGCATTTGAACCATCTTTGTGGAGGACGACTATACAATGTTACAAACCAAATATCAAACCTCTAGGTCTTGCGGTTTCAGAGAAGAAGATTGTTAGTCATTTTGCAATTTAAGTCTATATAAACCATGTGATCCCCGGGGTGTGGCCAGTTTTGACCCCTGGGGAATCATTTTAACAATCTTTGTAGAGGACGACTATACAATGTTACAAACCAAATATGAGACCTCTAGGCCTTGTGGTTTCAGAGAAGAAGATTGTTAAAGTCATTTTGCAATTTAAGTCTATATAAACCATGTGACCCCTGGGGTGTGGCCAGTTTTGACCCCAGGGGCATCATTTGAACAATCTTTGTAGAGGACCACTAAACAATGTTACATACCAAATATGAAACCTCTGGGCCTTGCGGTTTCAGAGAAGATTTTAAAAGATATTTTGCTATAGAAGTGTATACAACCATGTGACCCCCGGGGCGTGGCCAGTTTTGACCCTAGGGGGATCATTTGAATAATCTTTGTAGAAGACCACTAGAGGATGTCACATATCAAATATGAAAGCCCCAAGCCTTGTGGCTTCCGAGATTTTTAAAGTTTTCAGTTTTTAAATCTATTTTTTGCTCAGGTGACCTACATATGCCGATTTGAACAATTTTGAAAGAGGGTCACCCAAGGATCATTCCTGTGAAGTTTGGTGAAAATCTGCCCAGCAGTTTAGGAGATGTTCTTTGAATGAAAATGTTGACACGACGCACAACACTTGACACACGACGGACAAAAGGCAATCCTAAAAGGTCACCATGAGCATGTTGTGCCCAGGTGAGCTAAAAAGAGCGCGAAATGTCTGCAAACAACCAGGACGTCATGTTCCACGCATGGAAAGCATGCGTGTACCGACCATGTGATTACTAAATACAGGTCTTTAACATTTGACGCGTGTAGGCACAATGTGTACGTGGAAATTTTCCCGCTGTTTATGCGTCAACGCATGTTTATTAATATACATGTATTTTAATCAAGATCTTTACAATTCACCAATTATTTAATCAGTACTACGTTTAACAGTTGTAACGATTAAAACGTTGTTATCGTCATGGCATCAGTTTCGGACGTACGTGAGTTTCAGGTGGTTTTTGTTTACATCGTACTAACCTCTCGTTAAATGAAATATGACGGATGATTTGTGCGCACTTTGCAAAAAAACAGAGTTTCGTCTTCTGCATCATTTAAATCGCATATATGGTGATCAGAAAAATAAAACTTTATTAAAAATCAAAGGTATTGAAAAATACTACATTCCCTTATGTCCAATTTTATTCTCAGTATTTTCCCATATTGTTTTAAATTGTTGGACAATTTCCACGAATAGATTACAGTAATTTATGTTTCAATGTGATGTAATTTACAACCCGTTTGGTACCGGGTGTTTCCAAAATACGACAACAAGGTTCTTTATCACCTATTTTTTTTTTTTTTTTTTTTTGTAGTAAACCTTTATTTGCCATTGGTATGTGCAGGTCAAGGCCATCCTGCAAGTATACCTTACAATACAGTGTTTTTTTTCACCTTAAGGGGAAAGGTGGCAGGGCCCTTCAGATGGGAAATTTTATGGCAAAAGGGGAATTTTTTTTTTTTTGGAAAGCATTATTAGATGTTTATATTCTAGTTTGTTATAAACCATGATTCAATTGTTTTGCTACAAATGATAGCTTATATTATGCACTTACTTGGTTTGATGAAAAATTGCTGCAATTGTTTATGAAAATGCCTCTATCTTAGTCAATTTTTGTCCGATTTTTTTTTCAAAATCAAGCTTACATTTTGATGGGAATTTTAAGGCAAATATAGGGGAAAAATATATACTTTTTTAGCAGGGGAATAGGGCCGAATTTCGGCCCCAAATTGGCCCCTCAAAAAAACACTGAAATAGGTTGTTAAGTAAAACATGTATTGTATTGTTAGTAACTTAAAAATATATAGTTCACAAAGCAGGAATAGTGTACAAAATTTTATAGTATTTTTATAATTGTAAATACAGTTGGTCGTGGAACTAAAAATTTCAACAGGTGTACTGCTAAAAACCTATTCTAATAGTATGGTTTACCTTTGTAGGAAAAAAATTAATCAAGAGAAAAACCTGTATTACAGGAAAAAAACAACAACATGCATAGCCTGCGTCATTCATTGTTATATGATTAAGTTCTACTATAGCGTACACCAAACATCCATACATACATTTAAAATAGAACAAAACAAACAAGTTTTTGTTTTAACTAAAACAACATAATCAAGTTACATCAACATTTTTAATACATATTTAAAGTTTTCAAAGTGAATTAACAAACGAATTCATTAACTAAACAGTACTATTTTACTAACAATGCTCCAATATGATTTGTTCTGTCTATCAGGGCATAACCGTGACGGCGACGTGGGCGATAACTTTGCCCTGGAGCTATTGACATCGCCCATCAATTTCATCAAGGAGAAGTCCATTTCACCGTCTAATTTAAACTTTGCATAGTAATAATTATCAAACAAACACCAGTCATAAAAGCTTTGAAGTCAACTTCCATAAAAAAGAGAACGTAATCAAGTCAATTTCAAAAACGAACATAATTACCTGATATGCAAAACACACATCAATCCATACTAGATGTAAATATTCATGTTAATATCCAATAATTTTCCTGGTAACACAGTTTCCATTTTAATTCCAAGACATGTATTTCATAACTCCATTTAAATATCAATTTTATTCAAAGCAATAACACAACTGTCTGATTTTTTTTCACACCCTTGACATTTTCTCTAGAACGCTAATTCATTGATGCTCTATTGACAGTGCTTGCATTGTTCAGGTACAGTGGTATTAATTGATGCTTTTTTCGCTGACAACATGCTATTGTATAACCAAATGTATATTGTTCCTCCTACTGCATACTTGTATGCCTGAGATGTACATAAAGTTCTGTTCTGTTCTAATCCTGTTACAGTGTTACACACTTAGTGCTACAAACTGCTAGACAATGGCCCAAGCTCAGCAGTCACAGCAAAGACTTTTTTAAGTCAAAGGGACACTGTGGCTATTAGCTGTTGCTAATGGCTTGCAGATTTTAAAGCCCAATCTAATTGATGGCGTCACGCCGTCACTCTTCTTAGATTTAACATGTATTATTATTAAAGACTGGTGTTTTAACGGATTTTATTGTTTGTTCAAATTGGATAAATAATTGCAAGTTAATTTTAATGAAGTGTTTTATTGATAAAAAAATGAATTAATAACTAACAAAATATAATTAATATATAATTAATTTTTAATTCCCCAAAAAACAATGTTTTATGAAGCACTGTGAACGTTTAAATAAAAAAAAACTAATATTTAAATTGGAAGTTTTATTGATGTGTGTACTGCTAGAATGGAGACTTGGAAAGAAAACTTGGAAACTAGAATAATGTAATACAACTTGAAAATATCTTGTTATTAATTTATGGAGAATTTGATGATGATAATGACCTGATGATGATGGATTTGGTACTATGATAATGATTGACATGGTGTGATGATCGTAATAATGGGGCCATTGAAAGATGGGGCCATTGTCTAGCAGTTTGTAGAACTAAGTATGTTACACAATTAGCACATGGTCAGTGAAAATAGCATCAATCAATACCACTGTACCTGAACAATGCAAGCACTGTAGATAGAGCATTAATGAATTAGTGTTCCAGAGGAAATGTCAAGGGTGTGAACAAAATCAGATTATTGCTTTATTGCATGGAATAAAATGGATATTTAAATGGGGTGATGGAATTAAAATGGAAAATGTATTACGAGGGAAATTATTGGATATGAATATTTACATCTAGTATGGATTAATATGTGCTTTGCGTATCAGGTAATTATGTGCGTTTTTGAAATTTACTTTGATTACGTTCTCTTTTTTTATGGAAGTTGACTTCAAAGCTTTTATGACTGGTGTTTGATTGATAATTATTACTATGCGAAGTTTAAAACAGACTGCGAAGTGGACTTCTCCTTGATGAAATTTATGGGCGATGTCAATAGCTCCAGGGCAAAGTTATCGCCCACGTCGCTTACACGGCTATGCCCTGCTTTATTTGAACAGATTTAGTAATGTTGATCCTTTTGTAGGGTCGCGAAAATATATGACAGTATCAAAATAACACTTTACTTCCAGACTGGTTAATCCTCCTTCTAATTAAGATTTTCATTTGTTGATATAACAACTGTCTGTCCGTAATTCATGTTAAAATTCATCATGACTGTGGACAAACAGTTTGGGAATGTTCAGAAATAAATCCAGACAGAGAACTGTTTTCATTTGTTTTAGGCTAGATTCTACTGAGAGTATTTAAGTCAGCCTCGTTTTGGAATGAATGTTTACCACATGTCCCAAGTTTCTCTTTTTTGCTAACTGTGTTATTTTAAACTGAAATTTCCCCTATTGCAGATAAAATCATTAGACAACAATACCTAGTCAGAAGATTAAAAATCAAAAGTGCCGATTTGGATTTCAACTGAGTGTGACTGTGCCTAACCAAGCGGAAAACTGATGCTGTGACATCAGAGACAGGCTTTTACACCATAACACGCTCGTCTGCAACAGGCTACTTATTAATCTGATAAAAAACAATGCCCTAAGGTCATGTTTGGAGGCTCTGTGATAACTTAATCAGCCCCAGTTTTGTTACAACTGAGATTTCACATACCAGATTTAGCACCGTCTAAAATTATGTTGTCACCAATAAAATTCGCCACTTTCGCAATTTTGTCGCATTTGGCGACAGTTGGCGATCGACAGCGAAACCCCTGTATAAATGACTTTCGTATCAGCTTGGAGCTATCGGTAAACATTAGGGGGTCAATGTCTACACTTTCGTCTGCTTGAGTAAATATAAATGAAGACTCAAATTATTGTTTTGTTATATTTGTTAAAGGTTCAAATCCAACAATTTAAAGTGTATTTGTGTTTGTTTATACACTAACAGCGAACTTATTTCAAAACAAAAGTTTAAGTGCGTTATTACCGATGACGTAATTTTTCAAGATGGCTGCATGGCGCATTGAAAAACATAATAATTAAAGGACGAATACTTTACTTTTAAACACAATTTCCAGTTGTTATTTTCGTGAAAACAGTCTTCACGCTAATTTTGTCAAAGCACTTGCCAGTTCGGGCAAGCTTGTTAGCAAAACCACTTGCCCGAAATCTGTTTGACTAGTCCGAACTATTTAACTTCAAATGGTACTCGACAGCAATATCAGAAAATATGTTCTGTAATTTTATTTATTTATATTTTATTTCTATATACATGTGTGTCATCTTGTTTTTGTTGTTCTCCCTCAAAATACATAAGGTTTGATCATACTATTTTATGCATCATGCGTCACAATGTGATTACAAAGATAAACAGGGAAATATATAGGGTCCAAAAAGGTACATGGCTTTACTAATAAGGAGCAGTGTGGAAAGCTGGATCAATTTGTTGATATTTTCTAATAAATTGGTAACTCACTTAAATGCTTCTAATTAAGGTTTTTAAACAAAGTATATTTATTAAGTATCTGCAAAATAAATAGTATTTCAAAAGATATTGAACATTTCTGTGTTAACCAACCCAAAGGGGAAGCAGAGCAAAGATAAAAAGGAGCAGGTTGCAGCAATCAGCTATTTCGCTGTCGGACTTTCCCTTATTAAACTGCATGCTACATTTGACGAAAGTAGTTCCAAAATAGTTCCTACCAAAAAGCAGTTTTTAAATGCAGTTTCACTTACAAACAGCATGCGTTTTTTTTAATTTTACAATTCAAAATAGAGCTACAATATTTATTTATATATTTATTAATTACCGACAACAATGCAAATATATGCAAACTTCAATTTCAGACAAACTGGCACATACTCCTAAATTGCCCTTTCAACTAAAGTCTTCTTATTAAGCTTTTAACAAAGAAGCGTTTAGTCAACTGCGATCAATTGTCTATATATTTCAATAAGCTTCTACACAATAATGAACACCACACAGCATGACGACGTCATATGTTTATGTGTAAATACAAGATTCCAATAATACAACAGGTTTTGTATTTTTTGTTGTTTTTTTTGAAAAAAAAAACTAAAATGCTATTTTGAATGAATTTTCTTTGTCCACACAATATATAACTTATAAGGCCTATGAAAACACTTGGCATTTTCTGCTAGCCCGGGCATCGGACAACCCAGTTACGACGAAGACTGTGAAAATGTTTAATTTATAGTATGTTATTGAAAGAAAATGTTTTGTTAGTTGTTTTTTGCTCCAAATATTTACTTAAAGGTTAAGTACCGCGAGAATACAGATGAACAGTATCCTTCTTTCCTATAGATTCAGCCATTCCTATAGATGCGGCCACCCCCAGATAATGGAAATTAACTATTATTTCTTATAAAACTTGTGTTAGTTATCTGTATTGAGAAAATGACATAAATATTGTTTTGGATGTAAAAAATTGTGAATTTTATATTTTGTCTAAGAAAAGTAAGATTTTTAAAAGAAATTCCCAAAATTGCTACACAGTTTGTGCATAAGCCAAGAATTTTGTCAACATTCATTTTCAAACAGTATGCTCATGTGTGTTAGTCTAATAAAGAATGCTTCTAATGAACTGTATCAAAATTGTAACAAAATTTAGAGTTTTCTTATCAAAATGAAGACTGAACCAAATTATTGGAAACATCTGACGAATTCATGGTTGATAGGGTACCTTCCTAGAATTGGTCAGTAACTAAGTGAATGACTGATCTCTACATTATCTGGCCTTTATTTAGTAGAAGAGACCTTAAAGTTGTAGGTAAAAGTCTCACTGGTGTTGAAACTTTGTTCATTTAGGGTATAAAAGCAGTTTAGCTCTTAAGTGGCTGATTAAACAGGAAAAGAGGCTATATATACTGTTCATCTGTATTATCGCGGTACTTAACCTTTAAGTAAATATTTGGAGCAAAAAACAACTTACAAAAAATATTTTTTCAGTAACATACTATAAATTGAGCCATTCAATTATTCTGTTTTTCAAAGCACCATATATCGTCAACTCCCCTAAATTCGCGACTACCGTTGCTTCTTTATTCATGTCCAATGGACCATGTGACCGAATATTGTGTGAAGATGCTGCATTTTAAACAGACAAAAGCATTGGACATGATACCTGATATAAAAACACCATGATTTCTTATTCCCAAAACACCAGGAAGTTACATTTTGTATTTTTCAATAAAAAACAAACCGGAAATAGTTGTTTTTGTCCGATGTTGTAGTAGAACTTCCATATATGGGACATGATTCGGCAGTGTGTCGTAACTAAGGCCGAGCAAAGTTTTTTTGTGTTTTTCAGTACCTTAATTTTAAGTGAAGTTTAGCCTTTTTTTAATAGTATTATGGTTACACAAGAGGCATTTAGGAAATTGTACAGGCTCTATTCACCTACAAATTAAAAACACACCCTACAATAATATACTGAAAACAAAATGAAAACAGTAATTGATTATGTTTTTCTTGCTTAAACTTAATCATCCTGGATTTTAGATTCTATAAGCCACCTTAAAAGAAATAATCCAATTGTGTTAACATTTCACTACCTAAAGACGTTTTTCCCCACTGGTATAGTATTACTTAAATGTGCATTTGTGATAAGAAAGAATTACATTTCAGATTTCTTTTTTTTTATAAAATTCACTGTTTAATACGATAATCCAAAACTTGTTGTACATGCAGCCTAATTGAATATTATTTTATAGGAATGATGGGATGACGTCATATCCGCGAATCAATGATAGTTAGATAAGATGGCGACTGCTTGACACTTACGTAAACAAATGTTGACCTGCTAAAAGTTTTGAACGTTGTTTTGGATAAATAAGTTCAAACAACAGCGGTATATATATTTATTTTCAAATATTTGTTCTAAATATTATGTTCAAATTGTTGAAATAATTTGATTATTGACATTAAATGTTAGGGTAGCGAATTTACGGTAATCGAGGATAGCCATCTTGAAAAATTACGTCATCGGTAATCTCGCGGTAAAACTTTTGTTTTGAAATAACGTTGCTGTTAGTGTATTAACAAACACAAATACACTTTAAATTGTTGGATTGTAACCTTTAACAAATATAACAAAACAATAATTTGAGTCTTCATTTATATTTACTCAAGCAGACGAAAGTGTAGCTATTGACCCCCTAATGTAGCAACCCTAGCAGACTAGATGCTTATCAGCTGGTCAGTGGGGATTTTCCAGTAATTGATATAGTCATCTCAGAAAATTCATTAACTCTTCATTATCAGGTTTTCAATCTTAATGAAATTATAATCACATAAATAAGAATTAAATTTGCTTTCCAATGAATATAGTTTCAATAAAGTATTCAATAATTAAGCCTAGCAAAAACAGGAGTTAATTCACAATATCTTAATAATCTGGCAGATCGCTATCAGTGCTGTTTCAGATGCGCCAGTTTTTGACACGTACTTGTTTATTTCTTTGTTCCGGGTCACAAAACAAACATGAATATTAATGAAGTGTACATGCTTAGAATCGTATTTGATTGGTCTACAATCACATGTTTGTATCATAGCTGTATCTTAACCAGGAGCAGTGAAAATAGTCCCAAAAGTTGACGCAAATTATAATTAATTTGGCTGAATATTTTTTCAAGATACATATATTTTCTTAAACTGCACTTCATACCCTTTCAAATGATGTATAAATCATTATATTACACCCCGTTTTAACCACCCGCATTAATACGTAAACATCGTACATGTGCTAGATTTTAACACAAGGTGACGCCATCTTTGTTTGTTCTCGAACGCTACAAGTTATCACCAGCAAAGTCTGCCAATTTTCCAATAATTACACAACCGTCACACTTAATCCTGATCGGAATCGATTTGTAAGTAAATATTTTATGAATTCATCGCGATTTTATAACATTAATAGTATTAAACTGACTAAAATTTTTTATGAAATTTAGTTACAAGCAATATGAAATGAACGATTTTGACAAGTGCCCAAAATGCGAAACCAGTTTACGCATATCATCTTCAAACCTTCAATATTTTACACACAAATACGGTCATATTTTAAAGAATACAATTTTATTTGTTGTTTCATGCAATTGTAGTAAAGTATTTGTGCACATAATACGTCTTTTTTCGTTATTTCCAATGGGTACGAAATGGGTACGAAAGGTCTGTTTTGTTCAAGAGCGGTTCGTACCAAAAATAAAAAATCGGAAAATCAACAGTTTTGAAACGGTTTGAACCAAGAATAACCAAATGAAATTAATTATACATTTGAAACATTTTTTTTGTATTTTTTCAGGCTAGAAACGATGCAGTTGTACCAAAAATGGAATTTCCTGGTCCAATATGTCAGGCACTTGGCATCTGTTGTGAAGCTATAAGAAATAGAACATTGCAAAAACTGGACTCGTTGAACAATGGGCTAGTGCTAGAATTAAATGAATTTTGCAAGAAAGAAAATTTAACTGTTCCCCAGTTAGTTGAAGTTTTGGGGTATCTGAATGACAATTTCATTCATGCAAATGCTAAGGCTGTGAACATAAAGATACTGCGAGTTGCTGAACAGAACAGGAAGCTTATAAGCAAGAAGAAAATCCAGGGGTTTAAAAACATTACTGAGCATTCAAATTCCGTATTTATACCTCCAGCGTCAGCCAAGAATGTGCAACATGTGTCACCGGCTAAGCAAGTGACTAGTAACAGTTGCGAAAGTGATACAAATGCTACACTACCAACAGAAGTGGGTAATAGTTCAAACACTGTTCCGACTTGTGTGGTGTTAGATAATTGTACAAATACTCTTACAAGAACTATTGAAACACAAACTGTGCAGGAAGATGCCATTGACAGTGATGTTAAACAGTGGAATTTGAATAAGTATTTAATAAGTCAACAGCAGAAACGTTTAAATGATTATGTAATCATAGCATATCAAGACAGATGGTATCCTGGCTGTGTCAATTCATTGAAAGCTGACGGACAGATATGTGTGAGGTTCATGACAGCCGGCAGAAAAGCAGGAGTGTTTGTATGGCCTCTCAGAGAGGATACACAGACTGTAGAGAAAAAGTTCATTCTTGACCTTCGCGTCCTGCCCGAGTGCATTAACTCCGGACGGCAGTGGTTTTTCCCAAATTATGAACATTATGACAACTTGTTTAATCTCTACAAGAAATTGTTCTTTTAAACAATGTATCTGTGAATGTATTACAAATCAGACATTACTATTGTTTAATACATGTTGTGAGAGCAAAAGCAAATTTACATTTATTAACAACAATTTTGTTTTATTATGTTGTTGTACGGTATTTTGTCTGCGATATTGATTTTTACTGAAAAATAAACTGTTAAAAGTGTCTTTTAAACCTCAATAACTTTGTTGTTTATTAAGATATAGTATTTTTAATGTAAAAATTGGATTCCTTGTGGAAAAATACATAGGCATGGCAAGTTTCAACCAAATAAGACAATTAAAACAAAAGTTATAGCAAAAAATGTTATTTTGTTCCGCGAATGTGGTCCGCGAAACACACATATATTATGACCAAGATGCTCAGCAAAAAATTCACCGAAAAGTTAATTTCGGGCAAGTTAAAAAATGGCATAACTTTTGAACCTGTTAAGATATTTTAAAAATTCAAACTGTTTTAAAAACTGCGAATCAAGACCTACAATCTCATTATGCTCATTTAGCAAATAAACCTGTTTGAAAAAATCATTGGGGTTGCTACCTAATGTCTACCGATAGCTGCAAGCTGATACGAAAGTTATTTATATTTATGGTTTCAAATCATATTACTTGTATAAATTCGAATGAATTAATTTATAACTTATTACTTTCTTAAAGAAAACCAAAAATATGTTAGATGTTGACAATTAAGCATGAAAATCCAAAGATAAACAATTACCGCGAAAATAGAGATACCGCGTGAATACCAATTTCCGGCACCTACATGGTCTTTGCGCGACTAGACGTTAACACTTGGGAAAAAATACGACGTAATCGATTATTATGCTGAGATATCAACAATAAAACATAAATACCCGTAAAATTACTATTCGAGTAAGGGTGCTGCTAACTATCACTTGGTGTTGTTCAAAAATTGCGCTTTCTTTTCAGATTTCAATAAAAACCCGCACCGTATAACATCGAGGTTGTATGCCACTAAATATGACAGAATTCATTATCGTCAATTCGCAATGTCGACTCCACACATATATAACGATTCGCCCCACTAAAATATCAGTTCGCCCAAGTTTGAGAAGAGTGATTTTAATTATGCAAATACAATAGTTATTTATGATTTTATAACCAAAACACAAATATATCAATAATATGAATTAACGCACTGCCTAAAGGGGCCCATACAAGTTCAATAAAATTGTCAATAATATGTTAAATGCATGAAATTAACAACTATATTGAAATGTGTGTGCTATATTGAAGATTTATGCAATATATTGAGAACAATCAGAAATCGCAGATATTTATTGAGAGACTGTCAATAATACGGCTAAGTGTTATTATATATCAATAATATGGTGCAATATTTAATTTTTTTGGTTAAACATCTTTTAGAGTGTGGCTATAAACTGATGAATTAAATAATTTTCTTTGCATTTAATGTGTTTATCATCTGCAGTCGTTGTTTTAATCTAACCCTGCCATTTGAGAACAAGTTTTAAAGGTATATATGGATTTTAATACAATATTTTGAACACACTGAATGACATTTAATAATTTCTTTATTTCAGCTATCAATTCTCCACTCAGTATATTTATAATTTCTGTTAAAACCTTCAATGCCAACCACACAAACATAAAACTACAACAGGACCCATCCTTGTCGGACCAGCGTTCGAATTACAAATGAAATAAAATATTGAGTTAAAAAATTGAACAGTTTGTGGCAAAAAATGAATGTCAATTTTATTGAATCCAAAAAAAATACCATAATATTGTACGTGTATGGGCTGCTTTAAAGTCGGGAAAACAAAACATAATAGACTATAATCGCAGTAGTCTATTCTATAATACAGTTAATAAAGATGTAAAATTTTGTAAATTTGTTGTTTTCTTTACTAAAGCACCTGTGCTGGTTAGCGACCAATTTTTCACCCGTACCAATTATTTGCCCACTACTACAACTAGTCAAAATAACAAATACTTTTAGCCATACTGGATTCGATTTGCCTTGTTGTTTTGTTAAACTTAGCCAATTATTGCAGGAATCCGTAAGTATTCCGTATTAAAATGTCCATGTAAACAAACAATGCACAACTGGCCTTGTCGGGGAGCACGCGGGGGATGACGTCATCACGCACGCGCTCATTTGTTTGAGGCGCTGGAGGGGGGGGGGGGTCTTTTTTCCGTAAGGCATTTTACTTCCGGATGATTGTTTTGTTAGTGAACCATGAATGACTCTTGATTTGTAAACGACCCGTTACAGTTTTAACTAAATATATTTGAATTAGTAAAAGTGTAAACATAAAATGATACTTGTACAAACATTTAGTACTCCTATTCGGAACATTGTTATTTCAATTGTATAAGTGTGGCTTACGGATATAGGTTAGCCTATTTTTTAGAAGTGAAATGTTAACACAATTGATATGTTTTATAATGGAGTATCATCCTTGAAATAGAAAAATAAGCAATTTGATAATCAATATATGTTGTTGAGTATCAAGAAACTTGTACACTGTCTTAGTGTTGAGACATGTTCAGGTGTGTTACAAAGTAATTGTGTGCACATTTGAAAATGAAATTATCTCACAAAGCTTTTCTAAAATGATATAATATTACGAAAAATATTTAAAATTCGCTTTGGAATATAACACGTTTTTTAAAGGTGGGCAAATAATTGGTACAGTTGTTAATAATTTTGCATTCAATTCCAGGTGCTTTTCGCAAATGATATAATTCGATTTGTGTGAATGGATTTTGTAAAAATGTTATTAGTCCCCTACCGGTGTTTCACCGGAGGGGACTATAGGTTTGCCCTCCGTCCGTCCGTCCGTCCGTCCGTCCGTCCGTCCGTAATTCCGTCTATCCGCAAACTATTGTTCCTGCGATCACTCAAAAAGTACTGAAGATACTTCGATGAAACTTGGTATTCATTAAAACGGCAATGTGAGTATTATGCACGACCTTTCATTTTTTGCCAGAGGTCAAAGGTCACTTGACTGTTACTAAAAATAAAAGTAAACAAAAACAAACTCGATCCTGCGACAACTCAAAAAGTACTGAAGATATTTGATGAAACTTGGTATACATATAAACGGTAATGTGAGGATTATGCAGGACCTTTTATTTTTCATCAGAGGTCAAAGGTCACGTGACTGTTACTAAAAATTGAAATAAACTAAATACTGTTATAATTCGAAAAGTAGATAAGGTATGACCATGAAACTTGGTACAAAGATTGAACTATAGGTTTGCCATCCGTCTGTGTGTCTCTCTATCTGTTTGTCCGTATGTTTGTCCGCCCGTCTTTCTGTCTGTCCCCAAAACCTGGTTCCTGCAATTACTAAAAAAGTACTGAACTTATTTCGATGAAACTGGGTATACATATAAACAGCAATGTGGCAATGTGGGGATTAGGCACGACCTTTTTTTTTCACGAGAGGTCAAAGGTCACCTGACTGTTACTTAAAATAGAAAAATGTAATAATTCGAAATGGACATAAGATATGACCATGGTACAGAGATTGAACTATAGGTGTCCCATCTGTCTGTGTGTCGTTCTGTCTGTTCGTCCATATGTTTGTCTGTCCGTCCGTACCCACAACCTGCATCCTGTGATAACTCGGAAAGTACTGAAGACACTTTGATGAAACTTTGTATACATAGCAACAGCAATATGAGAATTATGCACGACCTTTTATTTTTCACCAGAGGTGAAAGGTCTAGTGACTGTTACTAAAAATACTGTAATATTTGGAAAAGTGCATAAGATATGATCATGAAACTTCATGAAACTTGGTACACATATTGGACTATGGGTTTGTTCTCCGTCTGTGTGCGTCTGTCTGTCTGTTCGTCCGTCGGTCTCACTCTGTCTGTCTGTCCCGTCCCCAAAATTTGGATCCGGCGATAGCTCAAAAAGTACTGAAGATACTTTGATGAAACTTTGAATATATAGAAAGAGCAAGGTGAGGATTGTACACGACCCTTTATTGTTCACCAAAGGTCAAAGGTCCCGTGACTTTACTTAAGATAGAAATAAACTTAATACTGTAATAATTCGAACAGAACATAACATATGATCATGAAACTTGGTACACAGAATGGACTATATTATTGCCCTCTGTCAGTTTAGTACTGCAATAACTCAAAAAGTAACTGGTCAATGTTACTAAAATAGAAAAAACAACAACTTAATACTGCAGTGACAAATGGGATTTGAATATGAAACCTTGTACATCTACAGATAAATGGCGATTTGACGGCATTGCACAATGTTTAAATAGTAAGGGTTTTAACCGGTAGGGGACTCCCGTATTGCTTGCAATACTATCAAAGCCTTGTTGTTTATTGTCTTAGGTGCCTTACATTGTTTGTGCCAAGTTTCATTACAAACCGTTTAGTAAGACGCGTGTAAGATGCGAAAACCCTCCATTTCCGGGCGAAAATAGGTCGCAAACCAGTAAGGTTATCATTTGAAATTTGATAATTTCAAACCGCGCAAGCTGATCAATGCATTTTTATTAAACAGTTACAAAATGATCAAGATTATATTTTTGTAACAAATGGTTTTTCTACATTTTTCTTTCAAAGACCATTCACTCCATGTAATTGATACATGTAAATATAACTACCTTTATATTGATGGAATATATAGTGAATATTACATGATTGTGGTGTTCCGGTGGCTTGTATCGCTCGCGTTGATTGTGTAATGTTGTATTCCACGAACCCGCGTTTAGATAACACATACTGTTATGTGTAAAATACAACATCCCAGCAAACATGCACATATGGGTCCATTATGGGCTGTTTCTGCGCAAGCCCATATGGGCTGGCCCATATGGGACCTATATGGGCCAGCCCATATGGGCTTGCCCATAAGGGCCCAGATGGGTCCCATGTTACAGCACTGTTGGCAAAAAAACTTTAAAATGTATTTATTTATTATAAACTTTTATGTTTGTACTAGTATGTGACTGAATTGATTTAAGTTATTGTTATTTTATTAAAACAGTAATTCAACGCATAAGCACATACTTTACAACCCATATGGCCCCATTTGGGCTCACAATAAACGACAACAGCCCTGAACAGGTGCCCGACATTTATTTGTATTTTTTTTTATATAGGTTTTTGTTTTATGAATAAAACATTTATGAACAAAAATGTTCAAAACAAACGGAAAGTCGTACATTTGTACACGTAAATAACATTACTTTTGAATTCTGTTCGATTATATGTCTCACATGATCAGTCTTCAATTGAAATTCATGCACATATCGTATGTAAAGAATAGTTGTAAACGCGTTTTTTTTTGGTATTATCCATTTTTGTTTTGCAGTTGCCATGTATTTTCGCAATGGCAGTCGTTTGTTTTTCAATTTTGTGACAATATGTTAGAAAATATTGCAGGGTATACAGAAACTTTGATGCACAGTCGAACTGTAAACTGTCAAGTTTAAAAATTCATTATGATTAATAATTTTTTTTCTTTTATTGAAGGTGAGGCACCTTTGAGTTTCCATGTTTGGTGGGCAGACAGTTGACAAGGAAGTTTTGCTATACCAGCTGGCGAGGCAAATCAATATGAAGGTGCGGTCCTTGAGATTTGAATTACTTGTATAGTATTTTTTTTTTTTTTTTTTTTTTTTTTTGTTTGTTTGTTTGTCAGATACACTTTATATGCCAATATGCATAATACAGTACATACAGTACATATGCAGTAATAGTTCAATACGGTACAAGCATATCATGTGACAATAATGCCTGCCAAGGCTATAACAATTACAAACATATAAAATAGAATAGTTAGGAAGGTAGGTCAATATCACAAAAAAGACTCCTGAAATTCTCACATACTTTTATAAAAATTGGATAAGACGTGTTTCTTGAATAACTGCAAAGGCTAGTTAACAACTATTCCGTGAGACCGTGAGTTGTTGAGGTTACCATTTTATGTTGACAAAGAAAAGAAAAAATAAAACGTTTTATTTGGAGACAAAAATGTTATACTTTTCAGATGATTTACAAGTCGGTGCCAATAGAAAAGTTTTACAATCATCACTAAAATCATTATCATCCAAGTTATGATAATGCAAATAAAAAGGTTAGGAAGGTAAATCAATATCACAAAAAGACTCCACCAATACCCACGAACTTTTATAAATGTCGGGTAAATGTGTTTTTTGCATAACTGCAAAGGCTAGTTTGCAACTATTTCGTAGGCCATGAATTGTTGGGGTTACCAATTTACGTTTACAAAGATAAATATACCGTTTTATTTCAAGACAAAAAATGTTATATTTTTCAGATTGTTTACCAATTGATCCCAACACAAAGGTTTTGCAATCAAAACTAAAATTACTATCAATGTTTCTAATAGCAGACGTTATGTCATTAAGTAACAATTCTATGACATTACAACTCCAAAATAAATGAACAAGTGTTTCTGTTTCTGTCTTACAGAAAGTACATTTGTCTGAGTCACATATCATCATTTTATTTAACAATTTATTTGTAGCTAGGATATTGTGAGTCAGTCTTACTTGGAACCATTGACTGTATGAATCTTTTGTGGTTTTAAAAACCCAATGCATGTAAACTTTTCCACTCTGAACTATCAATACTAAAAAGGCTATTCCACTTTGCTTGGCAGGTTGGTGTTTCAATGTTGTGTATTAAAACATTATAAATAAAACTGTTATTTTTACTGTGACATAATAAAGGCTTAATATATCCAGGAATGATAGGAAAACAACAGTCATTATTAATAGATGTGATGTCCTTGAGTTTTAGCGAACATAAGTATTTTTTAATAGATTGTATCATTCCTTCAAATTGTAGAAAATTTACACTAACACCAAGTTTTTGTTCGAATTCCCTTCTATTTATAAATGTTCCATTGTAATTCATGATGTCTTTAACAAATCTTATTCCTTTGTTATACCAACTTTGAACATAAAACGGTCGCTGTCCTATTAAAAACTTATGGTTAAAGAATAGTGGAAGTTCCTGGAATTTGATGATATTGTCTATTGGTAAAACCTCAATAAAATCCGCAAATGATATTAAAACATCTTTCCAAAATGGGTTAAACATCTTTGTTGCGCATGTTTCAATATAATACTTCCCAAAGTTAAATATTTTATCTAGTTCAAGTATATTTGTCAAAACAAATCCATAACATTTGCTACAATAGCCTGTAACTAGTCTATGTACCCAGAGTATTTTTAACTTTTTAACATACGCACAGACATCAACCATTCTTAAACCTCCATTTTCATAGTCTTTAATAAGAACACTGCCTTTTATCCTTGATTGGCCTTGCCAAACAAAGTCATAAAACATATTATTGATTCTATTTAAAATTTGTGTATTTGGTGTTGGTAATGTGGAAAATAAGTTTGTTAGAAGCGGTAATAAAAGAGATTTAACAACTGTTATTCTGCCAATTGGTGTAAGCGATCTTCTATTCCAAAATTTAATACATTTTTCAATACTTTGTATTTTATCATTAAAATTCAAAGGCACCATATTTTCCAAGTCTATATGAAACTGAATGCCAAGTAGTTTAAAACTATTGATCCCCCAAACCAATTTCCATTTCGTTTTTATCGAGCGAGTGCTATATTTTAAAGAACCAATCCAAATAACATACGTTTTGTCAAAATTTACTTTTAAACCGGAGTATTGGGAAAATTGATGTAAAATATCGAGGGTTATATGAACTGTGTGCTCACTTCCATCTAACAATAATGTTGTATCATCTGCAAACTGTGTTATTTTATATTCTATGCCATTGATAAAAATACCTTTGATGTTCTTGTTATTTCTTATTTTTATGGATAGAATTTCAGCACATAAAATAAATAAATATGGACTAATTGGATCCCCCTGTCTACACCCACGGCCTATAATAAAGAATTCGGAAAGGAAGCCATTCAATTGTACAGCAGTAGAAGTGTTATGATAAAACAGTGATATCCAATTAATGAAACTTGGACCAAAATTAAAAAAGGAGAGTGTTTTGAATATGAAATCAAAAGATAGAGTATCAAATGCTTTTTCGAAGTCTATCATCATCAGTAATCCAGGTACAGTGCAGCTCACGCGAAACCAACAAAGCACTCGGCTACGCCGCGGACAGATCGCGAAATTACTCTGAGTCCACATGGTGTTTTTCCGCGGCGAATCGCAGAGGCACTCAGCATCGATCCGCGGCGATTCGCTGAGGCACTCGGCATCGATCCGCTGCGAATCGCCGAGGCACTCGGCATCGATCCGCGGAATGCCGCAGCGTCTGTTCAGCCTCGGCATCGATCTGCGGAATGCCGCCGTGTCCATTCACGCGGCGGAACGTGTCCATTCACGCGGCGGAACGCCGAGGAAAAAAAAAAAAATTTACAGGTAACTGTACCGTCTGCTGAGCGCTATTTTCATATATTTTAGTTTAACGATCCTTTTTAATTATGAGAATTTTCAAGAAACATATACATTTAATATCCGAAAATGCGTCTTAATTGTTACTGCTGCGTGATTATCTGTACAATCAGCAAAAATTCAGACTTTTACTTAACATTTCTTATATCAAAAATATCCAATATTAAATTTTAGTGTTCGAGTGCTGTTAAGACATTTTTTAATAGTCTGTGTAATTTACGTAAATCCTTTGTTTTCTAGAAAAGCGCACGAAAGTTATGCTATAACACAAACAACATCACGTTCCACCTATTGAAAGTGTGCGCGTATCGACCAAGTGCATTACGAAATATATACATGTACATGTCGTCTGGGAATAAAAACTGCGTAGTGCAAGAACTTTGAAATCGTTTCTTTTTGTATAAAACTTTCGTAGTGCAAAAACTTTAGCATTTAAATAAAATGTAAATTTTATGCATTCACTTGGGAATGTTGTAAAAACGGGTTCAAATCGAATTACGGCCAGTTTTACTTATACTGTATTTTGAAAACAACAACACAGTAAAATTAATTGTTTCGGCATATTCATGTACATTTGTACATGTAATTGAATACTTAACAATATGATACGCGGAAAACCGATGCGGAGTGCCTCAGCGGAGAGTCGCGGAGTGCCTCGGCGGACAGACGTGGAGTGCCTCGGCGGACAGACGCTGCTGCGATGGTCGATGCCGAGTCGACTCGCTGCCATTAAACTCCGCGGAACGAGGAATTTGTTGGTTTCGCGTGAGCTGTACTGTATATTATGTTTTTCGGTAAAGTTCATAATATCATATACTAGACGAATATTTTCCCCAATGAATCTTCCCTTTACAAACCCTGTCTGGTCTTTACTTATAAGATGATCTAAAACAGACTTCAGTCTTGCAGCTATAGTTCCAGAAGCCAGTTTGTATACAATATTTAATAAAGTAATAGGTCTCCAATTTTTTAAAAACTGTTTTGGTTTGTTTTCTTTCGGAATACATGTAATAATTCCTTGCTTCTGTGTTATAGACAGTTCTCCATTTAGAAATGAAAAATTTAAAGATCTCACTACAAAATGACCAATTTTCCCCCAAAATACTTTGAAAAAGTTAGAAGTAAATCCATCTGAACCCGGACTTTTGTCGTTTTTCATATTTTTCAAAGTGTTAGAAACCTCTGAAAATAATAAGAGACCTTCCAAACAGGAAGACTGTTCTGGGTTTAGTTTATTAGTGTTAGCATTTTCTAGAAAGCTATCAATATTAAGATCGTTTATTTCTGAAGTCTTAGTATATAAATTCTTATAAAATGATTCTGTTTCCTTTAAAATTTCTGATTGATTATATATGACATTCCCATCACTGGTTTCTAAGAAGGGTATTGCTTTGTTTGTGTAGTTGAATTTTTCTAAATTACAAAAGAAATTTGTTGGCTTTTCATCATTGTCTATCCATTCAGCTCGTGATCGAATTATATGTCCTTTAGTTCTTTCATCCCTTATTACTTGTAGTTCATTTTGTAAAGTGACTAATAACTCTTGATTATCCTGATCCAAATTTTTCTCAATCAATTCAATTTTCTTAATTAACTCATGTTCTTTATTATTTTGGCATTTCTTTTTAAAAGATGAATATGAAATTGTCGAGCCTCTGATTTCCATTAATAATGTTTCTAAAAAAAGCTGGTCATCAATTATAAATTCTATATCTGCATTACAGACTGATGATATATTTTCGAAATCATACACTGGTAATGCATATTGTATTTTAATTTGTTCGATTTTGTCATTAATGTAAGCAAGATAGTCTTTGTCCAAAAGAAGGGAGTTGTTAAATTTCCATAGCCCTTTACCATGTGGAATATTTTCAAAGTCCAGAGTTAAAGTGATAACTGAGTGATCAGAACGATAACTAATTCCAATTTTACAATCTCTGATATGAGGTAAGAAATCGTGCGTGACTAGGAAAAAATCAAGTCTTGCCTGTTGTAAAGGATTTGCTCTCCGCCATGAGAATTGTTTTAAATCGCCATGTATTTCTCTGAATGGATCATATAAATTTCTATCGGTCATAAAGTTTGTTAAATTGTTTCTGGCTTTTACGTTATTTTTATTTGATTTGTAATTACAGTAATCAAGATTTGTATTTAACACTAAATTAAAGTCACCACACCATAAAAAAGATTCATTCCCAATATTTTCAATAAGAGAAAAAATGTGTTGATAGAAAGCGGGGCTATCATTATTTGGTCCATAGACATTGATAAGTGTTAACTGTTTACCATGTAAAGTAAGATTTAAAATTATGTAGTTACCGTTATCATCTGTAAAAACTTGGTTGACCTTCGCATCTAATCCTTTTGAGAATAAAATCCCCACCCCTCGAGCATTTGATTTGGCAAAGCTAAAAAAGGCTTCTGCATTCCACATTGAATATAATTGTTTTTCCATGTCTGATGTGAAGTGCAAATCTTGCAAACAATATATATGCGAATTAGTTTCCTTTAAAAAATGAAAAACGTCTAATCTTTTCTGGTGGTCATGTAAGCCTTTGCAATTATAAGATATAATTTTTAACTTATTCATTTTTGCTAATACTAAACAATGAGACAACTATTAGAATAATATTGCCTTTTCCAAAGATGTAGCAATTCATATATGTTAAAAGTCCCAAAACCTTCCTTATCGTAACACACAGCATGGCAAACATAATAGAAAAACACAAACAAATTGACAAAAAAAAAAGTGAGGATTACAACTAATGCTTGTTTGTACTAGTATGTGACTGAATTGATTTAAGTTATTGTTATTTTATTAAAACAGTAATTCAACGCATAAGCACATACTTTACAACCCATATGGCCCCATTTGGGCTCACAATAAACGACAACAGCCCTGAACAGGTGCCCGACATTTATTTGTATTTTTTTTTATATAGGTTTTTGTTTTATGAATAAAACATTTATGAACAAAAATGTTCAAAACAAACGGAAAGTCGTACATTTGTACACGTAAATAACATTACTTTTGAATTCTGTTCGATTATATGTCTCACATGATCAGTCTTCAATTGAAATTCATGCACATATCGTATGTAAAGAATAGTTGTAAACGCGTTTTTTTTTGGTATTATCCATTTTTGTTTTGCAGTTGCCATGTATTTTCGCAATGGCAGTCGTTTGTTTTTCAATTTTGTGACAATATGTTAGAAAATATTGCAGGGTATACAGAAACTTTGATGCACAGTCGAACTGTAAACTGTCAAGTTTAAAAATTCATTATGATTAATAATTTTTTTTCTTTTATTGAAGGTGAGGCACCTTTGAGTTTCCATGTTTGGTGGGCAGACAGTTGACAAGGAAGTTTTGCTATACCAGCTGGCGAGGCAAATCAATATGAAGGTGCGGTCCTTGAGATTTGAATTACTTGTATAGTATTTTTTTTTTTTTTTTTTTTTTTTTTTTTTGTTTGTTTGTCAGATACACTTTATATGCCAATATGCATAATACAGTACATACAGTACATATGCAGTAATAGTTCAATACGGTACAAGCATATCATGTGACAATAATGCCTGCCAAGGCTATAACAATTACAAACATATAAAATAGAATAGTTAGGAAGGTAGGTCAATATCACAAAAAAGACTCCTGAAATTCTCACATACTTTTATAAAAATTGGATAAGACGTGTTTCTTGAATAACTGCAAAGGCTAGTTAACAACTATTCCGTGAGACCGTGAGTTGTTGAGGTTACCATTTTATGTTGACAAAGAAAAGAAAAAATAAAACGTTTTATTTGGAGACAAAAATGTTATACTTTTCAGATGATTTACAAGTCGGTGCCAATAGAAAAGTTTTACAATCATCACTAAAATCATTATCATCCAAGTTATGATAATGCAAATAAAAAGGTTAGGAAGGTAAATCAATATCACAAAAAGACTCCACCAATACCCACGAACTTTTATAAATGTCGGGTAAATGTGTTTTTTGCATAACTGCAAAGGCTAGTTTGCAACTATTTCGTAGGCCATGAATTGTTGGGGTTACCAATTTACGTTTACAAAGATAAATATACCGTTTTATTTCAAGACAAAAAATGTTATATTTTTCAGATTGTTTACCAATTGATCCCAACACAAAGGTTTTGCAATCAAAACTAAAATTACTATCAATGTTTCTAATAGCAGACGTTATGTCATTAAGTAACAATTCTATGACATTACAACTCCAAAATAAATGAACAAGTGTTTCTGTTTCTGTCTTACAGAAAGTACATTTGTCTGAGTCACATATCATCATTTTATTTAACAATTTATTTGTAGCTAGGATATTGTGAGTCAGTCTTACTTGGAACCATTGACTGTATGAATCTTTTGTGGTTTTAAAAACCCAATGCATGTAAACTTTTCCACTCTGAACTATCAATACTAAAAAGGCTATTCCACTTTGCTTGGCAGGTTGGTGTTTCAATGTTGTGTATTAAAACATTATAAATAAAACTGTTATTTTTACTGTGACATAATAAAGGCTTAATATATCCAGGAATGATAGGAAAACAACAGTCATTATTAATAGATGTGATGTCCTTGAGTTTTAGCGAACATAAGTATTTTTTAATAGATTGTATCATTCCTTCAAATTGTAGAAAATTTACACTAACACCAAGTTTTTGTTCGAATTCCCTTCTATTTATAAATGTTCCATTGTAATTCATGATGTCTTTAACAAATCTTATTCCTTTGTTATACCAACTTTGAACATAAAACGGTCGCTGTCCTATTAAAAACTTATGGTTAAAGAATAGTGGAAGTTCCTGGAATTTGATGATATTGTCTATTGGTAAAACCTCAATAAAATCCGCAAATGATATTAAAACATCTTTCCAAAATGGGTTAAACATCTTTGTTGCGCATGTTTCAATATAATACTTCCCAAAGTTAAATATTTTATCTAGTTCAAGTATATTTGTCAAAACAAATCCATAACATTTGCTACAATAGCCTGTAACTAGTCTATGTACCCAGAGTATTTTTAACTTTTTAACATACGCACAGACATCAACCATTCTTAAACCTCCATTTTCATAGTCTTTAATAAGAACACTGCCTTTTATCCTTGATTGGCCTTGCCAAACAAAGTCATAAAACATATTATTGATTCTATTTAAAATTTGTGTATTTGGTGTTGGTAATGTGGAAAATAAGTTTGTTAGAAGCGGTAATAAAAGAGATTTAACAACTGTTATTCTGCCAATTGGTGTAAGCGATCTTCTATTCCAAAATTTAATACATTTTTCAATACTTTGTATTTTATCATTAAAATTCAAAGGCACCATATTTTCCAAGTCTATATGAAACTGAATGCCAAGTAGTTTAAAACTATTGATCCCCCAAACCAATTTCCATTTCGTTTTTATCGAGCGAGTGCTATATTTTAAAGAACCAATCCAAATAACATACGTTTTGTCAAAATTTACTTTTAAACCGGAGTATTGGGAAAATTGATGTAAAATATCGAGGGTTATATGAACTGTGTGCTCACTTCCATCTAACAATAATGTTGTATCATCTGCAAACTGTGTTATTTTATATTCTATGCCATTGATAAAAATACCTTTGATGTTCTTGTTATTTCTTATTTTTATGGATAGAATTTCAGCACATAAAATAAATAAATATGGACTAATTGGATCCCCCTGTCTACACCCACGGCCTATAATAAAGAATTCGGAAAGGAAGCCATTCAATTGTACAGCAGTAGAAGTGTTATGATAAAACAGTGATATCCAATTAATGAAACTTGGACCAAAATTAAAAAAGGAGAGTGTTTTGAATATGAAATCAAAAGATAGAGTATCAAATGCTTTTTCGAAGTCTATCATCATCAGTAATCCAGGTACAGTGCAGCTCACGCGAAACCAACAAAGCACTCGGCTACGCCGCGGACAGATCGCGAAATTACTCTGAGTCCACATGGTGTTTTTCCGCGGCGAATCGCAGAGGCACTCAGCATCGATCCGCGGCGATTCGCTGAGGCACTCGGCATCGATCCGCTGCGAATCGCCGAGGCACTCGGCATCGATCCGCGGAATGCCGCAGCGTCTGTTCAGCCTCGGCATCGATCTGCGGAATGCCGCCGTGTCCATTCACGCGGCGGAACGTGTCCATTCACGCGGCGGAACGCCGAGGAAAAAAAAAAAAATTTACAGGTAACTGTACCGTCTGCTGAGCGCTATTTTCATATATTTTAGTTTAACGATCCTTTTTAATTATGAGAATTTTCAAGAAACATATACATTTAATATCCGAAAATGCGTCTTAATTGTTACTGCTGCGTGATTATCTGTACAATCAGCAAAAATTCAGACTTTTACTTAACATTTCTTATATCAAAAATATCCAATATTAAATTTTAGTGTTCGAGTGCTGTTAAGACATTTTTTAATAGTCTGTGTAATTTACGTAAATCCTTTGTTTTCTAGAAAAGCGCACGAAAGTTATGCTATAACACAAACAACATCACGTTCCACCTATTGAAAGTGTGCGCGTATCGACCAAGTGCATTACGAAATATATACATGTACATGTCGTCTGGGAATAAAAACTGCGTAGTGCAAGAACTTTGAAATCGTTTCTTTTTGTATAAAACTTTCGTAGTGCAAAAACTTTAGCATTTAAATAAAATGTAAATTTTATGCATTCACTTGGGAATGTTGTAAAAACGGGTTCAAATCGAATTACGGCCAGTTTTACTTATACTGTATTTTGAAAACAACAACACAGTAAAATTAATTGTTTCGGCATATTCATGTACATTTGTACATGTAATTGAATACTTAACAATATGATACGCGGAAAACCGATGCGGAGTGCCTCAGCGGAGAGTCGCGGAGTGCCTCGGCGGACAGACGTGGAGTGCCTCGGCGGACAGACGCTGCTGCGATGGTCGATGCCGAGTCGACTCGCTGCCATTAAACTCCGCGGAACGAGGAATTTGTTGGTTTCGCGTGAGCTGTACTGTATATTATGTTTTTCGGTAAAGTTCATAATATCATATACTAGACGAATATTTTCCCCAATGAATCTTCCCTTTACAAACCCTGTCTGGTCTTTACTTATAAGATGATCTAAAACAGACTTCAGTCTTGCAGCTATAGTTCCAGAAGCCAGTTTGTATACAATATTTAATAAAGTAATAGGTCTCCAATTTTTTAAAAACTGTTTTGGTTTGTTTTCTTTCGGAATACATGTAATAATTCCTTGCTTCTGTGTTATAGACAGTTCTCCATTTAGAAATGAAAAATTTAAAGATCTCACTACAAAATGACCAATTTTCCCCCAAAATACTTTGAAAAAGTTAGAAGTAAATCCATCTGAACCCGGACTTTTGTCGTTTTTCATATTTTTCAAAGTGTTAGAAACCTCTGAAAATAATAAGAGACCTTCCAAACAGGAAGACTGTTCTGGGTTTAGTTTATTAGTGTTAGCATTTTCTAGAAAGCTATCAATATTAAGATCGTTTATTTCTGAAGTCTTAGTATATAAATTCTTATAAAATGATTCTGTTTCCTTTAAAATTTCTGATTGATTATATATGACATTCCCATCACTGGTTTCTAAGAAGGGTATTGCTTTGTTTGTGTAGTTGAATTTTTCTAAATTACAAAAGAAATTTGTTGGCTTTTCATCATTGTCTATCCATTCAGCTCGTGATCGAATTATATGTCCTTTAGTTCTTTCATCCCTTATTACTTGTAGTTCATTTTGTAAAGTGACTAATAACTCTTGATTATCCTGATCCAAATTTTTCTCAATCAATTCAATTTTCTTAATTAACTCATGTTCTTTATTATTTTGGCATTTCTTTTTAAAAGATGAATATGAAATTGTCGAGCCTCTGATTTCCATTAATAATGTTTCTAAAAAAAGCTGGTCATCAATTATAAATTCTATATCTGCATTACAGACTGATGATATATTTTCGAAATCATACACTGGTAATGCATATTGTATTTTAATTTGTTCGATTTTGTCATTAATGTAAGCAAGATAGTCTTTGTCCAAAAGAAGGGAGTTGTTAAATTTCCATAGCCCTTTACCATGTGGAATATTTTCAAAGTCCAGAGTTAAAGTGATAACTGAGTGATCAGAACGATAACTAATTCCAATTTTACAATCTCTGATATGAGGTAAGAAATCGTGCGTGACTAGGAAAAAATCAAGTCTTGCCTGTTGTAAAGGATTTGCTCTCCGCCATGAGAATTGTTTTAAATCGCCATGTATTTCTCTGAATGGATCATATAAATTTCTATCGGTCATAAAGTTTGTTAAATTGTTTCTGGCTTTTACGTTATTTTTATTTGATTTGTAATTACAGTAATCAAGATTTGTATTTAACACTAAATTAAAGTCACCACACCATAAAAAAGATTCATTCCCAATATTTTCAATAAGAGAAAAAATGTGTTGATAGAAAGCGGGGCTATCATTATTTGGTCCATAGACATTGATAAGTGTTAACTGTTTACCATGTAAAGTAAGATTTAAAATTATGTAGTTACCGTTATCATCTGTAAAAACTTGGTTGACCTTCGCATCTAATCCTTTTGAGAATAAAATCCCCACCCCTCGAGCATTTGATTTGGCAAAGCTAAAAAAGGCTTCTGCATTCCACATTGAATATAATTGTTTTTCCATGTCTGATGTGAAGTGCAAATCTTGCAAACAATATATATGCGAATTAGTTTCCTTTAAAAAATGAAAAACGTCTAATCTTTTCTGGTGGTCATGTAAGCCTTTGCAATTATAAGATATAATTTTTAACTTATTCATTTTTGCTAATACTAAACAATGAGACAACTATTAGAATAATATTGCCTTTTCCAAAGATGTAGCAATTCATATATGTTAAAAGTCCCAAAACCTTCCTTATCGTAACACACAGCATGGCAAACATAATAGAAAAACACAAACAAATTGACAAAAAAAAAAGTGAGGATTACAACTAATGCAGTGTACAAAAGGTGCAAGATAAATTGCCCTAAATATAACACAATGATTTTTGGTTGCTCAGCTATTCAAGCTTTATATATAAAATATAAAAATGTTTACGTGTATTCATAATCATGGTGGCACTGTAATATGTATATTGTAAATTTTAGTCATAAAGCTAATTAAGCAATGTTACCTATATTTCTTCTTATGTTTCATTTAAGAGATATGAATACCATACATTTTCAGCGTATTCTTTGTAAATACTACGCTGTATTCTGTTAAACAGTTAATGGCAAAGCCCACGGTAAATTTATGTATGGATCAAAACTATAAACTTGGTTTAATTAATTTATTGAGATGTTTTTGAAAAAAAAAAAAATTACTCCCCCCATTTTTGAGAAGTGTAAAATACCATTCTGATTGTTTTGTTAATTTAATCATTTCACCATATAATGGCAGGATGTAATCAAACCTAACAACAACAACATAATAATAATCAAATCATTTTAGCTATTGTATTAACAGCAGAAAAGTAAACAGTAGCATAAATATTAATCAATTTACAAACAAGACAAAAACATAAATAAACCATGTATACCATTGTATTAACAGCAGAAAATAAATAGTAGCACAAATTTAATCAATATTCAAAACAAAACAAAAAACATAAATAAACTGTGTATACAATGGAAGCGATTTGTTGAAACAGAAGATAAATATGTACAATTGAATTTAACTAGTAGAAACAGGCTATACTAACCAGATGAGTGTGCATTTTATGAACCGGAATGATTGATACTAATTATACCTAGCACACATCTCAAAACTGTAAAATGTTTTTATAAAACCATACTATAGATAATTATTCAATAAAGCGAACTGGTCATTTATTTGTCTACCATCTGTATATTACAAATAATTATAGTCAGCAATACTAAGACAACAAAGAAAACAACCCTAGCAAACATAAAAACATTATTTAGTACTGTAGACTGAGAAAAAGCGCAAGTAATTGGAGCAAGCACGGAGTGTTTATCTCCGCATACAGCTTTAACAGTTATTTTGATTATTCAGTTGTTTACATTTTGAGGGTCGTCTACAAAGCTTGTGCTGAAATTTGTAGAGACACTAGTACAACGAATTGACAAACAATTTTCAGCAAGGCAACATGTTTGTTTTCAATGCACATTATACATTAGTGATATCCAATTGATTTAATGTTAGTAATATTGGAGAGTATTATATATTTAAAAGTTATAAGTGTTTTGGAACAGTATAACTTTCTGGTAGAATATGTGTTTTATAACTGACCCTCAAGTATGACATGTCCTCTCTATGTTACTCTGTTGAGTACAGTTATTCACGGAAACCATGAAAAACTTTAGAAACTCAACTGTGTATTTTTAGAAAGAGTGACCTTTAGTTAATGACAAATGGCAGGGTTGTCAGGTTTTTGCCATGAGTGGAAAAAAACCATGGTAAAAACCGGAAAAAACCGGCAAGGAAAAAACTGGGTGGCAAAAATCAAAATAATTTATGTATAAAATTAATATAAAAAAACACAACAACAAACAAATACAATTTAAATTTAATGAGATAGGGTTCAATGTGTTTATATATGCACCTGGTGTTCATATTAAGTAGGGGAAAGGAGAAGACAGACATTTGACTTGAATGCCATGTCTGAGTCAAGACACCTGTTATGCAGCAAAAAACAGGAGAACAAAATCCAACTCAGGTGATAATGGCCTCTTTATTATTGAACTGGGGATACTGGGGCTAGCTAATGGGGCTGCTAATCACTGGAATGTTCCTCAGGGGAACAATTAATGGGTTCCAGAACAAACAGGTACTGAAATTTCAGAGCATGCACCACATTGGATTGTAGTTGTGTGTTAGGCATTCATCTGGCACTTAACATTAATGGGCATGTCCTTGTGGCCTATCATAGAGTTGCTTGCATCATTTTCATGGGTTTAAATTCTTCTAAGCCATTGTAAGACAACCATTCCATTTCTGAATTCACTCACTATAACTACATGTACCTTCATCACTTGCATATAGATCTACAATAATTATGTCAACAAGAGGAGGAAGAAATAAAGACCCAGTATGGGACTTTTTCAACAAGGTAGAAAAAGATGGAAAGACTCTTGCCCGTTGCAAGAAGTGTGGTCATGAGCAAAGCAACAAAGCAGAGCGTATGAGAAAACACCAGAAGACATGCAGTGAGGTAGTTTCATTTGAATTAAAACGCTCTGCAGAAGAAAATCATGGCCTGGAAACTGAGACAAGCAGTGCTCCAGCTCCAAAGAAAAGAATTCAAACCGACTTGAATAACCAAGTGTTTGTGACATCGGAAGAAACCAAATTAAAGCTGGACTTACTTTTAGCCAAGTTCTTCTTTGCATGTAACATACCATTCTCAGTGAGTGAGCATGCTTCATTTAAAACTTTTGCGTCCACTCTGCGACCTGGATACAAGCCACCAACAAGAAAGAAACTGTCGGGACCACTACTTGATTCTGTTACAGAAGAGCTACAGTTGCAGGTAAAGGCACAAATTGAAGGCAAAGACTGTACTCTTATTGAAGATGGCTGGAGTGACTGCCATAATGATCCTGTGACGGCTACGTGTGTCCATGTTGATAAGAAAGCATTCTTCATTGATGCCAAGTCAACAGGAGCAACAAGCAAAACAGGGGAAAACCTCCGGGATATGTGTAAAGAATCCATAAAAAAGGCATCGTCTTTATATGGATGTACAGTAAAGAATATTGTGACAGATAACGCCAAGAACATGGAAAAAATGCGACGGCTTCTTGATGAGGAAGACAATGACTTGCTTGTGTATGGATGTAATGCCCATTTACTGAATTTGCTAGGACAAGATATTACACCATCATCTGTAATGAAACATGTTGTTGAAGTGCAAAAATACTTCAGAAATCACCACCAGCCCAGCTCATGGCTGGGTGAATGTGAAGGGAGTGTAAAGCCCCAGCTGCCTGGGGACACAAGGTGGAACAGTCAACTGACCTGTCTTGATACATTTCTGAGAAACAGAGAGTTCATGATAAGAATTACTCAGGAACATGGTGACTCTACTGACTCCAACATAGCAAGGAAAGTTAATGATTTCAATTTGTACCAGCAGGCAAAAGATCTCCACAAACAAATGCGACCAATATCTGAAATGTTAGATCGCATTCAGGGTGACTCTGCCAATGCTGCTGATGCCTGCGATGCTTGGTTCACTCTACTTCACCACCCAGATCTGACTGAGCACAAAGATGTCATTAATAGTAGAATGAATCAAGCCCTTCAGCCGTTCCATCTGGCAGCATATCTTCTTCATCCAAAATACAAAGGTGCACATCTTAGTGATAAACAAAAAGAAATTGCAAGAAATTGGATCACACAGAAAAACGAGTGTTACATCTCCTCAGTCATCAGCTTTGAGGCCCAGGCTGAACCATATCCATCCTCTTTCTGGACGACTTCGGCAACAAGCATGGATAGCTGTGTTTGGTGGAAGGCTGTGAACAATTCAAACTTTCTGCCAGGATTTGTTGATCTAATGATTAGACTACAAAAACTGCCCGCAAGTTCTGCTTCAGTTGAAAGAGTGTTTTCAAACTTCAGCCATATACAGTCCAATCTAAGGAACCGGCTTGGGATCGAAAAGGCAGGAAAACTTGTTTTCTGCTACCGAATGCTGAGAGGTTCACAGGAGCTGGAGTACTGATTTTCGTATCATAATCACACAATGTGCAAAGTTGAAGGGAGTAGATGGTGTACCTGGAATAATTATTCCAATAATAAGTTTGTAAAGTTTCACTTTTTATTGAAAATATGCATATATTCAATGGTAAAAAGTGCATGTATTTGTTAATTGAATTTGAATAAAGCAGTTTAAACGTATTGTTTTCAATGTCTATAGATTTTGCCATTTTTGCCGGTTTTTTCCAGTTTTTGCCGGTTTTTTCCAATTTTTGCCATCGGCAAGGAAAAAATAAGTTTTTTCCGGAAAAAACCCAACCCTGAATTGTCAAATGGTATATGTATTTAAAGTACATTTACTCATGAAAAACACGGGGCTTTTGCAAAATACCACTGCATTCCATGAGAAAAATAAATAAATAAATAAATAAATAAATAAATAAAAAAAATTAAAAAAAATAAAATATTGGTCTTTTAACATATTTTGCATAGCAAAGAAATATAAACAAGAGTTAAATACATCATTTTATCAATTGGTAAAATACTATTTTGCATCACCGAAAAATATTCCGCAAGTATATTTCACAATCACCGTCAAATGAAGACAAGTGTTAACACCCTCATTTATATGTTTAATATAAATATACTGGATGTATCTGTGTGTGCGTATGCGTGCGTGTGTGTGTGTGTGCGTGTGTGTGTGTGTGTGTGTGTGTGCGTGCGCGCGTGCGTGTGAGTGTGTTCGTGTGTGCATGCGCGGGCTCGAGCTCGTGTGTGAGTGTGTGCACATATATTTTAAGATAAATCAAGTATCAACCTGTTTAGATGTTAAAGTATATATGTGTAAAGGAATCATTGATGCAATAATTACAAAGGAAAACAGTGATAATGGCCTTATTAGTATTGAAAACATAAACTGTCCAGATTTGGAACAACAGCATTGTTATAGTTGGACAATGATCAGGTGAACAGACTTTATATGAGATTACGGACGGACAAAAACTATATCATAGTAAGCGCAGTATTTTAACAATTGGATAATTGTTAAACAGTGTTTATAATTAGATTCTGTTTGAAGGATAAAAAAAAGCCTTTTTGAATGATACACTTATACTTTCAGATTACTGCTTAAACATAATAGACAATTAATTGTTTAAATCTTAGAAGCAATTCAATGTTTAATACTTTGCGAGAGACAATATAGTACACAATGAGAAGTGATTTACATACCGATTGAAAGGTACACAAAGTAATTTTCCACAGTTTGTAGAGTATCCATTATTGTCACCACTCTAAACACTGGCTCCCGTCTTGAACTTCCTGTTTCGGTACCGGAAATCACTGATTGTGTTGTTTATATTGTCAAATATGTCAAACTTTATCCTTTCCTCGGTGATAGTTTGTCCGAAAACTGCTCCGTTAAAGAACCAGGCGTTCTTTATATCAGGGTGTAGAAATAGCCTATTGATCAGTCCCTGATTGCGCTTTGTAACATCATCAACTAGCTTGAATCCTTTGGTCTTCATCGGAGTTCGTTTCCTCATAATTGCTGATTTTGCATTGTTGTTTCTTAGCTTGAGTATTATTGGTCGAGTTGTGCCCTTCTTTGATGGAATTCGATGTATGGCAATTATGTCCTCTGGCTTCAGTTCGACATCTGCTGTTGTCTTTAGGATATTAGATACGGTTCGGGTTAGACTGGTTTCCGATTCATCGGGTGTTTCTGTGATGTTCATGATTTTAACATTGTTCTTTCTCGAATATTGCTCATTATAATTTGCCAGTTTAAGTGCTTCTCTGCTTGTCTCATAAATGTTTTCAACTTGTGCTTCTAGCTCAGTAATTGCTTTTGTGCTACTGCTCTTAAGATCAACAATCTTTTGTATCAACTGTTCATTTTCGAATTCAAGACCTGCTATTTTTTCTTTGAATGTATTCGTTCTATTCGTTACTTCAGTTTCGATTTGTTTGACCATTGTTTCTTCTATCTTTCTCATTATCGTGGAAACTGTGTTCTTGATCAGATCTTCTATTTCTTCCCGCTTTAACATGCTTTTGAGATCCTCCCTCAATTCACTTATCCCCTCTGTCATAGCTTCTAGCTGTGTATGAATATTTGACAGTTCTTCCATGCTGGTATTGTTACTGTTATTTGAATTAGCACGCTGCTTCTTGGTGGCTGGTTTAGTTTGAGGCTTTTGTCCTTTGAAATTCAGTTTCGGTTGATCGGATTTACCGTTACCACTCATAATGAGGTAATTGTTATTGTTATTGTTATATTGTATTGACACTGTATTGTAGATGTAGATGTAGATGTATTATATAACCCAATCAGTGTATGTACTACGCCGTTTATACAAGGTTTCACGATTACACAGAGAAATATTAATCCAAGTACAGTTATTTTGTAAGTCCAATATGCCAACTGTGTCCAGGGGGCCTTCTCAATGTACTAAACGCTCCAGTTTTTTACCACATAAGAATACACAATCTCACTAAATATCAACATTTATATCCACTTTTTGAAGTTACTAATTTATCCCATGTGATACAGACATGTTCACTTAGTGTTTAGCACCAAACATTACTATGTTCTACCACTATTTCTTATAATAAAGAGCACTTTAAACAGGAGCTGTGATCAGCCAAACATCACTGCTCAAAAATAGACAAGTATAGTAAGTGTAGTTAATGTTTTATGGAATACGCAAATTGTAGTTTCATTAATATTAATTTCATGTAGATGTCCACAAAGATACATAAATGATACAATATACTAATATAATGTGATACAGGCAATACAATAAATATTTTCTTATATGTGACTTTTTATCATCCCAAAACATTAAAGCATCTTTCCAATAATCAACACTTGACCAATTATATTTTTGCCAGAGACGAACATGTTATGTTGAGCAATTCAGAAGGGTATTATAGCGATTTGCCACAATAACCGTTATTATGGCAAATCGCTATAATCGTTAAACGATTCGTCACATAACGATTCGCCATAGGTTCGTAACAATTCGCCACACTAGTAAAGTTCTGCTGTTTGTTGATAATATATGTGTATTTTTTTTTTATTTCATTCGCAAGTCATTGGGTACCCAGGTAGTGAAAATGGACCCGGGTACTCGTCAAAGCTTATCTGACCCGCGGGTATCCGGGTACATTAATAACTTAAATTGATAGTTAATCCTTAACACAATAAAATTCACGTAACAATAATCGTCGTAGTCGTCGACATTGCCATCATTCTCAATATTGCACATAGTGCATTATAAAGTACAAATTAATAAGCTTTATTAGCGATGTTGTATTTATCATATATCGTTAAGTGCAACTGATAGAAAACACACACATTTCCTTTAAATTATAATGATCACCAATTTCCACCAAACATCGTTGTTTTAATCATGAAAGTAGTGTGGCGAATCATAATGAACCTGTGGCGAATAGTTATGAAACTGTTGCAAATCGATATTAAACTTTGGCGAATCGTTATTAGAATGTTAATCATTTACATTAATAGTTTATCTTCTTTTGTGAAATAACTTGGCTACTTTATCGATTACAATACCAATAAAGTATGTCAATTGTGTGGCAATGTAATGTTTGTATGTCTTTTTAGTCTCCAGTATTCAGTTAAAAGTGTTTCTCTATATTTGTGAGATTTTATTTACTGCTGATGCTAACCATCTGCATTGCATGTAATTGTTTGTCTTTTATGTGAATATAGTCTAAAATAACAAGATATGCATGCATATATAAGAATTGAGTACATACAATAATTGATTATGATTACTCTATACAAAGAGAAACATCATTAAAGTTGGGTATTTTTTTTTTGCATTTTAACATAATGTGTTTCATATTGTTTAATATTTTTCATGTAATAATTGACTTTTAAGTGATTTCTAATGCATCCTGTTCAAATTTTATGCCTGATGAAATTATATACCTGGTAGATAAGCACATCTCCTGTATTGATATTGAAGGGTTTTTTAAGCATCAGATGTATGATGTATATATCATATATGTGTATCTCTTAAGCTAATTTAAATATCTGAAAAAATACCGGTATTCATTTTGTGTTTAAAATAACAAAATATTTTGTTAAAGAATAACATATTTTTATATTGAAATGTCCCTGGTTTCTTAGTTGTATTTACTAGTTGTGTACGCTTTTGTTACATGTACAACTATTAAAATATGCTGACCATGATATGATTGCCAGATTAAACTGTAAATGTTTTTAAATGATTAAAACTGTATCTTATCAATAACGTACGTGTTTTGTTTTCCTCTGACAGGTATGACTTACAGAATATTGCAGCATACCTACCATATAGGAAGAAAAATGGATCATATATAGACCCAAATACTGCCCGTATGCAGCCCATATTGAACCCATATAGGACCCATATGCAGCCAATATGGGACCCATATGGGTTTTGCAACTGTTTATACACGTATTAAAAGGTTACATGCTAAATAAATATGTTTCAGCATAGATCAAACATTTTATTATGGGATGTAGGCCTAGATCTTTATTATCACGGAATTGAATTTTCGATTTCATTTCAAGTTTGCATTGAACGTAAGCAGAATAAAATATTATGTCAATTGTCTGCCACTTGTTGTTTTACTCGTCAAAACAGCTGATAACTGTGTCGCTCTATTTGTCACTCTTAACTGTTATCAACTTTTGTTTGTTTTTACAAATGCTTACCATCAAGTAACCAAGTAATAATTATTTAAATATATACTTATTTACTACAGCAACATTGTTTTCAGCAACATTTATTATAAAATTATTAAGTTTGCGTATTTAATATTGGAAATAAATGGATGTATCGACGTGATTACAGACGGAAACACGGAACCTATCAATAAATTCATGGAACCGGAAATGTATGGTGGCATAGAACTGCCTTACGATAACCACATAAGTTTCGCGATAATTATCATGTTAACCACTTAAGTATCGTGTTAACCACATAATTTTCGCGAAAAATATCACGTTAACTAGTTAGCGTTCGCGAAAAGATTCGTGTTACTGCTTATTTATTGCGATATTTATCTGAATATTAAGTTACCGTTTACGAAAATGTTTCTGTTTGATAATTTATTATTAAACTAAATGACCTAAAAGTGCCTATAAGTGACATAAGTTACATTTTCTAGGTCTTCGAATTATCTAACTAACGCGAATTGTATCATGAAAATTATCTGCTAACGTAAATCATAACACGTTAATATTCCTGTTACCACTTAGTTTGCCTGAGGTGTTCCGCAATATGTTGCTAACGCGAACCTTAACACGATAATATTCCTGTTACTAGTTAATTATCTGTTAACGTAAATCATAACACGTTAATATTCTTGATACTACTTAATTTGTTTTCGAGGTCTTCCGCAGTATCTGAATATCGCGATATTTTTTCGTGATAATTATCTAGTAACGTAAATCAAAACACGTTAGTATTCCTGTTACCACTTAATGTTATGTTTTTGTTAACTGAAATCCTGGTGTCAGTTTGGGGCACTTTCAGGCCACATTTCAGTTAAGCAGAAAATAAATGACAAAGAAAACTATCGCGAACACTAACAAGATACAAGATAAATAACACGATACTTAAGTGGTTAACGTGATAATTATCGCGAAACTTATGTGGTTATCGTAAGGCAGTTCTATGCCACCATACGACTGACACTTCCGGAACATAGATTTTAAAGTCATTAGGTATTTGAAATGAAGCAACAACAACAAATAAATAGGTACTCGGGTTATCTATAGGCGGAAAAACCGCTGTCGACCCTGGTTATCCCGTAGTATACACTGAAAATCACTTCTACTGCAGTAGGATCGTACTGTATACTCTATTCGGATGGAGTCGCGGTACGGACGGTGTCGCGGTAAACAATAAACATCATCTAGTGATCATTTCTTGTAAACAAAACCCACGTCTTTTTCTAGTCTCGGCTTCTTATTATGAAAACTATCTGAAAATGCATAGAATATTGCAAAGTACATTCTTTTTTTTTTAAACATGCTTGTATAATGGATTTCTTCTTCGAGTCTCATCCGATTTCATTGCAGAAGATATTGTTTTTACTCTGTCGTCTGCGCCAAATTAGTAGGAGTATTTCCCCGTGGGTTTTGTGCATAAGTTATTTCCTTTCCGGTAATAAAGGTTATACTGTACACTTATTTATTTTTCAAAACTGGCAAGGATTGCTTCCCTTGTTACCGATTACCGCGACTCCGTCGTGCAAAATGTCAAATTTAACTTATAGAATGTGTTGTGTTGTTTGGTGTTGTGCAGGGATTCGAAATGAAATAATTGTTTAATTGTTGTTTGCCATGTGTGTTTAAGACATTTGTACACCTTATAAGGTTATACTGTACACTTATTTATTTTTCAAAACTGGCAAGGATTGCTTCCCTTGTTACCGATTACCGCGACTCCGTCGTGCAAAATGTCAAATTTAACTTATAGAATGTGTTGTGTTGTTTGGTGTTGTGCAGGGATTCGAAATGAAATAATTGTTTAATTGTTGTTTGCCATGTGTGTTTAAGACATTTGTACACCTTATAATCGTTTATTAAAAGTTGTAAGTGTTATCTTTCCATTTTGGTTGCCGACAACATCCTCTTCCGTATGAAAACGACTGTAATGTAACCGAAATAAACTGTTCAACTAATCAGAGCAACCGTTTTATGACGTATTTTCCGGTATTCCCAATTGCCGTTACTATAAATAGCTTCAACAGCGCTTTATTTGAAATCGAAACCTTCACAAAAGTAAGGGTGGTCTGTGTTTGGAATGGAATAAAGATAATAAACCTCTACGAAACTATTTAAAGGTTGCCTTTATTATACAGTTTAAAAACAAATCTGTGTACTAAGTATGCGTCTTATCGATATTCCAGCAATTATTTCTTTAAAAATATCCGCTTAAACTATGCACCGCATTAGATATTAAGTCGGACAGCAAAACATGCAATTTTTATGTTGAATCGGACACTGCCCGTCTCATTTTAAATAACTGGCAATAATTAAGCACAAATTCTATATTTTAAAGTATCCCAATGTTTTCCCATTATTTACAAGTATATGTAAAAGTCAAGTACGACTCCAATTACGCTTACGCATTTGAAACCCTTACTGGGTACCTGGCTATTTTACTTTTTACCATTAAAGATGGTAATTTATATACTGCAGGCTTGTAATAGAAATATTAAAAGTATGACTGAGTTGTTTGTACGTATTCTGGTGCTTTGGTAACGTGCAATTAATTTACTATGTATGCACAAATGTGTAAATATTATGTAAAGTAACTACAAAATATATCTTACAAACATCCAACAATACAACAAAAAATACAACTATTAAGGAAGAATATACGTACGCTATACTGGACTTCAGCCAGCATGCTTACTTGGTTCACAGAAGTACAGATAATACTATGAATGGATGAAAAACGTACGTGATTACTAGTTAGTATAATTACGTTGTCGGTTTGCAATATTCAATTAAAGTGATAAAAAATGGAAAATCGACTAGTGTAAATCTGCGCGAACAACACAATTTAGTATTGTGGTCGGAGACTACGGTGGCATAGGGCTGTGTCGGCGTTAGCTTCGCCGCGACGATATCATGAAAGAAACTTGACGTACTGATTCTCTATCAAGGACCTTGCTACCTTCTAGTTAATATGAAATATGTCTAGAAATATTCAATTTCTGACAGCCTAGAATTTTAGAATTAAAGCTTCCTACTCCGTTGGAATCAGACTCTGACTCCGGAAAGACGAAGCTAAGGGCCACTTTATCCACTTTAACAGAACATACGTTATATTGTGAATTTTTGCTTTGCTTGAGTTACTAGATAGTCATACTATCTGTTCTATGGATGAAATATCATTATTAAATACTATATACGTGTTGGTGTTTTCAGCGTCTACATGTGGTTTAGCAGTTAAATTGTGGCTAATGCCACAACCCTAGTAGATAACGGAATACATATGCCGCACCAGTCACAACGTGTTGTGAGTTTTATGTTCCAAATTCGTTATTGTTAGGTCACTGGCAAGATCTGGCATAGTACATTCGGAAGTCAGAGAGACTCTCCTCGAATGTTGAGTTTGTATTATACTTTGTGCAATGACGTCCCGAGCAGACAAGAGTTTATCCTTTTATAATAATGGGGAATTTCTGCGTTACGCAGGGCTTGCATTAAGGGAAGTTTGGGAGTAATTTACTCAGTTTTTGTCGCACTACTTCAAAAATTGCATCCATGGAAGTTGCAGAACTTCCAAAATTGCAGCCATGGAAGTTCCATCATGCAAGGATGAACAAGTGAGAAGAAAAATTAAGCAATTTATCAAAATGTATACCTCTTTCACTGAATAAATTGGCATATAAACACCTGATGAAAAAGAACTGGTCTTAAAAAACATTGAATTTTATACTTAATTTTATTTCTGAAATGCACAGGACTTATGTAGCGAAATACTGTCAAAACTTCAAATATTATGAGTAAAATTTCCAAAATCAGAGGCCACGAAGTTCAAACTTCCAGTTTTCAAAAGTTAATGCAAGCCGTGGTTACGCCGGAATATTTGCTGATCAGCAAGCTGCATTGAAACATAAAGCATATCATATATCAGACTGTCGGTCTGTCTTGTCACAATTTCACTCCGAAGCGATCTGCCGATGTCTGCCAGTTTACAATACCGCGATTACAAGAACCAGAATAGTGACATGTCGCAACACATCTAGGATCGATATAAACAGTTTTTAAAACCCTAATTGTCCCATACGGCTTGGTCCACGCAGGACCCAGATGGAAACGTATATTGGAACCATACGGGTCCCATAATATTCTTCTGAATTGGGTTGTAATTAGGTATAAATGGAATCTGAATTTCAAATTTAATTACTTCCAAAAATACCATATTCATACTTCAAACCGTTTGACAGTTTAAATATTAATATTCGTTGCCAATTAAATAAAGGCTCGCTTGGCGAAACATGGTAGCCCTCCTAGCACATGCGTATTCTAGTATTGTTTTACATTTAAAGTTGATATATTTCCTTAATTTTTTTTTCATAATTGGCTTGAAACATAATGAAATACATCTAATTTATGGTCATTTACACTGATACATCTCACTGTCAGACTCAATATAAATTTCGTCCGACTCAAAATCGATCTGGGTAGTTGTACTTTGTTTTGCATTTAGTCAATATCGAAGCTGGTTTCCTCGCGAAACCGGTCAAAATGCGTAGTTAGTATAATAGGCTAGGTACCAGTTCGGGAACACCCTGCTCTCAATTCTAAATATAGCTCAAATCCTTCGAAACTGAAAACACTGTCAGACTCACGATCACTTTACCCTATATCGATAATTTGTAAAGTAAATTTTTGTTGTTGTTGCTGCACCTGTAAGGTTATCATTTGAAATTTGATAAATTCGAACCACGCAAGCTGATCAGTGCTTTTTTTTTTAATTAAACAGTTACAAAATAATCAAGATTAGATTAATTGTGTACAAATGGTTTTTCTTCATTTTTTGTTCAAAGACCATTCACTCAATTCACTCAATGTAATTGATACATGTATATATAATTACCGTTATATTGATGGAATATATAGGGAATATTACATTACTGTGGTGTTCCGGTGGCTTGTATCGCTTTAGTTGAATGCGTAATGTTTAATTCCACGAACCGATGTTTTTATCCGCGTATAGATAACGCATAATTTGTAAAATACATTTGATATGAAATTGAATTTTCGGTTTCACTTGAACTTTGCATTGAACGTAAACTATTATGTTAATTGTCTGCCACATGTTTTACTCGTCAAAACAGTTGATAAATGTTTTGCTCTTTTTGTAAATTTTAAGTGTTGTCAACTTTCTTCAAGTTTTTACAAATGCTTACCATCAAGGTACCAAGTAAAAATATTGATATATATATACTTATTTACTACAGCAACATTGTTTTCAACAACATTTATTGTAAAGGTTTGCGTATTAAATATTGGAAATAAATGGATGTATCGACGTGATGACAGACGACGTTTTGTTCCGCGTTGTATTTTCACCTAGTGACTTTCCGTTATAATTGCTTTGGGTTAAATAAAATGCAAGGCTTTGGCTCCCTGTTAGGTTACGCATGCGCAAATAAATTCCTTCATTGTTACATATAAAATATTCAATGTTTGATCTCAATTTTCACCATGACCAAGCGACTTCCCAATATATCACCATACATTGTTGGAAAGATAAGGCCATAACCTTTTGAAAAAACAGCATGTGAAAAATTTCTATAAGTTGTAACTCAAAATATTTACCTTAGAATAAACACACCGGTTTTGACAGGCATGGGGGCTGCCATTTTGTGCATGAATATATGGGCCAAAAGTTATGAAGCTGGGAACCATTTAAGATAAAGTAGTGCCTAAAACTGTCTTTTTTTTCTTGTTGCTTACATATATACCTTTAAAATGATACCAAAACATATCATTTAAACTGTATTTTACAAATTATATGCATCCTGCACTCAACCACATGTGCTTATTATCAACCCTGAGGATGTGACTTCCGTTTTGGTGTAATTTGACCTGTTAGCATGTGCACTTAGCGTTGTTTATCGTTACTGAAACACGGAACCTATGCATAAAATCCCGGAACCGGAAGGATCCGATCGCGATTGACACTTCCGGAACATAGATTTTAAAGTCATTAGGTATTGGAAACACCTACAACAACAAATAAAAAGATACTCGCCTTATCTGTAGGCGGAAAACCGCTGTCGCGCCAAGCGAGACAATGTGCAGTATAGAGATTATATTTTTTCACTAGGGATAGCAACACATAGAATTTTAGTAGCCGGTAAATTGATTTTCGTATTTGAGCTGTTGACAAGTGAGCTGAATATCATTTATAAGACCTAAAACACAATTAAAACGCAAAAAACATCATTCATTGCCTGTGCTCAGGTGAGCACTTTGAACTATCATGGCCCTCTTGTTTCTCCTGTTAACAAAGAGATTTTACATAACGGACACTGGTTTAAATGGTTATTTCCTGAATACGACGTATCTCCTGGCTGTTCCTGTGATATGACATGTTTTTAATTTGAGACTTCTGCATGTTTTCTGCAGCAGGTATTGGTCAGTAAGGGTAATTTTAAAAACGCCTTCCATTTCTGAAGTTAACTGATACCTGTAAAAAAAAAAACACCTAGGCTAGGACAAAATATTTGTGTACTGAAAATGTTTTTTTACTACATTTATATTTTAAGGTCAGCAAATATTATCTAAATGCAATATTAACTACATTACGGTTAACCATGATTTACTTAAATCAGCAATGATGTTCACAAATTGGTGTGTTGTTCAATCAATTCATAGTCATAATCAAGCGCATTATTCGTATTTTCGTTAAATTTTGCTTTTCTGTTAAGTATCGCACCTTTCTGATAGCTATCCAAACTCATTTTAGCCGTTTGTTGACAGCTTTTTCAGTTACTGAAAATTTCCGCCCCCCGCTAACTCAAAATCCTGTACCCGCGCCTGGTATGGGTTGTTATGTTATAAAGGGCTTAAATGTAGGTTGACAATGCTGTTCAATGTATCCTTTAGCATGTAATGTAAATGTGTTCAATTTATATCTTCTTCTTTTTCTTGGTTTTTTTTTTGGGGGGGGGGGGGGATTTTTCGCCGTGTTCAACAGTATTTAAGTCATATAACAGCGGTCAGTTAACCTACCCACACTTTTCCTGGGTAAGCTGGTTTGGTTTACCAGCACTAAGTGCACATACTGCCAGTAACTGACAAAAGCCCTACTTGAATCAGAAGTAGTGGGAGAACGGCCGTAGAAATAATTTCATGACCAATCCCCACACAATGTGGCCGGGCTGGGAGTCGAACCTGCGATCCCCGAATTTGTAGTCCAGCGCTCTACCAACTGAGCTAGCCGGCCCGGCTCAATTTATATTGATGTCTTATGAGATATCATCCATTGTTTTGAACCAAATATTTTCGAAGGAAAATTTCGGTTATTAGATTGGGGTTTGTCGTTGGGCTTTCTGGCGGCGTCAACTTTTCGTTTCCGGTCTCTAAATCGAGAACGGATTTAGATATTTTAATGAAACTTCATACATAGATACCTTATATCGAGACCTAGCTTGGGATTGCATATGGGGTGGGTGGGGTCATGGTAAAAAAAAATTGCTAAAAATAGAAAAACGGTCTCCACTCAATAACTTGAGGACGCATCGAGATATTTTAATGAAACTTCATATATAGATACCTTGTAGCAAGACCACGTTTGGGATTGCATATGGGGTGGGTGAAATCAAGGTCAAGGTGAATGTTACTAAAATACAAAAACGGTTTCTGCTCAATAATTTGAGAACGCATTGCGATATTTTAATGAAACTTTATACACAGATACCTTATAACAAGACCTCGCTTAGGAATGCATATTGCACCCACAACTTTCTTTCATTAGTGTGTTGACTTTAAGGCATTTCGTTCGAAAAATTTGGTTTTCGTAGAATGTCCACGTTTCTTGTTAAGGTATTGAATTGAATTTATTCAAAGTAAAATTGCAGCCTATAAAGATATTTATATGGGACAGAACATATGACTTGTGGCAACTGTGTGACAATTGAAACTAAACAAAATGTTATTTTAATCCACACCAGGAAACACAATTCATACATGCATTTGTTCAGATTATTTTAAAGAAATACTGGTATCTAATACAAGAAAATAACATATAATGCTTAAATTGTACAAGTTTCATTTTTTGTGCATTGAGATTGAACAAATAAATATTTGCTTGTGTCATATACCACATAAAAGAAGACGGAAAGGTTCATGCCTGATGGATTAACTAGGGTTTTCATATATGTTATACCGGTATTTAAATATACCGATAAATACCTCAACATGAAGGGAAGTTAATCTTTCGAAGAAATTCCCTATGGTCTTTTCAAACATTCAGATCACTCTGTAGGACAAAATGGACTAAAAGTAAAGAAACAACTTCCTGAAGTGCCATTTATTTGCCAAAATATTTTAATTCCATTCCAACAAAACCAATGCAGGCATATAATGTACTTACTATTGATCTACTAACAACGCTGTCATATCACAAGTACCTCAAATATGTCAGCGGAACAATAAGTATTAATACAATAGTCTGATTATTTACAAAGACATGCAGCATAAAACAAATAGTAACTTAAACCAAGGACCGCCTACGGGTCCTGGACGCTCGACTTTCTAGTATTCTGACATTTTTTTTAATATAATGGCTTCTTCACTGTGATAAAGTTTTTTCAATTTTAATTCAATACCTCTTCCAGATATTGAAAAATGTGACCTAAAGCTAAAATTGAAAGAGTTACCTTCTCATGTCTGCAGAATGGGGTCAGCACCATAAACAAGTATCTTGAGTTTCAGTTTAATGTCTTTGATAGTTTTTGAGAAATGTTATATTTAACAAAAATGCCTTATAGTTATTGTGAAATTTCACCTAGATAGAAAATTCTAAGTTGAAAAAGGGGCATTAACTCCACCAAAATCCTTGAAAGAGTTACCTCTTCATGTCTGCAGAATGGGGTCAGCACCATAAACAAGTATCTTGAGTTTCAGTTTAATGTTTTTGATAGTTTTTGAGAAATGTTATATTTAACCAAAAATGCCGTATAGTTATTGTGAAATTTGACCTAGATAGAAAATTCTAAGTTGAAAAAGGGGCAATAACTCCAACAAAATCCTTGAAAGAGTTACCTCCTCATGTCTGCAGAATGGGGTCAGCACCATAACAAGTATCTTTAGTTTTAATTTAATGTCATTGATAGTTATTGAGAAATTTTATATTTAACAAAAAATGTCACAATATTCTAAGTTGTAAGTCCAAACAAGAGCAGATAACTAGAAATACAAATCACAGGGTTATATGCCTTGTTGTAATGAATCTTTTGATAGTGAACAAGTATTGAAAGTTTCAAATGGATACCTTTGATAGTTTTTGAGAAATGGACTCAAAATTAACCAAAACACTGAACCAAAAAAACTTAACTAACGCAGACGACAGCGCAACGACAATAACTCGACTTTTGTTTGAAAAGTCGAGCTAAAAATCACATTATTTGTGTAATTTGTTTGCAAGATGTATAATAAGAAAGCTGATTCTTCAATTTCTGTTCTTTTCTACGTAGAAAACCAATCTGACATATCTACTATCCACATAACAAGACATTATCATTTAACAATAGGAATTTGTTATTTCAATATGTGAATATGGACTTTAAAAAAAGACAATCGGCGTTGAAATTAATATTGAGATGTCATTGCTTGTCCTAAATATACAATAGTTATACAAGAGGACCAAGATGATCGGTTACGTGACTTCTCGGACCCCAATTTTTTCGGTCCCTACTTAGGAGAATATCGGACCCCAGATTTTTCGGTCGCTTCTAAGGAGATTGATCGGACACCATAAGAAAACGTATCGGCCCAAAAATTAATTTGAGATAAACTTAATCATTATTAATATCTGTACCGTGAATAAACCGATCATATACCGCCCCTGTTTTCGCCAGGGCCATCCTTAAAAAAATGTTTGTTTGCGGTGACCCTACACAGAATTTTGAAGGTGGTTAGGTATGTCGATTTTCATTAAAAAAAACAAAAAAACTTTTTTTTGGTGGGGGGAACAAATGTAGACGACCCCTAGACATGGACCAAATTGTATAAACACAAAATACAAGAGCAAAACACATTGCTTAGTGTATGCCAGTGGCATATTCTTTGTTCAAAGTGGAAATATTAATGCAAGGTTATTAGAATTCAGTGTTTAGTTAATATAAAAACGTTATGAATTAATTACGAACAAAATATGATATAACTAAAATGTTCGAATGAAAAAAAAATGCTTCACGGACTCAAATAAAAACTTGTGAGTCGGGCCAATTTGTGTGAGTCGGTCGCGTTACCGAAAACAAACAATTTTTTAAGGATGGCGCAGTGATACATGAATATCTTAAATACTAGTATTTTCGTAAACATAATTCATACATTAATTTGACAGGCAAATTTAACAAATTAACATCGTCAGAAAATAATAGCGGGAACGAATGAAAATTATGATATATCGCAGCCATGTGTACATAGTTATGTTAAATAATATACTTTGTATCATTAGTATTGCACAAAGTGTATTCATGCTACGCAAATGAAGTTAAAGCAACATGAATAACATTTCGACGTATCTACGAGGCTTCTTTCACCATATTTTACTTATATAAAGATGTTGAACATTTTTATAACTTGAATAACATGTACTGGAGAAGTTGTTAGAAAGGTACAATTATAAATAATTATTGATAAAACGCAACCACAATTCAAATATAAATTAACGTGCACAGAAGTTTATAAATATAAATTCCCCATTAATTGAAATTCTCGGGTTTAGGATTCTCCGGACGCTAATTGATGCGTGTGCATTAACACAGCTTGACCGCGCGCTATTTTCAGAATGAATCACTCTGCTGCTGGAGTGTGCTGTACTCGCTAGAATACGTTCACGGGCACGACTGTCGGTCAAACGTACAATAATATTTTTACACAATGATAAAATAATAGGAAATATAATTTACATTAAGTTTGCTAATATTTTTTTGCTTATTTATCAGAAAAATACCAGAAATTTACCACTTCATATTTTGTGTTTGTCACAAGAAAAATTAACACTATTGACAGGCAGACGTGACGCAACCTCAACAGACAACACTGTACGTCGTGCCCGTGAATTGTAAGCATTGTAATTGCTCGTTATAGAGCGCGCCGATTATGTAGGCTAAAAAAAATAGTTATTTCATTATGTGAATGAATATAACATTCTGACATACAATGAGTAAAATTGTTAATAATTATGGTCAGTTCTAGAGTGTATGTCGACGATATGTTTATAACTTAATTTTTGCCGCTTACGAAAACAATTATGTAAATTTTAATCCTCAAAAGTATGCAACAGTTATTGGTATACATTAAACCATTGTTGTAAATTTGCATTTCCTAAAATTAGAAAATTTGACCAATTATATTGGCATTCAATTTTCCTGCTGCATAATTATCGCAAGAAATCTAGGTCAAAACTAGTATTGTAGTATGGTTAATTATATCAGTCTTAAACATGGTCCTTTCTGTCAGCAACTTGGGCCATCAATGACTAAGGGCTGGACTATCATGGAATTAAGCCTTCCAGTCCCGACACCCAACGTGCTGCACAATAAAATTTGCTTTACACAATTTTGAGTGGAAACCTAGAAGAGTACCCATCTCATAGAGAGGAATAAATCGAATGTTACAGATATTTTTAATGATGATTTTAGAACAAGAATAAACATAATTCTACCATAAATATAGGCAATAAACTGTCACCGAGTACAATTGTTAACATAAATTATACATAAAATTTAGCTTGGATACACATTTACTTCTACCTGACACTCATGAACACTATAAGCATAATTCCGTGCTTGAACTATACCTATTTATTCTTGGTTCTATACTTGGCTTTGTTTGTGCATGTGTTTTAAATGTTCATTGATACCACAACTATATTTTATTTGACCTACCTATATGTACTCTTATCCTGTCAGTAATATCAATTAAACTTATTCCAAAACATAAACTAAAAATAATACATTCATTGTTACAATGAAACATATTTGTAGCATATGTACACGCATAAAGAATGATATAACCAATAAACCCTACCATGAATAATGCTAGCACAAAGGTCAGTGTAAGATTAATTTGTCCTACAGTTTTATTGTATTTGTTATTTTAGTGACAAGTTAAAATGAAATTAAGGAATGGAATTCAACAATAAAGTAGCCTGTTCACCTGTATTATAGCATTACTTAACCTTTAATCATATATATATAAATATATATATTTAACGAGTTTAAATGAAATACAAAACTTAAATAAATAAAAAAGTAAACATACCAACGCAAGGATTTTACGTTGTCCGCGTTTTTATTATGTGCTTGTCCACGATTTTATTTCGCGCCAAGTGTTTGCCTATGGTCACGTGGTACTCTATACTGGCAGGTATTTAAACGAGCTATGCTCGGACACAGTTAAATCTGAGCGAGGAGGTTGCAAGGCACCAAACGGCCATCTTGAAAAATTACGTCATCGGTTATCTCGCTGTAAATCTTTTGTTTTGAAATAAGTTTGCTGTTAGTGTATAAACTATCACAAATAAACAAAACATTGTGGGATTGTTACCTTTTGTAAATATTGTAAAACCAAACTTTGAGTTTTTCTTCATATAACTGAAAGAGACGAACGTGTAAACATACACACTCCAATGTTTACTGTTCGCTGCAAGCTGATACTAAAGTTGTTAAGATTTATGGTTTAAAATCATATTTCTTCATTGTTTCTAAATGAAATCATTTCTAACATATTATTTTAGTTTAAACCTATTTATTGTAGCTCGATTGCACCGAAAGACTAATGCTTGTGACACCATCGAGTCCGTTTTCTGGGTAGAACCAGTACTTGGTGTCTTTTGAGGAGATCTTGGGAACGCTCCTAGAGTGGGGATCGAACCCGTGACATCCTGATCGCTATGCGGACACCATATCCTCTACGCCACCGCGACCTCTAACATATCATTTTCTGAAAGAAAACCAAACTTATGTTCGATGTTGACAATAAGGCATTAAATTGAAAAGATAAATATTTACCGCGAAATAGAGATACCGCGAGAATACAGATGCCGACTATATACTATAAATACATAAAATATATAAAATGAATAACTCCTTGTAAATTATTAATTTAATTTTATAAAGTAAAATGACGTTGGTTATAAATCATGGCATATCTTCACTAACAACGTTTTTCTAGATTTTATACCTTAAACAAAAATGTTCAGCTGTCAAACGTCGCCATTTTGAAATCTTGGCGCCCCTGCCCCTGCCCCCGCGTTGTCTCAGAGGTTACTTTCCACTTGTCGGAAGTGGCCGATGTGATCAGAGTGTGCCAAGGCTTAACGGTCGGTAACCTGGTGCCAAACAGTCAATTACACATTTATCTCATAGACGTCTATAAGGCCTAGCTAGGTCACACTGTCACGAATTTGGATGTGATTGCCCACTATTTACAAAATCTTGGTGGAACGTGGTGAAGCGTGAACACATACGTGCCGGCATCTGTGTGAATCTTGAAGAATCTTGAATGATCCTTGCTCAATAGAATAAAAATGTATACATTTCAATTTGATTTGTAGAGTTAATATTAGTCTCTAGTAAAGCTGTTATCTTAATTACACACAAAGAAGTCCATGATGGCTCCACTCAGTATTGTTAAAGATAGACATATTACTTTTATGAAAGGCTTGAACATATGTTATAAAATGGAACAATAAACATAATAAAATTATGGTCTTTGTATTCATTTGTATAGCTGGTTAACTGTCATATTTCTTTAGCTCACCGTTTTACCTTTGCGTATCAAAAACTAAATAATTGCCATATATGAGACCCAGGTATATGTTCTTTTCCCTGGTATCCATATCTTCGCACTAAGAATAAAGCTGTATTATCATCTACACTTGCTGTATTCAAATTTGTCTGAGATCTGATGGTTATCGACAAACAGAAGATGTTTGGTGTCGATTGGGTGGAAAATAAAGTACCGGTACCCTTCCTGCATAAAGTCTTTTTTTTTCCATATATTTTCACCCGGGCAATAACCCCGGTGTTATTGACTGAATTGGTCGATTTTATGACGCTGCTGTGATATTATACGTATATTGTCCAACACAAACTGTGTAAAAAAAATTGATCAAGATTTGATGACAAATTAAATCACTGACCTAGAATATTTGCATTTTCTTTTACAAACAATTGGTCATAACTCCGTAGTTCCAGCTATGATCTTATGGCCACATATACGACAAGTCTCTACATAGAAAATGAGAATTTTTGTTATATTTTGTCAATCGAACGAAGGGTCATAACCTCGATGTTTGTAGTTCTTTTTGCCGTGGGCATATGTTATACTGTCAAACACAAACTGAAGAATTGGTCTAGATAGGATGAAAAATGAAGTACATCTGTTTGAAAAAGGCAAATTTTGCTTTTTCCTCAAAAAAAGCAACTTAACTCTAGGGTTTCTAGATTTGGCCCCATTATGGATTCCAAGCAAGATATCATGACGAAGGAAGACAGCCAACCCATGATAGATCCCCTGTACCAATTGCTCACCAAGGAATTCGTGTTGCGGTGAGCTAAAAATAACAAAAAGCAAGTTAAGGGTAAACAAATATATTGCTTATTTCTTCAGACCCTTAGCATTACATGTTGTTTTATCTATGCCATGTTTGTTGTATTTTTTTTAATAAGTTTTGCATTTTTGTCCCCATTAAAGATTTATAGTGTGTGTATGATTGCTTAAGTTTTCAATAATTCCTTTCTTTGATATGTATCTTGTCAATAGTCCAGCGCGTTAATGGGATAATGCAGTTAAAAAAATGTATTTACAAAAACATGTTTTATGCCTATTTCCTTCATAATTGCTATATAAATCAGACACATATTTATTGCTACACCTAAATAAAACCATGTAAATCATTTAAACTTTGCAGTCTATGGTGTATTTGCTTTAATTTCAGCAATCCTGATTAATCGGTTATTTAACCAGAACTTGTTGCTGATTAATCGACTAAAATTTTGGACATTGATTAACAACACTAAATTTCTAATTTGGGAAACATGGGGATTCCCCTAGTTGTAATCATTTTGTTACTAGTAAGTTTTCAATAGGTTTACTTAAATGCACCGATGCAAATGGAAACTCCATGTGCAACAATCTCGCTTCTCAGCGCGGCGCAAAAATCGATACTTCTTACGTAAAATTTACATTGATTTGATAGGGAGCTTTAAATATTCGTTGCTTTTTTGTCTCAGAAAAACACAAACGGAGTTGAACAGAGAATTTTATGCTCTTTAACATGGTACCATTTATTTTATTTTATTTTAAAATTTAGGCGGGGGAATTTGCACTTTTGTAACATCATCCTATTTCCTATAGAAATCAATAGAACCTCGGTCGGAAATATCGTGCATTTTCAACTTGATCGCATAAAAAAATAAACTTCCCCTTGTTTGTCAGAAAAGTATAAACAGATTTGAAAAATTCATTCTTTGCTTGTTCGAGTGGTGTTAATTTTGTTTATTTATTAAAAATTTTGGCGGGGGAATTTAGGCGAACGATCAAGCTTCTAACAAATATTTAGTCTTAAGTAACATAGTTTTAGCCATATCAATTCAACTTCTCGTATCAGTTTGTATAAATAACGCTTTTATAAACGAGTATAGCATAAAATACAATAGGATTTTTCGCATATTTCTATCGATACGCCATTTTGTTTCAAACCGGATGTGACGTATATTCTTCCCACCGCTTTAATTGTTTTCTATATAGACTGCAAAAATAACTCGTGTTATTTCACTAAGTTACAATAACATAAAACACAATTTATATTAAGTAGGATGTGTCAGATAAATGTAGGTTAAAAACATATTCTTATGTAAGTATTTGGCAATATTTGATAAAAATAGACTATACATATTTCTTACTGTATTCGTCTTTGACATCTGCTGCAAGTCTGTGTTATCAACATCAGTATTTCTGAATCTAAACTACGTGACAAAGGATTAAAATATTTTATCTTTGAGATTAATGGAAATGGATCCTTAGTAGTCGGGGCTTCCTGCTGTCACCACGACCGAGATCATAATTGTTATGGCCCCGACAAATAACGATGACAATATCCTGTGTATTCCAAGTTTTTGACATGACAAATCCTGATTGCTGATTGGTTGATAGGTTTACGAATCATTTAATAATACTGGACTTAGACGTAATCGAATTTGTTGCATTATTTCAGCCTTATGCATTTGCGATTTAAATTCAACTATATCTTTGTAAGCAAACAATAAGAAATTAGCAAAAAATGCAGCGTTTTTTTTTGTATACGTAATAAAAGGGAAATAAAAAACAACAGCATATTTCACGTAGTGTTTTAATGTTTTTAAAGCTCAATTTACTGTTTATTTCAAAACAAATGTTTTATATAATTCTAATTTATGGCTAAATAAAATGCCCGTCTAATTAAATTGTCCAAGATTGTAAAGTTAATATGATGTTAATATAATAATATACAGTCTGTTGCTGAATCATTGATTATTAAAAATGCGAAAATAATTAATCCAAAAATTGTTTCGCTATCCCGATTATAGATATGTTGAACATATATTTGTAGCAATAAATTATGATAATATGCAGTGTGCAAGTATTTTTGGAAAAGTAGAGTATTGCTTAAAATAAATCACAGTATTGGTGCCACTAACAAAAAAAGCAAGTACAGTCCCAGCCAGCAAGCATATATCTGATAGATATCGGTAGATCGATATCGCATTGACAAACGGCTCGATATCTATCCGTTATCGCTAGCAAGCGTAGGCCGACTGTACATATCGGATAGATATCGGCCAGTTGTCGGCTATCGATATAATAGTTCGATATCTATCCGTTCTCTATCCGATATAGTTATGGTGAAAAATAAAAAGTAGATGTATACATTTAGTGTATGTGAAATATGTTTAAAAAAATCCATATATGAGTGGCATTTCTTCAATATGTGTTACGTTGTCGTCATTTTAAGTAACGATGTCGGATCGATGTAGGGCCGATATCGTTCATGGCAAGCATTAATTTCTCTTTATTTTCATAAAATTATAAATTATTTATGTGTATAAATCCGGCAATACTAACGAGTATTTTACTGAAATGAATGTGCGTTTAATGACTCCACAAATCTAATTTGAAATAGCTTCGACATTATTTTCGTCGAACAAAATCGTTTTCGGTTGGCGCAAAATTCTTGCTCGTTTAAACTTGAACCGTTGATCTCCATTAAGTAAAGCAACATTAAAATGTTCAGTTTCCTCTTCAACGCAGAAAAAACATCAAGAAGTAAGTACTTATGACTATTTGTAGACATCGTGTTTCTTTATATCAGTTATTCAAAATTTATTAGGTCATGTAGGCGTAGAAAAATCCAGGTTATTGAAATGTAACGTATTTTCGCGAGTATTGTATATTATTAGTAGTATTCTCAATGACCCTATTACCGGTGTATACGTAGTACCGGGGTATTCCGATTTTCGTATTTTAAAATGGACAGGATAGTCATATCCGGTTTCGTTTTAAGACAATCGTTCGCGCCAACTGTTATCTAACAAAAAATGGAAACAATGTTGTCCTAAAATGTAAATAGATAAAGAAATAGCAATAATTTCTTCAAGCTATTCTATTTTTGCCTAAATTATTGTGTTTTCAGGCATAATATTTCTCCATTTTTATAAAGTACATGACAAAACACCACATCTCAGCGTTCCGAATTTTTCAATGTTGTAATCAAATCCCATAGTGCACTTACCTCATTTCATAAAGTTGCTTATCCTACTGAACTAAACTTCGGACCATTCTCGCAAATCAATTTATTTCAATTACAAATGTCACATTGACCATGAAAAGGTAGGAAGTCCGAAATGATTGTATGTTTATTTTGCTTGTATTTGCAGCATATAGCTATTGGAAAACAAATGAGAACCCCGTCAGCTGAGTATATACAGTGTTGATTTGATTTTATGGGCTTATTTAGAATATAATCGTCAGCTCAGAGTGTCTGGTTTTCCAGAAACCACATTGAAGGACAGAACCTATTCACCCCATATATTCAACAAGTCCTTTTTTTCTCTTAAATATCACAAATATAAATTCAAAATGATACATCATAATCTTTGTTGTTTTCTGCAGTATTCTAAATGTGTCAGCATGCAGAAGTTTAATGCAGTAAAACTGTGTGTGTGAATTTTATATATGCACCGGTAATAGGTAACAACAAAAACAAATATGGCGACCATGACATGGTTAGAAAACTAGGTCAAATAAACGAAATACGATAGAATATACATGTAAAAATATTTATTTATTTATTAAAACATATTTTTTGTTTTAAAAAAGGTAATACTTATGTAAATTATAGGACCATACAATTTACAATTTTATTCAAATGTTAAGTACACCGGTAATAGGGTCAAGCAGCATATATTACGATACTGTTTTGTCATATATACGAATGTAAGTATTTACAGCGAGATAAGTTATTTTTTTACATGTAACAGGTTCAATATATTTCAAATATTTGTATTTTAAAGGCTTACAGTTTCAATTTATTTTTATTTTGACAGTATTGTATACATTATATTCAAAGGGACTTGTTCACAGATTGTTGTATTTTTTTTGTTGCATGCCATTCATTGTCTTAACTTTACAGATTTAAGCATCGAAACTAAAAAGCTCAAGTATAATGACGAGAGAAAAAAAGTTGCTCCCACCGGGGTTCGAACCTCAGACCTCTAGATCAAAAAGCTACCGCCTTAACCACTCGGCCATTCCAACATTTATATATATATGAATGCATTATATATTTTATTATATGATTGTATAATTTATGTAAGCGATCCACGTGTTTGTCATCAATTTTAACGAAAACAACAGAAACACTCCAAATTATTCCATCGTTTAGCGTTACAAACGCTTTATGATTTTCTACATTTCCACTGATGATTACTCATTAACAAAACGGTATTTATAGTATATTTCTATGTCCTTTGTGTTATTTCGCTCATTTATTTATGCTATTCTTTCATTGTGGGAATCTGTGACAAAAAGTTGGAAAATTGTCAGTTGGCCAATCTGTGAACTGGTCCCTTTAAATAAATGAATACTCTAAACTAATGAACCCACAATTAAAACGAATTATACTGAAAACAATATTGTTTTCAGACGAATTGCCTGCTTCGCAATGGTGACTCTTGGGCCTCTTTGGATGACAATAATGTCTTGGACTTGATAACGTTCATCACTGACATCACTGACAAACCGGCTGCATATTTATATGGACATATTCATCTAAGTTGAATTTGTCATTTGGACAGATGAAGGTAATCAAATATACATTGGATGTAGTAATACTTGGTCAGAACATGCAGTTCACTTCTATTGATGTGAGCAAGTTAGTAACACACTGTTTAAGGCTTAAACTTTAAGCAGTTTCTGCATAACACCATAACAGCTTTTTGGGATTGTTTTATTATAATTTGGTTCTCAAACGTATAAAATGTTTTGAGAAGATAGAATTATATTATATTTTTTTATAATTTAAGTAACGGATTGTTTGATTGTCATAACGATGAAAGCACATTTTTTGGTGAAAATAATGATTTTATTCTTCCTAATGAGTATTTTACAGAATTAGATGAGCAATTTACCGTTAGTGAAATAATTCAAGCTGTAAAGTCATTGAAACGTAACAAGGCTTATGGAGGTGATTGTATTTTAAATGAGTACATAATTGAAAGTATTGATATTTTATCATCGCATTGTGTGTGATTTGTTTAATTGTATTTTGATTTCGGGCTATTTTCCAGATAAATGGACGGAAGGTATTATTATCCCGCTGTACAAAAAGGTCACAACAACGATGTCAATAATTACAGAGGTATAACACTAGTCAGTCGTTTAGCAAAGCTTTTTACTACGGTTCTTAATAAGCGGATTGAGCAATTTTGTAACGAACTCGGATGCTCAATTACTTAATTGTGGCATACGTGAAAAACTTTTAAGAATTGTAAAGGACATTTACCATAAAGTCAAATCTTGTGTTAAATTGGCTCATTGGTATCCAGAATAAAATGTTTAATTTTCTGAGCGTAAGTTAAGTAAATCTCGTCAAACTGAATAATGATCAGTTCAGATGTTCAACTACTTTTTGATTGGCTGTGAGATTAAAGAACAGAACAGAACAGAACAGATATTTTATTAAGACTTGTACAAGGTACATCGTCTACAATAAATGAATATAAGTATACATATATATAAAGTATACGTGACAAAAACATAAGGGAAACAATATTTTTTTTTTTATTTTTTTTTTATTTTTTTTTTTTGGAAAATAACATTTATTTCACAGCTCCATACCGTACAGAGTTTTTTTGTGTTAGTTTCATTTTTATGTGTTAGAAACAATTGTCAATGATGTAGATACACAAACATTCCATATGATGTAGCAGTTAACACATTACAAAATACATCTATTACTTAGTAAATACTGTTTACAATGGATTAGCTGTACTGCAAATATTTGCAGCAAATCATGCTGCAAAAATATTTGAGTTTGCAGAGTAAAGAAAAAAAAAAAAAAATAAATAAAAAAAATAAAAAAATAAAAAAAAAAAAATAAAAAAATTGAACACAGTGTACTGACAATATATAATAAGGTTAGTGTATATTTTAATATCATATTAGCATACTTTTGGGTTCATTGTATCAAGAGTCTTACAACTGACCAATTCGGAAACTCGTTCTCACACCAAGTGTGTTTTTGGATTTCCCATGCTATCTGCAGATTTTTCTTAAGTCCTTGAATGGTCGGAATTCTATTTGATTTTTTACACATACAAATGTACCTTTTTGTTTGAAGTAACAAAATGTTTACATGAGTCATTTTTTCGTTACAAATTCCAAGAAGCATGTCTTGACATGAAAGTGAAGGCAAGTTAATATGATTTAAGGCTATCTAATTTTTGATATGGTTAACAATTGGCTGTATGTGTTCACATTCCCAGAACAGATGAATTAATGTCTCCTCATGTGTCTTGCAAAAAATACACATGTTGTCGTTTACAATTTTCATTTTATGTAACAAAGATCTAGTTCCTAAAATTCTATGAACAATTCTAGTCTGCAACCATTGTATGTATGTGTCTCTGGAGACTCTAAAAACAAAACTGTGCGTATACCTCCAATCTATATTATCAAAAGTTCCATTCCATTTAATTTGACTTGAAGGTTTTTCATTGTTTAAGATAAATTTGTTATAAGCCGTTTTATTATGATTTTTTGCTAAAACAATTTCATTTAAATAAAATGAAATAAATACGCCTTTGATATTGGGTTTACTTGTGTCTCCGGAAGCAAAACCAGATTTTCTAAAGAACTCAGACACAGCTTTTTTAAATCCTTCGTAAAATAGAAAATTCAATTTTTTCCCGGTACAGGTTTCAATATCTTGTTTATTCCTAAACTCTCCAGATGAGCATAATATGTCTCTTACATATCGAATTCCTCTGTCATACATATTTTTTTCATAAATATATTTCAAGCCAATCTGAAAATTGTTATTATAGAATAATGGCATGTTCAATATATCATCAAATTTACAAACTTTCATTTTATTCATATACATACAATAATATGTAAGAACATCCTTCCAGAAGCAATTACGCAAACAATTTACAATTTTCTCGACATAAGCACTCCCCATGTTTAACATTTTTTTTTACATCGAACAAGGAATATACTAGTTGAAAACATTTACCTGTACATGTTGCAATTTTCTTTATCCAAGTTAATTTCATACTTTTTTCAAAAGATAAAATATCAAGCATATTAAGTCCACCGTCTTCATAAGGTTTAATTAAAACATTGTGTTTAATTTTTATAGGTCCATCCCAAATGAAATTGTGAAAGCAATCATGTATTTGCTTTAATATTTTTGATCCTGGGCTGGGAAGAGCAATGAACAAATGTGTGAAAAGAGGAAGTAACAAAGATTTTACTACGGTAATTTTCCCTAATGGTGTCATATTTCTTCTTTTCCAAAAGTTTATACTATTTTGTAAATTTGTCAACTTACTAGAAAAATTTAGGTCTATTATATTTTCCAAATTTACATCAAATATAATGCCCAACACTTTAAAACGTGTGGTACCCCAAAGAAGTTTGTACTTAGTTTTAATTGAGTGGGTACTGTATTTCTTGGATCCTATCCATATCAAGGGAAACAATATGTTATTATCATATAATTGGTATATTTTTAACATACGAGTACAGTGTATGTGCACAGTTACGACAGCAAAGTTAAGTATGTACTTATAACGGAGGATGAACGTTTTAATTTTCCTACCGTTCTATATTTAAAAGTGAGTTTCTTAGAATAAGTGCTTCCTTAACATACAAAGATATTTTTATTAATCTGGTTTTATCTCTTGTATTAAGTAATTGTAAACACTTATATACTGATGGATGTTTGTAGTAAAAAGTTTGTATATATTTCTTTCTTATGTCAGAGTAACATTTACATACACAAATAAAATGATATTCATCTTCAATGTCTTGAGTATTGCAACATAAACAATGTCTTTCATCACGTACTATTCTGTTTTGGCTATATCTTCCCGTTTGTATTCTGAGTGGTAGTCCACTCACTCTAAGCTTACAAAAATAAGGTTTTAAGGATCTTGGTAAATATATCTAGGTAATTTTCATAATCTAAAGTGTTTTTAACATGTCTATAGATATATAACACAGAGTTATTTTCCAAATTTGCGTACCATTCTTGTTTAAAAGAATAGAAAATTCTACTTTTAAATTTATTTATGAACAATTCTGTATTGACACTTTGAATGTTTTCAAAAATAAATGAAAAACCATAATCATTTAATAACTGTCTAACATTCGAGACCCAATTTTTACAGCCATTGTAACTATCTCTAACAGCTTGGTTATATACAGATTGTAATATAATATTTTCAGCCTTAACAATTTTAAGCCAAAATTTTAAAATTTTAACAAAAATGTTGATATACAAAGGATATCTTCCAAGTTCACCATAGACGCATGCATTACAAGTATTAGTTCGAACTTTTAATAATATTTTACAAAACTTAAGATGAATTCTTTCAATATGTTTCGATTTTTTAAAGCCCCAAATTTCACAGGAATAGTTCAATATAGATGTAACAAATGCATCAAATAGTTGACAAAAGGTTTTAGGACTCTTATCGAATTCCTTACATTTACACAATAACAAGTTCATGGCCTTTAGGGCTTTACCATAAAGGTATTCTTCCTGATGTGAAAAATTACCAGTGTAACTAAAAACAGTACCCAAATAGGTGAAATAATTAACAGATTCGATGAATTGGCCATTGTATGTCCAGCGCTCGGTGTTTAGTAACCCACCTCGTTTTTGAAATACCATGATTTTTGTTTTCGATGTATTTACTTGTAGCCCCCATGCATTACAATATGACAATAAATTATCTAGATGGATTTGTGCTTCTTCAGGCGTTTTTTAATTTGTTGAACAAGTATATAGAATTTCATACTTGTTTTTGTTTTTGTATAGTACACTGCAGTTTGTTATTAAAAATTCCACTCCCACCCTCCCAGAAGTATATTATAAGTAAAATTATGTTATTTTACGTTTTTGACAAACTTATTTGTAAGTTAAAATTTGGATAACAAAATGAGAATTTCTTAAATTATTGTGATCTACTTAACGTACATAATTGTTTATTAGTGTAAATATTAAACATATATTATTGCACAATATATAATGATTTATAAACATTGCTTTAGTTTGAATATTCTACGAATTATTACATTATGTATCTAGTATCATCTATTACATTGCCGTTTTGTCTTTTTGTATATTAATTGAAATTGCATGTTGATTAATTAGATATCAATATTGTGAATTGTGATTTCAATTTGCTGTGTTACAAGGACAAATAAAAAATATGTAATTATTGATTCGCTTGTTTTTCAAATTATTCTTAAACGGAAATTCATGTGCATGGTCATAATAACTTAAGAGAATGAAAATTGTGTACTAATTTTTCTGACTACTTTGAATTTGCAGTTGGTTTACGTCAGGGCGAGGTTATGTCCCGTCTCCTATTTTCTATCTTTGTTGGGGATTTAGATTTGTTTTTGCAAAAAGAAAGTGGTAATGGCTTATCACTAGATGATATTTTGTTAATACTTTTGTTATTTGCAGATGATATGGTTATAATTGGTAAAAAACCATCTGAAGTACACCAGCATTTAGATAATTTAAACACATATTGTGAATTATGGGGGCTAAAGGTAAATACTTTAAAGACGAAAATTATGGTTTTTCGTAAAAGAGGTGGATTATTGATTTCAGAACATTGGACATATAATGGTCAATATATCGAAGTAGTGAATGATTTTAATTCAAGTTTCAAGTTTTATTGGTTTATCGGCAAACAGCCTTTGACCATTAATATACAACTACACGACATATGGTCAAGGTACAGTAGTTCATACAAATACAGTCCATTTAAATAACTATGCATTGCAATAATTACTGTTTGAATATGAAGTATACAAGAGAAATATTAGGAAATATACAATGGAATTATATCAGTTCAAACATAAATAAAATGTACATGGAAGATATAGTGTCACGTGAAACTAAATAAACATTAAGAAGCAGCTAAAACTTGTAATGCTTCCTCACGGAGTTTCATAGCATCTGTGATAAATCTGGCAACATTGTTGATTACTCAACTATTTGTACAGGAAATAATATTTTTAAATTTCGTAAGGTTATGCCAGTTGGATCGTATACCATATTTTGTATGAAGATCTCTATAAGTTGGACAACAGAGAAAGAAGTGGTATTCGGATTCCACAGTATTTAAGGTACATAGTTTACATTTGCGTTCTTTTCTGGCTATGTTAGTGTATCTACCAGTCTCAATTTATAATTTATCAGCACTTAATCTAAATCTTGCTGAAAAACTTGCTTTTGAGTTTTATTAATAATACAATTTAAATATTGTTCATACTGAAATTCAGACTTAAACATTCGATAGTACTCTAATTTAGGTTGATTATAAATTGTATCGCGCCAATGTTGGATATACTGATCTTTTAACCTCTGATTTATCTAATTAGTGTAATTACAATTTTCAGTTAAAACATTAAAAATATTTCCGTATCCTAAATGTTCTAACTCGTGTTTTACAAACACACACCATAAATTACAGTTTCTAATAATTTCGTTGTAGAAGTTGCATTGTTAGGAGACTCGGGGTTTTGCTTAATTATTTAGGTACAGTATTTAACTACACTGGTAAGTTCTTTTTGAGTCATGAGCATTTGGTTGGTACAGCTTTAAAAGCGATGAATATCTTATTGTGTAAATGTAATGAGTTTGACTTTAGCCCAAAAATACTGTCAGTTGTTTGATGCATTTGTTGGATCGATATTGAATTATTCATGTGAAGTTTGGGGTTACATTAAATCGAAAGAGATTGAAAGAGTTCATCTAAAGTTTGTAAAAGGCTTTTAAAGGTAAAAATTAACACTTGTAACGTAACCACATACAGTGAACTAGAGCGTTATCCACTGTATAATAATAGATATAAAATACTGGCTCAAGATATTGAACTCAGAAAATATTATCATTGAAACTATTTATATTCAATCTGTTATTGATTGTGATAATGGACATTTAAATTGGGTATCGAATGTGAGAAAGCTTCTTACAGATTACGGTTTTGCATATGTTTTGTAAATGCTAGTAATATTAACAGAGATGTATTCATGAGTGAATTTAAAACGCGAATAATAGATAGATCTACGTGCAAGCAGGAAGTTTTTTTTTTCCAGAATTAACAACAGTTCAATGCTAAATGTGTATACATATTTTAAAACGTCTCATTATTACGAAACGTATTTAGATATTGTCCCTAAACGTTTGCGGCTATACTTGTGTCGGCTGAGATTAAATGGTCTCCCACTTAGAATTCAAACAGGAAGATATAGTAATAATCGTATTCCACGTGATGAAAGATATTGCTTATTCTGTAACTCTTCAGATATTGAAGACGAATGCCATTTTGTTATAATATGTAAAAAAAAATCTGACCTGAGAAAAAAAAAAATAATGTTATAAAATACTACTTTGAAAACCCATCTGGTTTTTAATTTATTCAACTCCTTAACTCAAACAATAAAACGGAAATTATTAACTTGTGTAAATATATTAAGCAAGCTCTGTATATTAGAAATACACTTACAGTTGTAAACATTTAATACAAAGGTTCATCCTCCTTATCTATTAATTAAACATAATGTTAAACACTTTCTTTTGCTATGTCATGTCGATTGTATATATTTTATGTAAATATGTGTTGTAGACGAGTTACTTTGTGCAAGTCTTAAATAAACATCTGTTCTGTTCTGTTCATAAAAAAATAATATAAATGAGCAACATAAACAACTAGGAGGATTAACTACCAAACATATGATGTGTGATCTGTCTGAAAAATGATGGGAGTTTTATATTTTAAATCATACTTCTTTATTATTATACTTGCCTGGAAATATAAACGACACACAATAATTATGGATAAGCTAGATTGACGATCAACGAAAAGGTAAGTAATAAAAATTGGCATAATTTACTAATAAATGATGCCATTTAATCGTCCCGCAAGACGTTGTTTATACGACAAAATTCATTTTAAATAGCTGTTGTGGCATGTTAAAAGTAACCAGAACGCATGCGCAGTGACTTACAATACCTAAAAACAAAAATATTGTCATTTTAAGCATCAAACTAATAATTTTCAAATTTTACATCAGCAACATTGTATTATACTGATTTTTATCTACAACAGTACATGTATGTCAGAGCTTTGCCGTTCACCTTTGAATGAGGAACCTATAGTTTAAAATTAATTTCCGTGACTCAATACGGAAATAAACGAGCGGGTTGGTTCGTGGAACATTACCGTTGTAGCAGTATACATGTTCACCACGGCGTTTGTTGGGGGGTAATAAACAAATAACAATCTTGGTATACGTATCATAGACCTTATAATCTGGAGTTTTTGGTTTATTTTAGATAATAAAATCCCGAAGGAAATTTAGATGTATTTTTTGTTATAATAATGCATTAAGAGTTACATTCCTTGAGATATTTCAGAGTATGCATGCTAATTTATAGCAGAAGACATACGTTGAATTATTGTTTAATTAAATATAAGAAATGATGCCTAAATATTTGTTAAGTTCTATATTAATTAGATCTTAACATATAAAATGAAAATAGGATCATGCAGGCGTTATATAGGTCGGTGGTATAATCAGCAAATAACGGTCATTATACGTGGGTGCTTCCCTAATTGTTTTTAAAACTATATTGTTTAGTTGTAAGTGCCAAACTGTGGATGTTTTGGCAAGGGTCCGCCAACTTGTCTGAAAATGGGCTCTATGCCTGGTCTCCACGGATAGGCGAAGGTGAAAAATGGGGTAACTAAATAATTTGCTTGAGTTTCATATTGCACAAGTGTCGTATTTTTTTCGTGTTATATACTAGTTATTATTAATAATTATTATAACTATAATGAAGAAGAAGAAGAAGATGATGATTACTATTATTATTATTATTATTAACATTTATTCTTATTATTATCAACATTTACTATTGTTATTATTATTATTATTATTATTATTATTAACAGTAGTAGTATTATTATTAGTATTATTATCATTAACAGTAATAGTAGTATTGTTAGTAGTAGTTGTTGTTGTTGCATTTGTAGTAGTTGTTACTATTAAGACTATGGATTAATTGTTAACCTTAATATTTTCCAAGAGACTGAGAGAATACAATTTGACAAGAGGGCCATGATGGCCCAAAGCGCTCACCTGAGAACTGGTACAGATGAAGACCATACTGTTGTGACAGGTTTGAGAATTAAGGTATCTGAACAATACGCAAAGGGGGATAGGATCAATTTGATTTAAAACATCGGTTAGTGCAATGGGCTTACTAAAGTACAAGTTGGGTAGTGGATGTGCGGTATTTTTGCTAATGGTTCTCAAATCATTTTTCTCGATATTCTTACCTGACCCTTTTTCATTAAGCCAGTGACAATTCTGGAAAATGCAGAACCAGTAGATTTTGATGTCTTTTTGCAGACAGTTTTGGAGAACTAGTTGCAATGCGATAATTGCGATGGCTGTGCTTATAAGGTATAGTTTTGCTTTTTCTTTGATAATGTTCTGTCCAATGATGATAAATGATGTTAATGCAGGCTCTGAAGCCATCAATGTTGCATGTACAAATAACTGCATGCAAAGTCTGCAACTGTTGGAAATCAAATTTTATCAATCAATTTTTATGGCCGTACGCAAACTGTATGTTTGGTCAACACTGAATAAGGAAGAAACGTAGAAATTTTTCGAACGAAATGCATAAAAGACAGCACAATAATGAAAGAAAGTTCTGGGTGCCATATGCATTCCTAAGCCATCAATGTTGCATGTACAAATAACTGAATGCAAGGTTTGCAACTGTTGGAAATAAAATGTTATCAATTTTTATGGTCATACGCACACTGTGTAAGTTTGGTCAACATTGAATAAAAAACCGTGTGTGCAAGCCAATCATTGATAACTTGTTGATGTGCTCAGGTGAGCTAATAAACGCAGAAGTGTGCCGCTATATCTCTTACATACTGATACACTTTAGCAAAAACACTGCGCTAACAGGACAGCCAGATAAAATTGTTGAAGGTTTGTAAGTGTTAAATTTATTACGGATTGAATAATAGATAAGACAGTATCGATCATAAGATAAAATCGACAGCAGCCGAAAAACTTCGGCAGATTTCCGATTAGTACCGAACAGCTGACTGTCTATCGGGAAGTACTATTGATTTTATCAGCTTGACTATCTGGGTTAAAGGCCTAGTTTAAGGAATGTCTGGCATCTCCATGGGGTATTCCAGTATGTGTATTGGTCCACCATAACATCCCTTATCATTATCTCCAATCTTTTCTCTCAGCTGATTTAGCAATGGCTAAGTGCACTGTTTCCTCTGCAGCAGTGTACTGATATCAGCTGATAAGGGTCGCCACACTATGTTCACACTGTGGCCACAGTAGGGTGCCAATACTCAGGGGTATAAGACCCCATATTTGGGGGGGGGGGGGGGCGGAGTCAAATGAAGAAGGATTAAACTAGGCCTATAAGAAGAAAAGCGAGATTGTTCAGTATGTTTAGGTTACAGAAAATGCAAGTACAGACACATGTACAAAAAGCATTGATATAAACTGTTACCGTTCAGAATTTTTTTAAAAGGTTTCACGTCTGTCATAAACTATTTTTAATGTCCTCATTTTTAGACTTTTTCTGCAAAATTAAACAATTTGTTTATGGCAATAATATCTCTGAGCAGTTCGCAGCCCTTTTTTTGGAGGGGTGGGGTGGGGGTAAGGGAGTCCTTTCACGAGGGGAATTAAACGGTAAAAGTGGGCTTTTCGGGGAGTTTGTAAAATCATTATTATATACTATAGTTTCTTATTATACATCTACCATATAATACAAATGTACATAAATTGTTATGTAAATCATTTATTAAATGCATTAAACTGGGTTTCCTGAAAAAAATTTAATTGTTCACGAAAGTTCCTCTACCTTTGCGAAGTTTTGTCCGATTTTGTTAATTTTTTTTATATATAAAGTAAAAATTCTGAGGGGAATTTTAAGGTTAAAATAGGGGAAAGATATATACTTTTTAGTAGTGTAATGGGACCTGGTTCCATATCAGATGTAAGCAAAATGATAACAGAGATATTGCCCATCTTGTAAAGTAAAATGCATATCTTGATACTTTTGATAAATACTTCAATGTATCCTTCCAGTCTTAACCAAACAAAATTAAGCCAGAGTTTATGTTCTCGACTGACTAATGGAAATAGACAGATCAGACAGTTAATTCATGTTGATTGATTTTGATCCTCTAATTAATGCATGTCGATGGGTCAGCGCAAAATTACATGTTATATAGCATAGTTTTTTCTTGAACCATCGATGTGCAAAATAGGGAATTTATGTTCGGATCCAGTTCTGTTCATTTAAAACCAGCTTGCTGAGAGATTATAAATTACAGCAGTTCGCAATTAAAAGTTAGAATTAGTCAGGTTGGTCATCTACACAAGAGTTAATGCCTCTTTGTTACACAATATCAGTTGTATTGAATGCATGATTGGTCGGGCATATATGTTTGATTTATACTTCACATGCAAAACTAGTTCTCCCACAAGAGCACAGTCAAATGGTTTGGCTGAAGTCATGGTCAAAACAGCCAAACGCATCCTGGTCAAGGCAAAAGAAGCCAAGACTGACCCATATATTGCAATTCATGATTTATACTTTACAGTCATGTAAAGATGTAAATATATATCATGGATATAATTATAGACAAGATAAGAGGTGTAAATCCAAGGCGATTGCCCTTTTTTGGCACGTTGGTACTAATCAACCAGCCCAGCTTTAGCTGATTGTTTTAACTGGTTGCTGTAATAATATAATAAAGAAGTTTGATAACTAAACTGTTTGCTGCAAGCAAGGTTGCGATTTTTTTTACTCTTTATCTACATGAAAGCAATGACATAATCTGAATGTTTAAGATAATAATGATCAGAATTCCACTATTCCCAATGTGGTCACAAAAGGTCATAGTTCATTCTGACCACAGGCCAATTGCAGCCATCATGAGAAAACCTTTGTCTGCAGCACCACCTAGTTTGCAGAGAATGTTACTCATAATTCAGAAATATGACACTGAGGTCAAATATGTGCCTGGGAAACAAATTCCCATTAGCGACCTGCTGTCAAGACAACCAATGGGTCATATGCTTGACGAATTTGAGGGGCTTGACTTGCATGACAATAGACTGGAGCAGTTGAGAGTCGACACATGTCGTGACTCACAAATGCAAACATTGAAACGGACTATAGACACTGGTTGGCCGGAAACCAGTCTGGGCTGTCATAGCTCCATAATTGATTCACAGAGACGAGCTGTCAACAGGTGATGGTTTGATATTTCGGGGACAAACAATTTTGATTCCCAAGCAGTCACGTGCAGACTTGATTGAAAAAGTTCATGTTGGTCACATGGGCGTAGACAAACCAATAAGCAGGCCAAAGATGCATTTTTCTGGCCTGGGATGGTAAAGGAAATCACAGAATATGTACTGAATTGTCCTATCTGTATGAAACACAGAGCATTCAATGTCAAAATACCCATTTGTCACATGAAACACCAAAACGACCATGTCAATTTGTGCATAGCGACATATTTCATTTTGATGGGAACGATTATCTGTTGATAGTTGATTCCTACAGTAGACATTTTGAGATACACTGGCTACCGACCGCCAAATTCTCAAACGATCATACAGAAACTGCGTGCACATTTCAGTAGATTTGGTGTGCCAGATGTATTGTTCAGTGATAACGGAAGTCAATACACATCACAAGCATTTCTTGATTTTGCAAATAAGTGGAATTTCACATGTACAACTAGTTCTCCCACAAGAGCACAGTCAAATGGTTTGGCTGAAGTCATGGCCAAAACAGCCAAACGCATCCTTGTCAAGGCAAAAGAAGCCAAAACTGACCCATATATTGCAATTCTTGAGTATTGAAATACTCCATTGCACGACATAGGATTTTCACCTGCACAGTTGTTGCAATGTAGACGCACAAGGTCAATAATTCCAGTTAAAACTGAGAAATTGATTCCTCAGACAGTAAATACATCAGTTGGCAAAAACAAATCAACATGGCATAATCTAAGCAGAAACAGTAATATGTAGGTCTTCTAAACAGTTCACACCACTCTCACCAAATCAGAGTGTCAGACATCAAGTTAGTAAAACTTGGTTGCCAGCCAAGATTATTTCTAAACACAATGACCGATCATATAACATTCAAACACCTGATGAAGCTGCATACCGCAGAAATCGCCAATTACTCATGAATACAAATGAGAAATGTCAAGACATTCAGGAATTTGCCCCTAATGTCACTATAGAACAAATGAACTCCACACAGCCTAGCAAAACACCAGAACAACAGCAGTTTAATTCACCTAATAAAAACAATGCTGCAAATCCAATCCCTGGGAACCAAACTTGCCTAAATTCAGGTATACCAACAAGATCTGGAAGGCTTGTCAAGCCAAATAAATTGTTTTCAGGAGATGAATGGGTGAAGTAATTAACTGTAAAAAACAATGTTGTGTGTGCTATCTGACATTTAATGGCGTTAAATGATAACAGTCGTGCGTAGAATGAGTTTCACTTGAAACATGATCTACATGAAGCGTGCCATTGCTGATAAACTTGATTGTTTTCAGTATGGAATGTTTTTACTGATATGAAAGAGTTTATTATGAGAATGTGTGATTTTATTTCATGAATGTTTTTCTTTTCTAATGATAATACTTGATTTTTAATTAGCATAAGTAAACATATGTTATCATTAATGAAATAATTATTTGTTTATTTTATGTGTCATATATTTGTCATTGATATTTTATGATATAATGTGTTCAAAGAGTTGTTTGCATCTTGAAAACGTATTTCTTATAAAAAGAGGGAGATGTTCCAGTATTCAGTTTCCTATTACATGAAACAGACTATATCTAATTTGCATGCCCAAAAGCTAATACATATAAGAGATGCATTAGAATGCTAGAATAAAATATATAACTTCACACTTGTGTTGTTACTAAGTCATTTGACTATATACATTTGTATACAAGAAACCTACAACACTACAACATACGATATTATAACAGTCGTTAAAAAATGCACTAAAATACCAAGGTGCACAAGTTCACATGCTGATTAAAATGTTTATATAGTTTCATAACTCAAACTCAAGCAGTAATACTTTTAGAGTTACACGCGACACAGGTCCAAAAATGTCATTTTTGTATAAAAAAGGGCCATAACTCCGCTGATGTCACAAAAAAACTGCACAAAAATACCCAGGTGCACAAGTTCACATGCCGATTAATATGTTTATAAAGTTTCATCACTCTAGCAGTAATACTTTTTGAGTTACGCGGGACACAAGTCAAAAAATGTCATTTTTTGCTTAAAAATAGGCCATATCTCAGCTGATGGAAAAAACTGCACCAAAATACCCAGGTGCACAAATTCACATGCTGATTAATATGTTTATAAAGTTTCATCACTGAAGCAGTAATACTTTCCGAGTTACGCGCGACACAAGCCCATAACTCCGCTGAGGTCGGAGAAAACTTCACCAAAATACCCAGGTGCACAATCCCCGATGCAGATGAATATGCTTATAAAGTTTCACCACTCTAGCAGTTATACTTTTTGAGTTACGCGCGACACAAAAATCCGACGGACGGACGGACAGATGGACAGACGGACGGACAAGGGCAAATGCCCCCCCCCCCCTTTGAAGTGGGGGTATTAAAACGCCGAACATTCCTGAAAAAAAATAAGTACATCACAATAAATGAAATACATATTAAATTTTTAGTATGTAAACCTGTTGACATAAACAATGCTGAACAAATCCGAAACAGATATGAATGAAATAAGTTCAATAAGATGTTAGAAATACAGCTTCAAATGCGTAGAAAAAATGTCTGTACATCAGAATCAAAAAAAGCATGTTCACAGGATACTCATACTGCTCAAGTTCATTGCCTCGGAAAATAACCAACTGTCAGGTTACTGCACTACGGCACCGTACACGTGGGACAGCTTACTCAAAAGTCTGTTGACCGACATGGCTCCCGTACCGTACTCCTCCCACGCGGTGAAGATCTTGGTCTCTCAAGTTCTTGTTGCTTTCCTCTGCGTTTTCTTTAGATTTTATCAGACACTAGCTTGACGTGCGTTTCCACAAACGGCTAGTTTGTGGAAACGCACGTCAAGCTAGTGTCTGAGATGTGTGCAATGCTCAGGGGAATGTAAAAGGGTGGTGGTCCGGTTCTTCTGAATTTAAGGCGATGGTGCAAGCCTGAAAGGAAGAGCAAACCAATATATTACCGTTTTAATCATTCTTTTTTACTTCTTAACATGAATTACGCCTATTTGCAATGTTTGTTGACAAACATTTAATACTCCTGGCTTATCCGCTCCATATCTTTTCACCGCTTTTACAAAATGACAGTGATGTGACACTGCATCTGTCCTGACGGAAGTAGAACACTAACTGCATGCATGTCCGTCCGTCTGGTCGACCGTCCGTACGAATGTCTGTTAGACATAAAACTTGTCCGATCTATAGATTTCTAATATCGTACTGGTTATGAAAAACGATCGACCTCCAGGTTAACGAAAGGGTTCTCGCTAACGTTACGCGCGACCACCCGGTATAAAAAAGAGCTATGCTCGGAACCAGTTGAATCTCTGCGCGGAGGTTGGAGATTTAACTGTGTCCGAGCAACCTCCGCGCCGAGATTTAACTGTGTCCGAGCATAGCTCATTAAATCCCTGCCGGAATGAAGTTCCACGTGACCATAGGCAAACACTTGATCAAAACGTGTACAACGTAAAATCCTTGCGTTGTTTTGTTTACCTTTTTATTTATATATTTTTTGTTTTTCATTTTAACTCGTAATATTTATACCTGGACCAATAATACAACATGCCTGCGTCATTGTTATAAAATAACAAGAGTGCCATTGTCATAAAGATACGCCCGTCAAAAGAGCATTGTTAGGGGTAAAGATTCAACAACTAAAGAGAGAAAATCCATCTATTCGCTCGACAAAGATATGTTGTGGACAAAGTGTTCAGGACTGATTTCTTATATTTGAACTTTGACCTTGAATTGTGACCTTGACCTTGGACCTAGGGACCTGGTTTTTGCACGCGACAATCAGTCTCACCATGCTTATCACTTTTGCCAAGTTATTTGAAAATACATCAATGCTGGACAAAGATATGCTCCGGACAAACTGTACGGATTTATTTCTTATATTTGACCTTTGACCTTGAATCGTGACCTTGACATTGGACATCGGGACCTGGTTCTTGTGCGCGACACTCTGTCTCACCATGCTTATCACTTCTGTCAAGTTATTTGAAAATCAATGCATGCTGGACAAAGACACACCCCGGCAAAAGTGGTAAGGATTGATTACTTTAATTTGTCTTTTGACCTGAAATTGTGACCCTGACCTTGGATCTTGGGACCTGGTTTTTGCGCGCGGCACTCCGTCTCACCATGCTAAACACTTCTGCCACGTTATTTGAAAATTCCTCAATGCCTGACAAAGATATGCATGCTCCGGACAAAGTGGTAAGGATTGATTTTTTATATTTGACATTTGACCTTGAATTATAACATTGACCTTGGACCTAGGGAATTGGTTCTTGCGCGCGACACTGCTTCTCACCATTCTTATCACTTCTGCCAAGTTATTTGAAAATGCATCCATGCCTGACAAAGATATGTTCCGGACAAAGTGGTAAGGATTGAATTCATATATTTGACCTTTGACCATAAATTGTGACCTTGACCTTGGACCTGGTTCTTGTGCGCGACACTCTGTCTCACTATGCTTATCACTTCTTCTAAATTATTTGAAAACCATCCATGCTGGACAAAAAGATGCTCCTGACAAAGTGCTAAGGTTGATTTCTTATATTAGACCTTTGACCTTGAATTGTGACCTTGACCTTGGAATTAGGAACCTGGTTCTTGCGCGCGACACTCCGTCTCACGATGCGTATCACTTCTGCCAAGTTATTTAAAAATCCGTCAATGCTGGGCAAAGATAATTATGCTCTGGACAAAGTGGTAAGGATTGATTTCTATTATTTGACCTTTGACGTTGAATTGTGACCTTGACCTTGGGAACAGGTTCTTGCTCGCCACAGTCCGTCTAACCATGATTATCACTTCTGCCAAGTTATTTGAAAATCCATCAATGCTGGACAAAGATAATTATGCTCCGTACAAAGTGGTAAGGATTGATTTCTTATATTTGACCTTTGACCTTAAATTGTGACCCTGACCTTGGTGCTAGGGACCTGGTTCTTGCGCGCGACACTCCGTCTTATCATGCTTATCACTTATGTCAAGTTAATTGACAATCCATCCATGCTGGACAAAGTTATGCTCCGGACAAAGATTTCCCACCGCCCGCTTGGGCGTTCCCATAATACGACCCGTTTTTCATAATGATATAAATTAATCATACAGTATAATTAATTTATTTTGTAAAAAACAAATCTCCATTCTCCACAATATCGTCCCCCCTGAAAACTTCCAAATCTGTAAGTTTTAACTGGTGATGACACTGGCAACTAAAGCGTATCCACTGCGAGGAGTTTGAAGTTTAATGCTTCCACGTCTCGACCGGTATGATTAAACATCTAAAACCAGCGAAAACCTACTTAAAATAAAAAGAAAGTCGCTCGAAAATCTAAATTATTGTGTGTAAACATACTAGTAGTAACGTAAATCTACTTCAAATAACGAAAACCCGCGAAAACCATAATTTAACTGCGAAATCCCGTGAATTGTGCACAATTCCATCGGTTTTCGTGTGTTTTCTCTGGTTTTCGCGATTTTCGTTAGTTTAAATTGGTTCCTTGGATTTTCGCAAATTAAAGTAGGTTTTGTATGTTTCTGTTGGTTTTTGCTGATAAGTTTTAAGTGTTTTATTGGGGTTTTGCAGGTTTCTGTTAATCAAGTAGGTTTCCGTGGGTTTTACGGGTTTCGGTGTTTAGTCAGGTTTATGGCAAAACCCATAGATATATAAACCTAGATGCCGCATCGCCTATTACCCGTATGCAAGTGAAATGCGTCTGAGCGTCCGCCATATTGGTGCGGTCGTCGATTGTAAACATTGCTATGATTTCTTTGCAAGGTTTTCCATAATTAGGCTTTTAATTTGATAATCTGAGGAAAAATCTTAAAATTAATATTGTTTTATATTGGTCTTGTGAATATTTTCTCTAATTATAAACAATAACTATATTCCTTCGTGGAATATAATTGTAATTATGAATATAAACGGATTTTGGATGAACACCACTCAGTCTGAATGCTGATTCGATTTCGGCTAAAAATATTTCTGCTAATGACAATGTTCACGTAGCTGACAAATGATTTGCGAAAATTGATGGCAACAGTTAATACAACTCAGCTTGAAATGTACTAGCCGTATAGATGGATTAAGTATGCCAATACATTTATCCTAGAAGGTGTGTGTATTACTCTCATGCATCATCATGGATAATGGTGTTGTGCAGTGCTTAGATAACAACAATCTTCATTTATGCTTACAAATCTGGATTGATACTGACATTAGACTGCAGAGGCACCATTAGCAAAAATGTTGGAAAATTCCCATTCCGCCTGGAAAGACAGGTATATAAACAATGCAATTCAATTTTATGAATATTTTGTTCCATGTATTTGTTTAAAATGACTGCAGTCTGTTAGAATCTAATTGCCCTGCAATTCCCATTTGCAAAAACGTATGTTATCCTTGTTCAAACACATGTCATTCATGTTCACTTTGAATTTACTGTCTTTACACTTTAATTTGTTATGCTGTTTGCTGTAATTTTTCTTAAAAATCCACTTGCCTGAATGGAAATTTGCCATTTTTGTCACTGGTCAAAAGCAAATTAAGATGACCAGCTACCAGCAAAATATTACTTGTTGATGCCTAACTACAGTATTGTTATCAGACTCTGTTTCAGTGAGAAAAACTAATCTTAGTATTTTAATTGTATAAATGGATTAAATAATCAATTAGATCTACACATCTGAAATGTTAATTTTAATAGAACTTAATAATGGATGTTACTAAGAAATATAACACTGTAATGTACTTGTTTATTTGTTAAATATTACATTTTTTCTTATTGAAAGAGAAATAGTGTTGACATAATTTAGAAATATGTTAAATCATTTGTTAAGTCCTATTTAAATAGTTCTTTTTCTTTTAGATTTAATAGCTAATGATTTTTCAGAAATATCTATTTTCCTTCTTCAGATGAAACAGCCAAACATTTTAAAAAATAAGCTATGTTAACATTACTGGCAATGCTTGTAAGGTTGCTAAAGTGCAAATAAAGCCTTCTATCTCTCTTTGACCACATATGTGGGCAAACCTAGTGGTAAACAACCTGGTAATATACAATAAAGAATACTGCATTTATATAATTAGTGTTGCTATATATTTATTTCATTATATATAATATAGTTGTGTTTGCAATAAAACTGTACACACCACACATTGCTTAAACTTTTCTTGTTTGCAATATGCATGCAAAGTTGGAACTATGTGACAAAGACTACAAACACTACTGTAGTCTACATAAATTATTCTGAAAATATACTGGATTTGCATACAATTCTGAATGCAAATATGATATACCTTGTAATATAGGTTTTTACATTGTTCTAGCCTTTTAAAGGTTAGCCACTGGAGGTCTTCAAAGCATTTTTCTATTTATTAATGGGTAACCAGGTTACTGAGGCATGGTGGTTTCACTGTATTATAATGTGGTCTCCATTTGTCCATTTTAGCCATATTGTACATGTATAGACAGGTTGTTGCTTAGAAATACAAATTGGTAGCCACGTTTTTTTATTGTGCCCGTCAGTTTGAAATAAAAATTGTGAATTTTCCTCGAGTTGCAGAGGTATAATCATGTGTAATGGATATGGTGTCTGCCTTTTGATTGAATGATTCTGAGTATGATCCATATTAATGGAGCATTTGAATGGTCTTTCTCAAAAAGACACCAAGTACTGAATCTACTCTGGAAACAGATTAATCATTAATTCATTGTCAAAATATCTCAATAATAGTCAGGCTTTCTACACAGTAAAACTAAAATAAATAGTTTTAAACTAAATATGATTTTTAATTTTCCCTTATTTTTCCAGCATGGATTTTTTTTACACATTTTCCGTAAGTAAATAGCAGCCATAAACAAACACCTGGTAATGTTATCCATTATTTATTCAACAATATTAAAAAAACAGCCCACACAATACACCCAATGTGGTAACTTTTTTCCAAAATATAATAGATCAATTTGCTTAAATAGTCATTTGTTTTCACAATTTTCCCTTTCTTTGAAGATTACAAAAGGGTGTGATTTTAGAAATACTTCAGTGAAGAAAATTGAGTTTGCTAGAATATATAAAAACCACTTAACAAATCACTGTAACAAACACTATACTACAGAGTCTGAGGCTTGCAGAACTATAATGATATTTTATATATTCTCAGAAAAGTCATGAATACATATTTAATGGCAGTATTAATATCAGTCAATTCAATTTCATGAATGTTGTTGTTGCACTGGATTGACGAAATGCATGCCATCTTTTTCAAAGCATATTCATGGGTCCCCCTGAAAAAAAACCATACATTATTTCTGGCATATTTGAATATTTCTAGTGCATGAATTATGATCTATTATTATTATTATAATAGTAGTAATAATAATTATTATTAAACAGCTTTAATAGATAATATTTTATAATACAATTATGTGTTGTTTCAAATAATTAAAACACGATTTAAATGGAATGTTGTTAAACAAAAAGCAAAAAAATAATAATGAAAACAAACAATAAATTATTTGTAATAATACAATGAAAATAAATAATAAATACTTATTTGTAAAAGTACAATCTAATAATAATAATAATAATAAAAGATCTAATAATAATAAAAATAATTATATTATTAATTTATTATTATAATAATAATAAATCTAATAATAATAATAATTATTATATTATTAATTTATTATTATTATTATTGTTATGTCATTGTAAAAATATAATATTATTATTGCCTTATCCATTTTTGTATTTAGATGATTTTTAAATAATAAGTCTTTGCTTTATTAACACTTACGGCAAATATTAAACTAATTATCATTATCATTTATAAGCAGAATAAAAGTTACAATACCATTTTTATTGACCATTACCTTTGTGAAATTATTCCTCTACGCCTTGGTTGTATGCATTGACAATCTCTTCAGCAAAAAGACGCAAATGTGTTAAGAAATGAAAAAAAATCCTTCAATTCCAGGATAAGGTCTAAGTGTTTGTTTACAATGGACGACCTTTCCAATATGGCGGACGCGCTGACGCATCCTATTGGATGTGACTAGGCATCTAGTTTTCTATATCTCTGGCAAACCGGCCCCAGTCAAAACCGGTCCCCAAAAAGCAAAACCGGCCCCACATGTGATCGCATAATGACTAAACCGGCTGCAAGATACAAAAAGATAGTGTTATTTTGGAGTGTTTTTTTTTCATTATTTAGTTTTTACTATTCTCATACGTTACGTAATTCACGAATTAATTATCAATGACAACATGATTGACACACAAAATCACCACCACCTATAAAAAGTACCGGTACATGGGAAGACGATGATCGGATCTTAAATTTGCAATAATATTTCTAAATTTCGAATTTTACATTTTATTGTAGTAAACCGATTTTTCAAAAACGGTTTAAAATTCTTTGTAAAGATACAATTAGGAACTTGAAATCATTTACATCGACTCGTCAATGTAAAATTAAAACATATTGTAACCTATTTCGCAAAATAATAATAATACGGTTAAAGTTTACTGATTCTGGATATATGCTTCTTTATTTTATTTATGAATTTAATAGAATTCGCAAATAAACGGCATTTATACATACGTTAATGCATTTAAATCGATTTACAAAATGTATAGTGCACGCGCTTACTACATAAAGTAACTCAATTACTGTATGCATTACATCTTAACAAAAACACATTGATGACATTACCCCGAAATGTGTGAAAAACATTACGTAACAATTTGATAATTCAATTGAAACTAGCACCTCCCAAAATGTTTTTTTTGTTGTTGTACACTTAAATTGTGAATATTATCAAATTTGCAAAAATGTATTGTGTGCTTTTGGAGTAATTTGTTTTCAAAATTAATAAATAAGTATTTAAATATATGTACTTAATGTCTTCTAAATTAAAATGTTATTTCTTCCCAAATGCATAATTCATGTTGTTTTTTTTTCTATTGATATGTACATAACAAATTTTACATAACACTTTTACTACTTCAATACAGCGCTTGCCATAACATATCATAATTATACATTTTTATTACAATTAACTCTTTTTTTTTCAAATTAACGATTCATATGTTTTCATATACATGTATATACGCTTGAGAAATTGTATGACTATAATAAGAATTATATATATTTTAATACACTTGGAAACACAAAATTTCATCTAATTCTGTATCATATACAATGCAACAATAATCAACAAACAACTTCAAACAATTAATTTCAACATAATTATATACTAAGTAATTTTAATTTTGTAATAACACAACCTTTTTATAGTTGCTCTATATGTAGTTGCTAATTCAGGCACTAATTAAGCCTCATTTGATTTTAAACCGATACACAATATAACAATTAACCAAACGCCGCTCCAAATAGTTTATTTTAACATTCAAATACATAAAATAATATCCATTCAATTCTTAGATAAATAATATGGGGCCGGTTTTACACCATTGGGGCCGGTTTTGCCTAAATGTAGGGCCGGTTTTGCTTTTTTTGGGCTGATTCAGACTGGGGCCGGTTTTGCCTGCTCCCGTTTAGTCATACCCCTTCCCGTCTTAACGCTTTACCGTTTTGACTTGAAACCTCCATGTGGGATTACCTTGGGGAAATTATTTAGACTACAAACGTACTGCTAGCTAGACTAGAGTCTATTCAAATGGCCGCGTCCATGCAGCAAGGGTCATCAGTCCAACAGGCGCAGTCCATAGCTCCGAAAGATGTAGAGATCGATCCTGTCGTGAAAGTAAAACAATCACTCCTTCCCAGATTGAAAGAATCAATTGTGGTAGGTGTTGTATCATTGACTACTGTCTCAGTGTCTAAATCCGACACAAATCCGCCACCTGCCTAAATCCGCCACCCCATCCGAATAAGCGTTTTTTACGGGCCATTTCTAGTTTGTTGATCTCAATGAATCAGATACTTTCCCTTAGCAACTCTGACGAGTTTTCATCTTGATATGTGCATAAAATGATAAATGAATATTTGATCCAAATATTTTGTATGTAACCCCTAAATGCAAATCAAAGCGCAGAAGGTACTGCAGTTGTGCGCTGTTGCGTAACATTGGGTACAACTCACGATATTCAAATGTTATTAGCAATACAAGTTTAAATTAAACAACAGATTCAAATGGTTTATTGAGATTGTGTCTAAACTAAAATCTGTCTACAGTTTTGAACATCAGAAATCAAGAATAAAATTCAATGACTGTTATAACATTCATTTGTGCTAGTAGTTATTTGTGAAAATGTTAGTGCACTGTTCAATATCATAGCGTTCGATGGATCTTATCGACTTATCCAAATAACTTAGTACAATAGGCACTTAAAACCCGTTATGGGGTGTTTTGTAGAATGTTTTGCAAATATATTGAAAATACAATAATATTAAAATTGTATATTAGAACCAGTTATTAAAATAAAATTGTATGAAGTCCCCTAAATGACCATATAATAACTTAAAATGAAAACCCCAATGCGTTATCATGGACAATCTGGTTAATTAGAGAGGTATGTCATATCATATGTCACCTTAAATACAGTGATTATAATCTTATAAATATTTTATTGGTTAACATGATTGTTGCGCTAATAGCTAGTTCAGTGTTCTTATGTGAATAAAATAAAAATCACTGAATTAAAATTTTGGTTAAGAAGCCAGAACCAGCAAACACGATGTGTTATGCATGATAATATGATCTTTAAAAAAAAACACAAACATTAAACTAAAATATTCGTAAAACTTCATTTAGTTGAATCTTACATTCTGTGTTTTACTATAATATTTGTGTCAACATTATAAATATAATTTGAACAGAGACATTGCTTAGCAATTTATAATCTTCAAAATGCATTGTCAAAATAGATATTGCCACGTAATAAAATCAGATTTTAAAATATATATCGCCATTGAGTAGTTAAGTTAGTATTTGTCTCACAATAATGCCGATTAGAATTGTATCTGTTGTCAAATGTGCAGCTGATTAATTGAGGTCTATTGTAATACATACGCCACTAATTAAAACGTTAACAGGTGTGAACACTAGACAGCCACATACAGCAGCTAACAATACCATGAAAGAATTATTATATAAGGACTGTCAAAACAACTTTCAATTGAAAATGAAAAATATTGTTGGGCAAGAAACCTGATGAGCCATATTCTTTGTCGGGTGTACAATATCATGGTCTTTCTGTGGGGTACACACATAATTATCTTACTCTTAATGGCATTCCGACATTCAGCCATTAAATTTAATTACCAACACATTCTCTGAATGTACCTACCGGGTATATAGTGAACAATGATGGTTATCAGTTTTATTACCAGGCAATCTCCGTGGAAGACTGTAGATTAATTTGTTGAAGAGAAATAACCATGGCGTTAAGCAAAACTCAATTTAAACCTTAAAAACTAATTCCGTGCTAAATTCAAAAAAATATTTAACATTATTATGAATGCAACGACAGTGTTGCAAGCTTTTCAACCGTGTTAGCAAAGGTGTTGTGCGATAATGTTTGGAACTGTTTTAAAATGCTTGAAGGAAGTTACTTACAGAATATTGTATTTTAAAAAAGCCTTCTTGTTCAATTAATAAAGCATCTGGAGTAGCAAACGCTTATATTCCGTGAAACACAAATAAAATAAATAAAACTGAGAAAAAAATCCTGCCTCTCATGTGGATCGAACCCCGACGGCCGGTGTGAGAGCCTAACGCGTTAACCAATCGGCCATAGAGTCTGTTCCCAAATCGATCGTAAGTTTCTGATAAGCGTACTGGAGTGTAACCGACCGCTATTGCTAGTACCAGTACTGCGTAATTACCGATAAACTGTGAATTCCATTTCTTTCTTTATTATTATTACGACAAAGTGAATAATAAAAGTAATGGAATAATTTAGGGTAAAATGAAAAGTTAAACATTTTTAAACACCACGCATAAACACATTAACTTGCATTGATAAAAGCGAGATGAATACTTTAGGATTATACTATGGCCATGATTCCACTTGGCTCGTGACCCAATTAAACGATTTATCAATGAATTCGAACGCTGCATGGTGGACTACTTTCTTCCGCGATTTTTAGACTCAAATTGGATCCTACACTGAAAGCTGTGAATTACCTGACGTTTTTAGTTTGTGTTAAACATATTACTTCTAATCACATTCCTCATCAAAACGATGGATGCATTTGGGAAACGTTCGTGATATTCAGACAGCACTTCTTACTGTCGCGTAATAATACCTGAGTTAAAATCATAGTGAATCTTACCTTCGGATTTTAGAAGCGGTACATATAGTTGTTCTGCGAACATCTAATAAACTGCATGTGAGGAATCTATTTCAAACTGCGCATGCTCAATTTTGAGGCCCCGTACAGTGTCCATGATAAAATTAAATTAACATGTTTTTCGGCGTAGCTATCTAAGATAATTTTTTACCTAGATTTCTTATGATAATTATGCAGCGGGAAAATTGAATGCCAATAGAATTTGGCAAATTTTCTCTTTTTAGGGAATGCAAACTAACAACAATAGTTTAATGTTTACCAACAAATGTTGCATACTTTTGGGGATTACAATGTACATGATTGTTTATATAAGCGGTTAAAATAAAGTAATAATCATATCTTCGACATACACTCTAGAACTGAACATAATTATGAACGTATTTTCTCATTGTATGTGAAGATCATAATATTATATTCGTTCTCAGAATTAATCCACTGTTTTGTTTAGCCTAGCAGCACGCTCTATAAATAACAATTGATTCTAGCGAGTTCAACACACTCACGATCATTCTAAAATTAGCACGCGTTTAGCTGCCGGTGATCCTAAATCCGCCACATTTGGGGGGTATTTTTACGATATTTTAAAAAGTTGTTTACCCATTGACATAAAAATTCACATAAATCAAGTTAAGTTTAATGTGCATGTACTGGCGTGTTTGGTTACATTCCAAATACTTGGCTAATGAAAAATATTTATTGAGATTGAGGGCCTAAACAGTGTAAAAAATGAGCGTGGGAGTGCCTCAATCAGCCACCCCTCTTTAAAATGTTCAAATTGCTCCAAAATAATTTTTTTCATGCATTCTGTTTTTAAAGTAACTTTTATTGACTCCTATTGACTAAACTCCCACTTTTGTTTATTTAAGGTTCATTTTCTAGTGTTAAACAAAAAAACACGATGATCTGAAATTTCTTGGTGAAAATCGTAGATCAGGAACCGTGACATGCTTATTCCACATTTGACTATTGTTCTTATTTAACTTTCTATATTAAGCTGCTCGTTGTTTGTTGTTAATACAATGTTTAAATTTCTTCCAATACCCATTTGTTTTTTATAAAAATAGCCTTGAAACTGAGGCCCTGCGTGAATGTGGGACAAATAATGAGGGTTTTAAGTAGCAAGACATTTGCGCTCTTAATATGCAGTTTTTTCCGCATTTTATTGTATGTAATGCCAATGAATAATGGTTATTTTTTATGCTGCAAATGCGCACATACTATTAAAACACGATAATTTAATTTTATCATGGACACCATTGCATTTAGGGGTTAGGTACCAAATAATTTGATAAAATATTCACTAATGCACAAATCAAGGTGAAAACTCGTCAGCGTTGTTAAGAGAAAGTATCTGATTGATCGAGATCAACAAAATAGAAATCGCCGGTAAAAAGATGCTTATTCGGATGGGGTGGCAGATTTAGGCAAGTGGTGGATTTAGGCACTGCGCCAGTAGCTGTTATAATATACATGCATCAATTAGCGTCCAGAGAATCATAAGAGCGAATATTGCAATAAATGGGGAATACGTCGAACTGTTATTCATGCTACTTTCACTTCATTTTCGTAGCATTAATACATTATTTGCAATACCAGTTATACACAGAAACCCTTGATACATCATATTTCTGTCGAATATAATTTAAAATCGCCATAGTCTAATGAAATTTTATGGTTGTGTTATCAAAAATGGAAGTCATCATTATTTCAAATGCGCCGAATGTTCCTTGAAGATTGCTTTTCATAAGGATACACAGTATAAACGATTAACTGACTTAGAAATGAGTATGTATTATGCATAGATAACTTTCAAGATGAAGGTAGGGTATATTACTTAAGAATAACTATACGCGTCTGAAACAGAATAATTTTCATTTATTCCCGCAATTATTTTCGTACATTATTAGTTTGTTAAATTTGACTGACAAATTTATATAATAATGATGTTAACGTAAATTATTCAGGTTATTCATGTATCACTGGTGAAAACATGGGGCGGTATGATCGGTTTATTGACAGTACAAATATTAATAATTATCGAATTAATCACACATGAATTTTAAGATATAAGAAGTTTTCTTATGGTGCTAAAAAATCTGGGGTCCGAGAAGTAGCCTTGTCTCGGTGGGGACCGAAGAATCTGGGGTCCGAGAAGCCACGTAACCGATCATCTTGGCCCTCTTGTATTATGTTAAGGGTAAAATGATATCTCCATATTAATGTCAACTCCGATTGTCTTTTTTAAAAGACATTTCTTGTTAATATTTTCTCCATGTGAGCATGTGCGGCATAACAATAACCATTATTCAGTTGCATACAATACAATGCGGAAAAAATGCATATTAAGAGCGCAAATGTCTCGCCACTCAAAACCCTCATAACATGTATTTGTCCCACGTGCACGCAAGGCCTCAGTTTCAGAGCTATTTTTAGAAATACGAATGAGTATTTAAAGAAACTGAAACATCCCTGATCTACAATTGTCACCAAGCAACTTCAGACACAGTGTTTTTTTTAACACTAGAAAAAACAAAAGTGGGAGTTTTGTCAATAGAAGTCAAGAGAAGTTGTTTTGAAAACAGAATTCATAAAAAAATATTATTTTCGAACAATTAGAAGATTTTAAAGAGGGGTGGCGGATTTAGGCATTCCCACGCTCTTTTTTTTACACTGTTTAGGCCTTCAATCTCAATAAATATTTTTCATTTGCCAAGTATTTGAAATGTAACCAAAACACGCGATCAAATGCACATTAAACCTAGCTTTATTTATGTGAATTTGTATGTCAATCGGTAAATAACTTTTGAAAATATCGTAAAAATACCCCCCAAATGTGGCGGATTTAGGCACTGCGCCAGTAGGGATAACCAACTATTTTTTTAGGAAAGGATTTCATTGAAAAAGTGTATTCCACCAAATAGAGCACTCATTCACAAGTTTAAAACAGTTCAATTTCTCAGAATATGTCAAAATTTTTTATTTTTAGCTCACCTGAGCACAAAGTGCTCATGGTGAACTGTTGTGATCGCCCGTTGTCTGTTGTGCGTGTGTGCGAGCGTGCGTGCGTCGTCTACTTTTCATTCAAACAACATCGCCTCCTAAACCACTTGGCAGATTTTCACCAAACTTCACAGGAATGAAAGGGTGGACCTCTTTCAAAGTTGTTCAAATCTTTCCGGTCCGCTGCATATGTAGGTCACCAGAACTAAAAATAGATTTAAAAAGTGAAAACTTAAAAAATCTATGAAACCGCACGGCTCAGAGCTTTAATATTTGATATGTGACATCCTCTAGTGGTCCTCTACAAAGATTGTTCAAATGATTCCCCTGGGGTCAAAACTGGCCACGCCCCGGGGTTCACATGGTTTATATAGACTTGTATAGCAAAATGACTTTAAAAATCTTCTCCTCTGAAACTGCAAGGCCTAGAGGTTTCATACTTGGTATGTAACATTGTATAGTGGTCCTCTACAAAGATTGTTCAAATGATGCTCCTGGGGTCGAAACTGGCCACACCCCAGGGGTCACATGGTTTAAAGAGACTTAAATAGCAAAATGACTTTAAAAATCTTCTCTGAAACCACAAGGCCCAGAGGTTTCATATTTGGTATGTAACATTGTATAGTGGTCCTCTACAAAGATTGTTCAAATGATGCCCCTGGGGTCAAAACTGGCAACACCCCGTGGGTCACATGGTTTATACAATCTTAAATAGCCAAATGACTTTTAAAATCTCCTCTGAAACTGCAAGGCCTAGAGATTTCGTATTCGGTTGGTAACAATGTATAATGGTCCTGTACAAAGATTGTTTAAAATTTAATGATTTAATGATGTCCCTGGGTTCAAAATTGGCCACATCCTGGGGGTCACATGGTTTATATACATTTAAATAGCAAAATGACTTTAAAAATCTCCTCCTCTGAAACCACAAGGCCCAGAGGTTTTATATTTGGTATGTAAGATAGTATAGTGGTCCTCTACAAAGATTGTTCAAATGATGCCCCTGGGGTCAAAACTGGCTACATTGTTTATACTGTAGCACTGTAATTTCAATCAGCCTGTAACACTCAAAAATTAATACAGCAGACCAATTCCAGCCAGGTGTATACAGTGTGCTATTTTTAGATCTTATGAAACCAGCTAGCCAGTTACACAGTGTTGTGAGAGTGCTTTAGAGAAGATGACCATTGAAATGCATAGAAAATATTATTCACCAGCATGGTCAATCGTTGTGTAATTAAATTAGCTGGCTGTAATGTTTAGGCAATGTGTAAGAAATGTAGTCAATCAGTCTTAGTATATAAGACCGTCTTATATCATACATTTTCACTTTAGATGTAGTACATTGAATTTGTTTACAGGCGAAGTGTTAGCTGTACTTGTAAGCCCTATGCAAACATTGAGCTACTTTTTATATTGAGCTACTTTTCTGTGATGGAAAGTTTTCCTTCTTTGTCTACAATGTTCCGTCAGGAGTTTGATCGCTACTTTCACGTCCAGAAATTAGATAGTTATTGTGAACGGTTGCAATAAAAGTTACATACCTGGGCAGATAATCCATTCCTAATTTATGTTCCATAAATATTTATATGAAAACACTTTCATTTTACATGCCTGAGCTATTTAAACCTACACACTATTGCATTTTTAAATAGTCTCGCTGTCCTCCACTGTGTAAAATTAAATCGATATTCTGCTACGCTGTAGAAGTGTTACGTCAATCTATTGGTCAGTATCAGGATAGCCTTACTCTGAGTTTGAGTGCTAAATGATGCTGCAATTTTGGGAATTTCTACATACATGTGATAGATTTATACGCAAGTTTAAATCGGATTTAAATGCTTTTAAATTTACCTAATGCTAAATGATGCTGCAATTTTGGGAATTTCTACATACATGTGATAGATTTATACGCAAGTTTAAATCGGATTTAAATGCTAAAAGCATTTAAATCCGATTTAAACTTGCGTATAAATCTATCACATGTATGTAGAAATTCCCAAAATTGCAGCATCATTTAGCATTAGGTAAATTTCGGCTCATGTTAATCAGTTTAGGTGTTGTTAAAGTATAAAACATAGATAACTCTATTGTTGCAAATAATGGAAATTTAAGAAAATTTAAACTTTTAGGTTTCCACCACATAAATGGTCGTTCGGCGAATTTAGCACTATATAAAAAGTAACACTAAATTCGCAGCATGTCTCATGAATAAGACTAGCGAAGTGTATATTTCTAATTTAATAATGAAATACCAAATATGAAATGATAACGTTAGATCTATATCTAGTCTAACTTAGGTGGAACTGCACAATTTTTTGTAAGGCAAAATGATGCAGAAATCGAGTCTGTGACTCTGACACTGCAGTCCGTTTCACCAGCATGTACAGAAACACGTAGCATAGAGTTTAGACATCTACTTTAAATCTCATTTGTACAGTTTAATTAATTGTGTGCTGCACACAAAAAACTACACACAGATCATGTCTCTCCAACAAAGTTCTTAATGCTTTGTTGGCAGCAGCCACCCAAGGACCTCTTCTCAGAAGAACAACTTTTTAGTACCAGATATTGGAAACGAACACTATGCCTCATCAACATGTGGGTGGACATGTTGCACCAGCCGAAACCATGAAGGACAGCTTTCTAAATGTGTGTATAGGGCTTGCACTAAAATGAAATGTTTGTGTTGGATATAAGCGTTGGATAGTGGAAGACCTGAACATTTCAGACATGAAATGAAGTATAAAATAAAGCTTTGTTTTAAGTCATTTCTGATAATTTTGTGATAATATGCCAATAACTTCATTGAAAGAGGTATACATTTAGGTAAACCGTGTCATTATCTATTTCCAGGTTACATTACTTTTGCCACTTATGTTGTTGTGTTTCCTTGATAAATTTTATAGTGTGTGAATTTTATATTATGTTATGTAATTGGGAAACAAACGAGAGAAAAAAAACTATATCAAAAGGCAGTTTATTGTTGTGCGTCTGTTAGCTCTGAATTACTGTAGATTTTGATTTAGTACACATAAAAAGTTTTTAAAAATCTAACGTTGAAGGGGGTACCCCCTCCTCCCACCCCCACCCCCAACCGTGGTTATTTGCCCATGTGCCTTAGCAAAATCCTGGGGAAAGGCCTGGGTATATAACATTGAATAGTGGTCATCTGCAAAGATTGTTCAAATTATGCCTCTGGGGTCACAACTGGCCACATCCCGAGGGTCACATGGTTTATATTGACTTAAATAGTAAAATGACTTTAAAAATCTTCTCTTCTGAAACCACAAGGCCCAGAGGTTTCATATTTGGTATGTAACATTGTATAGTGGTCCTCTACAAAGATTGTTCATGCCCCTGGGGTCAAAACTGTCCACATCCCGGGGCTCACATGGTCCTCTACAAAGATTGTTCATGCCCCTGGGGTCAAAACTGTCCACACCCCGGGGCTCACATGGTTAATATAAACGTAAATAGCAAAATGACTTTAAAAAACTTCTCATCTGAAACCACAAGGCCCAGAGGTTTCATATTTGGTTGGAAACATTGATTAATGGTCCTCTATAAAGATTGTTCAAATGATGCCCCTGGGGTAAAAACTGGGCACACCCGAGGGGTCACATGGTTTATATAGACTTAAATAGCAAAATGGCTTTAAAAATCTTCTCCTCTGAAACTGCAAGGCCCAGAGGTTTCATATTTGGTATGTGACATTTTATATTGGTCCTCTGCAAAGACTGTTCAAATGATGCCCCAGGGGTCAAAACTGGGCCTGCCCTGGGGTCAAATTGTTTATTTAGACTTAAATAGCCAAATGACTTTAAAATCACCTGAAACCGCAGTGTTTTCATATTTGATTTGTAACATTGTATAGTAATCCTCTACAAAGATTGTTCAAATTATGCCCCTGGGGTAAAAAGTGGCCATTATACGGGGCGTCACATGATTTATATAGACTTATATGGCAAGTGGGCCTTAAAAATCTTCCTTGTTGAAACCGTAAGGCCCAGAGATTTTATGTTTTGCGTGAAACGTTGTGGAGTGGTCCTTTACAAAGAGTGTTCAAATGATGTCCCTGGGGTAAAAATTGGCCACCCACTGGGGTCACATGGTTTATATACATTTAAATAGCAAAATGACTTGAAAAATCTCCTCTGAAACTGCAAGGCCCAGTGGAATCATATTGGGTATGTAACATTGAAAAGTGGTCCACTACAAATATTGTTCAAATTATGCCCCTGGGGTACAAGGTGGCCATGCCCTGTGGGTCACATGCTTTATATAGACTAAAAAAACATCTGACACTCCAAAGGCCCAGATCTTTATACTCAGGTAAGGTGTTTAGTGCCATTTTTCCCGCATGTTATTAGCCATTATGATGCCTTAAACTCAGGTGAGCGACCTAGGGCCATCATGGCCCTTTTGTTTTTTTGTGTGTGTGAAAAACTGAAGAAATGGAGTTTTCCAACAATTACAAAACTCTCACAATTATCTGCACATGCATCATTGATGGCTTCTGAGAATGGGGTTTACATGGTTTATTGCCACTGGACAATAATTACTTAAGGGCTAACCATGACTGCAAGATGTTGCCATTATCGTTCTGAACCATAGCATTGCCATTATCCTTCTGAAAAAAATGCTTGCAAAAGATCAGACTAGAGAAATGATCGAAAATAAGGACCATACAACAAGGGCCCAGATATAGTGGATTCGAAATCAGATTCATTGTGTGTATTATACTGGTACATGTCTTGAAATTCCTTGAAGAAAGTGTCTGTATGGGGTAGAACAATGTACATGACTTGCCCACCCTAAGGGTCCAGTAAATGTTTGCAACATTTTATTGCCATTTGTATGCAATGTTGCGTTTAATAAGTGAAGTCTAGAACAGTAATTGTGCATAAATATGAATAAGATTTACAAATAATAATTCCATATGACTACATTAAAGAGCCATATTCATAGATTGCAAACATAACTAATATATGTCTGCGTTGTGGTCGTTATTTTGTGTCTTCATATACAGGTCCCTGTGATAAAATCTCATTGGAAACATTTATATTGATGGATAATTTCCAGATGTGTGGACAAATTAAAACTAGATCATGCCAAGTTGAAATTTCATATTACATGTCCAAACCTGCAAGTTTAGTATTTAAACTAGAACTCTGAAAGACGGGGGCATAACTCAAGTATGATCAGAGCAATTAAGCCGAAAACCAAACTTAACCTTCCTTTTATGCCTACTTACACTTCCCAAAAGTTTCATGATCATTAATGATTTCACAAAAAAGGTTATTGTCTGCACAAACTTGAGACACCAACGCCGCCAAAGTAACCCTGTATGTCGCATTTTCAGGCAACACAATAATTATGATTGAACAAAACTTTCAGTTATGCCAGAGATTTTTAGCTCACCTGAGCAGAAAGTGCTCATGGTGAGCTTTTGTGATCGCCCGTTGTCCGTCGTGCGTGCGTGCGTGTGTGCGTCGTCAACTTTTCATTCAAACAACATCTCCTAACCGCTTGGCAGATTTTCACCAAACTTCACAGGAATGATCCTTGGGTGGACCTCTTTCAAAGTTGTTCAAATCTTTCCGGTCCGCTGCATATGTAGGTCACCAGAGCTAAAAATAGATTTAAAATGTGAAAACTTTAAAAATCTTCTCCTATGAAACCACAAGGCTCAGAGCTTTCATATGTGACATCCTCTAGTGGTCCTCTACTAAAATTGTTCAAATGATGCCTCTGGGGTCAAAACTGGCCACACCCCAGGCTTATATAGACTTATATAGCAAACTGACTTTAAAAATCTTCTCCTCTGAAACCGCAAGGCCTAGAGGTTTCATATTTGGTATGTAACATTGTATAGTGGTCCTCTACAAAGGTTGTTCAAATGCTGCCCCTGGGGTCAAGACTGGCCACACCCCAGGGGTCACATGGTTTATATAGACTTACATAGCAGAATGACTTTAAAAATCTTCTCTGAAACCGCATGGCCCAGAGGTTTCATATTTGGTATGTAACATTGTATAGTTGTCCTCTACAAAGATTGTACAAATGATGCCCCTGGGGTCAAAACTGGCCACACCTCAGGGGTCACATGGTTTATACAGACTTAAATAGCCAAATGACTTTAAAAATCTTCTCCTCTGAAACTGCAAGGCCTAGAGGTTTCATATTCGGTTGGTAACATTGTATTAATGGTTCTCTACAAAGATTGTTCAAATGATGCCCCTGGGTTCAAAATTGGCCACACCCCAGGGGTCACATGGTTTATATAGACTTAAATAGCAAAATGACTTTATAAAAATCTTCTCTTCTGAAACCGCAAGGCCCAGAGGATTTATATTTGGTATGTAACATTGTATACTGATCCTCTACAAAGATTGTTCAAATTATACCCCTGGGGTCAAAACTGGCTATACTCTGGGGGGGGGGGAGTGGGGGTCACATTGTTTATACTGCAGCACTATTATTTCAATAAGCCTCTAACACTCAAAACTCAATACAGTAGACCACATTCCAGCCAGGTGTATACAGTGTGCTATTTTTAGCTCACCTGAGCACAAAGTGCTCATGGTGAGATTTTGTGATCGCCCGTTGTCCATCGTGCGTGCATGTGTGCGCGCGTGCGTCGTCAACTTTTCATTCAAACAACATCTCCTCCTAAACCGGTGGGCAGATTTTCACCAAACATCACAGGAATGATCCTTGGGTGGACCTCTTTCAAAGTTGTTCAAATCTTTCCGGTCCGCTGAATATGTAGGTCACCAGAGCTAAAAATAGATTTAAAAAGTGGAAACTTTAAAAATCATCTTCTATGAAACCGCAAAGCTCAGACCTTTCATATTTGATATGTGACATCCTCTTGAGGTCCTCTACAAAGATTGTTCAAATTATACCCCTGGGGTCAAAATGGGCCACGCCCCGGGGGTCACATTGTTTATATAGAATATATTGCAAAATGACTTTAAAAATCTTCTCCTCTTAAACCACAAGGCCCCGAATTTTCTTATTTCGTATGTAACATCCTATAGTAGTCCTCTGGTCAAATCTGGCCACCCCCGAGGGGTCACATGGTTTATATAGACTTAAATAGCAAAATGACTTAAAAAATCTTTACCTGAAACCGCAAGGCCCAGAGGTTTGTTCAAGGTTGTTCAACTTATGCTCCTGGGATAAAAATAAGCCCAGCCTCGGGGATGCAAATTGCAATTGGGTTACAAGATCTCAGGTGAGCGTCCTAGGTCCCTCAGGGTCCTCTTGTTAGATCTTATCACACCAGTTACACAGTGTTTTGAGGGTGCTTTAGAGAATCGTTGCAGATGACCATTGAAATGCATAGAAAATGTTACCCACCAGCATGCTCAATCATGTTGTTGTGTAAGTAAATTAGCTGGATGTAATGTTTAGGCAATGTGTCAGAAATGTAGTCAATCAGTCTCAGTATATAAGACCGTCTTATATCATACATTTTCACTTTAGATCTACTACATTGAAGTTTTTTTACAGGCAAAGTGTATATATTTCTAATTTAATAATGAAATGCCAAATATGAAATGATAGCATTAGATCTATATCTAGTCTAACTTAGGTGAAACTGCACAATTTTTTTGTAAGACAAATGATGCAGCAATTGAGTCTGTGGCTCCGACACTGCAGTCTGTTTCGCCAGCATGTACAGAAATACGTAGCATAGAGCCTAAAGTCTAGTCATCTATTTTAAACCTTTCATTTGTACAGTATAATTAAATGTGTGCAGCACACAAAAAACTACACACAGTTCATGTCTCTCCAACAACGTTCTTAATGCCTTGTTGGCAGCCTCCACCCAAGGACCTCTTCTCAGAAGAACACTTTTTTAGTACCAGATATTGGACATGAACACTATGCCTCGTCAGTATGTTGGTGGACATGTGGCACCAGCAAAAACCATGAAGGACAGCTTTCTAAATTTGTGTACAGGGCTTGCACTAAAATGTTTGTGTTGGATATAAGTGTTGGATAGTGGAAGACCTGAACATTTCAGACATGAAATGAAGTATAAAATAAAGCTTTGTTTAAAGTCATTTCTGAAAATTTTGTGATAACATGCCAATAACTTCATTGAAAGAGGTATACATTTAGGTAAACCGTGTCATTATCTATTTCCAGGTTACATTACTTTTGCCACTTATGTTGTTATGTTTCCTTGATAAATGTTATAGTTTGTGAATTTTATGATTATGTTATGTAATTGGGAAACAAAAGAGAGAAAAAAAACGATATCAAACGGCAGTTTATTGTTGTGCTTCTGTTAGCTCTGAATTACTGTAGATTTTGATTTAGTACACATAAAAAGTTTTTTAAAATCTTACGTCGAAGTGGGTACCCCCCTCCCACCCCCACCCCTAACCGTGGTTATTTGCCCATGTGCCTTAGCAAAATCCTGCGGAAAGGCCTGGGTATGTAACATTGAATAGTGGTCATCTACAAAGATTGTTCAAATTATGCCTCTGGGGTCACAACTGGCCACATCCCGAGGGTCACATGGTTTATATTGACTTAAATAGTAAAATGACTTTAAAAATCTTCTCTTCTGAAACCACAAGGCCCAGAGGTTTCATATTTGGTATGTAACATTGTATAGTGGTCCTCTACAAAGATTGTTCATGCCCCTGGGGTCAAAACTGTCCACACCCCGGGGGCTCACATGGTTAATATAAACGTAAATAGCAAAATGACTTTAAAAAACTTCTCATCTGAAACCACAAGGCCCAGAGGTTTCATATTTGGTTGGAAACATTGTATAATGGTCCTCTATAAAGATTGTTCAAATGATGCCCCTGGGGTAAAAACTGGGCACACCCGAGGGGTCACATGGTTTATATAGACTTAAATAGCAAAATGGCTTTAAAAATCTTCTCCTCTGAAACTGCAAGGCCCAGAGGTTTCATATTTGGTATGTGACATTTTATATTGGTCCTCTGCAAAGACTGTTCAAATGATGCCCCAGGGGTCAAAACTGGGTCTGCCCTGGGGTCACATTGTCTATATAGACTTAAATAGCCAAATGACTTTAAAATCACCTGAAACCGCAGTGTTTTCATATTTGATATGTAACATTGTATAGTAGTCCTCTACAAAGATTGTTCAAATTATGCCCCTGGGGTAAAAAGTGGCCATGATACGGGGCGTCACATGATTTATATAGACTTATATGGCAAGTGGGCCTTAAAAATCTTCCTTGTTGAAACCGTAAGGCCCAGAGATTTTATGTTTTGCATGAAACATTGTGGAGTGGTCCTTTACAAAGAGTGTTCAAATGATGTCCCTGGGGTAAAAATTGGCCACCCCCTGGAGTCACATGGTTTATATACATTTAAATAGCAAAATGACTTGAAAAATCTCCTCTGAAACCGCAAGGCCCAGTGGAATCATATTGGGTATGTAACATTGAAAAGTGGTCCACTACAAATATTGTTCAAATTATGCCCCTGGGATACAAGGTGGCCATTTCCTGTGGGTCACATGGTTTATATAGACTAAAAAAACAGCTGACACTCCAAAGGCCCAGATCTTTATACTCAGGTAAGGTGTTTAGTGCCATTTTTCCCGCATGTTATTAACCATTATGATGCCTTAAACTCAGGTGAGCGACCTAGGGCCATCATGGCCCTTTTGTTTTTTTGTGTGTGTGAAAAACTGAAGAAATGGAGTTTTCCAACAATTACAAAACTCTCACAATTATCTGCACATGCATCATTGATGGCTTCTGAGAATGGGGTTTACATGGTTTATTGCCACTGGACAATAATTACTTAAGGGCTAACCATGACTGCAAGATGTTGCCATTATCGTTCTGAACCATAGCATTGCCATTATCCTTCTGAAAAAAATGCTTGCAAAAGATCAGACTAGAGAAATGATCGAAAATAAGGACCATACAACAAGGGCCCAGATATAGTGGATTCGAAATCAGATTCATTGTGTGTATTATACTGGTACATGTCTTGAAATTCCTTGAAGAAAGTGTCTGTATGGGGTAGAACAATGTACATGACTTGCCCACCCTAAGGGTCCAGTAAATGTTTGCAACATTTTATTGCCATTTGTATGCAATGTTGAGTTTAATAAGTGAAGTCTAGAACAGTAATTGTGCATAAATATGAATAAGATTTACAAATAATAATTCCATATGACTACATTAAAGAGCCATATTCATAGATTGCAAACATAACTAATATATGTCTGCGTTGTGGTCGTTATTTTGTGTCTTCATATACAGGTCCCTGAGATAAAATCTCATTGGAAACATTTATATTGATGGATAATTTCCAGATGTGTGGACAAATTAAAACTAGATCATGCCAAGTTGAAATTTCATATTACATGTCCAAACCTGCAAGTTTAGTATTTAAACTAGAACTCTGAAAGACGGGGGCATAACTCAAGTATGATCAGAGTAATTAAGCCGAAAACCAAACTTAACCTTCCTTTTATGCCTACTTACACTTCCCAAAAGTTTCATGATCATTAATGATTTCACAAAAAAGGTTATTGTCTGCACAAACTTGAGACACCAATGCCGCCAAAGTAACCCTGTATGTCGCATTTTCAGGCAACACAATAATTATGATTGAACAAAACTTTCAGTTATGCCAGAGATTTTTAGCTCACCTGAGCAGAAAGTGCTCATGGTGAGCTTTTGTGATCGCCCGTTGTCCGTCGTGCGTGCGTGCGTGTGTGCGTCGTCAACTTTTCATTCAAACAACATCTCCTAACCGCTTGGCAGATTTTCACCAAACTTCACAGGAATGATCCTTGGGTGGACCTCTTTCAAAGTTGTTCAAATCTTTCCGGTCCGCTGCATATGTAGGTCACCAGAGCTAAAAATAGATTTAAAATGTGAAAACTTTAAAAATCTTCTCCTATGAAACCACAAGGCTCAGAGCTTTCATATGTGACATCCTCTAGTGGTCCTCTACTAAAATTGTTCAAATGATGCCTCTGGGGTCAAAACTGGCCACACCCCAGGCTTATATAGACTTATATAGCAAACTGACTTTAAAAATCTTCTCCTCTGAAACCGCAAGGCCTAGAGGTTTCATATTTGGTATGTAACATTGTATAGTGGTCCTCTACAAAGGTTGTTCAAATGCTGCCCCTGGGGTCAAGACTGGCCACACCCCAGGGGTCACATGGTTTATATAGACTTACATAGCAGAATGACTTTAAAAATCTTCTCTGAAACCGCATGGCCCAGAGGTTTCATATTTGGTATGTAATATTGTATAGTTGTCCTCTACAAAGATTGTACAAATGATGCCCCTGGGGTCAAAACTGGCCATACCTCAGGGGTCACATGGTTTATACAGACTTAAATAGCCAAATGACTTTAAAAATCTTCTCCTCTGAAACTGCAAGGCCTAGAGGTTTCATATTCGGTTGGTAACATTGTATTAATGGTTCTCTACAAAGATTGTTCAAATGATGCCCCTGGGTTCAAAATTGGCCACACCCCAGGGGTCACATGGTTTATATAGACTTGAATAGCAAAATGACTTCAAAAATCTTCTCTTCTGAAACCGCAAGGCCCAGAGGATTTATATTTGGTATGTAACATTGTATAGTTGTCCTCCACAAAGATTGTTCAAATTATACCCCTGGGGTCAAAACTGGCTATACTCTGGGGGGGGGGGAGGGGGGGTCACATTGTTTATACTGCAGCACTATAATTTCAATAAGCCTCTAACACTCAAAACTCAATACAGCAGCCCACATTCCAGCCAGGTGTATACAGTGTGCTATTTTTAGCTCACCTGAGCACAAAGTGCTCATGGTGAGATTTTGTGATCGCCCGTTGTCCGTCGTGTGTGCGTGCGTGCGTGCGTGTGTGCGTCGTCGACTTTTCATTCAAACAACATCTCCTCCTAAACCGGTGGGCAGATTTTCACCAAACTTCACAGGAATGATCCTTGGGTGGACCTCTTTAAAAGTTATTCAAATCTTTCCGGTCCGCTGAATATGTAGGTCACCAGAGCTAAAAATAGATTTAAAAAGTGGAAACTTTAAAAATCATCTTCTATGAAACCGCAAAGCTCAGACCTTTCATATTTGATATGTGACATCCTCTAGAGGTCCTCTACAAAGATTGTTCAAATTATACCCCTGGGGTCAAAATGGGCCAAAATCTTCTCCTCTTAAACCACAAGGCCCAGAATTTTCTTATTTCGTATGTAACATCCTATAGTAGTCCTCTACAAAGATTGTTCAAATTATGCCCCTGGGGTCAAAACGGGCCACGCCCCGGGGGTCTCATGGTTTATATAGAATATATAGCAAAATGACTTTAAAACTCTTCTCCTCTGAAACCACAATGCCCAGTGGTTTTATATTAGATATGTAACATCTTATAGTGGTCCTCTACAAAGAGTGTTGAAATTATGCCCCTGGGTTCAAAACTGGCCACGCCCGGGTGTCTCATGGTTTATATAGAATATATAGCAAAATGACTTTTAAAATCTTCTCCTCTGAAATTGCAAGGCCCAGAGGTTTCATATTTGGTATGTAACATCCTTTAGAGGTCCTTTACAAAGTTGTTCCAATTATGTCCCTGGGGTCAAAACGGGCCACACCCCGGGGGCCACATGGTTTATATAGAATGTATAGCAAAATGACTTTTAAAATCTTCTTTCTGAAACCACAAGGCCCAGAGGTTTCATATTTGGTATGTAACATTTGATTGTGGTCCTCTACAAAGATTGTACAAATTATGCCCCTGGGGTCAAAACTGGCCACACCAAGGGGGTTACATGGTTTATATAAACTTATATAGCAAAATGTCTTAAAATCTTCTTCTCTGAAACCACAAGGCCCAGAGGTTTTGTATTTGGTATTTAACATCCTTTAGTGGTACTCTACAAAGATTGTTCAAATTATGCCCCATTGGTCAAAACAGACCACACCCCATTGGTCACATGGTTAATATAGACTTAAATAGCAAAATTACTTAAAAATTCTTCTCCTCTGAAACCACAAGGCCTAGAGGTTTCATATTTGGTATGTAACATTGTATAGTGGTCCTCTACAAAGAGTGTTCAAATTATGCCCCTGGGGTCAAAACTGGTCATGCCCGGGGGGGTCTAATGGTTTATATAGACTTAAATAGCAAAATGACTTTAAAAATCTTCTCCTCTGAAACAGCAAGGCCCACAGCTTTCCTATATTTGTAACGTAACATTGCATAGTGGTCCTCTCCAAAGATTGTTCAAATGATGCCCCTGGGGTCAAATCTGGCCACCCCCGAGGGGTCACATGGTTTATATAGACTTAAATAGCAAAATGACTTAAAAAATCTTTACCTGAAACCGCAAGGCCCAGAGGTTTGTTCAAGGTTGTTCAACTTATGCTCCTGGGATAAAAATAAGCCAAGCCTCGGGGATGCAAATTGCAATTGGGTTACAAGATCTCAGGTGAGCGTCCTAGGTCCCTCAGGGTCCTCTTGTTAGATCTTATCAAACCAGTTACACAGTGTTTTGAGGGTGCTTTAGAGAATCGTTGCAGATGACCATTGAAATGCATAGAAATGTTACCCACCAGCATGCTCAATCATGTTGTTGTGTAAGTAAATTTAGCTGGATGTAATGTTTAGGCAATGTGTCAGAAATGTAGTCAATCAGTCTCAGTATATAAGACCGTCTTATATCATACATTTTCATTTTAGATCTACTACATTGAAGTTTTTTTTACAGGCAAAGTGTATATATTTCTAATTTAATAATGAAATGCCAAATATGAAATGATAGCATTAGATCTATATCTAGAGTAACTTAGGTGAAACTGCACAATTTTTTTGTAAGACAAATGATGCAGCAATTGAGTCTGTGGCTCCGACACTGCAGTCTGTTTCGCCAGCATGTACAGAAATACGTAGCATAGAGCCTAAAGTCTAGTCATCTATTTTAAACCTTTCATTTGTACAGTTTAATTAAATGTGTGCAGCACACAAAAAACTACACACAGTTCATGTCTCTCCAACAACGTTCTTAATGCCTTGTTGGCAGCCTCCACCCAAGGACCTCTTCTCAGAAGAACACTTTTTTAGTACCAGATATTGGACATGAACACTATGCCTCGTCAATATGTTGGTGGACATGTGGCACCAGCAAAAACCATGAAGGACAGCTTTCTAAATTTGTGTACAGGGCTTGCACTAAAATGAAATGTTTGTGTTGGATATAAGTGTTGGATAGTGGAAGACCTGAACATTTCAGACATGAAATGAAGTTTAAAATAAAGCTTTGTTTAAAGTCATTTCTGAAAATTTTGTGATAACATGCCAATAACTTCATTGAAAGAGGTATACATTTAGGTAAACCGTGTCATTATCTATTTTCAGGTTACATTACTTTTGCCACTTATGTTGTTATGTTTCCTTGATAAATTTTATAGTGTATGAATTTTATGATTATGTTATGTAATTGGGAAACAAAAGAGAGAAAAAAAACAAAAGGCAGTTTATTGTTGTGCTTCTGTTAGCTCTGAATTACTGTAGATTTTGATTTAGTACACACAAAAAGTTTTTTAAAATCTAACGTCGAAGTGGGTACCCCCCCTCCCACCCCCACCCCCAACCGTGGTTATTTGCCCATGTGCCTTAGCAAAATCCTGCGGAAAGGCCTGGGTATGTAACATTGAATAGTGGTCATCTACAAAGATTGTTCAAATTATGCCTCTGGGGTCACAACTGGCCACATCCCGAGGGTCACATGGTTTATATTGACTTAAATAGTAAAATGACTTTAGAAATCTTCTCTTCTGAAACCACAAGGCCCAGAGGTTTCATATTTGGTATGTAACATTGTATAGTGGTCCTCTATAAAGATTGTTCAATTGATGCCCCTGGGGTCAAAACTGTCCACATCCTGGGGCTCACATGGTTAATATAAACGTAAATAGCCAAATGACTTAAAAAAAATTCTCTGAAACCACAGGGCCGAGAGGTTACATATTTGGTTGGAAACATTGTATAGTGGTTCTCTATAAAAACTGTTCAAATGATGCCCCTGGGGTCAAGACTGGCCACACCCCTGGGCTCACATGGTTGATGTGGACTTGAATAGAAAGATGACTTTACAAATCTTCTCCTCTGAAACTGCAAGGCCTAGAGGTTATATATGTGGTATGTGACATTTTATAGTGGTCCTCTGCAAAGATTGTTCAAATGATGTCCCAGGGGTCAAAACTGGCCCTGCCCTGGGGGTCACATTGTTTATATAGACTTAAATAGCCAAATGACTTTTAAATCTCCTGAAGCCGCAGTGTCTTCGTATTTGATATGTAACATTGTATAGTGGTCCTCTACAAAGATTGTTGAAATTATGCCCATGGTGTAAAAAGTGGCCATGACCCTGTTGTCACATGATTTATATAGACTTGTACGGCAAGTGGGCGTTAAAAATCATCCTTGTTGAAACCGTAGGGCTCAGAGGTTTTATATTTTGTGTGAAACACTGTGGAGTGGTCCTCTACAAAGATTGTTCAAATGATATCCCTGAGGTAAAAATTGGCCCACTGGGGGTCACATGGTTTGTATACATTTAAATAGCAAAATGACTTGAACAATCTCCTGAAACCGCAAGGCCCAATGGAATCATATTTGGTATGTAACATTGAAAAGTGGTCCACTACAAATATTGTTCAAATTATGCCCCTGGGTCACATGGTTGATATAGACTAAAAAAACAATTGAAATTGCAAGGCTCAGATCTTTATACTAAGGTAAGGCGTTTAGTGCCATTTTTCCGTCTTGTTATTAGCCATTATGATGCCTTAAACTCAGGTGAGCGACCTAAGGCCATCATGGCCCTCTTGTTGTGATATATTTTTTTAATGACCCTGAAGAAGACAAAATAGACATTGAATAAAAAATGTCCAAAACTTGTTGCAAGTGTTCCACTAACAATGCTTGCAAGAACTGGTTGTCTTTAATGAATTTTTGGAAGTTTTTACAATATAGGAATGTTGACGAGTGACCTGCTATGTTTAGTCTCCGCCCACTGGTTGGCAAAAGGTGGTGGTATTAACGTTATGCATATATACTCGGAATATCGTCTATCGGTGTATACTGTCTGTCGGTGTAATCTGTGATATGCAGAGTATGGTCGAGGTGGGGCAGTCAGTTCTTATGTTCCCATTTCTCTGAATAGGCTGTTATTATTTGACAAGATTACTAGTGTCTGTGATAGATTCTCTTAGTCTGTGATAGAAATAAATTAGATTTCTAAATTGTTTACATAAGATATTGTCATATTGTTCATAATTATTTATATGTTTATCGATTTTGATGTAAATTTTATATATTATATCATCCTGTTTATACCTTGAACAAACAGAAAAAGCAAAGTCAATCATATTCAAATCGATGTTTTTTGTTTTTTGGTAATGATTGCTTTAAGGCAATTCATATAAAGAAGAGGTTTAGTACAGCAGCTGATCATGAAACAATGAAGATAATTACATTTCCACCAGTAATCGGTACATACGTCAAAAAATAAAATGGCCGACCCTAGGTTCAACAAAGAGGTCACTGTCGCGCTTATGAAAGTATAAAATCGCATGAAAGTGCCAAATTATGAACGGTAACATTATTATCGTAAATATCATTCACTTTAAAAATCCTCTCCTCTGAAACCGCAAGGCCCAGAGGTTTCATATTTGGTATGTAACATCCTTGATTGGTCGTTTACAAAGTTTGTTCAGTTATGACCCTGAGGTCAAAACGGGCCACGCCCCGGGGGTCGCATGGTTTATATTGAATATATAGCAAAGTTACTTTAAAAATCTTCTCTGAAACCACAAGGCCCAAAGGTTTCATAGTTGGTATGTAATACCCTATACTCTACAAAGATTGTTCAAATTATGTCCCTGGGGTCAAAACTGGCCACGCCCAGGGTGTCACATGGTTTATATAGAATATATAGCAAAATGACTTTGAAAATCTCCTGAAATTGCAAGGCCCAGAGGTTTCATATTTGGTATGTAACATCCTTTAGTGATCCTTTACAAATTTTGTTCAAATTATTCCCGTGGGGTCACATGGTTTATGTAGAATATATAGCAAAATGACTGTAAAAATCTTCTTCTCTGAAACCGCAAGGCCCAGAGGTTTCGTATTTGAAATGTAGCATCCAGAAGTGGTCCTGTACAAAGATTGTTCAAATTATTCCCCATGGGTAAAAACTGACCACACCCCAGGGGTCACATGGTTTATATAGACTTAAATAGCAAAATGACTTAAAAATTCTTCTACTCTGAATTTGCAAGGCCTAGCATTTTCATATTTGGTATTTAACATCAGTATTGTGGTCCTCTACAAATATTGTTCAAATTATGCCCCTGGGGTCAAATCTGGTCACGCCCCGGGGTCACATGGTTTATATAGACTTAAATAGGAAAATGACTTTAAAAATGTCCTCTGAAACAGCAAGACCCAGAGCTTTCCTGTATTTGGTACATATCATTGCATAGTGGTCCTCTCCAAAGATTGTGCAAATTATGCCCCTGAGGTCAAATCTGGCCACACCCGAGGGGTCACATGCTTTATATAGACTTAAATAGCAAAGGTACTTTAAAAATCTTTACCTGAAACTGCAAGTCCCAGAGGTTTGTTCAAGATTATTCATATTATGCCCCTGCGATAAAAAATAAGCCACGCCTCGGGGATGCAAATTCCAATAGGGTTACAAGGTCTCAGTTGAGACCTAGGTCACACAGGGCCCTCTTGCTATAATTATTCTTCACTAACGATGCATTTAAAAGTAATGAATCCAATGTGCCCAATATGTATGTATTCAACACTTACACAAGGCAAAGTTGTTCGTGACAAAAATAATATAAAAAATCTGCATTTAAGTTAACTTGTTCCAGAATAGATGGCACTAAAACAAATAATGATGTCTAACAATTAATCGCGGCTTAATATAATACATTAATTATACTATCGAAACCTTAATTATGAGAACCTATACAGTTCAGACAAGAAATGTCTTTAAAAAAGACATTCGGCGTTGAAATTAATATTGAGATGTCATTTAAAAATAACTTAACAGACGGCCAAGATGGTAACGTGACTTCTCAGACCCCAGAGTTTTTGGTCCCCACCAATATTAGAATTATTGGACCCCAGATTTTTCGGACACTATAAGAAAACTTCTCGGACCCAAAAGTTAATTTGAGATAAATTTATTAATTTAAAAATTAAATAAAATTATAATTCATATCTATGCTGTGAATAAACCAATCATACAGCTCCATGTTTCCACCAGTGATATATGAATAACCAAAATAATTTAGGTTAACATAATTATTATCTGAATTTGTCAAGCCAATTTAAAAAATTAACAATGTAAGAAAATACTTTCGGGAATGAATTAAAATTATTATGTATTAGATGAGTCTATATAGTTATTTATAGTACCGGTAATATACCATTCATGTTAGTTATCTAATATAATAACGATTTAAAGTCAAATAAGCATTTATACTGTGTATCCCAATAAAAAGCAATAGTCAGGGATTTTTAAAATGTTAAGACTTTATTTTTGATAACGCAACCATACAAATTCATTAGACTATGACGATTTTAAATTATATCAGCAGAAATATGATATATCAGGGGTTCCTGTGTATAATTAGTATTGCAAATTGTGTATTCATGCTACGCGAATAAGAATTTGACGTATTTCGAATCTTCTTTCATAACATTTTATCTATAGAAAATGTAGCATCTTTTTATAGATTAAATAACATCTACTATTAACTGATAGAAAGATGCAATTATAAATAATCGTTAATAAATCGTAACCACAATATTAATTCAAATTAACAGTAAGTTTATAAATATAAATTGCCCTATTTATTAAAATTTTTAGGTTTATGATTCTCTGAACGCTATTATTGATGCATGTACGAGTATATTAACACAGTTATACAATGGTTGCTAGCTACGCGCGCTATTTTTAGAATGACACTACTGTTTCTGGAATGTGATGAACTCGCTAGAATCAACGGTAACACTGTGTATGAGCTTTATGAATGGGAACATTGCACAATTGCTATTTATAGAGCGTACAGCTTATATAAATGTAGGCTAAACAAAATAGTTATTTTGTTACGTGAATGAATATAGCATTCTGTTTATGGCATACAATGAGAAAATACATTCATAATTAGCCTCAGTTCTTAAGTATATGTTGAAGATATGTTTATAACTTCATTTTGACCGCTTATGTAAACAATTATGTAAATTTTTAATCCCCCAAGTATGCAACAGTTATTGGTATACGTTAAACCATTGTTTGAAGTTTGCATTCCCTAGAATTAGAAAAGTTGCCCAATTCTATTGGCATTCAATTTTCCCGCAGCATAATTATCGCAAGAAAATCTGGGTCAAAAGTGATCTTAGACAGCTACGCCGAAAAAACCTTACCTGGCTATACATTTGATTCCATTTTAATAAAAATAAAATGTTATCTAACTTAATCTGAATTTGTATGTTTTCACCATCATTGTGCATATTTCACACCCTACCCATCGTTTAATAATTTAATCGGGCATTTGATTGACCCTTTGTTTGAGCCCAACCCATTATGTCATTATGATCAGATACTGCCCAGACAGTTACTACATAACAACATTGTGTCATGTTTGATTCTATGCGCCCTAAACCACAGGTGGCAGCATATGTTGTATTCATTTAACGAAAGTTATAATACTTCCATGGTATTTAGCAGTCATTTTCATGGATAATGTTAACGCCCAAAATACAGAATTTTTGCTTTTTTATAATATATAATATATATTATATTATTTATATACATATATAAACTCTGCTCATTGAATTTTATACAGTGCTAAAACAGATGATCTTAGGCAATAGATTTTTAATCCTGTTTAAGCATAAAATGTTTTATTGCTATTGAAATCCCAATACAATTTTAAACATTGTGCAAATTTGCTATACAACATTTTCTTTTAAAACGGATAAAAAAACACTAAGATCGCCATTTACAGCAATGTACACATGAGCATCATTAAATAATAATAATTGATAACCATAGGGATGTTTGAAAATACAAATACAAACTTGTTGAGATAAATAAAGACAATGACTCCAAATGTTAGATATTTATATAGTTTTAGATATTTAAAGTTCAGTTTACATTTCCCATATTTTTTTGCTAATTAACTACAGACGCCAATGTTGTTTCTTTTTAGCTCACTTTCATTAATTTTTGAAAACTGGAAGTTTGAACTTCCTGGCCTTTGATTCTGGAAGTTTTGCTCGTAATATTTGGAAGTTTTGACAGTATTGTGCGACATAAATATGTACATGACAATTTTCACAGCATATATCACTACTCTTAGTATAGCCATTATTGTACTTCAGGCATGCTTGTCACTTCATGTTGTTGTTTTTCAGACCTATTGTAAACTTTGATTTATAATCAGGGCTTGCACTTAGATGAAAATGTTGTCCGCACTTCCAACTGTTGGATATTGGAAGTTTTAAGAATTCTTTTTGATATTTATACAAGATTACGATCTTATAATTGATAACACCAGGTTTGAAAAATAAGAAGTCTGTCAGCCTCAGAGAAATTAAGTCTAAATTGCATTTTTTTCGCAATTTTTTGCGACGATATACTAATTAAATTGACACTCTCTTATTATATATCATAATTATATTATGCACCATGCCATTTCTGTTTATTAAAACAAAGTGAATATTTATAACATTTTAAAAGGAATAAACTGTAAATGTCCGCTATGCAACCAGTATTAGCCACTATCAATACATCGCGAGCCTGATGAAAATGTTGTCCTCACTTCAAACTGTTGGATATTGGAAGTTTTAAGAATTCTTTTTGACTTTTTGATACTTCCATGGCTGCAGTTTTGGAAGTCCTGTGACAAAAACTGGGAGTAAATTACTCCCAAACTTCCCTTAATGCAAGCCCTGCTGAGCACAATGTGCTCAAGGTGAGCTTTTGTGATCACCTTTTGTTGGTTGTCCGGCGTCTGCCGTGCGTCAACATTTTCATTCAAACAACATCTCCTAAACTGCTGGGCAGATTTTCACCAAACTTCACAGGAATGATCCTTGGGTGACCCTCTTTCAAAATTGTTCAAATTGTTACGGTCGGCTGCCAATGTAGGTCACCAGAGCTAAAAAAGTGAAAACTTTATAAATCTGCTATGAAACCGTTAGGCTTAGAGCTTTCATATTTGATATGTGACATCCTCTCGTGGTCCTCTACTAAGATTGTTCAAATGATGCCCCTGGTGTCAAAACTGGCCACAGCCCTGGGGTCACATGGTTTATATAGACTTAAATAGCAAAATGACGTTAAAAAACCTCCTCTGAAAGCGCAAGGCCCAGAGGTTTCATATTTGGTATGTAGCATTGCATAGTGGTCCTCTACAAAGAATGTTTTGAAATGATGCCCCTGGGGTCAAAACTGGCCACAAATCGGGGGTCACATGGTTTATACAGACTTAAATAGCCAAATGACTTTAAAAATCTTCTCCTCTGAAACTGCAAGGCCTATAGCTTTCATATTCGGATGGTAACATTGTATAATGGTCCTCTACAAAGATTGTTCAAATGATGCCCCTGGGGTCAAAATTGGCAACACCCCGGGGTTGACATGGTTTATATACACTTAAATAGCAAAATGACTTTTAAAATCTTCTCCTCTGAATCCGCAAGGCCCAGAGGTTTTATATTTTGTATGTAACATTGTATAGTGGTCCTCTACAAAGATTGTTCAAATCATGTTCCTGGGGTGAAAACTGACTACACCCCCTGGGTCACATTGTTTATACTGCAGCACTATAATTTCAGTAAGCCTACAACACTCAAAAATCAATACAGCAGACGCCATTCCAGCCAGGTGTATACAGTGTGCTATTTTTAAATCTTATCAAACCAGCTAGCCAGTTACACAGTGTTGTGTGGGTGCTTTAGAGAATCGTTGGAGATGACCATTGAAATGCATAGAAAATGTTACCCAACAGCATGGTCAATCATTTTATTGTGTAAGTAAATGAGCTGAATGTAATGTTTAGGCAATGTGTAAAAAATATAGTCAATCAGTCTTAGTATATCAGACCGTCTTATATCATATATTTTCACTTTAGATCTACTTCATTGAATTTGTTTACAGGCAAAGTGTATATTTCTAATTTAATAATGAAATGCCAAATATGAAATGATAGCATTAGATCTATAAGTAGTCTAACTTAGGTAGAACTGCACAATTTTTTTTAAGACAAACTGATGCAGCAATCTAGTCTGTGGCTCTGACACTGCAGTCTGTTTCACCAGCACATACAGAAACATGTAGCATAGAGCCTAAAGTCCAGTCATCTACTTTAAACCTTTCATTTGTAGAGTTTAATTAAATGTGTGCAGCACACAAAAAACTACACACAGATCATGTCTCTCCAACAAAGTTCTTAATGCTTTGTTGGCAGCCTCCACCAAAGGACCACTTCTCAGAATAACAACTTTTTAGTACCAGATATTGGACATGGCTTTCATATTTGATATGTGACATCCTCTAGTGGTCCTCTACTAAGATTGTTCAAATGATACACCTGGGGTCAAAACTGGCCACGCCCCGGGGTCACATGGTTTATATAGACTTATAGCAAAATGATTTTAAAAATCTTCTCCTCTGAAACTGCAAGGCCCAGAGGTTTCATATTTGGTATATAACATTGTATAGTGGTGCTCTACAAAGATTGTTCAATTGATGCCCCTGGGGTCAAAACTGTCCACACCCCAGGGTTAATATAAACGTAAATAGCAAAATGACTTTATAAAACTTCTCCTCTGAAACCACAGGTCCCAGAGTTTTTATATTTGGTTGGAAACATTGTATAAAGATTGTTGAAATGATGCCCCTGGGGTAAAAACTGGGCACACCCTAGGGGTCACCAGGTTTATATAGACTTATATAGCTAAATGGCTTTAAAAATCTTCTCCTCTGAAACTGCAAGGCCCAGAGGTTTCATATTTGGTATGTAACATTGTATAGTGGTCCTCTACAAAGACTGCTCAAAATGATGCCCCTGGGGTCAAAACTGGCCACACCCCAGGGCTCACGTGGTTGATATGGACTTAAATAACAAGATGACTTTAAAAATATTCTCCTCTGAAACTGCAATGCCCATAGGTTTTATATGTGGTATGTGACATTTTATAGTGGTCCTCTGCAAAGATTGTTCAAATGATGTACCATTGGTCAAAACTGGCCCTGCCCTGGGGGTCACATGATGTCCCTGGGGTAAAAATTGGCCACCCCCTGGGGGTCACATGGTTTATATACATTTAAATAGCAAAATGACTTGAAAAATCTCCTCTGAAAATGCAAGGCCCAGTAGAATCATATTGTGTATGTAACATTGAAAAGTGGTCCACTACAAACATTGTTCAAATTATGCCCCTGGGGTACAAGTTGGCCATTTCCTGTGGGTCACATGGTTTATATAGACTAAAAAACTATCTGAAATTACAAGGCCCAGATCTTTATACTCAGGTAAGGCGTTTAGTGCCATTTTTCCCTGTTGTTATTAGCCATTATGCCTTAAACTCAGGTGAGCGACCTAGGGCCATCATGGCCCTCTTGTTTATTTATTCATTTCTCATTCATTACCATTTTTTTCTATTGAAAAATATATCATTCTTTTTAAATTTATAATGTTGTTTGATTTGTACATATTGCACCGGATTCCTGTATTTTTAACTCACCTTAGCACAAAGTGCTGCTGGTGAGCTTTTGTGATTGCCCGTTGTTAGTCGTGCTGCGTGTGTGTGAGCGTGCGTGCATGCGTCGTTAACTGTTCATTCAAACAACATCTCCTAAACAACTTTGCAGATTTTCACCAAACTTCTCAGGAATGATCATTCGGTGACCCTTTTTCAAATTTGTTCAAATCGTTATGGTCCGCTGCATATGTAGGTCACCAGAGCTAAAAATATATTTAAATAGTGTAAACTTTAAAAATCTCCTCTGAAACCGCAGGGGCTCAGAGGTATTATATTTGGTATGTAACATCCTATAGTGGTCCTCTACAAAGATTGTTCCAACACCTCATATGCTGCCACCAACAAAAGTAAGACCTATATGTCGCCTAGTCAGGCGACACAATAAATGGAGTCATGTTCTCAGTGTATGTAGATAATAATTATGTTTTCTTTACTTGTACATATACAATATAGACTTAATAATTCTGTATTTGCAGCTCCCTGGCTCAGGTTCCTGGATGTCACATTAATGGCAACATTTATAACTTATTCTAGACAAATCATCAATGGACTTTTTTGAGAGAAACAACCCTTCTCAAAAAAGTGTATTTAATATGAATTTAATGCGTATTAAACGCTGCGGTATTGGCACCATATTTTGTCTGCATTTAGTGCGCATTTAATACAGTTGAAAATACAGAAATAAGGTGTATTTTTTCTGCATGTTTCCGCATTAACACACTTAAGTGCATTTAAAGTGTATTTTTCTCCTTCAAGAATACACTATATTTTCAAAAAATATGCTTAAGTGTATTTAAAGTGTATTTTAGGTGTATTTGCTAGTGCATTAATACACTTTTTTGTAAAAAATGCAGAAAAAGTACAGAAAAAATACACTAAGTGTACTAAAAGTGTATTGAATACGCATTTAACGCAGAAAAAATACAGTGCCAATACCGCAGCGTTTAATACGCATAAAATGCGTATTAAATACACTTTTTCGAGAAGGGAAAGGAGTTCATCAGTCAAAGTTTTCACAGGAACACAAGGTCCGGGTAACTATATTGCACGAGAAGACTTTCCAAAAACAATCATCAAGTTAACAGTGCATATGTTCTTGGATTAAACACTTAATTTGATGATCTGCATTGTTGTGCTCATATTGACAAAAGTTTGTATGCACACTTTTAAATATCCAGGCCTTTCTCTGACCTTTTTGGGAAAAAGTACCTTGGTTAAATTGGGAAATTCACGACATAAAACTTTCCAAATTGTGAAACATTCGTATCGCTAAATTGTAAGTATTATGAAGAAATGTACAGTTTTGAATCAATAAACAAGAATTTAACAGCACTAATAATTGGAATTTAACTCTAAATTGTGATAAATACCCATGTAAGCTATGCATCCCAGAGTTTGTGATCATATGCATGTTTCATTTCCTATAAGTATGTGTATATTTCTAAAAAAGCATGACCAGATCTGACCATCTTCACCAAAATAAAATTGTGGGATCTACTGTCTACATGATTTAGTTTTAATGATGTGTTAATAAACATCGTGTAGTGCCTACACTACATAGGTCGCGAAAATATGTGATGGCTTGAAAAGAAATCTTTACCTCCTTATTTTTAAATCCTTCCTGTCACTCACACATGCACTTGTGTAAATAACAAAATATTTGCCCATAATTAATGTTAAATTTCATCATGATAGAGGAGAAACAAATCGTTTTTCTTTGTGTTACCCATTTTATTACACAGCTATTAGAGTGTTCTCCCCTTGTAAACAATGCCAACGATAAAATTAGAGGATATCCAAATGTAAAGCCAGTGTGAAAGAATCGGCTGTAAAGTATTGAAAAATTTTATTTTGACTCATTTTCGAAAAAAAAAAAAAAAACCTGATTTTTTACAATAGACGAGTTTCACATTGCCATTTTTAGCGATTATCACGACACAATAATTTATCGGCGAATCGAAAACGAGGCTCGCGATGTATTGATAGTGGCTAATACTGGTTGCATAGCGGACATTTACAGTTTATTCCTTTTAAAATGCTATAAATATTCACTTTGTTTACTTTTTAATAAACAGAAATGGCATGGTGCATAATATAATTATGACATATAATAAGAGAGTGTCAATTTAATTAGTATATCGTCGCAAAAAATTGCGAAAAAAATGCAATTTAGACTTAATTAATTTCTCTGAGGCTGACAGACTTCTTATTTTTCAAACCTGGTGTTATCAATTATAAGATCGTAATCTTGTATAAACATCAAAAAGAATTCTTAAAACTTCCAATATCCAACAGTTGGAAGTGAGGACAACATTTTCATCTAAGTGCAAGCCCTGATTATAAATCAAAGTTTACAATAGGTCTGAAAAACAACAACATGAAGTGAAAAGCATGCCTGAAGTACAATAATGCCTATACTAAGAGTGGTGATATATGCTGTGAAAATTGTCATGTACATATTTATGTCACTCAATACTGTCAAAACTCCCAAATATTATGAGCAAAACTTCCAGAATCAAAGGCCAGGAAGTTCAAACTTCCAGTTTTCAAAAATTAATGAAAGCCCTGGGTTAACTCGGTAGAATTCTTAAGTTGTTTCACTCAAATGAACAAAAACGGCATACTCCGGTATAATCACTTTCGTGCTCATACTGCATATTATTATTATTATTATTATTATTATTTGTAACTGTCAAGCGGTTATATAATTACCCCAGCCGACACTGAATCCGAAATAAACGATCGACTGCTTCTGTTAATTAAATATTGATTAATTAATTAAATATTAATTATGTAAACTGCAATAAATTCAGCAATTATATACTTATTATTATCATTAAAAATTCAGATCTGAATATGAAGTAACATAATCATGAATTGATGTCAAACATAGTTTCGTTAGCAGATTTGGCTGTCTTGTGGTTGTTACATTATTTGCATTATAATTTAAGTATTTGAAACATATCCACATATACATAATGTAGTGAATAAAACAGAGACAAGTTTAATGACAAAACAAACAGCATTTTATAAGTTTATTCGACATATTCTCCACTGAACATGATTTTCCTTTATGGACAATTACATCCAATACATCGTCAGCCTCGTTCTCGAATCGCTTTATCAAGGCACTCAACTCCTTCAGTACTTGATAACGGGAATGTGAAAAGGGTCTATTGGAAATTGTTGGGTCAGAATTGGGAAAAATTATGCATATTTGGCATTGGGAGCAGTAGAAAAAGGCCTGGTATCATCTTGTAGTTGTATTAATACTTAATAATTATTGAAAATGTTGCTTTGACAGCAATGACATGTTACCATGCTTAAATTTAAATATGTTTTCTTCATGGATTATTATATTAACACAATAAATTAAACATAGTTATTTATTATTTAATATTGGTTAATTGTTATTCATACTCAACAACATTAACTAAATATATTGTATACACATGTAAAATATATTTTATCACAATACTACAACATGCAATTACAACAGTTTGTATTAAATTTGCTGATACACTTTGAGTAACAATTGAGATTTTAGCAAATATGTTAGGTGTTTCAGTGTTTAATGTAATCTCAAAATTACATGTAAAGCTACTAAACATTTATTTCAACTTAATCAAGTAAGAAATTTGAATAAAACTAGTTTGTAACAATGTTATTTTAAAAAAATATTATTTTACAAATAAATGTTGTCAATTCTCAAACCCACCCTTGCATACTTCATTGATCATCATATATTTCCATAGAGAAATGGTAAAAGTTTATAGTTTTGCATGGTTTATTTGTATTAACAATAACATTAATTTTGGAGGGTCAAATACACTTGTTGCTCTTGAACAATAGTCCAGAATTCACTTTGAAGTTGAAAGCACATTTTATAAAAGTGTTAGAATTTGTTTTTAGAGGGGATACTTTAACATTTTGCTTATTTGTCAATATATGATTGCTGTTAACATCACAAAGTTGTATATTTTATGTATAATTACGATAATGTATTGTCTTTTTCGGCATAGCTGTCTAAGATCACTTTTGACCTAGATTTCTTGCGATAATTATATGCAGCGGGAAAATTGAATGCCAATAGAATTGGGCAAATTTTGTAATTTTAGGGAATATAAACTTCAAACTATAGTTTAACGTATACCAATAACTGTTGCATACTTTTGAGGATTAAAAATTTACATAATTGTTTACATAAGCGGTTAAAATGAAGTTATAAACATATCTTCGACATATACTGTAGAACTGAGGCTAATTATTAAACAAATTTTCTCATTGTATGCCATAAACAGAATGCTATATTCATTCACGTAACGAAATAACTATTTTGTCTAGCCTACATTTATATAAGCGCTACGCTCTATAAATAGCAATTATGCAATGTTTCCATTCATAAATCTCATTCACAGAGTTGCCTTTCCATGTAGCCCAGTGATTCTAGCGAGTTCTTCACATTCCAGAAACAGTAGTGTCATTCTAAAAATAGCGCGCGTAGCTAGAAACAGTGTATAGCTGTGTTAATATACTCGTGCATGCATCAATAATAGCGTTCAGAGAATCATAAACCTAACAATTTAAATAAATGGGAAATTTATATTTATAAACTTACTGTGAATTTGAATTAAAATTGTGGTTACGATTTATTAACGATTATTTATAATTGCATTTGTTCTATCAACTTCTCCAGTAGATATTATTTAATCTGTAAAAAGAAGCTACATTTTCAATAGATAAAATATTATGAAAGAAGTTTCGGAATACGTCGAATTGTTATTCGCGTAGCATAAATACACAATTTGCAGTACTAATTATACACAGGAACCCTTGAAATATCATATTTCTACTGATATAATTTAAAATCGTCATAGTCTAATGAATTTTTATGTTTGCATTATCAAAAATAAAGTCTTAACATTTCAAAAATCGCTGAATGTTCCGTGACTATTGCTTTTTGTTGGGATACACAGCATAAATGCTTATTTGACTTCAAATCGTTATTATATTAGATAACTTACATGAATGGTATATTACCGGTACTATAAATAACTACATAGACTCGTCTGACACATAATAATTTTAATTCATTCCTGAAATTATTTTTTTACATTGTTAATTTTTTAAATCGGCTTGACAAATTCAGATAACAATTATGTTAACCTAAATTATTTTGGTTATTCATATATCACTGGTGGAAACATGGAGCTGTATGATTGGTTTATTCACAGCATAGATATTAATGATAATTTTATTTAATTTTTAAAGTAATAAATTTATCTCAAATTAACTTTTGAGTCCGAGAAGTTTTCTTATAGTGTCTGAAAAATCTGGGGTCCAATAAGTCTCTTAATATTGGTGGGGACCAAAATATCTGGGGTCTGAGAAGTCACGTAACCGATCATTTTGGCCGTTTGTTAAGGTAATTTTTAAATGACATTCAATATTAATTTCAACGCCGATTGTCTTTTTTAAAGACATTGCTTGTTTAATTGTATATAAATGGAAATAAATGTATTTTTAAACTACATAAAAAGATTTATGCTAGATCAACAGAAACTAAAACTTTTAAGTTCTTCTTGTGTTTTACCCTTAGTAATTTGTTTACCTCGACAACTGTTGTTACAGGATTAATTTTAAATGATTAAATCTTTGTAACACATGCATGTCAGTATGTTTTTTGTGTAGATACTTGGTTAAAAGATGGTTGGATAATTCATTCAGTTACTGGATGTCATTTGTCCTGTATGTTGGCATTTGTGTCCACTATAGTTTTTTCTGACGATTGTGGTCCGAGTGACTCTAATACTTAATTATAGTAAACTGTTTTGTATTTAGTTGTATTAGTTGTCTTATATTATAGTTTAAGTTACCAAGCTGTTATTAGAAACAGAATATTAGAATTTATGAAGTTTTGTGACATGTTCAGTTGTGATATGTACTAAAAACAGCATTTGGCAAGTTACTGTGCTAGGTTTCCAAAACATACCCCTGTATACTTAAGCTGCAAATATTTCTGTTATACGACGATGAAAGTTCATACTTTTTTGGTATTTCATTTGCCTATGTGTGTACATAATTTTAGTGGGCTCAATTCACCTATACCCTTTACCTATATGATCACAACTGACTTTTAAGTATGGACACTCATTTTCAAGATAGTTGTATGTGTCCATATTTTCGATAGGGGTACTGTACATAATTTAATGTTTTTCTTTATATTGTTTATACAAACATGACACAGTTGTTATTATTCTGCTTATAGATCTGCATGTAACTGTTATGAAGTTTAAAATATGCTGAAAATAAAAAAACAAAATGTTTTGTGGCTTTTTCTAATATGACATCATGTCCGCTTAAGCAATTTTTTTGACCAAGGGTGTGGCATTACAAAAATGCTAATAACTTTTTTATAACATGGTAAAAAGCCTTTAAATTTTCAAACACAGTGTCTTATTGATTGTAGATTATGATAAAAAATGATATACACATTTGCGATTATGACCATAAGTGTGTGAAAACCTTAAATAGCAAAATGACTTTAAAAATCTTCTACTCTGAAACCGCATTGTCCCAAGGTTTCATATTTTGTATGTAACATTGTAAAGTGATCCTCTACAAAGATTATTTAATTTATGCACCTGGGATCAAACCTGGTCATGCCCTGGGGGTCACATGGTTTCTTTAGACTTATATGGCAAGGGGACTTTAAAACCTTCTCCTCTAAAACTGCAAGGCCCAGGGGTTTCTTATTTGGTATGCAACATCATATAGTGGTCCTATACAAAGATTGTTCAAATTATGCCTCTCAGGGGTCAAAACTGGCCACGCCCCGGGGGTCACATGGTTTATTTAACTTAAATAGCAAAATGTCTTTGAAAATCTTCTCTGAAACTGCAAGGCCCAGAGGTTTCATGTTTGGTATGTAACATCCTAAAGTAGTCCTCTACAAAGATTTTCAAATTATGCCCCATGGGTCAAAACTGACCACACCCCAGGGGTCACATGGTTTACATAAACTTGAATAGGAAAATGACTTTAAAATTCTTCTCCTCTGTAACCTGAAGGCCTAGAGGTTTGATATTTGGTATGTAACATTGTAAAGTGGTCCTCTACAAATATTGTTCAAATTATGCCCCTGGGGTCAAAACTGGTCACGCCCCGGGGGTCACATGGTTTATGTAGACTTAAATAGGAAAATGACTTTAAAAATCTTTTCCTCTGAAACGGCAAGGCCGACAGCTTTCCTATGTTTGTTACGTAACATTGCATAGTGGTCCTCAGGAGTGTCGCAATATACCGGTATATTGGTATAATGCAATATATTCTTCAGCAATAAAATATCGCAATATGAATGTCCATACAGATATATTGCAACATTAATTTTCTTTTTAGGTTCGTGTTCTTTCCTGTTAATAACTAAATTCCACAACTTTAGAGTTCATTAAAACACGCTTATTGGCAGTGATAATCAAATGAAAGCCAGTATCATTTGTAAAATTGATAGTTTTCTAGGGAAGATCATAAGAGATTCTACGGGTGACCAATAATTTTCAATTTAGGATATCTTTGGTGAACACCATTCTCTTAAAATGTCTATGATTAATATACATTAAAAACCAGTCTTTTTTCCAGTTTGAAATACATAGATAGTTTATGGCTTTATTCACAAAACATATATACGCCATGACTGAAGTACCTGCACGTGTTAAAAATCACTATATACTCGTACATTATATAATAAATACAAGTGATCAGCCATGACAGTGACAGGCGGTTTGAGAGTGTTGCTCACATTAGTTTTGCTTTTCTATCTGCTGTTTACATGTTGCTAATTTTGCGCCTGTCATCAACTTAGTGATAATAAACAACATCTTAAAAATATACTGCACTGTTCATAGCAAATTTATCAGTCTTAAGCTTATCAAATACATAACTAGAAATGTTGCAATATATTGCAATATATATCATGATAAATTTAAAAACAGCACAATATATTGCAACATGGATTTCTAATATTGTGACACCCCTAGTGGCCCTCCAAAGATTGTTTACATTATGCCCACACCCCAAAGGGTCACATGGTTTATATAGACTTAAATAGCAAAATGACTTTAAAACTACCAAACTCATTCAAATGGTTTCAGTCCACTGCACAAAAAGCCTGTTAAATGTAAAAATAGAATCTTGTGTTAAAGTTTCGTATTCCTGTCATATTTTCAAAAGTTCTTAGTAGTTCTGTGCCAAATTTATTATGCCCCTCATCGAAGATGGCGGGGTATAGAAGATGGCGGGGTATATTGGTTTGCTAATAAATGTTGGTCTGTTGGTTGGTCTGTCCTTAGACCAAGTTAGTTTCCGCTCTCTAAGTTCAACAGTTTTCATCTGATCTTCACCAAACTTCATGAAAATGTTTGTGGGCATAATATCTAGGTCAGGTTCGATAATCAGCCAAATTGCCTCAGGAATTGTGGAGTTATGGCTCGTGAATTATCAAACATTGGCCTTTTTAGCCGTTTCCACTCTGTAAGTCCAAAGTTTTCATCCAATCTTCACCCAACTTCATGAAAATGTTTTTAATAATAATATCTAGGTCAAGTTCAATGATCAGCCAAATCCCCCCCAGTAATTGTGGAGTTATTGCCCTTGAATTATCTGAAATAGGCGTTTTTAGCTGTTTCCGCTCTCTAAGTCCAACAGTTTGTAGCCGATCTTCACTGAACTTGGTGACAATATTTGTGGGCGTATTATCGCGGTTAAGTCCAACAATGTTCATCGAATCTTCACCAAACTTCATGAAGATGTTTGTGGGTATAATATGTCGTTCAAGTTTAATAATCACCCAAAATCGCCCAAGAAATACTAGAGTTATGGCATTTGTATTATTTAAAATTGGCCTTTTTAGCCCTTTCCGTTCTCTACGTCCAACAGTTCGTAGCCGATCTTCACCAAACTTGGTGACAATATTTGTGGGCGTATTATCGCAGTTAAGTTTGATAATCGACCAAATTGTCCCAGTAACTGTAGAGTTCTGGCCCTTTTTAGCTATTTTAACCCAGAGGGGGCATACAAACAGCGCTTGTTCAAATGGTGCCAGTCCATCACACAAAATAGAGCTAACAATGAATTTTGCGTTAAAGTTTTGAATTCCTGTCATGAATATTTTCATAAGTTGATGAAACTTCAGACAAAAATTAATGTGTCCTGAATGGTTCTTTACCAAACCTGCACAGCAGGTTCCGCTTCACTGTACAAGATGGCTGCCATAGTTAGAAATATAAAAAATCTCAAAATATCATTTTTAGCTTGACTTTTCGAAGAAAAGGCAAGCTATTCTACTCGCCCCAGCATCAGCGTCCGAGCGAGGTTGAAGTTTTTCGGTAAGCTAGTTTCTCAGGAAGGGCTTGAGTGATTTCATTCAAATTAAAACATTTATTCCCCACATTAAAATGAACCTATAGGCCAAGTTTACTCTATTTGAAATTTTTAAACATTATGGGCCTTTTTACACTTAGAAATTTTACATAAGCTATATAGACAGCCTAAAGTTCTTTGGTAAGCTGGTTTCTCAGGAATGGCTTAAGGGATTTCATTCAAACTTAGAACACTTATTCCCTATATTAAAAAGAACTCATAGGCCAATTTTGATAACTCTAGTTTTGAGAAATTGAGATATTTTAATGAGACTTTATACATAGATACCTTATATCAAGACCTCGCTTGGGATTGCGTATGTGTTGGGTGGGGTCAAGGTCACTATTACTAAAAATAGAAAAACGGTTTCCGATCAATAACTTAAGAATGCATTGAGATATTTTAATGAAACTTAATACATAGATACCTTATATCGATAACTCGCTTGGGATTGCATATGTGGTGGACGGGGTCAAGGTCCAGGTCACTTTTACTAAAAAATTTATCGATGTGTTGACTTTTATGCATTTCGTCCGAAAAATTTGGTTTTCGTGGAATTTCCATATTTCTTGTTTTAGAAAAAAAATGCCAGTAACTCTGGCAAGCACAAGAAAAGTCGAGCACGCTGTCCTCCAACAGCTCTTGTCATCTAAACCTGTAGCTAGATTTTTTGATAATTTGACACTTGGTTTAATGTTCCTGCATGCATTTATTTTCTACATGAAACTTCTATTTCTTCATCATGATCTGTTTGTACATATACTTGTAGCAAAATAAAAAAATCAGGCTTTAATGTGGTTACTGCATTATATTTCTTGTTTACAGTTTCCATTCTTTCAGCACCTGTAAGTGTATTGCAAGTGTACTGTGCGTTTTTAGGGCTGGAATTTTGACTCTTAACCCGTAGGGTTGACCACACGGTGCCCGCACATTTAGTGATTGACACACGGTTACCGCGTCAACTTAAGTAGACATATCTGCTGTGGTCATGAAAAATGCATGGACTCAATTTAGTAACTGGATAGATTTGACAAAAATCTCGCCATAACTGCTATACAGTCGCCACATCCTGGTTGTAAATAGTGATAGTTGATAGCGATAGTTTAAAGCAGCAGTCCAGAAATATGTTAATAAAAATAAAACTGCAGAAACGGTTTCTAATGGACATCTGGTCGATCAAAATAAAAAAGCACACATTGAAATCAGTACAATAATAATGTTTTGGTAACATTTTATCGTATAGTTATATGTATGCGATAGCTGGTGATGCCTCTGGAGTAAATCAACATGTACATTAGTGGATATTCCATTTGTACCAAGAGTTTTCGAACATGGACATTATAAAATGCCTTTAGTAAATAAGAAACAGTTTACAGTCGAATAAACGTCATTAACGTTCATTAGAACTAATGCCAATTTAAGATGTATTGAGTAGGCCTTTCCCAAAACTAGGTTACTTCCCTTGCGTAATCACGAGTGATGTCCCCTGTTCATTCCCGGCGACTTTTATTGATTATAAGGCTGGATAAGCGCATTCATATTTACTGGAATACATACAATATATTTGATTTTCAAACTTAAAATTGTGTTGATGTCGTAAAAATGAATTTACAAATATCAACATACATATATTGTGCGATTTTATTGACCTGGCCCCACAACCACAAACATTCTTAAGCTTAATCTTAGTCTCAAACTTAAATATTAAACCAATGGAAATCAAAGCTCAAATGTTACAAGCATTCTCATTGGTCAATATTTTAAGTTGAGACCAAGTTTGAGGTTGAACACTTTCGTAGTCATGGGGCCTGGCACTCATGAATATTCCGTTTAATTTCATAAATCTATTTTAAGCTACTAACTCAGATAGGAGACTTAGACGTGAATATATATCGATTAAATCTTTATTCCGTTACAGTTGATACTATAGTGCAGTGGTAAGCATGCAAAGTTTGTAAGTGTTAAGTTTGAGGTTCAAATCCTAGAACAGGCACTTTTAATTTATTTAATTTAATTTATTTAATGGATCATTTTGCTGACGACATGACACGGAATCTCATCATCAACCTCGATTCTGACACACAAGAGATATGCACCTATACTGTGAGCGAAACAGAGTTGTTGTGAATGCATTTTTATGTAGATAAAGTGAATTAACTAATTACAATAAAACAAATGAAAAAGGGTAAAAATGCTACAAAAAAGAAAAATGTCATGAGAATAAGTGATGTTAAAGGAAAATAAGAAAAAACTAAGATTTTGGCTGGATTCGAAACACAGTCATTGTGATTCAAAGTCTAAAACACTATCCACCGCGCCATTCTCCCTGACACTTGTTGATGGTTTTTGTTGTTGTATGACTATGAAATCCGTGCTTTACACGCTAGATAAACGTTAAACCGATATAAATAAAACATCGAGTGCTACCGCAAATTAATGAGCGCCAGGTCAATAAAATCGCACAATATAATATACATCATGTACTTTATTTATTAATTAAATTAAATTATCATTTTGATTTTTAACAATATTGTCTACTCTTTGAAGATTGACAAACAAACTACACAGTACGTTTAATGGTTATTTTGCAATAAAACACAAAAATAACGATTTCAGTATCTTAAACAACCTATGCCTTCATAGTGTATTAAATTTGCATTATTAAATAAAATAAATAAATCAAGCTGTTTTTAGTACAATGATTTTGCTAGGTAACATTCTTCTGGCGACTAAAATTACGAAAATAAGGTATCATCACGGAAAATTTGAGCGTAATTCTGATGTTTTTGACAGCAACTTGTTATTTAAATTCCATACACATTTGTGTTTAACTTCAAAGCTATTTTTGTTGCAGATATTCTTGTTGTGTGCTAAATATTATACGGTGCTTGAACATGGTTTGTTATAATCTTGAAATATAATGTAACAAATTAAGTATCTTTTTAATTACCGTTAACACAATATAACAATATCTAAAGATGATGTCACTCCTCATTAAATGTTATAATTGATGTTGTATTAAAGATATTATTTCTTCATTTCTGTCGGAATCGTGGTAAACAAACAAAATTTTATTCTCGTAGCAACTAATTCCCGTATGTTTAAAAAAAAACAAACATGATGAGCTCTTAAATGTACACCACCTTACAATTCTTTATAATTTAAAATTAAATGCTGTGCTATATTATTTCACTCTTTAATTTAAACAAATGTATTAATTAGAAAAAGTGTTTAATGCTTTAATTCTGTTCTGTTCTGTTCAATAAGGTGGCAAAATTTCATTGGGTGATAGGCAAGAACAACAACGGAGACAACAACATTTTAAAATGATAAACTTTAATTTGAGATGCATACAATGGAGACGAAGAATGACGTTAGTTGTCTCTGCATTTAGATCGTTATCATCAATGCATTACGCAATTGCACGAATTAGCGGTATTGTTCTTAGGGCAGTTTGATAAGATCCCTGCGGTTCGTGGCTTTGGTATTTTTATGACCCCCTCTTCAGATAGATAACTAAGTATCCATTGAGAGAACATGTGTTCATTCATGGTATTTATGTATGGAACACAACCGTTTAAGACAAGGCAAGGAGACTACATTTTTTTCCATATGCATGTCATACGGACATTTGGCTTTAGTAATGAGTTTAAAACGATACTACATTTAGTTCTAATAATTCATTTTTGTAACATATATCCTCTATGACTTTTTTATAATAATTAATAAAAAACATACGTTTTTAAAAATTTCCATTACAAGTTTTTAAAGCCGCTTGGCCTTAGATCTATAATACTTTATACTTTATAAGCTAAGAAAAGTCGCCGGAAGTCTGGTTTCAAATTTGCTGATGTGAATTCGCATTAACGGGAGCTAATTTCCAAGGAAGATCACCTAGTTTTGGGAAAGGCCTATTCTATTCTATGGACTGCGGCTTTAAGTGATAGATATAAATATTATTGTAATTTTCTAAAAGTAACATTTTAAAGCATTGAATTAGCCCAGATGGACACATTGCACAGGCACAGGTGCTTAGATTTTACTAAAGCACTGTTTTTAGCTCACCTGATCACAACGTGCTCATGGTGAGCTTTTGTCAGTCGTGCGTCGTCCGGACGGTCCTGGGTCGTGCGTCAACATTTTCATTCAAACAACATCTCGTAAACCGCTGGGCATATTTTCACCAAACTTCACAGGAATGATCCTTGGGTGACCATCTTTCAAAATTGTTCAAATCATTTCAGTCCGCTGCATATGTAGGTCACCAGAGCTAAAAATAGATTTAAGAAGTAAAAACTTTAAAAATCTTCTTCTCTGAAACTGTATGGCTGAGAGCTTTCATATTTGTTATGTGGCATCTTCTAGTGGTCCTGTACAAAGATTGTTCAAATGATGCCCCTGGGGTCAAAACTTTCCATACCCTGGGGCCGCATTGTTTATATAGACCTTTGTATAGCAAAATGACTTTAAAATCTTCTTTTCTGAAACTGCTGGGCCCAGATGTTTCATATTTGGTATGTAACATTGCATAGTGGTCCTCTACAAAGATTGTTCAAATGATGCCCCTGGGGTCAAAACTGGTCACGCCCCGGGGGTCACATGGTTTATATAGACTTAAATAGCTAAATGACTTTAAAAATCTTCTCCGAAACCGAAAGGCCCAAAGGTTTGGTGCTTGGTCAGTAACATTGTATAGTGCTCCTCTACAAAGATTGTTCAAATGATACCCCTTGGGTCAAAACTGGCCACCCCCCGGGGGTCACATGGATTATAAAGACTTAAATAAAAAAATTACTGCAAAAGTTGTCTCCTCTGAAACCGCAAGGCCCAGAGGTTTCATATGTGGTACGTAACATTGCATTAAGTAGTCCTCTACAAAGATTGTTCAAATGATGCCCCTTGGGCAAAAACTGGCCACGCCCCGGGGGTCACATGCTTTATATAGACTTAAGTAGCTAAATGACTCTGAAAATTTTCTTCTCTGAAACTGCAAGGCCCAGAGGTTTGGTATTTCGTTGGTAACATTGTATAGGGTCCTCTACAAAGATTGTTCAAATGATGCCCTGGTGTCAAAACTGACCACGCCGTGGGGGTCAGATTGTTTATAAGCATAACAATTTAGGCCCTGTGCCAATATTGAGCTACTTTTTATATGGGCAATATTGGCGGGGCCTAACCGGGGAAAGACCAATTCTGTGGTGGAAATTTCTCCCTATATGTCTGTAGAGTAGCGACAGGATTTTAGTCGCTACTTTCACGCTCTTAAATGGCATGGTTAGCATTAATATTTCTTAATTAAAATTTACATACATGCAAAGAGAAGTTATTTCTCAATAATGTTTCATAAATATGTGTACGATAGCACTTCAATTTTGGATGCAACACCAATTTAAACCTACACACTATTGCATTTTCAACACATCTCGCTGACCTCCACTGTGTAAACTTGAATCGATATTTTGCTACACTGAAACGATTGCGTCATTTCGATTGGTCATTCAATTCTATCATTCATCATCCGATTGGTTGAAGCATATTTGAAGGGTTAAACAAGGCAAGGTGAACATGGTGGACTGTAAATGAATGTAGATTTATTAGCAAGTTTAAATCGGAATTAAACGCATGTTCTAGGTAAATTTCGGCACATGTTAAGCAGTTTAGGTGTTGTTTAATTAAAATACGTTGATTTATAACTTTAATGTCGCAAATAATGGAAATTATTTAAACTTAAACTTTTAGGTTTTCACCACATAAATGGTCTTTCGGCGATGAGACGTTCCAGCGAATTTAGCCCTATATAAAAAGTAACACTTAATTTTGCAGCACGTCTCATGAATTAGACTAATTGTTTATTAGGACTTAAATAGCAAATTACTTCAAAAATCTCCTCTGAAACCACAAGGCCAACTGGTTTCATATTTGGTATGTGGCATCCTCTAGTGGTCCTCTACAAAGATTGTTCAAATGATGCCCCTGGGGTCAAAACCGCCCATGCCCCGTTGCTCATATTGTTTATATGGACTTAAATAGCAAAATTACTGCAAAAATCTTCTGTTCTGAAACACTGAGGCCCAGTGGTTTTATTTTTGGTATGTGACATTGTATAGTGGTCCTCTACAAAGATTGTTCAAATGATGACCCTGGTGTCAAAACTGGCCATGCCCAGGGGGTTAATAGTTCATATAGTCTTAAATAACAAAATGACTTCAAAAATCATGAAACTGCAAGGCCCAGTGGTTTAGTATTTGGTATGTAACATTGTATTGTGGTCCTCTACAAAGATTGTTCAAATGATGCCCCTGGGGTCAAAACTGGCCACGCCCCTGTGGTCACATGGTTTATATAGACTTGAATAGCAAAATGACTTTAAAAATTTTCTCCTCTGAAGCCGCAATGTCCCAAGGTTTCATATTTTGTATGCAACATTGTAAAGTGATCCTGTACAAAGATTATTTAAATAATGCCCCTGGGATCCAACCTGGTCACGCCCTGGGGGTCACATGGTTTCTTTCGACTTATATGGCAAGTGGACTTCTCCTCTGAAACTGCAAGGCCCAGGGGTTTCACATTTTGTATGTAACATTGTGTAGTGGTCCTCTACAAAGATTGTTAAAATAATTCCCGTGGGGTAAAAAGTTGCCAGGCCCTGGGGGTCACATAATTTATATAGACTTAAATAGCAAAATGACTATAAATCTTCTTCTCAGAAACCGCGAGGCCCAGAGGTTATGTATTTGGTATGTAACATTGTATAGTCATCCTCTACAAAGAATGTTCAAATTATGCCCCTTGGGTAAAAAGAGGCCACACCCTGGGGGTCACATGGTTTTTATAGACTTAAATGACAAAATGACTTTAAAAACTTTCTTCTCTCAAACTTTAAAGCCCAGAGGTTTTGTAATTGGTATGTAACATCTTATGTTGGTTTTCTACAAAGATTGTTCAAGTTATGCCACTGGGGCCAAACCTAACCGTGCTACAGATTGACATGGTTTGTATAGACTTATATGGAAAGTGGAGTTTACAAATCTTCTCTGAAACTGCAAGGCCCAGAGGTTTCATATTTTGTATGTAACATTGTATAGTGGTCCTCAACAAATATTGTTCAAATTATGCCCCTGGGCTAGAAAGTGGCCATGCATTTTGGGTCACATGGTTTATATAGACTATTAAAATCTTTTCCTGAAACTGCAAGGCCCAGATCTTTATACTCATGTAAGTGGTTTAGTGCCATTTGGCCCTCTTGTTAAAAGCCATTAAGATGCCACTCAGCTGAGTGACCTAGGGCCATCGTGGCCCTCTTGTTCAAATTAAAATTTTCAATTTAATGGCAAAGATAATTTTTTGAGGGGAGAAATTACAAATTAGAATTTTGGCTACAAAATCGGCAGTTATGTTGCCCTATTTTGAGGTTAGCTCTTGAGTTCTTGCCCACTACTTACTTTGGTGACAAAGTAGACCCAAAGCCACTTTGGCCCTCTTGTTTCAGGACATCTCAGATCCTGGGTTGGAGTAGTTTTCATAAATGGTATTTACAGAATAGTATGAAATGTATTGATTTGTGTTTATTCATTAATAGGTCAATTATGTGCTTTTAAATATTAGTGCTGTAAATGTCCTTATCTTTCAGAATTTGATGAGTGTGTCTGGGAAAATACTTCGCCAGAATGCGATGTCAGAAGAAGGCCAGTAAGTTCAGTATGAATTTTGAGTGTTAGAGATAACCCTGTGATTTGTATTTCCATAGTTATCTGCCCTTGTTTGGACTTACAACTTAGAATATGTTGACATAAGCTTTTAGGATCGCCTTTGTCTGTCATCCGTCGTGTGTCGTCCGTTGTGTGTCGTGTGTCAACATTTTCATTCAAAGAACGTCTCCTAAACCACTTGGCAGATTTTCACCAAACTTCACAGGAGTGATCCTTGGGTGACCCTCTTTCAAAATTGTTCAAATCGTTCCGGTCCGCTGCATATGTACATCACCAGAGCTAAGAATAGATTTAAAAACTGGAAACTTAAAAAATCTTCTCTGAAACCAAAAGGCTTGGAGCTTTCATATTTGATATGTGACATCCTCTAGTGGTCTTCTACAAAGATTGTTCAAATGATGCCCCTGGGATCAAAACTGTCCACGCCCCGGGGGTCACATGGTTTATATAGACTGGTATAGCAAAATGACTTTAAAAGTCTTTTTCTCTGAAACCGCAAGGCCTAGAGGTTTGATATTTGGTTCGTAAATTTGTACAGTGGTCCTCTACAAATATTGTTCAAATGATGCCCCTGGGGTCAAAAGTGGCCACACCCCGGGGGTCACATGGTTTCTATAGATTTAAATAGCAAAATGACTTTAAAAATCTTCTCTGAAACCGCAAGGCCCAGAGGTTTCATATTTGGTATGTAACATTGTATAGCGGTCCTCTACAAAGATTGTTCAAATGACGCCCCTGGGATCAAAACTGGCCACACACCCTGGGTCACATGGTTTATATAGACTTGAATAGCAAAATCACTTTAAAAATCTTCTCCTCTGAAACCACAAGGCCCAGAGGTTTCATATTTGGTATGTAACATTGTTTAGTGGTCCTCTACAAAGATTGTTCAAATGATGCCCCTGGGGTCAAAACTGGCCACACCTTGGTGTCACATGGTTTATATGGACCTGAATAGCAAAATGACTTAAAATATTTTTCTCTAAAACTGCAAGGCCTAGAGGTTTTATATTTGGTATGTAACATTGTATAGTGGTCCTCTACAAAGATTGTTCAAGTGATGCCCTTGGGGTCAAAACTGGCCACACCCCGGGGGTCACATGGTTTATATAGACTTAAATAGCAAAATGACCTTAAAAATCTTCTCCTCTGAAGCTGCAAGGTCCAGAGGTTCATATTTGGTATGTAACATTGTATAGCGGTCCTCTACAAAGATTGTTCAAATGATGCCTCTTGGGTCAAAACTGGCCACACCCCAGGAGTCACATGATTTAGATAGTAAAATGACTTTAAAAATCTTCTCCTCTGAAACCGCAAGGCCTAGAGGTTTCATATTTGGTATGTAACATTGTATAGTGGTTCTCTACAAGGATTGTTCAAATGATGCCCCTGTGGTCAAAACTGGCCACACCTCAGGGGTCACATGGTTTATATAGACTTGAATAGCAAAATGACTTTAAAAATCTTCTCCTCTGAAACGGCAAGGCCCAGAGGTTTCATATTTGGTATGTAACATTGTGTAGTGGTCCTCTACAAAGATTGTTCAAATGCTGCCCCTGGGGTCAAAACTGGCCACTACCCGGGGGCCACATGGTTTATATAGACTTGAATAGCAAATTGACTTTTAATATCTTTTACTCTGAAACCGCAAGGCCCAGAGTTTTCATAGTTGGTATAGTGGTCCTCTACAATGATTGTTCAAATGATGCCCCTGGGGTCAAAACTGGCCACCCCCCGTGGGGCACATGGTTTATATCGACTTAAATAGCAAAAGGACTTTTAAAATCTTCGCTGAAATCGTAAGGCCTTGAGGTTTCATATTTGGTATGCAACATTGTATAGTGGTCCTCTACAAAGATTGTTCAAATGACGCCCCTGGGATCAAAACTGGCCACACACCGGGGGTGACATGGTTTATATAGACTTGAGTAGCAAAATGACTTTAAAAATCTCCTCTGAAACCGCAAGGCCCAGAGGTTTCATATTTGGTATGTAACATTGTATAGTGGTCCTCTACAAAGATTGTTCAAATGATGCCCCTGGGGTGAAAACTGGCCACATGCCGGGGGTCACATGGTTTATATAGACTTGATTATCAAAATTACTTTTAAAATCTTCTTCTCTTAAATTGCAAGGCCTAGAGGTTTGATATTTGGTATGTACCATTGTATAGTGGTCCTCTACAAAGATTTTTCAAATTATGCCCCTGGGGTCAAAACTGTCCTCACCCCAGGTCACATGGTTTATATAGATTTGAATAGCAAAATGACTTTAAAAATCTTCTCCTCTGAAACCGCAAGGCCTAGAGGTTTTATATTTGGTATGTAACATTGTTTAGTGATCGTCTACAAAGATTGTTCAAGTGATGCCCCTGGGGTCAAAACTGGCCACACCCCGGGGGTCACATGGTTTATATAGACTTAAATAGCAAAATGACTTAAAAAAAAATTTCCTCTGAAAGTTCAAGGCCTAGAGGTTTTATATTTGGTATGTAACATTGTGTAGTGGTCCTATATAAAAATTGTTTAAATGATGCCCCTGGGGTCAAAGCTGGGCACACCTCGGGGCTCACATGGTTTATATATAGACATAAATGGCAAAAGGATTTAAATATTCTCTGAAACCACAAGGCCCAGAGGTTTCATAGTTGGTTAAAACATTATATTGAGACCTCGATTGGGATTGCATATCGGATGGGTGGGGTCAAGGTCACTGTTACGAAAAATAAAAACACGATTTCCACTCAATATCTTGAGAAGGCATTGAAATATTTTAATGAAACTTATTACATAAATACATTATATTGAGACCTCGATTGGGATTGCATATGGGGTGGGTGGGTTAAAGGTCAAGGTCACGGTTATTAAATATAGAAAAATGGTTTCCGCTAAATATCTTGATAACGCATTGAGCTATCTTAAGGAAACTTAATAAATAAGTACCTTATATCGAGACATTGCTTGGGATTGCATATTGGGTGTGTGGAGTTATGGTCACCGTTACTGAAAATAGAAAAACGATTTCCGCTCAATAACTTGAGAACGCATTGCGATTTTTTAGTGAAATTTAATGCACATATCTTATATCGAGATCTCACTTGGGTTTGCTCATGGGGTGGCTGGTGTCAAGGTGACTGTTATTATAAGTAGAAAAATGGTTTACGCTCAATAACTTAAGAACGCATTGAGATATTTTAATGAAACTTCATGCATAGATGCTTTATATCGAGACCTTGCTTTTTTTATGTATGTGGTGGGTGGGGTCAAGGTCACTGTTACTAAAAATAGAACAACAGTTTTCGCTCAATAACTTGAAAACCTATTGAGATATTTTATTGAAACTTCTTAAATAGATATCAGGTGAGCGACCTACGGCCATCGTGGCCCTCTTGTTGTTAAATATAACATTTCTCAATAACTATCTAAGACGTTAAATTAAGACTCAAGATACTTGTTTATGGTGCTAACCGCATTCTGCAGACATGAGGAGGTTGCTCTTTTAACGATTTTGTTATTACCCTTTTTTAGCTCACCTGAGCAGAAAGTGCTCATGGTGAGCTTTTGTGATCGCCCGTTGTCCGTCGTGCGTGCGTGGGTGTGTGCGTGGGTGCGTGCATGCGCCGTCAACTTTTCATTCAAACAACATCTCCTAAACCGCTTGGCAGATTTTCACCAAACTTCACAGGAATGTTCCGTGGGTGGACCTCTTTCAAAGTTGTTCATATCTTTCTGGTCCGCTGCATATGTAGGTCAATAGAGCTAAAAATAGATTTAAAAAGTGAAAACTTAAGAAAATCTTCTTCTATGAAACCGCAAGGCTCAGAGCTTTCATATTTGATATGTGACATCCTCTAGTGATCCTCTACAAAGATTTTACAAATGATGCCCCTGGGGTCAAAACTGGCCACGCCCCAGGGGTCATATGGTTTATATTGACTTATATAGCAAAATTACTTTATAAATCTCCTCTATAACAGCAATGTATAGAGGATTCATATTTGGTATTTAACATTGTATAGTGGTCCTCTACAAAATTTTTTCAAATAATGCCCCTGGGGTCAAAGCTGGCCATGCCCCGTGGGTCACATTGTTTATATAGACTTACATATCAAAATGACTTTAAAAATCTTCTCCTGAAACCGCAAGGCCCAGAGGTTTCATACTTGGTATGTAACATTGTATAGTGGTCCTCTACAGAGATTGTTCAAATGATGCCCCTGGGATCAAAACTGGCCACACCCCGGGAGTCACATGTTTATATAGACTTAACTATCAAAATGACTTAAAATCTCCTCCTTTGAATCTGAAAGGCCCAGTTGTTTCATATTTGGTACGAAACAGTGTATAGTGGTCCTCTACAAAGATTGTTCAAATGATGCCCCAGGGGTCAAAACTGGCCACGCCCCAGTGGTCACATTGTTTGTATAAACTTATATAGAAAAATGACTTTAAAAATCTTCTCCTCTGAAACTGCAAGGCCTAGTGGTTTCATATTTGGTACGTAACATTGTATAGTGGTCCTCTACAAAGATTGTTCAAATGATGCCCCTGGGTTCAAAACTTTCCACACCCCAGGGGTCACATGGTTTATATAGACTTAAATAGCAAAATGACTTTAAAAACCTTCTCCTATGAAACCGCAAGGCCCAGAGGTTTCATAATTGGTATGCAACATTGTATAGTGGTCCTCTACAAAGAGTGTTGAACTGATACCCCTGGATTAAAAACTGGCCAAACCCCGGGTGTCACATATTTTATATAGACTTAAATAGTAAAATGACTTTAAAAATCTTCTCTGAAACTGCAAGGCCTAGAGGTTTCATATTTGGTTGCTTACATTGTATAGTGGTCCTTTACAAATATTGTTAAAATGATGCCCCTGGGTTCAAAATTGGCCACACCCCGAGGGTCACATTGTTTATATTGACTTAAAAAGCAAAATGACTTTAAAAATCTTCTGCTCTGAAACCGCACGGCCCAGAATTTTCATATTTGGTATGTAACATTGAATAGTGGTTCCCTACAAAGATTTTTCAAATAATGCCCCTGGGGTAAAAACTGGCCACACCCTGGGGGTCACATGGTTTATATTGACTTAAATAGCAAAATGACTTTAAAAATATCCTCTGAAATCTCAAGGCCTAGAGGTTTCATATTTGGTATGTAACGTTGTATACCGTAAATACGCAGTCATAAGTCAAGAAGTTAAAATTCATTCCAGAAACGAATTTCTAATAATAATCATTCTATAAATCAAGTTAGAATGATCATAAAACACCATTTGAAAATTGGCCAGAGTATGCCCTATAAGTAGGTATATAGGTACAGTCTGCAGTAAATGCCTTGAAGTGTGAAATCACTGCCTTATCCACTTTGACAGGTCTTGATGTAGACAAAAACCGGTTGCAGCCAGTTTAATTAACAATATGCTTTACACGAAAATCATGGGTTTCGTCTGCAGGTTTATGTGTGTGTGTGTGTGTGTGTGTGTGTGTGTGTGTTTTGAAGTTTATGAGGTCCTTCCATGCCTGAGGCTGCATTATGTGAGGACCCAGAGTGTGTCCCAGCACTCCTACCTAAGTAACTTACTAGAGACTCACGAAAGTTGGGACAAATTTTGAATCATAGCTGCAATTTCCAGCTATTTATTTTTAACTGAGATATAATTTTGGTGTGGTCTTGTGCTGTGGGGGGAAACCGGAGTACCCGGAGGAAACCCCACCTGTCTGGTATGGTGACCACTATCCAAACTCACTTGCGCTGGGAGTGGGAAGCGAACCAGGATCGCCTAGGTGCGAAGCGCGTGTACCAACCACTGCGCTAGCCAGACAGCCCTGCAGGTTTATTGATTTTTTATTGGTGGCTGATGGTCTAGCTGGGCCTAAAGCGGGGAAGTCAATTAAAATATAGTAGATAGTTTCATTTACAGTTTGCATCTTATTTAATAATGAAACAGTTATGCATTTTGTTTTAATTGTCCGTAATTAATAGAAAGGGCAAACTGTGATAATTATGAATGGATTATAGTGTGTGGATTAGCAAATAAGCAGGTAAGAATTAATATGCATTTGACAAATATTTCAATATAATATGCTAAGATTTTTTGTGAACTGCTTCATAAGTCAAACGTACTTGATAACTACGATTTTAGAGGCTTAAAATCTCGACTTATGACTGAGGATTTACGGTAGTGGTCCTCTACAAAGATTGTTAAAATTATGCCCCTGGGGTCAAAACTGTGCACATCCCGGGGGGTCACATGGTTTATATAGACTTAAATAGCAAAATGACTTTAAAAATCTTCTCCTCTGAAAGTGCAAGGCCCAGAAGTTTCATATTTGGTATGTAACTTGTATAGTGGTCCTCTACAAAGATTGTTCAAATGATGCCACTGGGGTTAAACTGGGCTACCCCGGGGGTCACATGGTTTATGTAGACTTAAATAGCAAAATGACTTTAAAATTGTCTCCTCTGAAACCGGAAGGCCCAGATGTTTCATATTTGGTATGTAACATTGTATGGTGGTCCTGTACAAAGATTGTTCTAATGATGCCCCTGGGGTCAAAACTGGGCACACCCTGGGGGTCACATGGTTTATATAGACTTAAAAGTTAAATAGCAAAATGACTTTAAAAATCTCCTCCTCAGAAACTGCTAGGCCCAGAGGTTTTGTATTTGGTATGTAACATTGTATTGTTGTCCTCTACAAAGATTGTTCAAATTATGTCTGAGGGGTCAAAACTGGCCCTGCCCTGGGGGTCACACTGTTTATATAGCCTTTAATAGCAAAATGACTTTAAAATCTCCTCTGAAACCGGAGTGTTTCATATTTCATATGTAAAATTGTATAGTAGTCCTCAACAAAGATTGTTCAAAGTATGCCCCTTGGGTAAAAAATGGCCATGACCCGGGGGTCACACCGTTTTATATAGACTTATATGGCAAGTGGGTCTTAAACATCTTCCTTTTTGAAACTGTAAGGCCCAGAGGTTTTATATTTTGTGTGAAACATTGTGGAGTGGTCCTCTACAAAGATTGTTCCAATGATGCCCCTGTAGGTCACATGGTTTATATACATTTAAATAGCAAAATGACTTCAAAAATCTTCTCTGCAACCGCAAGGCCCAGTGGTTTCATATTTGGTATGTTACATTGAATAGTGGTCCACTACAAATATTTTTCAAATTATGCCCCTAAGGTAGAATGTGGCCACGCCCTGTGGGTCACATGGTTTATATAGACTAAAAAACTTCTGAACCTGCAAGGCCCAGATTTTTATACTCAGGTAAGGGGTTTAGTGCCATGTTGTCCTCTTGTTATTAGCCATTATGATGCCTTAAACTCAGGTTAGGGATCTAGGGCCATCATGGCCCTCTTGTATTTTGTTAAGCGTCAACCTCATTTTGTAAAACCTAGCGTCCTATTCACAAAAAACACACAAACTTGTTTCCAAAAAACAAACATATTTTCTTGATCTCGATAACAGAAAATGGAATAGTTTTGATGCTTTAATAACAGAAACAGCATATGAAACATATTTAAAACTACTGACTAGTTTAACGATTATCAATTAATGGAATATTGAAATATACCACAAAACTTTTCAACAGTTGAGTTTACAGAAATTTAGCATAATAACCAAACATAAATACACACAGTTTTATATAATAGCACATGTATGTTATACAAAAAGGTATAGATTCTGTGCAAGTATTGTCAATATGAGGCACTTAGTCAATATTATAATTAATTAATTGCATACACACTTTCTGAGATCATAAATTCACACAAGCATTATTTCAAAGACGAACCCATTCAATTTCGACTGAATCCTAGTTTGTTGTTACTTTTTCACATTGTATGTATGTGTGTGCGTGGTGGCACCACTTTGCTAGCGTTGTATGTTGCATTTAAATAAACCTGCAGTGATTATGATTAGTCCTTTCAAGGCTCCGTGCCAACTTGAAGTGCTACACCAGTAAGGAAGAAAGTATTAATTGCCAGATGTCATTCAATCCTGTGGAATTGTTCACTATGGACTTTCTTGATATCACAGGGCAAATGTTTGCTGTTTGGTCTTTCATTAACTCAATGTGAGTAACTTTCTGTGCAGCCGTGTGACGACTAGTATGTGGAACGTCCTCTCCATTGTCGGTGAAACCATGCATAGGGTTTGTGCTAACCTTATTGTCCATCTAACCCCTTTACTAAGAAAAGTTGTGTCCAAGGAGATGGTACTGTACCTTTTTTGCAGGTTTTGAAGCCATGACTCAAACGATGTCATACAGTACTTTCATTCTCAGTGATAACGCCACTTCTTAGCGGCTTGTTGAGTGGCCATTGAGATACTGATTGACCGGGTTGTTTATGTGTCAAAGAAAGATGCAAAGATTAAACAGCTACTTGACAAGAATGGTCTCGTCGTTCTCAGGCTAAGAAAAGTTGCTTTCCGAGATTGTATGGTATTATTGCCGTATATACTGATTTTCGAGTCTTGAATGTGCATGGTTGATTCGTTAATGCCACTGCCACCACGCCAGTAAGGAAGGAAAGCTCCGACGAACTATGTCAAATGTGTTTTATTGACAAAAACTGTATCATGACAATGTTGGAACAAAGGGCAACAACTATTGTATACAAAGGGTTAAACAACACCAATACAATTGGTCTATTAAAATGGCATATACAATATCCGGAAAAGCAAGAAAAAGCACAATCGTGGTGGCAGCAAAACTAAATATCAATGATCAGAGTGACTAGACACTCGTTCTTTAGCGCTTTTAACTCTTATCAAAATGTTGTTTTTTTCGGCTGACATTGCTCATAACCTACGCGCACGCGGACGCTAAACAAAGTAATAAAACAGAATGGCCTTATTAAAGGAAATACATTTCAGGAATTTATTTCTGCAGACGACTGGTGACATGTATATCGCTCACCAAATTTAGGTTAAAAATATGCGTATGGTTCGATGCGTTATGTGTTATGTTAAAATACTTTAGATTTCCTTAACAATGGATTAAGTTGGATTAAAAGATATTCTTATATGGTAAATATTTAATTTGTGATTCATTATTGCACACACAATATGCTCTTTACATAGATGTCTTAATTGCTCATAGTCAGCTTAAGAAATGGACTTGCTGGTTGGTATCAGATGCGTCAATTATTCGTCGGCACTTGAATTCGTGGTTTTGTCTATCCACCAAATCCAGGAAAATTAGGTTCCCACGAATGATAATGATTTTACAGTAGTAGTCCTCTACAAAGATTGTTCAAATTATGCCCCTGGGGTCAAATATGGTGGCCCCCCGAGGGGTCACATGCTTTATATAGACTTAAATAGCAAAGTTACTTTAAAACTGGTAATGCCTCAGGGGTCACATGGTTTATATCAACTTTATTTGCAAAATGTTTTTAAAAATCTTCTCCTCTGAAACCGCAAGGCCCAGAGGTTTCATATTTGGTATGTAACATCCTCAAGTGTTTCTCTACAAAAGATTGTTAAAATTATGCCCCATGGGTCAAAACTGACCACACCCCAGGGGTCACATGGTTTACATAGACTTGAAAAGCAAAATGACTTTAAAATTCTTCTCTCAAACCGCAAGGCCTAGAGGTTTCATATTTGGTATGTAACATCCGTATAGTGGTCCTCTACTAATGTTGTTTAAATTATGCCTCTGGGGTCAAATCTGGTAACGCCTCGGGGGTCACATGGTTTTTATATTCTTAAATAGCAAAATGACTTTAAAAATCTTCTCCTCTGAAACCGCAAAGCCCACAGCTTTCCTATATTTGGTACGTAACATTGCATAGTGGTCCTCTCAACAGATTGTTCAAAGCATGCCCCAGGGGTTAAATCTGGTGGCACCCCAAGGTTTCACATGCATTCTATAGACTTAAATAGCAAAGTTACTTTAAAAATCTTTACCTGAAACCGCATGGCCCAGAGGCTGTTCAAGATTGTTCATATTATGTACCTGGGAAAAAATAAGCCACGCCTCGGGGATGCAAATTCCAATTGGGTTACAAAGTCTCAGGTGAGCGTCCTAGGGCCCTCCGGGCCCTCTTGTTTCAAGACAATTTTTGCTTTATGTCAAATTTTTCAATACCTGTATGAGAAATAAACACATTCTATTTAAAAAATGCTAAACTACGATCAAATACAAGAAAGTTGAGCGTTCAGCACCCGTGGTGCTCTTGTTAACCAAATGTTTGATTATGAGATTAAGGGTATATTAGTTTTGAGGCAGGATGTGGGGTTGTCAACTTTTGGTTTCCGCTCTCTAACACGAGAACAACTTGAGATATTGTAATTATACCCCCACAAACAAAGTATTTGGGGGGTATATAGGAGTGAGCTTGTCGGTACGTCGGTCTGTGTTTGGTTTCCAGATGATAACTCAAGAAAGGCTTGACATATTCAAGTAATGTTTGGTATACATGTGTAACATCATAGAATACAGGTCAAGTTCGATGTTGGTTACAAACCACTAAATTTTGACAGAGTTATGGCCCCTTTTCGACTGAAAATTTCCTCCAAACATGGTTTCCGGATGATAACTCAAAAAAGGTTGACATATTCACATAATTTTGTGTACACATGTGTAACATCATAGAATACAGATCAAGTTCGATGTTGGTTACAAACCACTAAATTTTGACAGAGTTATGGCCCCTTTTCGACTTAAAATTCCGTAAAAACATGATTTTCGGACAATAACTCAAGATTCGCTTGACATATTTAAAAAATTCTTGGTATACATGTGTAGCATCATAAAATACGGGTCAAGTTTGACTTTGGTTACAAACCACTAAATTTTGACAATGTGATGGCTCTTTATTTGACCTAAATTCCCTAAAAACATGGTTTCCTGACGATAACTCAACAATGGCTTGACATATTTTATAATTATTGGTAAACATGTGTAGCATCATACAATACAGGCTAAGTTTGACTTTGGTTACAAACCAATAAATTATGACACATTTTTGGCCCCACTTTCTGACTTAAATTCCCGAAAAACATGGACAATAAGTCATGAAAGGCTTCACATATTTAACTAATCTTTGGTACATAGGTGTAACAACATAAAATACAGATCAAGGTCACTTTTGGTTACACACCACTAAATGTTGACAAGAGTTATGGCTCCTATTGAAATTAATTTTTTCTAAATACACTGTTGACCATTCACAAATTAAAGCATTCTCTCCGTCCATTTGTTTCGAATGGATGCCATAGTTTTGTGACAAGGCCATATTGTGGGGGTATATCCGTCACTCATGTGACAATTCTAGTGGGGATGGCAGAACTATTGGAATATTTGATTTAATGATCGCCATTCCAATAGTTAAAATGCTTATAGAATATTCTCAGCTTTTTAAAAACAACCATTTACTGATTGTATTAAGCATTTTGTGTTTGAACATAATGGCAGTATGTCACCAATACATACTTAAAACCGAGTTAAAATAGAATGACCCCTTGTCACACGTCACAACGAGAGATATTGAATACACGGGTTAGTGTCGGGTGCCACTAGTTTAGGTGTAAGTATACACGATAACTAAAGATAAAATGAAACCATAACTGTTTATTGGTAATTATAACTTGAGTTTAAAACATGTTTAAAGAATAACAAAGAATAACTAACAGAAGTGTGATCACACATTAAGCAGTCATTATAACTGAGAAATGTTGCTAAAATTTGTTGATAAACTATTGTTATTCACGCATTGCAATACTGATAAAATTGTGTGGTTTATTAATTTTTTTTTCGGTTATTACATTGGGATATGTCGTTGGGCGGGCAGGGTGTTGGCATCAACTTTCCGTTTCCGCACTCTTACTTGAGAACGGATTAACGTATTGTAATGAAACTTCATACATAGATACCTATAGAGACCTCGCTTGGGATTGCTTAAGGTGTGTTGGGAGGGGTCAAGCTCACTGTTACTCAAAATAAAAAAGCAGTTTCTGCTCAATAACTTGAGCATGCATTGAGATATTTTAATGAAACTTAATACATAGATACTTTATATTGAGATCTCACTTAGGATTGCGTATATGGTTGGTGGGGTCAAGGTCACTGTTACTAAAAATAGAAAATGACTTCCCTTCAACGGATTGACGTATTGTAATGAAACTTCATACATAGATACATATAGAGACTTTGCTTGGGATTGCTTAAGGTGTGTTGGGAGGGGTCAAGGTCACTGTTACTCAAAATAAAAAAGCAGTTTCTGCTCAATAACTTGAGCATGCATTGAGATATTTTAATGAAACTTAATACAAAGATACTTTATATTGAGATCTCACTTGGGATTGCGTATATGGTTGGTGGGGTCAAGGTCACTGTTACTACAACCAATTGAGATATTTTGAATGCATGGAGATATTTAAATGAAACTTCATACATAGATACCTTATATGGAGACCTCGCTTGGGATTGGATATGGGATGGGTGGGGTCAAGGTTTGCATTTCTAAAAATAGAAAAACGGTTTCTGTTCAATAACTTGAGAACACATGGAAATATTTTGATGAAACTTCATACATTGGTACCTTATATTGAGACCTCACTTGGGATTGCATATAGGATGGGTTGGGTCAAGGTCATTGTTAATAAAAATAAAAAAAAGGTTTCCACTCAATAGCTTGAGAACACATTGAGATATTTTAATGAAACTTCATACATAGATATCTTATATCTAGAATTGGCTTGGGATTGGAAATGGGGTGGGATGGGGTCAAGGTCACCGTTACTAAAAATACACAAGTTTCCGCTCAATACCTTGAGAAGACATTGAGATATTTCGATGAAACTATATGTAGATACCTTATAGCTAGACCTCACTTGGGATTGCATAGGGGGTGAGTGGGGTCCATGTCAAGGTCACCCTTTCTAAAAAATTTATTTTTGTGATGACTTTAATGCATTTCATTCAAAAAATGTGGTTCCGGGGAATTTCCATGTTTGTTGTTTATTTTGGCATCTTAATTATAGATTTAAGAATATATATATGGAATAGTTTGGATACCTCAATTTACCACACAGAGAGGCTTTGGAGATGAATTAGGTGCACAAATACCATGACTCTTCCTTATTAGTTTTTAGCTCCACTATTCGAAGAATAGATGAGCTTTCCTACTACCCCCGGCGTCGGCGTCAGCGTACACGTCCACGTCTGAATTTGGTTGAAGTTTTTATTCAAAAGTCTTGTAACTTCAAAACAACATAAGTTATTCAATTGGAACTTGGAATATACCTATGTCAGCAACTCCAGTGTCAGGGGCAACATTCCCCATAACTCTGTTTTGTATTTGACAGAGTTATGCCCCTTTTTCACTTAGATTTTCTGTTTAAAGGTTATATTCAAAAGTTTTGTAACTTCAAAACTACATAAGTTATTCACTTGAAACTTGTAACTAACCTTTGTCATCAACTCCAGTATCAAGGGCAACATTCCGTATAACTCTGTTTTGTATTTTGACAGAGTTATGCCCCTTTTACACATAGATTTTCTGGTTTAGGTGTATATTCAGAAGTTATGTAACTTCAAAACTACTTAAGTTATTGACTTGAAACTTCGAACTAACCTTTGTCATCAACTCCAGTGTCAGGGGCAACATTCCTCATAATTCCGTTTTGTATTTTGACAGATTTATGCCAGTTTTTCACTTAGATTTTCTGGTTAAAAGTTTATATTCAAAAGATTTGTTACTTCAAAACTACATAAGTTATTCACTTGAAACTTGGAACTAACCTTTGTCATCAACTCCAGTATCAAGGGCAACATTCCCCATAACTCTGTTTTGTATTTGACAGAGTTATGCCCCTTTTTCACATAGATTTTCTGGTTAAAGTTAATATTCAAAAGTTTTGTAATTTCATTACTACAAAAGCTATTCACTTGAAACTTGGAATATACCTTTGTCATCAACTCCAGTATCAGGGTAAACATTTCCCATAACTCTATTTTGTATTTTGATAGAGTTATGTCCCTTTTGCACATAGATTTTCTGTTTAAAGTTTATATTCAAACGTTTGGTAACTTCAAAACTACATTAAGTTTTTCCGTTGAAACTTGGAACTAACCTTTATTAGCAACTCTTGTACCAGGGGCAACATTACCCATAACTATGTTTTGTATTTTGACAGAGTTATGCCCCCTTTTTACTTAGATTTTCTGTTTAAAGTTTATATTGAAAAGTTTGGTAGCTTCAAAATAAGTTATTCACTTGAAACTTGGAACTAACCTTTGTAATCAACTCTAGTATCAGGGGCAACATTACCCATAAGTATGCTTTGTATTTTGACAGAGTTATGCCCCTTTTCACTTAGATTTTCTGGTTAAAGTTTATATTCAAAAGATTTGTTACTTCAAAACTACATAAGTTATTCACTTGAAACTTGGAACTAACCTTTGTCATCAGCTCCAGTATCAAGGGCAACATTCCCCATAACTCTGTTTTGTATTTGACAGAGTTATGCCCCCTTTTCACATATATTTTCTGGTTAAAGTTAATATTCAAAAGTTTTATAACTTGAATACTACAAAAGCTTAGTCTTCACTTGAAACTTGGAATATACCTTTGTCATCAACTCCAGTATCAGGTTAACACTCCCCATAACTCTATTTTGTATTTTGATAGAACTACCTCCGTTTTGTTCATAGATTTTCTGTTTAAAGTTTATATTGAAAAGTTTTGTAACTTCAAAACTACATAAGTTATACACTTAAACTTGGAACTAACCTTTGTCATCAACTCTAGTACCAGGGGCAACAATTCCCATAACTATGTTTTGTATTTTGACAGAGTTAGCCCACTTTTTACACAGACTTTGTGATTACAGTTTTTGTTCCAAAAATTTATAAAGTTTACAAGGCTTCACTTAAAAATATTGTATTTTAACAAATTTATGCCCCTTTCAGTCTCCAACAAATGTACCAACTGAAATACTTCAAATAGTCAAGCGTGCTGTCCTCTGACAGCTCTTGTTGAATTGTTTCTCTTTAGTCGTTGAATCTTAATCACAAATCAGCTTCTTTGACGGGCGTATCTTTTTGACAATGGCACTCTTGTTGTATATTATTTTCACAAAGGGCAATAAATCAGGTGTTTCTGGCCCGATTTTGCTTGTATTTGACTTCACCTTGAATCTTATGGTCATAGACAAAATGCATGATTGGTGAAGATCGGATTAAAAATGATTTCTCTATGCTATATAATGTCCATTTTTTGCATACTTTTTTTTTACAAAGGGCACTGACTACTGTGTTTTTGGTCCGATCTTGCTTTTATTGGAATTCAACTGTAATCTCATGGTAGTAGACAAACTTTGCAAGATTGGTGCAAATTGAATAAAAAATGAAGTCTCTATCCTGAATAATGTCCATTTTTGTATATTTTTTCATTAACAAAGTTCAATAACTCCAATGTTTGAAACACGATCTGTAACACTTTTGGCGTCTGCTGAGATCTGATGGTCGTACACAAACTGAGAAAGTTTGGTTAAGATTGGATGGAAATAAAGTCTATATGTTGGAAAAAGGCATTTTTGCACTTTTTTGCATAAAAAAGGGGCAATAACTCATGTGTTACTGGTGTAATCTGGCCTAATAACAATCCCGTCGGAGATTTTATGGTCATACACAAACTTTACAAGTTTGGTTAAGATTGTGTAAAAAGTGAAGTCTCTATGGTATGAACAAAACAAATTGTTGACGGCACACGGACGACATACGACGGCTGACTGACGACGGACGGCAACGTTGAGGTCCCCTATAAATAGCTCACTGAAAACTTCGTGCTCAGGTGAGCTAAAAATTGATAAAAACGGTAAAAAAGTTGTCATATATTTTTGTATGCTATCACCACTTAGCACTAATTTTACCTGTAATTTGACATTGATTGTCATGGAAAATGAAATTTTGGTAAGGAAAAAATCGGCAAAACGTCAGGGAATTTTATTTCAGAATTTCAGTGGCTACCCTGTACTAAATCGTCATACAAAACTAATGATTATGTCGACTAGGCTATAAAGTCCAAAGTACTTAAAAAGCGTCTATGGGTATATTTGAATATTTAATTGAATGAAAAAGTGAATATTCGAATACCGATTCTGGTATTTGATGCCATCCCTAATTGTAATGAAACTGTATACAATGATACCTTGTATGGGGACCTTGCGTGGGATTGTATATGGGGTCATGGTCAAGGTCACCGTTACTAAAAATAAAGAAATGGTTTCTACTATTACGGTTTAATTATTGAATTTTTTACACTATATAAAATTCCCGTTTCAATAGTACTTGTTCTAAAAAACGAGTGAACTTTTTTTTATAGTCAAACAATATTGTGTGCGAACTTAAAGTGAAAGCTTCAACGCATTCTTTTTAGCTCACCTGAGCACGAAGTGCTAAAGGGTGAGCCATTGTGATCATTCTGTATCTGGCGTCGTTTGTCCATCGTCCGTCGTCAACATTTTACTTCAAACAACTTCTCTGAAACCACTGGGCAGATTGTAACCAAACTTGGCAGGATTGTTCCTGGGAGGGTCCATTAACAAATTCCTTCAATTCATTAGAGTATATTTAAAACTCTGGTTGCCATCACAACCAAAAGCTTAACAACTGGAAAACTTCAAACATTTTCTTGTGAGAAACCACTTGCTGGATTTGAAAATAGTTTTCACAGAAATGTTCCTTGGGTGACCCTGTACCAAATTCCTTTAAATTATTTTGATTCGTGAAAAACCATGGCCACCAAGGGGCGGGGCAGTTTTCCTTATATGGCTACATTGAAAACTTGAAAATCTTCTTGTCTGGAACCACTGGCTGGATTTCAAAATAATTTCACATAAATGTCCTTTGGGTGACTTTCTTCCAAATTCCTTTAAATCATTTTGATTCGTAAAAAAATCGTGGCCGTTTTCCTTATTTCCTATGTTGAAAACTTTGAAAATCTCCTTGTCTGAAACTGCTGGCTGGATTTGGAAATAGTTTTCACAGAAATGTTCCTTGGGTGACCCTCCCTCTACCAAATTCCTTCAGACTTATTCATGTTGTTTTTCAACACCAATTACTGTTAATGATTGAGGTGGCGAGAGTATTTGCGCCATGATGGTGGCAGTTCTAGCTAAACTCAGGTGAGAGACCCAGGGCCATCTTGGCCCTCTTGTTTTTATCAGAAACAGCTGTGACTTGGACTTTGAATTTTCATTTCTTATGTAATGTTAGCGCACATAAATTTTGGCCTTTGCTTATTAATTAGTGTCTTTTATATATAACAATTGACCTGTGAATGACAAGCAGGCCACAGCAAACAGTCAGAGGCCCCTTGACGTGGTGGTAAGGGTACTGTCAAAGGCCCCTTTCTGCAAGCAGCCAATTAACGGAATTTGTGTTACGGGTATAAAGATTATCATCTATTGAAACAGATTGCAACTACATTTGTAATTACAGTAATAAACAAGTAAACAATACAATAACACTATTGTTCTTCACTCAATACAATATCCAAATCACTTCAGTATCCAGATACTTGATTGGTATACTGATATCCGGATATTCGAATACTCGTTGGCATCCCTTAATTTTATGCAGCGGGAAAACTGAATGCAAATATAATTGGGCAAATTTGCTAATTTAGGGAATGCAAACTTACAACAATGGTTTGATGTCTACCAATAACTGTTGCATATATGTGTGGATTAAAATTTACATAATTGTTTACATAAGCGGTTGAAATAAAGTTATAAACATATCTTCGACATACTCTGTAGAACAGAACCAAATTATGAACAATTTTACTCATTGTATGTCTTGAACAGAATGTACTATTCATAAGGAAATAATTATTTTGTTTAGCCTTCATCAGCGGCACGCTCTATAATTAGCAATTACAATTATCAAACTTGTTGACCGATATCTGTGCTCTGAAATCTTTAGGAACCATCCTTAGATATTAGGTGAAGATCGGTATGAAATGGTCTATGCTAGCGTATTCAGCACACTCCAGAGAAAGGGTGCATCATTCTAAAAATAGCGAGCGGTATATCTGTGCTAATATACATTCATCAATTAGCGTCTGGAGAATCATAAACCCAAGAATTTCAATAAATGGGGAATTTATATTTATAAACTTACTGTGCATGTTATTTTATATTTGAATTGCCGTTGAATTTTATTAAGAATTATTTATAATTGCACCTTTCTTGGGGCTCAAATTTGGCATTCTCGCAAAATGCACGTACAAAATCAATTTTGCTAGTAAATTTTTCTAATGCTAGCAAAAAAATGCAAGTGAAAAATAATTAACGTAACTATAAGAATCTTCATAATACATGGTAACCCGACTTTTGCACAATTCTCGCACCTGTTGCAAAGGGAGATAACTATGAAGGGAGCAGGCAAAAACAGCCCTGTGTCTAACTGGTAAGATGATAAACTGTCCCAAAAAGTCCAAAAGGCTACACATTTGTCCCTCTTGTGTTATGTTTCGGGTAAACAATGACATCTCAATATTAATTTCAACGCCAATTGTCTTTTGAGCTCACCTGAGCACAAAGTGCTCATGGTGAGCTTTTGTGATCACCCGTTGTCCGTCGTCCGTGCGTCCGTTTGTCCATTGTCAACTTTTCATTCAAACAACATCTCCACCTAAACCACTCGACAGATTTTCGCCAAGCTTCACAGGAATTATCATTGGGTGACCCTCTTTCAAAGTTGTCAAATGGTTACGGTCCATTGCATACAGTATTGTGCCTATTTTTCGCCCCGGGGGTGTTACATTTTTCAAAAGGGGGGCGTTTATTAAGGTGTCATTAATTTCAGAACGTCAATTGTACAACTTTAGAGAATGTACAAGTATTAAGTAAATACACTTCATGTATCGTAAGTTTAAACATATTTTTAAGGCTTTAAACACTTAAAAAATCGTGTATAACGCACACTTTTTTACCTTAAAAATCTACTGTGAAGATTTGGTTAGACAGTAACAGTCATTTTCAACAATGTTTTTTTTAGCTCACCTGAGCACAACGTGCTCATGGTGACCTTTGAGGATAGGCTTTTGTCCGTTGTGCGTCGTGTGTCAACATTTTCAAAGAACATATCCACCCAAACCGCTGGACAGATTTTCACCAAACTTCACAGGAATGATCCTTGGGTGACCCTTTCTTAAAATTGTTTAAATCGTTCCGGTCCGCTGCATATGTAGGTCACAATAGCTAAAAATGTATTAAAAAACTGAAACCTTTAAAAATCTTCTCTGAAACCACAAGGCTTGGAGCTTTCATATTTGATATCTGACATCCCCTAGTGGTCCTCTACAAAGATTGTTCACACTATGCCCCTGGGGTCAAATGTGGCCACGCCCTGGGGGTCACATGGTTTATATGGACTTGTATAGCAAAATGACTTTAAAAATCTTCTCTGAAACCGCAAGGCCCAGAGGTTTCATATTTGGTATGTAACATTGTATAGTGGTCCTCTACAAAGATTGTTCAAATGATGACCCTGGGGTCAAAACTGGCCACAGCCAGGGGGTCACATGGTTTATATAGACTTGAATAGCAAAATGACTTTAAAAATCTTTTACTCTGAAACCGCAAGGCCCAGAGGTTTAATATTTGGTATGTAACATTGTATAGTGGTCCGCTACAAAGATTGTTCAAATGATGCCCCTGGGGTCAAAACTGGCCACGCCCCGGGGGTCACATGGTTTATATAGACAAATAGCAAAATGACTTTAAAAATCTTTTTCTGTGAAACTGCAAGCCCCAGAGGTTTCATATTTGGTATATAACATTGAATAGTGGTCCTCTACAAAGATTGTTCAAGAGATACCCCCGGGGGTCAAAATTGGCCACACCCCGGGGGTCAATGGTTTATATAGACTTAAATAGCAAAATGACTTGAAAAATTTTCTCCTGAAAGTTCAAGGCCCAGAGGTTTCATATTTGGTTAAAACATTATATCGAAACCTCTCAATAACTTGAGAACAAATTGAGATATTCTAATAAAACTTAATACATAGATATCTTATATCAAGACCTCACTTCGGATTGCATATGGGGTGGGTGGGGTCAAGGTCACTGTCACTATAAATAGAAATATGGTTTCTGCTCAATAACTTGAGAACGCATTGAGATATTTTAATGAAACTTAATACATAGATACCATATATCGAGACCTCGCTTGGAATTGCATAAGGGGTGGGTGGGGTCAATGTCACTGTTACTAAAAATAGGAAAACGGTTTCCGCTCAATAACTTGAAAACGCATTGAGATATTTTAATGAAACTTTATACATACAGACCTTATATCGAGACCACGCTTGGCATTGCATGTGGGGTGGGTGGGGTCAAGGTCACTGTTACTAAAAATAGAAAAACTGTTTCAGCTTAATAACTTGAGAACGCATTGAGATATTTTAATGAAACTAAATACATACATACCCTTATATCAAGACCTCTCTTGGGATTGCATATAGGGTCATGGTCAAGGTAACTGTTACTAAAATAGAAAAACGGTTTCTGCTCAATAACTTGAGAATGCATTGAGATTTTTTAATATATCCTTGGACGATATATAGATACCTTATATAAAGACCTTGCTTGGGATTGTATATGGGGTGGGTGGGGTCAAGGTCAAGGTCACTGTTACTAAAAATAGAAAAACGGTTTCTGATCAATAACTTGAGAATGCATTTAGATATTTTAATGAAACATAATACATAGATACCTTTTACTAAAATTTTTATGGATGTGCTGACTGTAATGCATTTCTTTAGAAAAATTTGGTTTTCGTGGAATTTCCATATTTCTTGTTTTAGAAAAAAATGCCAGTAACTCTGACGAGCACAAGAAAAGTTGAGCGTGCTGTTCTCAGACAGCTCTTGTTTTTTTACAAATAAAAGCAAATATTCTGCTGGCACTCTTGGATATTGGAGTGCATCGCTGAACGAACGCCTCTGAACAGATGTACGGACAATTAAAGCCAAGGAGTTTCAAACCGTCAAATTAAGGAAATAGGTGTGGCAGAGTGCATTGACTTTTAATGGACACTGATTTTAAACTGAGAGCATCGTTATTTATATGACCAAACCTAAGTAAATGTCAAATTTATCATTAATGAAAAGAAGTGATCAAATTTTTACTGCGAACGAAACTGTTGACGTTTGGGAGTGTGGTTATTCAATATTCATCCTTTTCCTTTCATGTGCCATATATTTGCCCCCTCAAATTCACATCTCAAATGATGAATCAATACCTTTATAACGCATATATATGCATACACAAGGAGCGTGTGCATTATTTCCTGCTGAATTATTACTGTAACCCTCTGCAAAAAACCTAACCAAATAACTTACCGAACGAATATGTATTTATCGAAACGAGAATACGATTGAATACTTTTTTTGAAAACAAAGATTTTAACAAGGTTTATATTTTAGGACTTAAATATCCTGTAATACAAAATTAATAATCTGTTTACATGTATCTTTTCTGTTAAAAAACATGGCCGCCAGGGGGCGAGGCAGGTTTTGTTATATGGTTTTAAAAGTTTATAAGGCTTTTTTAACACTGTAGAGGCCACTTTTATTGCCCAATCTTCATGAAACTTCCCCCCTAACATTAAATTTTGTTCTAATGATATCTCGGACGAGTGGGGTCATGTGGGGCAAAAAACTGGGTCACTAGGCCAAATTTAATAAAAACACTCTAGAAGTCCTATTTTTTACCCAATCTTCGCGCTCAGAACATTTGTTTTAATATCTTGGACGAGTATAAAACTGGGTCACTTGGGGTTTAGCGCCCAATCATCATGAAACTTACTGAGAACATTTGTCCTAGTGATATCTCAGACGAGTTCAAAACTGGGTCATGTGGGTTCAAAAACTAGGTCACTAGGGCAAATTGAAGTCACATTTGTTTCCCAATATTCATGAAACTTATTCAGAACATTTGTTTAACTGATTTCTCGGATGTGTTTGAAACTAGGTCACGTCGGGTCAAAAACTATGTCACCAGGACAAATAGAAAACTAAAGCTTGTGAGCACTCTAGATGCCACATGTATACCCCAATCATCATGAAACATTGGTCCAAATGATATCTGGGACAATTTTGAAAACAGGTCACATGGGGTCAAAAATTAGGTCACCAGGCCAAATTAAAAAAAAAAGCTTTTGAACACTAGTGGCTACATTTTTAGCTGAATCTTCATGAAACTTTGTCAGAACAGTTTAGTTCTCAAGCCCCTCAGGTGAGTGACCTAGGGCCTTATGGCCGTCTTGTTAAATATGCTTTTAATTTACTGAATTTTACCTTGTGCAGTAATATGGAATGTATTGTGATTGTTTCCCCCATTAGAAATAGTCACACACATTTCCACATAAAACACAGAGTAACAAGATCAGATCGAGAACACAACAAAATTAATGCTACGCAATAATATCTTTAAGAAGGGGTGATGTTTCCTTTCTTTTAATAATATTTTGCAATCATGTCACCATCACGTTTGGTTCTTTCTACATCCCTACAGCAGTTTCTCTATGCTGTCATGTTTATGCTGTTAATGACAGACAATTACTGATATTTGTGGATGAAAATGACTTGTGTTGGTTGTAGCAGTCAAATTTTGAATAAAACAGCAGAATTGTTTTCAGTATGTGTAAGTGGCATTGCATTGAAGACCTCTGAACGTAGCTCATGCGCATGGTGCGGGTCTGGGGCCACTTTAGCCGTCTTGTTAATAATACTTAAATGTTTTTGTATTCATACTATGTACATTTTATCATGCTGTCCTTTATTCGTGCATAGTTACACTAATCTTAATTAATTTTCAGCAAGCAAGCTGAAGTGGTACAGCAGATGTATGAACGCAGTATGGAGGACTTCTATTCATTATGTGATCAAGTGGAGTCTAATCTGGTATTTTTAGCTTACCTGAACACAAAGTGCTCAAGCTTTGCCGTTGTGGTAAGTCACAGTCCGGCATGCAGCGTCAACATTTTACTTCAAATAACTTCTCAGAAACTACAATTTTGGCAGGAATTTTCCTCGGGTGGTCCTTTACCAAATTCTTCAATTCATAGGAATATGTGGAAAACTCTGCCATAGTAACCAAAATCTTAATAAACAAGCAAACTTAAAAAAAATTATTCTCTCAAACCACTCATGGGATTTGGTAACACTGAAGTGACCACATTTTTTGCCCAATCAACATAAAACTTGTTCAGAACATTTGTCCCAATGATATCTCAGACGAGTTCGAAACTGGGTCACTTGGGGTCAAAAACTAGGTCACTAGGGCACATTGAAGAAAAAGCTTGTTAAGAAGTCACATTTTTTGCCCAATATTCTTGAAACTTGCTCAGAACATTTGTTTCAATGATATCTCAGACCGGTTCGAAACTAGGTCACATCAGGTAAAAAACTAGGTCAAAGGCCAAAATGAAGAAAAAGCTTGTGAACACTCTAGGGGCTACATTTATAGCCAAATAATAATGTTTGTTTTGTTTGTTGTTGGATTTTTCGCTGTTTTTAACAGTATTTCAGTCATATCACGGCAGTCAGTTAACCCACTCACATTTTTCCTAGGCAAGCTTAGCCGATGTAAGAGGTTTACCAGTACTAAGTGCACATACTTATGCCAGTAACTGACAACTGGCCTACTTGAATCAGAGGTAGGGGAGAATGGCAGTAGAAATAATTTCATGACCAATTCCTACACAAGTTATGTGGCTGGGCTGGGGTTCAAACTCATGATCCCCGGATTGAAAGTCCTGCGCTTTACCAACTGAACTTGCCGGGCCGGGCATGAAACTTGCTCAGAACATTTGTCCTATTGATATCCAGGAAACGGGGTCACATTGAAGAAAAAGCTTGTGAACACTCTAGAAACCACATTCTTAGCCGAATCTTCATGAAACTTGCTCAGAACAATTTAGTTCCTTAGCCCCTCAGGTGAGCAAACTAGGGCCCTCTTGTTTACCACACCTGAGCACAACATGCTCATGGTGAGCTTTTATGATCGCCTTTCATCTGTTGTCTGTAGTCTGTCAACATTTTCATTCAAACAGCATCTCCTCCTAAACCGTATGACAGATTTTTACCAAACTTCACAGGAATGATCTTTGGGTGATCGTCTTTAAAAATTGTTAAAATTATTCCAGTCCACTGCATATGTAGGTCACCTTGAGCTAAAAATCGGTTTAAAAAGTGAAAACTTCAAAAACTCGGAAACCGCAAGGCTGAGAGCTTTCATATTTGATATGTGACATCCTCTATTGGTCCTCTACAAAATTTGTTCAAATTATTCCCCTGGGGTCAAAACTGGCCACGCCCCGGGGGTCACATGGTTTATATAGCCTTAAATAGCAAACTGACTTTAAAATGGTCATACACAAACTGTGCAAGTTTGGTCAAGATTAGATTACAAAATAATTCTCTGTCTTTAGGATAGACAAATTGTTGACGGCATACGGACGACACAGGAGACGTCCCCTATACCAATAGCTTAGCTCATCGAGCTAAGTTGAGCTTAAAACTGGGAAACTTGAATAAAATAATCTTGTCAGAAACCACTGGCTGGATTTCTAGATATTGGCTGCAAATTAGCAAATGAAGTGCCCTGTGCTTGTAAGTGACACAGAGCTGTATCCCTTTAATTATACATAGGTGAGTGATGAGGGTAGGTACACTGAATAATTGGGAGCATAATTATAGTCGCTGCTAGGTCTGTCCGTCCGTCCATCCATTTTCTTGTCCGGAGTATTTCTCAGCAAGTACTGGCTAGAATTCAATGAAAGTTCATGGGAAGCTTCATTACCAAGAGGAGGTATGCACTGAACCAGGACGTTCCGCTTCAATGATTTTTCTGAGAGTCATGGGACTTTATCGATTATGACTGCACAACTCTTGCTCAGTCTATTTCTATGCCACTACTGGCCAGAATTTTATGAAACTATAGAAAGCTTCATTACTAAAAGGAGGTGTGCACTGAACCAGAACATTCCACTTCAGTGATTTTTTTCAGAGTTATGGGAGGATTTCTGAAATTAGCAGGGGTCATGCTAGAGGGCGACTCGAGCGAAGTAGTTGCCTGTTTTGTTCAGAGTTCGCTCTATCTTTAGATCAAAGCGATTTTCACTTCGCCGAAAATTTTGACATGTACCATGTTTATAGCACCTGCATTCCTAAGCTGCTGCCAAGTCAATGTGTAGATGGAGTTTTATTGAACAGAAAAATCGATATTGACGAATTGAAATGCAGAGTTATGCACTCGCTTGCCAATGACATGAACCATCAACGAATCGGTGTAATATACATGTAACCACACATTAGTAAGTACACATGTGCTCGTAGAGTATGCTTATTCCCCAACATAAAAAGTAGACAAAATTTACTGACCCGTTTCCATTGTTGATAACATCCACATTTAGTTTAAATCCTAAATAAGTCACTGTTTTAAATTACTTTCCTTTGAATTTTGGGTAAAATATATTTTAAAATCTTAATTACAGCGAAAATTCAGATGTTGAATTATCATATAACATTTATCATTCAATTTTAGTGTTCAAGTGTCGTTTTTTTGGCTCACCTGAGCACATCTTAATCATGGTGAGCTTTTGTGATCGCCTTTTGTCCGTCGTGCGTCGTCAACATTTACCTCGTTCACACTCTAGAGGCGACATTTATTGGCCAATCTTCATGAAACTTGGTCAGAATATTTGTCCCAATGATTTATGGCCAAGTTCAAATCTGGGTCGTGTGGGGTAAAAACTAGGTCACTTGGTCATATTGAAGGAGAAGCCTGTTAACACTCTAGATGTCACATTTTTTGCCCAATCTTCATGAAACTTGGTCAGAACATTTGTCCCAATGATATCTCGGCCGAGTTCAAATCTGGGTCATGTGGGTTCAAAAACTAGGTCACTAGTTCAAATTGAAGAAAAAGCTTGTTAACACTGTAGAAGTCACATTTTTTTGCCCAATCTTCGTGAAACTTGGTCAGAATATTTTTCCCAATGATATCTAGGACGAGTTTGAATCTGGGTCATGTGGGTCAAAAACTAGGTCAGTAGGTCATATTGAAGTAAAATATTGTTAACACTCTAGAAGTCACATTTTTTGCCCAATCTTCATGAAACTTGGTCAGAACATTTGTCCCAATGATATCTCGGCTGAGTTCGAATCGGGGTCATGTGGGGTAAAAAATTAGATAACTAGGTCAAATTGAAGAAAAAGCTTGTTAACACTGTAGAAGTCACTTTTTTTTTCAAATCTTCATGAAACTTGGTCAGAACATTTGTCCCAATGATATCTCGACCCAGTTCGAATCTGGGTCACGTGGGGTCAAAAACTAGGTTACTTGGTCAAATTGAAGAAAAAGCTTGTCAACACTCTAGAAGTAACATTTTTTGCCCAATAATCATAAAACTTGGTCAGAACATTTGTCCCAATGATATCTCAGCCGAGTTTGAATCTGGGTCATGTGGGGTTAAAAACTTGGTCACTTGGTCAAATTGAAGAAAAAACTTGTTAACACTCTGGAAGTCACGTCTTTTGCCCAATCTTCATGAAACTTGGTCAGAACATTTGTCTTAATGATATATCGTCCGAGTTCGAATCTGGGTCATGTGTTTTGAAAAACTAGGTCACTTGGTCAAATTGAAGAAAATACTTGTTAACACTCTAGAAGTCACATTTTTTGCCCAATCTTCATGAAACTTGGTCAGAACATTTGTCCCAATGATATCTCGACCCAGTTCGAATCTGGGTCACGTGGGGTCAAAAACTAGGTTACTTGGTCAAATTGAAGAAAAAGCTTGTCAACACTCTAGAAGTAACATTTTTTGCCCAATAATCATAAAACTTGGTCAGAACATTTGTCCCAATGATATCTCAGCCGAGTTTGAATCTGGGTCATGTGGGGTCAAAAACTTGGTCACTTGGTCAAATTGAAGAAAAAACTTTTTAACACTCTGGAAGTCACGTCTTTTGCCCAATCTTCATGAAACTTGGTCAGAACATTTGTCTTAATGATATATCGTCCGAGTTCGAATCTGGGTCATGTGTTTTGAAAAACTAGGTCACTTGGTCAAATTGAAGAAAATACTTGTTAACACTCTAGAAGTCACATTTTTTGCCCAATCTTCATGGAACTTGGTCAGAACATTTGTTTCCAATGGTATCTCAGCAGAGTTTGAATCTGGGTCATGTGGGGTCAAAAACTAGGTCACTAGGTCAAATTGAAGAAAAAGCTTGTTAACTCTCTAGAAGTCACATCTTTTGCCTAATCTTGGAAAATGGTTCCACTCCGTTGAAAAACATGGTCGCCAGGGGGCAGGGCAGTTGTCCTTATTTGGCTATAGAAAAAGTCACATTTTTTGCCCAATCAACATGAAACTTACTCATAACCTTTGTTCTTATGATATCTTGGCCGAGTTTGATAATAGTTCCACTCTGCTGAAAAACGTGGCCGTCATGGGGCGGGGCAGTTTTCCTTATATGGGTATAATAAAAAGCTTGTGAACACTCTAAAGGCCACATTTATTGCCCAATCTTCATGACAATTGCCAAGATCCTTTGTTCCAATGATATCTTGGTGGAGTTTGAAAATGGCTCATGTGTGGTCAAAAACTAGGTCACTTGGTCAAATAGAAAAAAAATGTGAAAACTCTAGTTTTGCCTAATCTTCTTGAAAAGTGCTCAGAACATTTGTTTCAATAATATCTTTGGACAAGTTCAAAACTGGGTCATGTGGGGTAAACAACTAGGTCACCATGGCAAAATTGAACAAAAAGCTTTAAAACATTCATGAGGCCACATTTATAGGCCAATCATCACAAAACTTGCTCAGAACAGTTTAGTTCCTTAGCTTCTCAGGTGAGCGACCTAGTGCCTTTTGGCCCTCTTTATGTTATTAATAGTCTGTGTATGTCATGTAAATTCTTTGTTCTCTAGAAAAGCACGCGAAAGTGATGCTGACACAAACGACATCACGTTCCATGCATGGAAAGCATGTGTGTTTTGACAATGTGCTTTATTAAATATATACATGTCATCTGGGAATAAAAACCTCGTAGTGAAAGAACTTTGAAATCTTTCCTTTTGTGTAAAACCTTCGTAGTGCAAAAAATTTGCGATCTTGAGTTTGTGAATGATTATTTTTATGACAGCTTAGGCTAAAAAAAATTAGTAATTTTTTTCTTAGGCAGTGCCACAATGTTTTTTATGGCCCGCCATGAATTGTATTTAATGCCAAAAAATTTTTTATTAACTATTTTTTGACGATCGCGCTTTGGTTTTAAAGGAGCAGGCCAGAAATATGTTGATAAAAATAAAACTTTGCAGAAAGTGTTTCTAATGGGCATGTTACCGAACAAAATACAAAAACTACGAATTGAAATCTGTGAATTATTAACATTTTGGTAACTTGCTATGGTCTATTTTCTGTATGCGATAACTGCTGATGACTGGAGTAAACAAGCATGTACATTATAGTGTATTTCAAGTGCTTTTGAACTATGCCTTTCGTAAATAAGAAACAGATAAACGGTAAAATCTCGTTAAACAAGAAATGGCACTTTTGAATTATTCTTAGTGAAAATTAGGTCAAGGTCATGGTCAAAGTGAGGTTCGGTGATATGGGCGGATTGAGAATGGTCATAAGTAACAACTGTGTAAATATCCAAGTGCAAGGCGAAACGGTAAAATCTAGTTAACCAAGAAATGGCACTTTCGAATCGTCCAAATTAGGTGAAGGTCAAGGTCAAAGTGAGGTTGGGTGATATGGGTGGATAGGGAATGGTCATAAGCAACAACTGTGTTAAGTGTCCAAGTGTTGTAGTAAGCGGTGTTGGTGCTAGACGAAACAGTAAAATCTACTTAACCTTGTCACGAATGGAAGGACGGACGGAAGGACGGATAGGACGATCACTATATGCCTCCCGCATCAAGATGCCAGGGGCGTAAATAGCAAAACTTGACCGTATAGCACAGCCATCGCAATTATTGCATTGCAACTTGTTCTCCAAAACTGTCTGCAAAAAAGACATCAAAATCTGGTGTTTCTACATTTTCCAGAATTGTCACTGACTTAAGAAAAAAGGGTCAGGTAAGAATATTGAGAAAAATGATTTGAGAACCATTGGCAAAAACACCGCACATCCACTACCCAACTCGCGCTTTAGTTAGCCCGTTGCTCTAACCGATGTTTTGAATCAAATTGATCCTATCCCCCTTTGCGTATTGTTCATATACCTTAATTTTCAAACCTGTCATAACAGTATGGTCTTCATCTGTACCAGTGATCAGTTGAGCACTTTGGGCAATCATGGTCCTCTTGTAAGTAACTGTGACCTTGACCTTGACACCACCCACCATATATATATGCAATCCCAAGCGAGGTGTCGATAAAATGTATCTAAGTATGAAGTTTCATTAAAATATCTCGATGCTATTTTTAGTATCAGTGACTAACCCCACCCACCCCAGATTCAATCCCAAGCGAGGTCTTGATATAAGGTAACTGTGTATGAAGTTTCATTACAATACCTCAATCTGTTCTCGAGTTAGAGAGCGGAAATGAAAAGACGCGGCCAAACGACATACTCTAATCTAATAATCACCAAACGCCAGTTTGCTGTTTAAAGAAATTTACACTGTTCAAAAGTTGTGGAATGACTAAAACATTTTATTATTATATACCAGGTATAAAGTTCTTAGATTTTTACATGTAATTTATGATTACGCTTTATTAGGAATCAGTTCTAAATATATATTAAACCTGAAAAAAACAACATTTTTATAGTTATTTACATCAACATAAAAGTGTTTTTCGGTGTAGCTGTCTAAGATCACTTTTGACCCAGATTTTCTTGCGATAATTATGCAGCGGGAAAATTGAATGCCAATAGAATTAGACAAATTTTCTAATTCTAGGGAATGCAAACTTCAAACAATGGTTTAACGTATACCAATAACTGTTGCATACTTTTGGGAATAAAAATTTAAATAATTGTTTACATAATCGGTTAAAATGAAGTTATAAACATATCCTCGCGTATACTCTAGAACTGAGGCTAATTATGAACGTATTTTCTCATTGTATGCCATAAACAGAATGATATATTCATTCACGTAACGAAATAACTATTTTGTTAAGCCTACATTTATATAAGCGTTACGCTCTATAAATAGCAATTGTGCAATGTTCCCATGCATAAATCTCACTCACAGAGTTGTGGTTCCAAGTAGCCCATTGATTCCAACAAGTTCATCGCATTCCACAAAAAGTAGTCGCATTCTCAAAATAGCGCACGTAGCTAGCAACGGCTGTATAGCTGTGTTAATATACTCGTACATGCATAAATAATAGCGTTCAGAGAATCATAAACCTAAAAATTTCAATGAATGTGGAATTTATTTTATAAACTTACTGTTAATTTGAATAAAAATTGTGGTTACGATTTATTACCGATTATTTATAATTGCATCTTTCTATCAACTTCTCCAGTAGGTGCTATTTAATCTGTAAAAAGATGCTACATTTTCTATAGATAAAATGTTATGAAAGAAGATTCTGAATATGTCGAATTGTTATTCGCGTAGCATGAATACACAATTTGCAATACTAATTATACACAGGAACCCTTGATATATCATATTTCGACTGATATAATTTAAAATCGTAATAGTTTAATGAATTTTTATGTTTGCGTTATCAAAAAATAAAGTCTTAAAATTTCAAAAATCGCTGAATGTTCCCTGACGATTGCTTTTTATTGGGATATACACAGTATAAATGCTTATTTGACTTCAAATCGTTATTATATTAGATAACTAACATGAATGGTATATTACCGGTACTATAAATAACTATATAGACTTGTCTGATACATAATAATTTTAATTCATTCCCGAAATTATTTTCTTACATTGTCAATTTGTTAAATTGGCTTGACAAATTCAGATAACAATTATGTTAACCTAGATTATTTTGGTTATTCATATATCACTGGTGGAAACATGGATTTGTATGATTGGTTTATTCACGGCATAGATATTAATTATAATTCTATTTAATTTTAAAATTTATCTCAAATTAACTTTTGGGTCCGAGAAGTTTTCTTATAGTGTCCGAAAAATCTGGGGTCCAATTAAGTCCCCTAATATTGGTGGGGACCAAAAAATCTGGGATCTGAGAAGTCACGTAACCGATCATCTTGGCCGTCTGATTAGGTAATCTTTAAATGACATCTCAATATTAATTTGAACGCCGATTGTCTTTTTTAAAGACATTTCTTGTTTGAACTACTATAAATAAGTTGTGTATTTTTAGCTCACCTGAGCACGAAGAGCTCGGACTTCGGTGAGCTATTGGTATAGGAGACCTCTCCTGTGTCATCCTTGTGCCCTCAGCAATTGGGTTCGTTCTCACGCTGGAGACTTCACTTTTTATCCAATCTTAACCAATCTTGCACAGTTTGTGTATTACCAAAAAATCTCGGACAGGATTGTTATTGGGCCAGATCACACCAGTAACACTAGAGTGTTCATGCAAAAACAGTGCAAAAATGCCTTTTTCCAACATCATTTTCAATCCAATCTTAACTAAACTTTCACAGTGTAGACAATATTAGTAGATCTCAGCAGACGCCAAAAACGGAGCAAGATCGTGTTTCAAACACCAGAGTTATTGCCTTTTGTTTATGAAAAAATATACAACCATGGACATTATTCAGGATAGAGACTTCATTTTTCATCCAATCTTCACCAATCTTGCACAGTTTGTCTAGGACCATAAAATTAAGGTGAAGTCGAATATAAGCAAAATCTGGCCAGAAACGCCAGATTTATTGCCCTTTGTTTGTGAAAAAATTTACATAATTGTACATTATTCAGGAAAGATACTTCATTTTTAGCTCGACTATTCGAATAATAGGTGAGCTATCCTACTACCCCCGGCGTCGGCGTCCGCGTCCACGTCTTAATTTGGTTCAAGTTTTTATTCAAAAGTCTTATAACTTCAAAACTACATAAGTTATTCACTTGAAACTTGGAATATACCTTTGTCATCAACTTCAGTGTCAGGGGCAACATTCCCTATAACTCTGTTTTGTATTTTGACAGAGTTATGCCCCTTTTTCACTTAGATTTTCTGGTTAAAGTTTATATTCAGAAGTTTTGTAACTTCAAGACTACATAAGTTATTCACTTGAAACTTTGAACTAACCTTTCTCATCAACTCCAGTGTCAGGGGCAACATTCCCCATAACTCTGTTTTGTATTTTGACAGAGTTATGCCCCTTTTTCACATAGATTTTCTGGTTAAAGTTTATATTCAAAAGTTTTGTAACTTCAATACTACAAAAGCTATTCACTTGAAACTTGGAATATACCTTTGTCATGCACTCCAGTATCAGGGTGAACATTCCCCATAACTCTATTTTGTATTATGACAGAGTTAAGCCCCCTTTTCACATAGATTTTCTGGTTAAAGTTTATTTTCAAAAGTTCTGTAACTTCAAAACTACATAAGTTATTCACTTGAAACTTCGAACTAACCTTTGCCATCAACTCTAGTATCAGGGTCAACATTACACATAACTCTATTTTGTAATTTGACAGAGTATTGCCCCCTTTTCACTTAGATTTTCTGTTTAAAGTTTATATTGAAAAGTTTGTTAACTTCGTGATTACATAAGTTATTCATTTGAAACTTGGAACTAACCTTTGTCATCAACTCCAGTATCAAGAGCAACATTCCCTTTGACACTGTTTTGTATTTTGACAGAGTTATGCCCCTTTTTCACAAAGATTTTCTGGTTAAAGTTTATATTCAGAAGTTTTGTAACTTCAAGACTACATAAGTTATTCACTTGAAACTTGGAACTAACCTTTCTCATCAACTCCAGTGTCAGGGGCAACATTCCCCATAACTCTGTTATGTATTTTGACAGAGTTATGCCACTTTTTCACATAGATTTTCTGGTTAAAGTTTATATTCAAAAGTTTTGTAACTTCAATACTACAAAAGCTATTCACCTGAAACTTGGAATATACCTTTGTCATGCACTCCAGTATCAGGGTGAACATTCCCCATAACTCTATTTTGTATTATGAAAGAGTTATGCCCCCTTTTCACATAGATTTTCTGGTTTAAGTTTATTTTCAAAAGTTCTGTAACTTCAAAACTACATAAGTTATTCACTTGAAACTTGGAACTAACCTTTGCCATCAACTCTAGTATCAGGGGCAACATTACACATAACTCTATTTTGTAATTTGACAGAGTAATGCCCCCTTTTCACTTAGATTTTCTGTTTAAAGTTTATATTGAAAAGTTTATTAACTTCATGATTACATAAGTTATTCATTTGAAGCTTGGAACTAACCTTTGTCATCAACTCCAGTATCAAGAGCAACATTCCCTTTGACACTGTTTTGTATTTTGACAGAGTTATGCCCCTTTTTCACAAAGATTTTCTGGTTAAAGTTTATATTCAAAAGTTTTGTAACTTCAATACTACAAAAGCTATTCACTTGAAACTTGGAATATACCTTTGTCATCAACTCCAGTATCAGTGTGAACATTTCCCATTACTCTATTTTGTATTTTGACAGAGTTATGCCACTTTTTCAATTAGATTTTCTGGTTAAAGTTTATATTCAAAAGTTTGGTAACTTAAAAACTACATAAGTTATTCACTTGAAACTTAGAACTAACCTTTGTCATCAACTCTAGTATCGGGGCAACATTACCAAAAACTCTATTTTGTATTTTGACAGAGTAATGCCCCCTTTTCACATAGATTTTCTGTTTTGAGTTTATATTCAAAAGTCTTGTTACTTCAAAACAACATAAGTTATTCACTTGAAACTTGAAACTAACCTTTGTCATCAACTCTAGTATGAGGGTCAACATTACCCATAACTCTGTTTTGTATTTCGACAGGGTTATGCCCCTTTTTCACTTAGATTTTCTGGTTAAAGTTTATATTCAAAAGTTTTGTTACTTCAAAACGACACAAGTTATTCACTTGAAACTTGGAACTAACCTTTGTCATCAACTCTAGTATCAGGGGCAACATTACCCATAACTCTGTTTTGTATTTTGACAGAGTAAGCCCACTTTTTACATTGACTTTGTTATTAAAGTTTTTGTTCCAAAAACGTATAAACTATACAAGGCTTCACTTAAAAGTTTCGTATTTTAACAAATTTATGCCCATTCCACTATCCAAAATATGTACCAACTGAAATACTTCGAATAGTCAAGCGCGCTGTCCTCTGACAGCTCTTGTTCATCCAATAGTGCACAGTTTTTCTATGAGCGTAAGATTACAGGTGAAGTCGAATATAAGCATGATCGGGCCAGAAACAGTTATTGCCCCTTGTGTGTTGAAAAAAACATCAACAAGTTATCAACGATTGGCTTGCACACACGATTTTTATTCAGTGTTCACCAAACTTACACAGTTTCTGTGTGACCATAAAAATTGATTGCTGAAATTTGATTTTCAACAGTGCAAACCTTGCATACAGTTATTCGAGCATGCAACATTGATGGCTTCAGAGCCTGCATTAACATCCTTTATCATCATTAGACAGAAATTATCAAAGAAAAAGCAAAACTTGACCTTATAGCACAGACATCGCAATAAGTGCATTGGAATTAGTTCTGCAAAACTGTCTGCGAAAAAAGACATCAAAATATACTGTTTTTGCAGTTTCGATAATTGTCACTGACTTAATGAAAAGGGTCAGGTAAGAATATCGAGAAAAATGATTTGAGAACCATTAGCAAACACTGCACATCCACTACCCAACTCGTACTTTAGTTAGCCCATTTCACTACCCGATGTTATAAATCAAATCGATCCTATCCCTCTTTGCGTATTGTTCAGATACCTTAATTTTCAAATCTGTAACAACAGTATGGTCTTCATTTATACCAGTTCTCAGGTGAGTGCTTTGGGCCATCATGGCCCTCTTGTTCTTGGGGTTATGGGACTTTGAAGGTTGCTGAAATTAGTGCATTTTGTGCAATTCTTGTCTGGACTGTTTTTCAGGAACTACTAGCCAGAATTCAATGAAACTTTATTGGAAGCTTCAATACCAGGACAGGGTGTGCATAATGGCAGGACATTCCACGTCAATGACTTTTCTTGGAGTTATTGGACTTTGCAGGCTGTCAAGCGGGCCTTACTTTTCCTTACTGTTTTTACGTTCTCTTTAACCGTATTTTTTTCTTGAAAATGCCCTACTTACCCTACTTTTTTTGAAAACTTGCTGTGAATTCTGAAGAAAACTCACACATGTATATGCATTGTTTTATTGTCATGTACAACTGAATTTTTAGGGCATTTTTCAAAAAAGGTGCTTGGTATCTGTTCTCAATCATTCAAAACATGTATATAGTATGTCAATATTTCTGTGAGAAGTGTGCAAAATTTAACTTTTGTTCAGAAATAGTGTGGCATCATATCATAGATAGGTATCCAAAAATGTATGTCCATGCAGTTACTGAAAAATGTGTGTTACAGTATATCTTGTTTCAGAAAGTAGTCAATCTTTCAATGTTTTCATCATTATCAAAAGGTTTTCAAATGTAAACAGTTTGCACAAAGTTATAATTTTTACAAAGCTTTATTACACAAAAGTTGAAATGTTCATGTTGCAATTTTTTTGTCCAATATTTTTTTTAGTGCTGTTACAAAGTATGTTTGTATGACAATACGAGTGTTGAATAACATTTCCTTTTAACAGGGTATAGTTTTTTATAAACAATACTTTTTTTTGGTGACAACATGGCTAAAAAGGTGTGAAAAATTTACAAAAATGATTGTCTACCAACTCAAAATTTGAGAGAGGCATGTATATGCATGCTTTCTTTTAAGCTCCCCGAAAAATTTCGGGGGAGCATATAGGCACCGCTTTGTCCGTTCGTCTGTCCTTCCCGTCACACTTTCATGTCCAGAGTATTTCTCAGCAACTACTGGCCAGAATTCAACGAAACTTAATGGGAAGCTTCATTACCAAGAGGATGTGTGCATATTACCAGGAAGTTCTGCGTCAGTGATTTTTCTTAGAGTTATGGGACTTATTTGTGAAATTAGCATATAGTAGTACACTGCAGATCCGCTATATCGCGCTCCGTTATATGTCCAATATATCGTGAATCGGCGGTGGATCCCGATTTTTTTTCATGTACTTCAATATTTTCCTATTACCAAATGCTCATAAATAAATCCAGTTTGATCCGGATCTCTTTTATTCACACTCTTGTAGTGCGAGAACACAACGCCGACTTGCTCAACATCAAAGTGTAACAGTTTGCCATCAGCTTACAGCGCGCGTGCAACCGATGATAACCACCTTTCACTGCTGTCGCTCTATTCAGCACCCGAATTACACGCAGTCTACGTGGAGGGTGTACACCGTAACTGTATGTCATTAATCAATACTGAGCTATCTGAATGACAATAAGGTAATTGATACGGCTTATCTGTTTCGTTTTTGTTTCAGGAGAAATGCTAACCGCATATCGTTCGCGATATAGACACATAATTTTGTTGCTGTGTGCTACGAAACTTATACAAAAGTAAAGATCTCAATGTTCTCTGCGCTACAAAGTTTTTATATGGCAATCAATACACCCACGCTTTCCATGCGGACGACATGACGTTGTACATGATTGTTCGCAATTTTTCGCGCACTTTTTCAAACAGAACAAAGAGTTTACACGAAATACATGTGTGTTGTAATTGTTAATAGATTTTATGTTTACTTCACGTGAATAGTGAAATTCGGATAGGCGTTTCAGACTTATATTTTTATACGCGATTTGAAATTTATTCAACGGAATTGAATAATATTATATTTATATTTCATATGCAAATAGAATATTTTATATATGGATTTAATACATAATGGATGTTAACTACATTGAAAAGGGTGAGTTATTTACTTAATTGCATTTATGTTTGAGATCGGGGAAAAACAAGTTAGTGTGTACATTTATATCTACTGAATGGCCTGGCAAGTTATATCGCGATCCGGATATATTGCGATCGCGATCCGTGGACCCCGGGAATCGCGATATAATGGAGTTACAGTGTAGTAGTCTTGCGGGCCGGCTAGCTTAGTTGGTAGAGGGCTGGACTACAAATCCGAGGATCGCGGGTTCGATTCCCAGCCCAGCCACATAACTTGTGTGGGGATTGGTCATGAAATTATTTCTACGGCCATTCTCCCCCTACCTCTGATTCAAGTAGGGCAGTTGTCAGTTACTGGCCTAAGTATGTGCATTCAGTACTGGTAAACCAGCTTACCCAGGAAAAGTGTGAGTAGGTTAACTGACCGCCGTTATATGACTGAAATACAGTTGAATACGGCGAAAAATCCAAATAAACAAACAAGTAGTAGTCTTGACTGTCTTGTCCAGAGTATTTCTCAGCAACTAATGGCCAGAATTAAAGAAACTTCATGGGAAGCTTCTTTACCAATAGGAGTTCGGCGTCCGCATCCACGTCTGAATTTGGTTCAAGTTTTTATTCAAAAGTCTTGTAACTTCAAAACTACATGAGTTATTCACTTGAAACTCAGAATATACCTTTGTCATCAACTTCAGTGTCAGGGGCTACATACCCCATAACTCTGTTTTGTATTTTGACAGAGTTATGCCCCTTTTTCACTTAGATTTTCTGGTTAAAGTTTATATTCAAAAGTTTTGTAACTTCAAAACTACATACGTTATTCAGTTGAAACTTGGAATATACCTTTGTCATCAACTCCAGTGTCAGGGGCAACAGTCCCCATAACTCTGTTATGTATTTTGACAGAGTTATGCCCCTTTTTCATTTAGATTTTCTGGTTAAAGTTTATATTCAAAAGTTTTGTAACTTCAATACTACGTAAGTTATTCACTTGAAACTTGGAATATACCTTTGTCATCAACTTCAGTGTCAGAGGCAACATTCCCCATAACTCTATTTTGTAATTTGACAGAGTTAAGCCCCCTTTTCACTTAGATTTTCTGGTTAAAGTTTATATTCAAAAGTTTTGTAACTTTACAACTACATAAGTTATTCACTTGAAACTTGGAATATACCTTTGTCATCAACTCCAGTGTCAGGGGCAACATTTCCCATAACTCTGTTTTGTAATTTGACAGAGTTATGCCACTTTTTCACTTAGATTTTCTGGTTAAAATTTATATTCAAAAGTTTTGTTACTTCAAATCTACATAAGTTGTTCACTTGAAACTTGGAACTAAACTTTGTCATCAACTCCAGTATCAAGGGCAACATTCCCTATAACTCTGTTTTGTAATATGACAGAGTTATGTCCCTTTTTCACATAGATTTTCTGGTTAAAGTTTTTAATCACAAGTTTTGTAACTTCAATACTACAAAAGCCATTCACCTGAAACTTGGAACTAACCTTTGTCATCAACTCCAGTATCAGGGTGAACATTCCCCATAACTCTATTTTGTATTTTGACAGAGTTATGCCCCCTTTTTCACTTAGATTTTTTGTTTAAAGTTGATATTCAAAAGTTTGGTACCTTCTAAACTACATAAGTTATTTACTTGAAACTTGGAACTAAACTGTGTCATCAACTCCAGTATCAAGGGCAACATTCCCTATAACTTTGTTTTGTATTTTGACAGTTATGCCCCTTTTTCACATAGGTTTTCTGGTTAAAGTTTATATTCAAAAGTTTTGTAACTTCAAAACTACACAAGTTATTCATTTGAAACTTGGAACTAACCTTTGTCATCAACTCCAGTATCAGGGTGAACATTCCCCATAACTCTATTTTGTATTTTGACAGAGTTAGCCGACTTTTTGCATAGACTTTGTTGTTAAAGTTTTTGTTCCAAACATTTATTAACTATTCAAGGCTTCACTTAAAAGCTATGTATTTTAATAAATGTATGTCCATTCTACTATCCAAAATATTTACCAACTGAGATACCGGTACTTCGAATAGTTGAGCGCGCTGTACTCTGACAGCTCTTGTTCTCAGAGTTATGGGACTTTGAATATTTTGAAATCAGTATAAAGTAGTTGTAGTCTTGACTTTCTTGTCTGGAGTATTTCTCAGCAACTACTGGCTGGAATTCAACGAAACTTCATTGGAAGCTTCATTACCAACAGGAGGTATGCAAACTACCAGGACGTTCCTCTTGAATGATTTTTCTTAGAGTTATGGGACTTTGAAGATTTCTGAAATCAGTATATAGTGTACAATTCTTCACTTTCTTGTCCGGGCTATTTCTCAGCAACTACATGCTGGAATTCAACAAAACTTTATGGGAATCTTCATTATCAAAAGGAGGTGTGCATACTACCAGGATGTTCCACTGCAATGATTTTTCTCAGAGTTATGGGACTTTCTAAACTTAGTATACACTGCATAAATTCTTGTCTGGGTGATTTCTCAGCAACTACTGGCCTGATTTCAATAAACTTTTGTGGGAATCTTCATTGCCAAAAGGAGGTTTGCATATTAGCAGGATGTTCCGCTTCTATGATTTTTCTTGGAGTTATCGGGCTTTGAAAATTGCTGACATATAGTATATAGTGCACAATTCTTGTCTGGGCTATTTCTCAGCAAATAATGGCCAGATTTCAATGACATTTCATGGGAAGCTTCATTGCCAAGAGGAGGTGTGCTTATTAGCAGGATATTCCACTTAAATGATTTTTCATAGAGTTTTGGGACTTGGAAAATTTCTGAAATAGAGTATATAGTAGGCTTTTCTATAGATTTTTAGTCATTTTAATATCTTTGCCCTTCTCATTGCATTTAAATTGCTTGGCAAAGCACATTGGGGAGCATCCATCAGTTTTACTGATATCCTTGTTTTCCAAAGTGTTACTCTTACTATGTACAAGAGACATGTGTTAATTTTGGCATTTAACTGTTCAACTGATATAAATGAATTAACATTTACACTTCTAATAAAACGACTTTCAAAAATTAACACTGTTCTACTTTTTGCCTTTACCAGTGCTATTACCTTTCATACTGTTACATTTTGTAATAGTTCAATTAATGCTAACGTTTAATATGATAGTATGGGGACATATTTTAGCTTGATTAACTTCTCAGGAATGTTTTACACATACCATATCACAGAAGAAACCTCGTTAATTAAGACCTACCTGTTTTAGCCATATTACATCAGTACAACTTTTTGAAAAAAGGCCCTTGAGTTCATTTAAGATTGTGTAGGTGATGGAGGCCTACAGACTGATTCAGGGAGGTTGCATTTGTTTGATAGAGGTGAACCAATGTCATTAAAGCAGATTCCATCTATGGTTAGTTTTAATAATTAATTATTTCATGATTTAGAGCATAATAAGGCCTTTATACATTTTAACACCCAATTATGTTATTTGCTGAGGTATGACACTGCCATGAATTACTTTTCACATGGCTAGTGTGCAAGACTTAAGCTATGACCTCTGGGTACTAATTGGTGGAGGTGACCCTTTTGAATCATTATCAGTACTTAATTTTTTTTCATCTTTAGCTCAACTTTTTCGAAGAAAAGGCACGCTATTCTACTCGCCCCCTGTTTTAGTTTTACGGTAAGCCAGTTTCTCAGGAATGGCTTGAGGGATTTCATTCAAACTTCAAACATTTATTCTCCATATTGAAATAAACGTATAGGCCAAGTTTAGTAACTCTAGTTTGAAATTTGTCAAAATTATGGGCCTTTACACTTAGAAAGAAATTTACATATAAGTTATTTGGATAGGTTTAAGTTTTTCCGTAAGCTAGTTTCTCAGGAATGGCTTGAGGGATTTCATTCAACCTTAAATCACTTATTCCCTATATTAAAATAAACCCATAGGCCAATTTTGATAACTCTACTTTGAAATTTGTCAAAATTATGGGCCTTTTCACACTTAGAAATTTACCATTAACATAAAGCTATTTAGATAGGTTAAAGTTTTTGGGTACCCTTTTCGAAAAAGTGTATTTAATACGCATTTAATGCGTATTAAACGCTGTGGTATTGGCACCTTTTTTTTTTCTGCGTTAAATGCGCATTCAATACCTCTTTTAGTACACTTAGTGTAACTTTTTGCATGAAACAGTTAACTAACAGTTAACGCTCATTAGCTTGAGAAGACATTTAGATTTTTAATTAAACTTAATAAATAGATACCTTATATCAAGACCTCGCTTGGGATTGTATATGGGGTTGGTTGGGTCAAGGTCAAATTTACCATTACTAACAATTTTATTGATGTGCTGACTTTAATTTGGTTTTCATGGAATTTCCATGTTTCTTGTTTTAGAAAAAAAAGGCCAGTAACTCTGACAAGCTCAAGAAAAGTCGAGCGCGCTGGCCTCCGACAGCTCTTGTATAATGAAAATATCACTTTGAGGCTATGCGCAGATAACTATTCATTTTTATTCAACAATTGTCAGGGTTGCCACTTACCTTGAAGTCAGTCAATTGTCAGGGAAATCTGGATCGAGGTCAGTGACAGTATGCTGAATTTGATTAAGTACAAGGTCCTTTTCTATATATAAATATAGTATATTGCTAGAATTCTTGTAAACTGCATTGAAAACCTTATATTATTGCTTTCTAATGTCATTGATTGCAATTTCTTAAATTGTTGTTCTTTGTATATTGTTTTTGTAAAAAAGGAATGGTTTTTAGCGTGTAAGTGACGACAAAGAATGAAATGAAAAGACCATTCCAGGTAACCTCCAATCACAAGAACACTATCCTGAACACAGGGGTCTTTTTATTACAGTACAGTTAGGTAGAATAATTATCATTTGTTGCTCACCTCAGCACAACATGCTCTTGGTGAGCTTTTAGGATCGCCTTTTGTACGTCATGCATCGTGTGTCAACATTTTTATTTAAAGAACATCTCCTAAACCGCTGCATATGTAGATCACTAGAGCTAAAAATATATTTAAAAACTGAAAACTTTAACAATCTTCTTCTCTGAAACCACTTGGCTTGGAGCTTTCATATTTGATATGTGACATCCTCTAGTGGTCCTCTACAAAGTTTGTTCAAATTATTCCCCTTGGGTAAAAACTGGCCACGCCAGGTGGGTCACATGGTTTATATAGACTTAAATAGCAAAATGACTTGAAAAGTCTTCTCTGAGACCACAAGGCCCATAGGTTTCATATATGGTATGTAACATTGAATAGTGGTCCTCTACAAAGATTGTTCAAATGATGCCCCTGGGGTCAAATCTGGCCACGTCCCGAGGGGACCATTTTTTATACAGACTTAAATAGCAAAATGACTTTAAAAATCTCCTCTGAAACCACAAGGCACAGCGGTTTTATATTTATTATGTAATATTGTATAGTAGTCCTCTACAAATATTGTTCAAATTATACCCCTGGGCTAGAAAGTGGCCATAGCATGTGGGTCACATGGTTTATATAGACTGTACAAATCTCCTGAATCTGCAAGGCCCAGATCTTTATACTCACAGGTAAGTGGTTTAGTGCATTTGACCCTCTTGTTATAAGCCATTATGATGCCTTTAACTCAGGTGATTGACCTAGGGCCATTGTGGCCCTCTTGTTACTTATTGTATTATTCAATTTTTCGTAATAATAATAATTAAGAACGAAATGGAATTCACAGTTTGTTGGTACTTAGGCAGAACAGGTACTAGCAATAGCGGTCGGTTACACTCCATTAAGCTTAGCAGAAAATTGTACTGGATTTAAGACCACATTCTATGGCCGAGTGGTTAACACGTAAGACTCTCACGCCGGCAGTCGGGGTTCGCTACCTATGAGAGGCACGATTTTTTTTCTCATTTTTATTTGTTTTATTTTTGTTTTACAGAATATAAGTGTTTGCATTTGCTACTCCAGATGTTTTATTAATTAAAAATGAAGACATTTATAAAATATAATATTCTGTAACTTCCTTTTAGCATTTTAAAACATTTCCAAACATTATCGCACAATACCTTTGCTAATACTGTTGCTAATACTGTTGAAAAGCTTTATAATACTGTTGTTTCATTCATAATAATGTTACAGATTTTTAATATTCAGCATAGTGTTTGTTTTTAAGGTTTAAATTGAGTTTTGCTTAACGCCATGGTTATGTCTCTTCGACAAATTAATATACTGTCTTCCATGGAGATTGCTGGGTAATAAAACTGATAACAATCATTTTTTACTATATACCTTGTAGGTACATTCGGAGAATGGGTTGGTTTTTTTAATTTAATGAGAGAATGTCAAACAGTCATTAAAGAGGCTCGCGATAATTTTTTCCACTTTTATTCCGACAGATTTTCTTAAAAATTTGCACAAACATGTGTCTATGTATCCTAAAACTAAAACAGTCTTAAAAAATAGGGGTCACCGACCTTGTTCCAGAAATATTGGGGTTTAAATTCCATACCTGTCAAAGCCCTTTTTCAGTTTGTGTGACTAGAAATATTTAATTATATAAATATTCAAACAAGGACAGTGATTTTTAAATGCATCTTTTTAGCTCACCTAAGCACGTAGTGCGGCGGTGTCAGTCGTCCGTATGCCATCAACAATTTGGACCGTTATCGCAATAAAGACTACATTTTTAGCTCACCTGAGCACAAAGTGCTCATGGTGAGCTTTTGTGATCGCCCGTTGTCCATCATGCGTGCGTGCATGTGTGCGTGTGTGTGCCGTCAACTTTTCATTTAAACAACATCTCCTCCTAAACTGCTTGGCAGATGTTCACCAAACTTCACAGGAATGATCCTTGGGTGGACCTCTTTCAAAGTTATTCAAATCTTTCCGGTCTGCTGCATATGTAGGTCACAAGAGCTAAAAATAGATTTTAAAAGTGAACATTTTAAGAATCTTCTTCTATGAAACCGCAAGGCTCAGAGCTCTCATATTCTATATGTGACATCCTCTAGTGGTCCTCTACAAAGATTGTTCAAGTGATGCCCCTGGGGTCAAAACTGGCCACGCCCCAGGGGTCACATGGTTTATATAGACTTATATAGCAAAATGACTTGACAAATATCTCTGAAACAGCAAGGTCTAGAGGTTTCATAGTTGGTATGTAACATTGTATAGTGGTCCTCTACAAAGATTGTTCAAATAATGCCCCTGGGGTCAAAACTGGCCACGCCCCAGGGGGTCACATTGTTTATATAGACTTATATAGCAAAATGAATTTAAAAATCTCCTCCTCTGAAACAGCAAGGTCTAGAGGTTTTATATTTGGTATGTAACATTGTATATAGGTCTTTTACAAAGATTGTTCAAATGATGCCCCTGGGGTCAAAACTGGCCACACCCCGGGGGTCACATGGTTTATATAGACTTAAATAGCAAACTGACTTTCAAGATCTCCTCCTCTGAAACAACAAGGCCCAGAGGTTTTATATTTGGTATGTAACATTGTAAAATGGTCCTCTACAAAGATTGTTCAAATGATGCCCCTGGGGTCAAAACTGGACCCCCCCCCCCCCGGGGGTCACATGGTTTATATAGACTTGAATAGCAAAATGACTTTACAAATCTTCTCTGAAACCGCAAGGCCCACAGGTTTCATATTTGGTATGTAACATTGTTTAGTGGTCCTCTACAAAGATTGTTCAAATGATGCCCTTGGGGTCAAAAACTGGCCACACCCTGGGGCACACATGGTTTATATAGACTTAAATAGCAAAATGACTTTAAAAATCTTCTTCTCTGAAACCACAAGGCCTAGAGGTTTCATATTTGGTACGTAACATTGTAAAGTGGTTCTCTACAAAGATTGTTAAAATGATGCCCCTGGGGTCAAAACTGGCCACAACCAGGGGTCACATGGTTTATATAGACTTGAATGGCAAAATGACTTTAAAAATCTTCTCTGAAACTGCAAGGCCCAGAGGTCTCGTATTTGGTATGTAACATTGTATAGTGGTCCTCTTCAAAGGTTGTTCAAATGATATCCCTGGGGTCAAAACTAGCGACACCCCGTGGCTCACATGGTTTATATAGACTTAAATAGCAAAATGACTTGAAAATCTTCTCTAAAATTGCAAGGCCTAGAGGTTTCATATTTGGTAAGTGACATTGTATAGTGGTCCTCGACAAAGATTGTTCAAATGAAGCCCCTGGGGTAAAAACTGGCCACATCCTGGGGGTCGCATGGTTGTTATAGACTTGAATAGCAAAATGACTTTAAAAATCTTCTTCTCTGAAACCACAAGGCCTAGAGGTTTCATATTTGGTACGTAACATTGTAAAGTGGTTCTCTACAAAGATTGTTAAAATGATGCCCCTGGGGTCAAAACTGGCCACAACCAGGGGTCACATGGTTTATATAGACTTGAATGGCAAAATGACTTTAAAAATCTTCTCTGAAACTGCAAGGCCCAGAGGTCTCGTATTTGGTATGTAACATTGTATAGTGGTCCTCTACAAAGATTGTTCAAATGATATCCCTGGGGTCAAAACTAGCCACACCCCGTGGCTCACATGGTTTATATAGACTTAAATAGCAAAATGACTTAAAATCTTCTCTAAAATTGCAAGGCCTAGAGGTTTCATATTTGGTAAGTGACATTGTATAGTGGTCCTCGACAAAGATTGTTCAAATGATGCCCCTGGGGTAAAAACTGGCCACATCCTGGGGGTCACATGGTTGTTATAGACTTGAATAGCAAAATGACTTTTAAAATCTTCTTCTCTGACACTGCAAGGACTAGAGGTTTCATATTTGGTACGTAACATTGTAAAGTGGTCCTCTACAAAGATGTTCAAATGATGCCCCTGGGGTTAAAACTGGCCACACCCCGGGTTCACATGGTTTATATAGACTTGAATGGCAAAATGACTTTAAAAATCTTCTCCTCTGAAACCGCAAGGCCCAGAGGTTTCATATTTGATATGTTACATTGTATAGTGGTCCTCTACAACGATTGTTCAAGTGATGCCCCTGGGGTCAAAACTGGCCCCACCGGGGGTCACATGGTTTATATAGACTTGAATGGCAAAATGACTTTAAAAATCTTCTCCTCTGAAAATGCAAGGCCCAGAGGTTTCATATTTGGTATGTTACATCGTATAGCGGTCCTCTACAAAGATTGTTCAAGTGATGCCCCTGGGGTCAAAACTGGCCACAACCTGGGGGTCACATGGTTTATATAGACTTAAATAGCAAAATGACTTAAAAAATTTTCCCCTCTGAAAGTTCAACGCCTAGAGGTTTTATTATATTTGGTATGTAACATTGTTTAGTGGTCCTCTATAAAGATTGTTCAAATAATGCCCCTGGGGTCAAAGATGGGCACACCCCGGGGCTCACATGGTTTATATAGACGTAAATGGCAAAATGATTAAAAAATTCTTCTCTGAAACCACAAGGCCCAGAGGTTTCATATTTGGTTAAAACATTATATCGAGACCTCGATTGGGATTGCATATGGGATGGGTGGGGTCAAGGTCAAGGTCACTGCAACTAAAAATAGAAAAACGGTTTCCGCTCACTAACTTTCGAACGCATTGAGATATTTTAATGAAACTTAATACATAGATACCTTATATTGACACCTTGCATGGGATTGCATATAGGGTGGGAGGGGTCAAGGTCACTGTTACTAAAAATAGAAAAACAGTTTTCGCTCAGTAACTTGAAAATCTATTGAGATATTTTAATGAAACTTCATACATAGATATCAGGTGAGCGACCTAGGGCCATAGTGGTCCTCTTGTTCAATCTTGACCTAACTTGCACAGTTTGTGTATGACCATACAATCTCTGATGGGTTTGTTATTGGGTCAGATCACATTAGTAACATCATGCAAAAAAGTGTAAAAATGCCCTTTTCCAACGTATAGACTTTATTTTACCATCCAATCTTAACCAAACTTTCACAGTTTGTGTATGACCATCAGATCTTAGCAGACTCCAAAAATGTGCCAGATCGTGTTTTAAACACCAGAGTTATTGCCCTTTGTTTATTTAAAAAATATACAAAAATGGACATTATTCAGGATAGAGACTTCATTTTTGATCCAATCTTCACCAATCTTAATCAGTTTGCCTATTACCATGAGATTGCAGTTGAAGTCGAATATAAGCAAGATCGGACCAGAAACACTAGAGATATTGCCCTTTGTTTGTGAAAAAAAGATTGCAAAAATGGACATTATTCTCGATAGAGTTCATTTGTCATCCAATCTTCACCAGTCTAGCACAGTTTGCCTATGACCATAAGATTAAAGGTGAAGTTGAATATAAGCAAGATCGGACCAGAAACACCAGATTTATTGCCCTTTGTTTGTGAAAAAAATATGCAAAAATGGACATTATTCAGGATAGAGACTTAATTGTTCACCCAATCTTCACCAATCGTGTAGTTTGTCTATGAACGTAAGACTACAGGTGAAGTCGAATAAAAGCATGATTTGGCCAGAAACACCAGAGTTATTGCCCCTTGTGTTTGGAAAAAAAAACATCAACAAGTTATCAATGATTGGCTTGCACACACGATTTTTGATTCAATGTTGACCAAACTTACACATTTTGTGCATGACCATAAAAATTGATTGATAAAATTTGATTTCCAGCAGTTGCAAGACTTGCATGCAGTTATTTGTACTTGCAACATTGATGTCTTCAGAGCCTGCATTAATATCATTTATCATCAGTGCAGTTTAATGATAAAACACACTTTATCTATAGTTACCTTTTAAAAAATGACTTTAAATGGACACTTAATGAGGCTAAGTTTGCATTTAATATGCCTTTGAAAACATTAATAAATAATGAAATATACTATAATTTTTTGTTCCAAACAACAGATTTATTAAAAAATTCAATATACATGTGTCTTTGTATACATACTGAAACTAAAACAGTGTTAAAAAATAAGGGTCATTGGCCTTTTTCTGGAAATATTGGGTTTCGAATATGGTACTAGTTGAAGCCCCCTTTTTCAGTTTGGATTTGTATGCCCCCGAAGTGGGCAAATAGAAATCGCACAGTCCGTCTGTCTGTCTGTCTCACCGTCCCTCTATCCGTCATGCTTCTTGTGCGGAGCATAACTCCAGTAGTAATAAAGGGATTCATTAAAGGGATTCAAATGAAACTTAATACAATGATAAAGGACTATGAGAGGAAGTGCAGAGTACAAGGACCACAACTCTTTATTCAACTTTTACAGAGTTATTGCCCTTTGTTTAATGTTCTTGTGCGGAGCATAACTCCATTAGTATTGAAGGGGTTCAAATGAAACTTTATATAAAGGACAATGAGAGGAAGTGCTGAGCAAAAAAGGGCCACATTTTTTATGCCCCAGCATATTGATGCAGGAGGCATATAGTGATCGTCCTCTCCGTCCTTCCGTCTGTGACAAGGTTAAGTAGATTTTACCTTTTCGTCTAACACCAACACCGCTTACTGTAACACTTTGATACTTACACAGTTGTTACTTATGACTGTTCCCAATTCACCCATATCACCCAACCTCACTTTGACCTTGACCTAATTTGGACTAAAAAATGGCTACCCAGCACCAACCGGGGGCATGTGTGTTTATCAAACACAGAATCTTGTTTTAAATATTTATGGTGTTATTGCCCTTTGTTTTATTTCCTTATATGAAGTATTAATTTTCTTGTGTGGAGCATAACTCCATTAGTATTCAAGGAATTCAAATAAAACTTCATATAATGATAGAGGTCAATAAGAGGAAGTGCAGTGCACAAGTACCATAACTCTTTCTTCAATATTTACAACGTTATTGCCCTTCGTTTAATTATGCCCCCGAATGGAACTTTTGGGGCATATAGTAATCACATCGTCTGTCCATCTGTCCGTCCGTCCGTCACGCTTCTTGTGCGGAGCATAACTCCATTAGTATAATTTTAAATAAAACCACATATATTGATAGGATGTTGAGAGGAAGTGCAGAGTACAAGGACCATAACTCTTTCTTTAATATATATGGAGTTATTGCCCTTCAGTTAATTTTCTTGTGCAGTGCATAATTCATATTAGTATTGAAGTGATTTAAAATAAAATCTGATATATTGATCGAGGACACTTTTTGTAGAAAGCATCATTTTTGCCAACATCTAACTAACATTGTGTTGCCTTCCTCTCACAAGCAAATGCTTTGGGGGCATTCGTTCGCGGGAGGGGGGTTATAAAAAGGTCCTACGTCCATCCGTCCGTCTGTCCGTAACATTTTCGTGTCCACTCCATATCTCCTATAATCTCTGAAGGATTTTCATGAAACTTGGCTTAAATGTTAAGGTCATTGAGACGATGTGCAGAAGGCATTAGTCAGTCACGCCAGCTCAAGGTCAAGGTCACACTTGAAGGTCAAATATTCAAGCCTCCATTTCGTGTCCGCTCCATATCTCCTTTGCCTTTTGAAGGATTTTCATGAAACTTGGCTGAACTGTTTAGGTCATTGAGACAAAGGCATGCAGAAGGCATGGGCCTTTCACGCCAGCTCAAGGTCAAGGTCACACTTGAAGGTTAAATTTTTGAGCCTCCATTTTCGTGTCTGTTTTTTGTGTCCGCTCCATATCCCCTATACCCTTTGAAGGAGTTTCATGAAACTTGGCTCAAATGTTTTGCTCATTGAGACCATGTGCAGCACGCATAAGCCAGTCACACCAACTCAAGGTCAAGGTCAAACTTGAAGGTTGAATGTTTGAGCCTGTATTTTCATGCCCATTCTATATCTCCTGTGCCCTTTAAAGGATTTTCATGAAACTTACCTCAAATGTTTATAACTTTGAGGCAATGTGCAGAAGGCATGAGGCAGTCCCGCCACCTCAAGGTCAAGGTCACAAATGACAGATTTTCTTAAATGTTCGCACATACATGAACCAAAGTATACTTACACCAAAACATTAATAAAAAGAATGGGTCACCGAACTTGTTTGGAATTATTGGACTTTAAATAGGGTACCTGTGTAGCTTTTTCATTTTTCGTGTTTTATGTAAACAACATATCAATTGCCAAAATAGAATGGAGATATTTAATGGATCTTTTTATGCCCCCGGTATCTTGATGCAGAAGGCATATAGTGATCGTCCTGTCGGTCCTTCCATCCGTCTTTCCGTCCGTGACAAGGTTAAGTAGATTTTACCATTTCATCTAGCACCAATACCGCTTACTACAACACTTTGATACTTACACAGTTGTTGCTTATGACCATTCCCTATCCACCTATCCATATCACCCAACCTCACTTTGGCCTTGACCTAATTTGGACTTATAATAATTCAAAAGTGCCATTTTTTGATAAACTAGATTTAACCATTTCGTCTAGCACCAGCACCGCTTACTACAACACTTAGGTATTTACACAGTTGTTACTTATGACTGTTCCCAATTCACCCATATCACCCAACCTCACTTTAGCCTTGACCTTGACCTAATTTGCACTTATAATAATTCAAATAGGCTGTTTCTTGGTTAACTAGATTTTACCATTCTTTCTAGCACCAACACCGCTTGCTACAACACTTGGATACTGACACAGTTGTTGCTTTTGACTGCCCCCAATCCACCCATATCACCCAACTTTACTTTGACCTTGACCTTGAACTAATTTGTACTTAAAATAATTCTAAAGTGCCATTCCTTGGTTAACTATATTTTAAGGTTTCGTCTAGCACCAACAACGCTTACTGCAATACTATATATTTACACAGTTTTTACTTATGACCTTTCCCATTCCACCTATATCACCCAACCTCACTTTGACCTTGACTTAATTTGAACTAAGAAATGGGCTACCCAGCACCAACCGGGGGCATGTGTGTTTATCAAACACAGAATCTTGTTTGGCAATACATTATGCATGTTGTTTTTTTTTAATTATTATCATGCTTTATGAACTTTTAACCATTGACTGGAACATAATGATTTACAAAGATTTATATTTATTGATTGAAATTAGTATATTGTAACCTACATACATACAATAAAGTCTTTAAAAGTAAGATAATTATGTTTACTTTGACCTTGACCTTGAACTAATTTGTACTTAAAATAATTCTAAAGTGCCATTCCTTGGTTAACTATATTTTAAGGTTTCGTCTAGCACCAACAACGCTTACTGCAATACTATATATTTACACAGTTTTTACTTATGACCTTTCCCATTCCACCTATATCACCCAACCTCACTTTGACCTTGACTTAATTTGAACTAAGAAATGGGCTACCCAGCACCAACCGGGGGCATGTGTGTTTATCAAACACAGAATCTTGTTTGGCAATACATTATGCATGTTGTTTTTTTTTATTATTATCATGCTTTATGAACTTTTAACCATTGACTGGAACATAATGATTTACAAAGATTTATATTTATTGATTGAAATTAGTATATTGTAACCTACATACATACAATAAAGTCTTTAAAAGTAAGATAACTATGTTTACTTTGACCTTGACCTTGAACTAATTTGTACTTAAAATAATTCTAAAGTGCCATTCCTTGGTTAACTATATTTTAAGGTTTCGTCTAGCACCAACAACGCTTACTGCAATACTATATATTTACACAGTTTTTACTTATGACCTTTCCCATTCCACCTATATCACCCAACCTCACTTTGACCTTGACTTAATTTGAACTAAGAAATGGGCTACCCAGCACCAACCGGGGGCATGTGTGTTTATCAAACACAGAATCTTGTTTGGCAATACATTATGCATGTTGTTGTTTTTTTTATTATTATCATGCTTTATGAACTTTTAACCATTGACTGGAACATAATGATTTACAAAGATTTATATTTATTGATTGAAATTAGTATATTGTAACCTACATACATACAGTAAAGTCTTTAAAAGTAAGATAATTATGTTTACTTTGACCTTGACCTTGAACTAATTTGTACTTAAAATAATTCTAAAGTGCCATTCCTTGGTTAACTATATTTTAAGGTTTCGTCTAGCACCAACAACGCTTACTGCAATACTATATATTTACACAGTTTTTACTTATGACCTTTCCCATTCCACCTATATCACCCAACCTCACTTTGACCTTGACTTAATTTGAACTAAGAAATGGGCTACCCAGCACCAACCGGGGGCATGTGTGTTTATCAAACACAGAATCTTGTTTGGCAATACATTATGCATGTTTTTTTTTTTTTATTATTATCATGCTTTATGAACTTTTAACCATTGACTGGAACGTAATGATTTACAAAGATTTATATTTATTGATTGAAATTAGTATATTGTAACCTACATACAATAAAGTCTTTAAAAGTAAGATAATTATGTTTGTTGCCGAAAGAAAGACCGTGACACCGGACAAAGAATTTGGCTCATCACTGGTTTCTTGCCAGACAATATTTTTCAAGTTGCTTCGACAGGCCTTATATATAATTCATACAAAGTATTGTTAGCTGCTGTAAGCGGCTGTCTAGTTTTCACACCTATTAACGTTTTAAATTAGTGGCGTAGGTTTTACAATGGACCTCAATTCATCAGTAGTACATTGGACAACAGATACAATTCAAATCAGCATTCTTGTGAGAGAAAAACTAACTTAATTACACAATGGCAATATATATTTAAAAATCTGATTTTATTACGTGGCAATATCTATTAGATGATAAATTGCCAAGCAATGCCTCTGTTCATGTTATATTTATAATGTTAACACAAATATTGTAGTAAAACATGGGATGTAGGATTCAGTTAAATGAAGTTTTACAAATATTTTCGTTTAATGTTTGTCTTTTTGGAAAGAACATATTATCATGTAAAACACATTGTGTTTTATGGTTCTGGCTTCTTAACCAGAATTTAAATTCAGTGATTTTTAATTTCTCCACATAAGAACACTGAACAAGCTATTAGCGCAACGATCATATTTTACCAATAAAATATAAGTTTATAACCACTGGATTTAAGGTGACATATTATGCGGAATATCTCTCTAATTAAGGTGACATATTATGTGGCATATCTCTCTAATTAAGTTGACATATTATGTGGCATATCTCTCTAATTAAGGTGACATATTATGTAGCATATCTCTCTAATTAAGGTGACATATTATGTGGCATATCTCTCTAATTAAGGTGACATATTATGTGGCATATCTCTCTAATTGCCCAGATTGTCCATGATAATGCGTCGGGGTTTTCATTTTAAGTTATTCTATGGTCATTTAGGTGACTTTGTACAATTTTATTTTATTTAATGGTTATAATATACAATTTTAATATTATTGTATTTTCAATATATGCCTAATTACCATAATTTCGTGGGTTACCATAATTTCGTGGCTGTTTAAAACTAAGAGAATTTTCGCTCGTGCATCCCAAAACATTGTCCGAATTACTATAACTGTTAAATGAATTGTATATTTTTGCAGTATCTGAAAAAGGAAATCCTATTAAATGTCAACCAGTAGGTGACTTAATCATTTAAATCACCAATTAATGACATTAAATACACAAATTACTCACTACCGTACAACTATTTTGGAATTACATTCATGAAATTTCGTTCTAAAAAATCGTATATTTAGAACAGTTTTCCAAGAATAATTGCATGTATGATTATCTCCCTTGTGTTTTAATGCTCACTGGAATTTTGCTATTTTCGGTAAAAAAAAGTACATAAACAATCCCCCTTCCCTTAATTTGACTGACATTTTCAAACTTTTGACTTCAAATTAGCATTCCTACCCACGAATCGCTGCGTGCAATTTTATCATTTATTTAATATTTACGAACAATAATTAACACAATAGAAATATTTATAGATTCATGAAGCCTAAAGTTAAACCTGCACAATGAAAACTGAACAAGTGGGTAGATTTCGTCAGACCTATATTGTTACCTTTTAAAAAATATGATAAGGGCTGTGTATTTAAAATTATAAAATTGGCTGTGTATTTAAAATTATAAAATTTTCAAATCCGCACAGGCTCCAGCACAAACAAAGTGAAACAAAATTGATGATGTAAACACTTTTTTCCAACCAAAGTAGGCCAGCCAATCAGAACCCACGAATTTATGAGAAGCTTCCAGATGATACAGATCAGTAGGGTCAGGTACAATAACATAACATATACATGAAATAGCAACAAAATGGGTCTTTTAATTACTTTGTTTGCAAAGAGCACATTGCCAAGTTTGTTTTATCCAACTCAGAGGTGAAATAACAGAATGTATTAACGCGCATGCGCCACAATTGTAAATAAGACCCACGAAATTAGGGTGACATGGCATACAGTCGAAACGCGATACAACGAATCGCGATACTATAAAATGACGGGATACTTTGAATAAGGCTGCAGATCCCATCCAAATTCCTTATATATTTAACTAATAAAAGATGCGATACTACGAAATCGCGATTGAACGAAAGATGCGATGCAACAAATTGATTTTCTCGTCCCATCGTTAAATGGTCATCCAAAACTTACGCCATAATACGAATAAGTTTACGACTTAGTCTTTCGCACCTTGTCGAGAACGTTTTCACACCTAACTCAAGCCAGTACTTTTGTTAGACTGATATTGCGCATGGTCAACAGCGTAATAAACAAAGGCCCAGGCATTTATACTTTGAACTAAAATATCACAATACAGTGTTAACACGCGTCTTGATATGTGAATCTTAACTGGCTGCTGTATTTGTTCTGGGTCTGTATACATTCTGCATGTATGTATGATTTTAAAGTGTTTTAATTAACTATAAAATAAAACATATTAAATTTTATTTAATTTATTATAACTAGTATTCCTTCTAAATTAAGGCTTGCGCACAAGAGTACGCAATACTTATGTATCACCCTTGACTATTTGTAGTATCACGTTTTGACTGTATTTGCAAAACATTCTACAAAACATTCCATAATAGGTTTTAAGTGCCTATTGTACTAAGTTATTTGGAAGAGTCGATAAGATCCACTGGACACTAGGATATTGAACTGTGCACGAACATTTTCAATAACTACGTGAACAAACGAATCTCATAACAGTCACTGAATTTTATTCTTCATTTCTAATATTTAAAACTGTAGACAGATTTTTGTTTAGACACAATCTCAATATATCTTTCCAATCTGTTCTGTTTAATTTAAACTTGTGTTGCTATTAACATTTGAATATAATGAGTTGTGTGCAACTCATTATATTCAAATCAGTGAACACCTGCAGTACCTTCAGTTCTTTGATTAGTTATTTTCTGCTCCTATGCTTGCATTCCCATTACTTGGCAAAGCACATCGGGGAGCATCCATCAGTTCACTGATATTGTTTACTTTTGAATTTGATGTATTATTTAGGTTTGACATTTCTTTGTTAATAAGCTTAATTAATGTTATGTTCAATGTTCAAATTTTAACCACATAAAACTAACAAGCCTGCTATTGGCAGGTTTGCCAACTATACTGTTAACTATACTAGCTTGACCAGTAAACTATTCAGAATTGTGTAGGGCATTATTTGGTTTCATAATGTAGTTTTAGTCAAAAGTAACCAGTAATTACTAAAACTGTGTAACTGTTTGACCAGTAATTATTCAGAATTGTGTAGGGCATTATTTGGTTTTATAATGTAGTTTTAGTCAAAAGTAACCAGTAATTACTAAAACTGTGTAACTGTTTGACCAGTAACTATTCAGAATTGTGTAGGGCATTATTTGGTTTCATAATGTAGTTTTAGTCAAAAGTAATCAGTAATAACTAAAACTGTGTAACTGGTTGACATGTATTTTGTTGCCCTTCAGAGACTGGCACTGGAAATGCAGGCACAACAAATGGATAGCGTCAAGTACACTCCAGCACCAGTGCATATACCAAAATCGTCAGACAGTGTGGTGATTACTGAGCAGTCTATTCCATACCCGCAGTTCTTAGTTACAGTGAAGCAGCAAATATCATATGCAAAAGACATGTACGACATCTTGGCGGAATTTACGAAAACTTTTAGTGAGAGATGTTGATAGTTAAGCAAAATTGTCCGAAGAAAAATTTGGTTGTTAGATTGGGGTATGTCGTTGGGCGCGCACGGACAGTGGACGTAGCGTCAGCGTATACTTTTTCCCCGCTCAAGAATTGAAAACAAATAAAGCTATTTTAATAGAATTATTTACATACCTTGTAGTGAAATCTAGCTTGTGATTGCATAGAGTAGGGTGGTGTCAAGGTCACTGTACACCGTATATAATGGCTAGGAAAAAACTAGGGAAAAACTAAATTCAATGAACATTTGCTTACTGAACACAACACAAATAGTGTGAAATTCAAAGAATGGTGTGTTCGAGGCAATTCTGATTGCAAGATGTGTAGTTTAACTGAAAGGTCAACAGACAGTTTTTACATACTTTTGGTAATTTTCCGGCTAGTGGTTGGTACACTTGCTTCTCACCTAGGCTTCCCGGGTTCGCTTCCCACTCGGCGCATGCGAGTTTGGTTGGTGGTCACCATACCGGACAGGTGGGGTTTCCTCCAGATACTCCGGCTTGCCCCCACAACACAAGACCACACCAAAAATAAAAATAATTCAGTTAAAATGAAATAGCTGGAAATTGCAGTTATGATTCAAAATTTGTCTCAACTTTCGATGAGTCTAAAAGTTAATTAGGCAGGGGTGCTAGGACACACCCCGGGTCCTCACATAATGCAGCCTTCGGTGCGGAAGGACCTCATAAACTTCGAAATACACTAACACAACACACTTTTGATATTTTGTAGGTGAAAGTCAGAATATTACAATGAAGCAGCTGTTAAATTTTAAAAATATTAGTTTGATGCTGAATAACGATGATTTTGTTGACTGGCAATTTCCGTAAGCCGCTTGATTATTTCCGCTGCGATTTAGTAAAACACCAACGGTCATTTAATAAGATAGGCTGCCATTGCTACACCCGATGTTTGTTGTCATACAATAAGCACGAAAGCAACACTTTAATTGCATTCTTTTCTTTTAAGCTCACCTGAGCACAACATGCTCATGGTGAGCTTTTGTGATCGCCTTTGTCCGTCGTTCGTCGTACGTCGTCAACATTTACCTCGTTAAAACTATAGAGGCCACATTTATTGGCCAATCTTCATTAAACTTGGTCAGAACATTTGACCCAATGATATCTCGGTTGAGTTCGAATTTGGGTCATGTGGGGTCAAAAACTAGGTCACTAGGTCAAATTGAAGAAAAAGCTTGTTAACACTCTAGAGGTCACATTTTTTGTCCAATCTTCTTGGAACTTGCGCTGAAATTTGTTCTAATGATATATGAGTTCGGAAATGGTTGCCTTCCGTTGAGAAACATGGCCGCCAGGGGGCGGGGCAGTTTTGCCTTATATGGCTATATTCAAAACTTTATAAAGCTTGTTAACACTCTAGAAGTCACTTTTTTAGCCCAATCTTCATGAAATTTGGTCAGAACTTTTGTCCTAATGATGTCTCGGCCGAGTTCGAATCTGGGTCGTGTGGGGTCAAAAACTAGGTAAAATTGAATAAAAAACTTGTTAACATCCTAGAAGTCACATTTTTTGCCCGATCTTCATGAAACTTGGTCAGAACATTTGTCCCAATGATATCTCGGCCGAGTTTGAAGTTTGGTTATGTGAGGTCAAAAACTAGGTCAAATTGAAGAAAAAGCTTGTTAACACTCTAGAAGTCACATTTTTGGCCCAATCTTCATGAAACTTGGTCAGAACATTTTCTTAATGGTATCTCGGCCTGGTTTTAATCTGGGTCATTTGGGGTCAAAAACTAGGTCACTAGGTCAAATTGAAGAAAAAGCTTCAATTTCAATATGTACTTCACACATTTTGAATGTCTGTTCACTTAATTTTTTCAAACCATGATGATTTAGGCTGCATTTCCATCAGTCCGCATCTGTATATCCATATCCATATAAAAATCTGACACATGGAAAATTGTTCGACTAATGAAACTCAGGTGAGCAACCCAGGGCCATTTGGCCCTCTTGTTAAGTTTATTAATGTTTTTGTGTGACGATTATTTTTTAGCTTGACTTTTTGAAGAAAAGGCAAGCTATTCTACTTTCCCTGGCATCGGCGTTTGCGTCGGCGTCCGAGCTAGGTTTAAGTTTTTCGGTAAGCTAGTTTCTCAGGAATTGCTTGAGGGATTTCATTGAAATATCAAACATTTATTTGCCACATTAAAATGAATCTTGAGGTCAAGTTTAGTAACTCTTGTTTGAAATTTGTCAAAATTATGGGCCTTTTTACACTTAGAAATTTTACATACTAGCTATATGGACAGGTTAAAATTTTTCGGTAAGCTGGTTTCTAGTTTGAATTTTGTCAAAATTATGGGCCTTTTTAGACTTAAAATTTAACATATAAGCTATATGAACAGGTTTAAGTTTTTTGGTAAGCTGGTTTTTTCTTAGAAATGGCTTGGTGGATTTTGTTCAAACTTAGAACACTTATTCCATATATTAAAATGAACTTGATGCAAATTATGGGCCATTTTACACTAAAAAAAATTGAAGTGGGCAGAATGATGGCATCAACTTTTGGTTTCCATTCTCAAACTTGAGAATAAATCTTGCTACATAAATACCCTAAAGCAACACTTTGTTGGGAATGCATTTGTGGTGAGTTGGGTCTTGTCAAGATCATGGTCACTGTTACTAAAAATAGAAAAAAAAATCTTCCTAACTCGAGAACAAATTGGAATGGAATATTTTAATAACATTCAATTTATAGATACTGTATAACAAGACATTGCATGAGATTGCATATGGGGTTAGTTGGGTCAAGGTCAAGGTCACTGTTTTGAAATTTAGAAAAATTATTCCATTCAGTAACTTAAGAAAGAAATTATTTGTGTTTAATTGACCCCTACTATGCAGTTTGTTTTAGAACAAATGCCAGAAACTCAGACAAGCACAAGCAAAGTCAAGCATGCTCTTGTTAAATGATGCAACATTCTTGTTTTTAAAACGATAAATTGTATGGTTACCAAATGGAATAACAACATCTCACTAAGTGAAAAACATTGACTGTATACATAGGACGATTTAATTACAATTGTAATACATATCTTTTATTCATACATCATCAAAATTGTTTCACTTACCCTTTTGTTGAATAGCCATATTTATTTTTAGGTTTTATATTTTATCCAAGTATAATTAATACACAATATGTCCGTTTACAAAATAGAAATATGCCACCGTTATTATATGACAGGTGTTGTACAAATCGTTCGTAGATATATATTCTCCTACTTGGTTATGTTGGTTAATATCAACTTTTAGGTTTTGTTGTCTGGATTCCATCTACAAAGATTTATTAAAACCAATTGCTATTCAACATTAGCCTTCTTTCATTTTTAAGTCAAAGATGACCGGTTTCACAGTCGATGTATTATATGAATTGCAATTCCTATGGACGGAATTGCTTATTAGCCCTCAGTATATCGGTGAAAACCACTGATGAGCACTGTGTTATTAGGAACATTGTTAGTATTCTCAGTGCAGGCGTGGTAGCCCTATAATTTAGGTTGCTATATATTGTATTTTATATTTCATTGCGTATTTATAAACATTGCAAATTGTTTAATATGTATTTTTCACCCAAAAATACCTGTTGGACACAGCATGCCCACCGACATAGCCCAATCTAATAAGCCAATTTTTTCTATGTCGGTGGGCATGCTGTGTCCACCGACATAGAAAAAATTGGCTTATTAGATTGGGCTATGTCGGTGGACACAGCATGCCCACCGACATAGAAAAAATTGGCTTATTAGATTGGGCTATGTCGGTGGGCATGCTGTGTCCAACAGGTTTTTTTCGCTCAATAACTCACTAATACATTGAAATATTTTAATGAAACTTTGTATATAGATCATACCTAATGTCAAGCCCTCGCTTGGGATTGCATATGGGTTGGGTGGGGTCAAGGTCACTGCTACTAAAAATAGAAAAACGGTTTCTGCTCAATAACGCAAGAATGAACTGAGATATTTTAATGAAACTTCAAACATTGATTCTTTATATCAAGACCTCACTTGGGATTTGGGTAGGTGACAATATAAGGTCTTTATTAATAAAAATATATAAACTGTTTCCGCTCTGTAACTCAGGATAACAAATTGAGATGTTGTAATGAAACTTAATAGATAACTTATATCAAGACCTCACTTGGGATTGCATATGGGGTGGGTGGGGTCAAGGTCCCCATTAATAAACATAGAAAAACTGTTTCTGCTCAATAACTCGAGAACAAAGTGAGATATTGTAATGAAACTTCATATATAGATGCCTTATATCAAGACTTTGCTTGGGATTGCATATTGGATGATTTGAGTCAGGGTGAAGGTCACCATTACTAAAATAGAAATATGGTTTCTGCTCAATAACCCAAGAATGAATTGAGATTTTGCAATGAAACTTCACATAAAGATACCTTGAATTAAGACCTTGCTTGGGATTACTTTTGTGGTGGGTGGGGTCATGGTTACCATTACTAAAAATAGAAAGAACGGTTTCTGCTCAATAACTCTAGAACAAATGGAGCTATTGTAATGAAACTTAATATATAGATACATTATAGCGAGACCTCGCTTGGGATTGCATATGGGGTGGGGGTCAAGGTCAATCTCACTTTTCTAAATAGTCAAACGGGTTTCCAGTCAATATCTCTAGAGTGAATTAAAATGGTTGAATGAAACTTCATATATGAATACCATATTGCGAGACCTCACTTTGGATATATGGAGTTGGTTGCATGAAAATGAGGGTCACTGTTACTAAAATTAAAAATAATGGTTTCCGCTCAATAACTGGAGAACAAATTGAGATATTATAATGAACCTTCGTACATAGATACCTTATTTCGAGAACTCACTTGGGATGCATATGGGGTTGGTGGGGTCAAAGTCAGTGTTACTAAAAATAGAAAGTTTTTTTAGTACTATTCGAATATTTGATTGAATGATCGCCATTCAAATAGTTAAAATGCTATTCAAATATTTGCAAATTTGTACTGCTTTTTAAAAACATCCATTTCCTGATTGTATTAAAGGGGCTATGTCATCAAAAAGGGCCTCAGGTTAGTAATTTCTTTGAAAAATCTGAAATTAAGATAGTAATACTGACATATAATAACGGTTAAAAAAGAGTGTATATAATGAGAAAAGAGTGTACATATTCTGAGATAAAAATAAATCTGCATTATAGGTTGTGTTTGCTTGGCCCTTTTGATGTTTACATTTTGACGTCAGAACTATGAGTATTATTAAAACCATAGTCTGCACATGTTATCCATCCATAAAGCTGAATAGCGCAGTTGGTTAAAGTGCTGTCTACTGTCATTTCTCTACATGGCTCCTAAGTCGTGAGTTCGATACCCGCTTGGGTTTTTATTTTTTTTTAACTTTTCCTAATTCGTTTTTATCAAATATCCCATTATGTATTATTTTTGTATTCTAAATTTAATGTACATGTCTTATTAGTAAAGCATATTTCTATCATATAATATCATTTATAGTGCAATAGGAAAGCAATTTTTTCATTGTCATAGTCCCTTTAAGTATTTTGTGTGTCAACATAATGGCAGTATGTCACCAATACATACTTAAAATCGGGTTAAAATAGAATCGCCCCGTGTCACGCGTCAGACCAAGAGATATTGAATACACGGATCAGTGTCAGGTGCCACTAGTCTAGGTGCAAGTAATACACGATACCTAAAGACAATATGAAACCATAACTGTTGATCGGTAATAATAACTGGCGTCAGAAACTGTTAAATGGGAAACAAAGAATTACTAACAGAAGTGCGATCACACATTAAGCAGGCATTGTAACTGAGAAATGTTGCTAAAATTTGTTGATAAACTATTGTTATCGACCCGTTCCAATACTGATAAACTTGTGTGGTTTATTGAATATGTTTGATTAAAAGAACAATTAACCTGGGGCCTTAAGTTTTTATGCATAATTCCATATTATTTATGCATTAATTGGCAAGTCACGAGTGCAATTTGTTAATAAAAATACGATGGTAAGTCTACTCGCTAATCAGTACTAAATCGTCATACAAAAATAATGATTAATTGACATGGCTACAAAGTTCAACGTACTTAATAAGCGTCTATGCAAATATTTGAATATTCAATTCAATGAAAAAGCAAATATTCAAATACCGATTTTGGTATTCGATGCCATCTCTATTTTTAGCTCGCCTGAGCACAATGTGCTGATGGTAGGCTTTTGTGATTGCCTTTTGTCCGTTGTGCGTCATGAATCGTTCGTTGTTCGTCATCAACATTTACCTTGTGAACACTCTAGAGGCTACATTTGTTGCCCAATCTTCATGAAACTTTCTCAGAACATTGGTCCCAATGATATCTCGGACGTTTTCGAAACTGGGTCATGTGGGGTCAAAAACTAGGTCACTAGGTCAAATTAAAGGCACACACAAAGTGCTGCAAGTTAAAACAACCATTAAGAGTTAATATTAAGATTTTACAAATACGTACAATAAATCATTATGTCCAAAAAACAAACATTTAAGATTTTCTTAAAATAAATGGTATTTGACACATTTGTATTCCACTGTATTGTTTACATTTTAAAAACATTTGGTGCCGTAGTTTCCTGTAAAAGAAATGTACTTCACATGCATGTATTTGCATGAAAAAATCCTGTTATTGTGGTCATTGAAGTATTTCAATTTCAAGGGTCATGTAATAAACATACTAATGTGAATTTTATAAAGACATAAATTGGTAAAACACATTGAGAAAACATTGGAAATTATAAACAAAGTAACATGTTTTAGTATGGAAATTTACTTGTTAGTGGTCAGAACAGGACCAAGTGATTTTCAGTTTGTAGATTGTTGAACGTATTATGTATTTAAAATTTCAATTACTGCATAACATGCTTCATAGACAGCCCCCAAAATGACTTGTCCAGTTTATGATAATTTATATTACTGTTGGCATGGAACTTGTGCACATTACCACTTTGTTTTTAGCTCACCTGAGCACAAAGTGCTCATGGTGACCTTTGTGATCGCCCGTTGTTCGTCGTGTGTGTGCGTGCTTGCGTCGTCAACTTTTCATTCAACAACATTTCCTCCTAAACTGCTTGGCAGATTTTCACCAAACTTCACAGGAATGATCCTTGGGTGGCCCTCTTTTAAAGTTGTTCAAATCTTTCCGGTTCGCTGCATATGTAGGTCACCAGAGCTAAAAATAGATTTAAAAAGTGAAAACTTAAAAAATCTTATGAAACCGCAAGGCTCAGACCTTTCATATTTGATATGTGACATCCTCTAGTGGTCCTCTACTAAGATTGTTCAAATGGTAACCCTGGGGTCAAAACTGGCCACGCCCCAGGGGTCACATGGTTTATACAAACGTAAATAGCTAAATGACTTTAAAAATCTTCTCCTCTGAAACTGCAAGGCCTAGAGGTTTCGTATTCGGTTGGTAACATTGTATAATGGTCCTCTACAAAGATTGTTTAAATGATGTCCCTGGGTTCAAAATTGGCCACGCCCCTGGGGTCACATGGTTTATATACATTTAATAGCAAAATAACTTTAAAAATCTTCTCCTCTGAAACCTCAAGGCCCAGAGGTTTTATATTTGGTATGTAACATTGTATAGTGGTACTCAACAAAGAATGTTCGAATGGTGCCCCTGGGGTCAAAACTGGCCATACCCCGGGGGTCACATGGTTTATACAAACTTAAATAGCCAAATGGCTTTTAAAATCTTCTCCTTTGAAACTGCAAGGCCTAGAGGTTTCATATTCGGTTGGTAACATTGTATAATGGTCCTCAACAAAGATTGTTTAAATGATGTCCCTGGGTTCAAAATTGGCCACATCCTGGGGGTCACATGGTTTATATACATTTAAATAGCAAAATGACTTTAAACATCTTCTCCTGAAACCACAAGGCCCAGAGGTTTTATATTTGGTATGTAAGATAGTATAGTGGTCCTCTACAAAGATTGTTTAAATGATGCCCCTGGGGTCAAAACTGGCTACATTGTTTATACTGCAGCACTGTAATTTCAATCAGCCTGTAACACTCAAAAATTAATACAGCAGACCACATTCCAGCCAGGTGTATACAGTGTGCTATTTTTAGATCTAATGAAACCAGCTAGCCAGTTACACAGTGTTGTGAGAGTGCTTTAGAGAATTGTTGGAGATGACCATTGAAATGCATAGAAAATATTATTCACCAGCATGGTCAATCATGTTGTTGTGTAAGTAAATTAGCTGGATGTAATGTAGTAAATTAGCTGGATGTAATGTTTAGGCAATGTGTAAGAAATGTAGTCAATCGTCTTAGTATATAAGACCGTCTTAGTATATAAAACTGTCTTATATCATACTTTAGATCTACTACATTGAATTTGTTTACAGGTGAAGCGTTAGCTGTACTTGTAAGCCCTATGCAAACATTGAGCTACTTTTTATATGGGCAATGTTTGCTGACGGGCTGTACCGGGGAATGACCATTTCTGTGGTGCAAAGTTTTCCTTCTTTGTCTATATCGTTCCGACAGGAGTTTGATCGCTACTTTCGCGTCCAGAAATTAGATAGTTATTGTGAACGGTTGCAATAAAAGTTACATACCTGTTAATCAGTTTAGGTGTTGTTAAAGTATAAAAAGTTGATAGATAACTCTAATGTTGCAAATAATGGAAATTTAAGAAAATTTAAACTTTTAGGTTTCCACCACATAAATGGTCGTTCAGCGAATTTAGCACTGTATAAAAAGTAACACTAAATTCGCAGCATGTCTCATGAATAAGACTAGCGAAGTGTATATGTCTAATTTAATAATGAAATGCCAAATATGAAATGATAGCATTAGTCTAACTATCTAGTCTAACTTAGGTGGAACTGCACAATTTTTTGTAAGGCAAAATGATGCAGCAATCGAGTCTGTGACTCTGACACTGCAGTCTGTTTCACCAGCATGTACAGAAACACGTAGCATAGAGTTTAGTCATCTTTCATTTGTACAGTTTAATTAATTGTGTGCAGCACACACAAAAACTACACACAGATCATGTCTCTCCAACAAAGTTCTTAATGCTTTGTTAGCAGCCTCTACCCAAAGACCTCTTCTCAGGAGAACAACTTTTTAGTACCAGATATTGGACATGGACACTATGCCTCATGAACATGTGGGTGGACATGTGGCACCAGCAGAAACCATGAAGGACAGCTTTCTAAATTTGTGTACAGGGCTTGCACTAAAATGAAATGTTTGTGTTGGATATAAGCATTGGATAGTGGAAGACCTGAACATTTCAGACATGAAATGAAGTATAAAATAAAGCTTTAAGTCATTTCTGATAATTTTGTGATAATATGCCAATAAATTCATTGAAAGAGGTATACATTTAGGTAAACTGTGTCATTATCTATTTCCAGGTTACTTTTGCCACTTATATTGTTGTTTCCTTGAAAATTGTATAGTGTGTGAATTTTATGATTATGTTCTGTCATTGGGAAAAGAAAAAGAGGGAAAAAAATTATATCAAAAGGCTGTTTATTGTTGTGATTCTGTTAGCTCTGAAGTACTGTAGATTTTGATTTAGTACATGTACACATAAAAAGTTTTAAAAAATCTAACGTAGAAGGGGGTACCCCCCCCCTCCCACCCCAACCGCGGTTATTTGCCCCTGTGCCTTAGCAAAATCCTGTGGAAAGGCCTGGGTATGTAATATTGAATAGTGGTCCTATACAAAGTTTGTTCAAATTATGCCCCTGGATTCAAAATGGGCCACGCCTCGGGGGTCACATGGTTTATATAGAATATATAGCAAAATGACTTTAAAAATCATCATCAAGGCCCCAGCTTTCCTATATTTGTAACGTAACATTGCATAGTGGTCCTCTTCAAATATTGTTGAAAGTATTCCCCTGGGGTCAAATCTGGCCCCCCCCCCCCCACCGAGGGGTCACATGGTTTATATAGACTTAAATAGCAAAATGACTTAAAAAATCTTTACCTGAAACCGCAAGGCCCAGAGGTTTGTTCAAGGTTATTCAACTTATGCCCCTGTGATAAAAATAAGCCACGCATCAGGGATGCAAATTCCAATAGGGTTACAAGGTCTCAGTTGAGCATCCTAGGGCCCTCATGGCCCTCTTGTTATAGACTTAAATATTAAAGTTACTTTTAAAATCTTTACCTGAAATGACAAGGCCCTGAGGTTTGTTCATATTATGCCCCTGGGATGAAAATAAGCCACTCCTCGGGGATGCAAATTCCAATTGGGCAACAAGGTCTCAGGCGAGTGTCCGAGGGCCCTCTTGTGTAAGAAAATTTGCTAAAAAATTTCAATTGATCTGATAACAGTGCTCCAGCTAGGCCTCAATGGCAGGGCGCAGCGCCCTGTCCTGTTTGCTACCCGCCCTGCCGCCCTCGACCCCGTCCCCAAAGCAGAACAACAAATCAAAATAATTTCATCAAAAATATTTTGTTGCCCATTTACATTAATAACAATTACATGTCTCAATGACCAAATCGCGTTATGTTGGAAGACACGCTAAACTATTTCTTAACGCTGTTGCGTTACAAACTACTTCATGTTGACAGAGTTATGACAGACTATTAAAATTAGATTTTTCCAAATACACTGTTAAACATTCACAAATTAAAGCATTCTCTCTGTGTCCATTTCTTTCGAATGGATGCCATAGTTTTGTGACAAGGCCATATTTTAGGGTAATATCCGTCACTCATTTGACAATTCTAGTTTCTAATGAAATGAATGTTTTCCATTTTGTTTACTAGTATTTAATAAGTTTCCAGTCACATATTTAAAGTTTTATTTTGAAATACCTTCCTATAGCATTATCAACAGACTGATTATTTTATTAAATGTACATGTTTTCGGACGTTTCATGTCAGACTATGTTTGTACATAGCAAATACAACCCAATGGATTTGATTAACCAAATTTTTCGAAGAAAAAATTCGGTTATTAGATTGGGGTATGCCATTGGGCTGGCGGGCGGGGTGGCAGCGTCAACTTTTCGTTTCCGCTCTCTAACTGGAGAACTGATAAGGTATGTATGTATGAAGTTTCATTAAAATATCTTTATGTCGAGACCTCGCTTGGGATTGCATATGGGGTGGGTGGGGTCAAAGTCAAGGTCACCATAACTAAAAATAGAAAAAGGTTTTCGCTCAATAACTTTAGAATCCCTTAAGATATTTCAATGAAACTTCATACATAGATACCATATATCTAGACCTCGCTGGGGACTGCATATGGGGTGGGTGGGGTCAAGGTCAATGTCACCATTACTAAATATAGAAAAACAGTTCATGTTCAATAACTTGAGAACGGATCGAGACATTTTTATGAAACTTAAAACATATATACCTTAGCCTTGGTTGAGATTGCATATGGGGAAGGGTGGGGTTTAGGTCAAGGTGACAGTTACTAAAAATAGAAAATGGTTTCCGCTTTACAACTTGAGAATGCATCAAGATATTTTAATGAAACTTCATTCATAGATACCTTATATTGAGACCTCGCTTGGGATTGCATATGGGGTGGGTGAGGTCAAGGTCACCGTTACTTGGGATTGCATATGTGGTGGTGGGAGAATAGCTTGAGAATGCATTGAGGTATTTTATAAGTACCTTATATCGAGACCTCGCTTGGGATTGCATATGGGGTGGGTGGGGTCACCATTACTTAAAATAGAAAAACTGTTTCTGCTCAATAGCTTAAGAACAAAGTGAGATATTTTAATGAAACTTTTACATAGATACCTTATATCGAGACCTCGCGTAGGTTTGCATATAGGGTGGGTGGGGTCAAGGTCTCCATTACTAAAAATATAAAAATTGTTTCCGCTCAATAACTTTAGAATGCATCAAGATATTTGAATGAAACTTCACACATAGATACCCTGTATCTAGACCAGGCATGGGATTGCATATGGGGTGGGTGAGATCACGGTCAATGTTACTAAAAATGCAAAAACGGTTTCTGCTCAATAATTTGAGACTGTATTGCAATATTTTAATAAAACTTAATACATAGATACCTTATAATGAGACCTCGCTTAGGAATGCATATGGCACCCAGAAGTTTCTTTCATTATTGTTCTGACTTGTATGCATTTCGTTTGAAAAATTTGGTTTTCGTGGAATTTCCAAGTTTCTTGTATTTATACTAGCTATAGTTAAAACTGTTAAATTTGAATGCTGTCTATACCATTTGGGGGTTATTGCTATTGATAATTTGGTGAGCTTAGACACTCTAGAAGTCACATTTATTACCCAATCAACATGAAACTTGCTCAAAACATTTGTTCTTATGATATCTCGGCCGAGTTTGAAAATGGTTTGGCCGAGTTAGAAAATAAAATGGTTCCGATCCGTTGAAAAACATGGCCACCAGGGGGGGGGGGGAGGCAGTTTTCTTTACATGTATATGGCTATATGAAAAGCGTGTGAACACTCTAGAAGTCACATTTTTTGCCCAATCAACAGGAAACTTGCTCAGAACATTTGTTCGTATGATATCTGGGCTAAGTTCGAAAATGGTTCCAATTTAAAAATGTAGCCTTTATCGTGATAACGGTCCAAATTTTTGACGGCATATGGACGACGTCGGAGAGCTCCCATATACCAATAGTTCACCGAGCACTACGTGCACAGGTGAGCTAACAAGAAAATCTATGTGAAAAAGGGGCATAACTCTGTCAAAATACAAAACAGAGCTATGGGAATGTTCACCCTGATACTGGAGTCGGTGACAAAGGTATGTTCCAAGTTTCAAGTGAATAGCTTATGTAGTTTTGAAGTTACAAAACTTTTAAATATAAACTTTTACCGGAAAATCTATGTGAAAAAGGGGCATAACTCCATCAAAATACAAAACAGAGTTATCGGGAATGTTGCCCCTGATACAAGAATTGATGACAAAGGTTAGTTCTATATTCAAGTGAAGAATTTATATAGTTTTGAAGTTACAAGACTTCAATAAAAACTTCAACCAATTCAGATGCGGACACCGGGGCGAATAGTCGAGCTAACAATGTGTGTGAAAATGCAAGAAATATTGTTTTGCATGCGTTTAAAAACTTTTATATGTGACAGAATCATAAATGAAGGTGAATGGCTTCAATGAACTCTGTAGTGACAGTTGTCTTTATCAGTACAAAAGTATGAAGATAATGATTAGCAAGTATACACAATACAAATGACGACTTGCCATTGACTTGGGAGGATTATTAAAATATATGTTATGCCATTATCTGGTTTAAATTATTCCCGCTTAAATTCTTGTTTATGACGAAGTATATTTGTGTATGTACTCATCATAATTTCTAGAATTTTCAATGTAATTATCGGTTGTTGAGGTAATGACAAAATAACTGGAGACAAACCAAAAATGTCATGTTGTAAAGTTTACTTCCATAAATATAATAAACTAGATATGTCACAGATGCCCCCAAAACGCATATTTGGCCAAACGGTGTGTATATACAAATATATTTTCTTATGTATTCTATAGTAGAAAAAAGCCAACAGGCCATAATTCAGCCAAAGTTGGTTGCAGCCCAAATTCCATCCTTTATAATAACCTACACGTTAAGGTTCTTCAGGTGTGAAAGTTTGAGCGAAATCCGTCAAGTAGTTAAAGAGGAGTTGAGTCCACAAAATTTCCGGAAGTATATATATTATATAGTGGAAACAAGAGCACCGCATACAGGTGCTGGACGCTTGACTTTCTCGTATTTGATAGTATTCTGTCTTTTTGTTAATAGAATGGGTTCAACAGTGTGATGAAGTGTGTTGAATTAAGTCAATACCTTATAGATATTGAGAAATTTGACCTAAAACTAAAATTCAAAGTTGAAAAAAAGGGCAATAACTCCACCAAAATCCTTGATATAGTTACCTCATCTTGTCTAAAGAACGGGTTCATAAATATGATCAAGTATTTTGAGTTTCTAGTCAATACCTTATAGATATTGAGAAATTTGACATAGAGCTAAAATTCAAAGTTGCAAAAAGAGCAATTACTCATAGGAAATCCTTGATAGAGTTACCTCCTCTTGTCTATAGAATAAGTTTATCACTGTGATCAGGTACTTTGAGCTTCAAGTCAATACCTCATACAAGTATTGACAAATTTGACCAAAAGCAAAAATTGTAAGTTGAAAAAAGGGTAATAACTCCAACAAAAACCATTGAAAGAGTTACTTCCATTCTGCAGAATGGGGTCAGCACCATAAACAAGTATCTTGAGTTTCAATTTAATGTCTTTGATATTTATTGAGAAATGTTATATTTAACAAAAAAAATGTCAAAATATTCTAAGTTGTAAATCCAACCAAGGGCAGATAACTCTGGAAATACAAATCACAGGGTTACCTGCCTTGTTGTAACAAATTACCCTTTTGATAGTGAACAAGTGTTGAAAGTTTCAAATGGATACCTTTGATAGTTCTTGAGAAATGGACTCTGACAAAAAACTCGGATGTGTCGCCTGACGCCGGATAGCTTACATGAATCCAAATGAAGAAGCACTTAAGGTTAATGCTCAAATTTGTTTAAACAGATTTATTGAAATCTTTAAAAGCACTGCACTCTTGCTAATTGCAAAGAAAAGACTTATTAAAACCAAAAATGCGACACAAAAATAAGTATGAAAATTTACAAAGGGCAATAACTCCAAAAGTATGACGTGCAGAGTAACGGTTCTTGTGCACTGCACTTCTCCTCAATGAGATCTATCTACCTATGAAGTTTCAAGTTGATAGTTTTCATAGTCTTAGAGTTATGCTCCAAACAAAAATAAGTATGAAAATTTACAAAGGGCAATAACTCCAAAAGTATGCGATGCAGAATAACGGTTCTTATGCACTGCACTTCCCCTACATGACATCTATCTACCTATGAAGTTTCATGTTGATAGCTTTAACAGTCTAACAGTGGCTGCCGACGCCGACGACATATGGCCCCTATATGTCTGGCCACACACAAACTTAACTAAAAAACGTAACTAACGCAGACGCTGACAACAGAGCGACGACAATAACTAGACTTTTTTTCTTTGAAAAATCGAGCTAAAAATGACAAAGGGCCTTAATTCTGGCAAAATTGGTCACAGCCAAAATTCATTCCTTTATGACCTTCTACACATAAAGGTTCTTCAGCTGTGAAAGTTTGAGTGAAATCCGCCTAGAGGAGTTTAGTGCACAAATTTTGGGTGCTATATATGCTATAGTGGAAAAAATGACAAAGTGCCATAATTCTGGCCAAATTTGTTGTAGCCATAATTTCTTCCTTTACAATCACCTACACATTTATGTGAAAGTTTGAGCGAAATCGCCAAGCAGTTAAAGAGGAGTTGAGTCCACATAATTACATTAAGTATATATTGTGGAAAAAATGTCAATGGGCCATAATTCTGCCACAATTGGTCACAGCCAAATTCCTTCTTTTACGATCACCTACACATTTAGGTTGTTCAGCTGTGAAAGTTTGAGCGAAATCCGCCTGGCCGATAAAGAGGAGTTGAATCCACAAAATTTTATTGAAGTATATATATAATGGAAAATTTTTGGGACTTACAGATGGACGGACAAACGTACGGTCGGACAAGTGCAATGCTTAATGCCTCCCACTTTGTGTTTGACTCTTGTATACATATTTATTAGCAAACTGTTTATAGTTTTATTAGTTAGAGTGACAATACATTTTTTAAGCACTTTAAACATCCACATTGTATTTCATTGATACAAGTTTTATATTACCACTCATTTTTGTTATTTCTTTTATCATACTGAATAAATACAACACAGATTGTGCTGAGTTTGTCAGTAAAATATTATACCGTTTTAATTCAGATATACAAGAAGTTTAACATATTGATACTTGATAACAGGGTTGCCACTTTGTTGAGAAAATTAAATTCCGACTTTTCCCTGACTAAATGTTACTTTTCACTGACCAGTACCACAACATTTTTCAGCCTTCTCCTCCCATACAGCCGTCAAATCCAGTGCTTTATATTAATTTTGTTTCAGATATATCAAACTTTCATTAACAAATACCAAATTTACTAGAGTTTACTATAAATGCATATATATATGGCTTAACACACAAACATGCTTCGCATACAAACAAAAGAATAAATGTGGAATACACCAGAATTACATGAAACTTAATAATGTGCACATGACAAAAATTAGTAACTCTGCTTCATGGGTGCTACTAGGGTTTATAACCTTTACAGGGAAGAATGTTCTTCACTGTATTCACCTTTGATACTACTGCACATTTATCTTCGTGCTTCTGTCCTTCTAAGAGCCTGCTTCCTAATATTTTCAAGCAAAAATCCTCCACCACTCAACATATGTAGTTTTGACATTTGTTTTTGAGTCCTTTCTTACCCATGCTGTCAGTCAACCAAGCATCATTAAATATTGGTTGTTGACTCGTGTTTGAAACTCAAATTTACTCATATCTATAGATCTATTTTTATTCATCTGTTAGTAAGTGTAACCTTAAAACAGAAGCATGCATGTTTGATTTATAAACTATAAAACCATTTTCATCATCTGTTTGATAACTTATTGACTAACACACTGTAGAGTTAGAAAGCATGTGACTGCTTTTGAGGCAAGGGTTTCAGTCTTCAAAAGTCTTAAGTTTGCATGACCACAAAATTAATTCAAACAGATTAACATTATGTTTATACACAATCACACCAAAATGTGTTTGGAAAATACACAAATACCGCCTGGAGACTGTCATAGCTACTCAAAATTTTTAACATCCACCCAGAATTTCAATTGTCCCTGACTTCTCTAAAATTTTAATTCTCACTGACCATTTTCCAGATTTCCCTGACAGTTCACTGACCTTGCAACAAAATCATTTTTCCCTGACTTCAAGTTAAGTAGCAACCCTGGATAATCGAGTAACAACATGTGGTCACTTGTGCTTTCAAGTAGTTTCTGTTCTATAAATGAAATTACTCATGTTCTATTGTCAACAACAAATCATCGCCTTCCAACTTCATGTTAGGCTGAACCAAAATATTTTTTATGGTTCCAGCCACGGGTGCATTAACCACCATCTCCATCTTCATTGCACTGAGGACCAGGATTGGCTGGCCCTTTAAGACCTTTTCCCCTTCCTTGACCTTGACCTCGATGACGGTGCCAGGCATGGGGGCACCCACTGACCCGTGAACACCCTTCAGGGCCTTTGGGTGGAAATGCATTTCCTGGTAAACAATAACGCTCCATATTTAATAAATTATATAAGAAAACCTACCACAAGTATTTAAAATACACTAAAGGCAACATAAAACTTAAATTCAGAATTTCCCACTTATTTGCCAATTTATAATTCAAACTTGATAATGACTCAATGTTTTCACACTTTCGATGGAATCAACAAAATGCCTTTTATCATTTTTTGAATTGTGCTTTGCAATAAAGGGAAGTAATTCATTACATGCAACACACCATCTGGTGCTGGTGATCATGTATGCCATTTTATCAGAAAATCCCTGTATGCATGACAATAGTATGCTCTGGACAATCATTCGACATTTAACCTTGATTAGTAACTATGACCTTTCAGCTACAGACCTGATTCTTGCAAAACTGTTTGGAAAGTAGGGGCCAATTAAACGAAGTTAATTTCGTTCTCTAGTTATTGTGCGGAAAGCATTTTGCTAATTTTTAAAACAGTCACCTTGTTCCCACCCACCACATATGCAATCTCATGTATTGTCTCGCAACAGTATCTATAAAATTGAGTTTCATTAAAATATTTCAATTTGTTCTCGAATTATTGAACAGAAACCCTTTTTTATTTTTAGCAACAGCGACCTTGACCTTTACACCACTAAACCGACCCCAAATGCAATCCCCAAAAATGTATTGCTTTAGGGTATCTATGTTTGAAGATTCTTTCTCAAGTTAGAGAGTGGAAACCAAAAGTTGACACCGCCACCCCACCGCGACAATGTAAAAATGTAAAATTAAAAAGTGTAAAAAGGCACAGAATTTTGACAATTTCAAACTAGAGTTATCAAACTACTTGGCTTATAGGTTCATTTTAATATGGGGAATAAATGTTTTAAATCAATATAGCAATATAAAGAAAGCAAGAGGGCCAAAAGGCCCTAGGTTGCTCACCTGAGAGGCTGAGGAACTAAACTGTTCTGAGCAAGTTGTGTGATGATTGGCCTATAAATGTGGCCTCAAGAATGTTTTAAAGCTTTTTGTTCAATGTTGCCATGGTGACCTAGTTTTTTTTACCCCACTCGACCCAGTTTCGAACTTGTCCCAATATATTATTGAAACAAATGTACTGAGCAATTTTCAAGAAGATTAGGTAACAGTAGAGTTTTCACTTTTTTTCTATCTGACCTAGTGACCTTTTTTTGACCACACATGAGCCATTTTCAAACTCCGCCGAGATATAATTGGGACAAAGGATCTGGGCAAGTTTCATGAAGATTGGGCAATAAATGTGGCCTTTAAATGGGTCCATAAGCTTTTTAAAGTTTTGATTATACTCATATAAGGAAATCTGCCCCGCCCCATGACGGCCAAGGTTTTCAGCAGAGTTTAACCATTATCAAACTCAGCCAAGATATCATAAGAACAAAGGTTCTGAGCAAGTTTCATGTTGATTTGGCAAAAAATGTGACTACTAAAATATTCACAAGCTTTTTCAATAGCCATATAAGGAAAACGGCCCAGCCAGCTGGCGGCCATGTTTTTCAAGGGAGCGAAACCATTTTTTAACTCAGCTGAGATATCATAAGAACAAAGGTTCTGAGCAAGTTTCATGTTGATTGGGCAAACAATGTGACTTCTAGAGTGTTGACAAGCTTTTTCTTCAATTTGACCTAGTGAACTAGTTTTTGACCCCACATAACCCAGATTTGAACTTGGCCGAGATATCATTAAGACAAATGTTCTGACCAAGTTTCATGAAGATTGGGCAAAGAAATGTGACTTCTAGAGTGTTAACAAGCTTTTTTTTCAATTTGACCTACAGACCTAGTTTTTGATCCCACATGACCCAGATTCAAACTCGGCCGAGAGATCACTGGGACAAATGTTCTGACCAAGTTTCATGAAGATTGGGCAAAAAATGTGACTTTGAGTGTTAACAAGCCTTTTCTTCAATTTGACCTAGTGACCTAGTGTTTGACATCAAGTGACCCAGATTTGAACTCGGCTGAGATATCATTGGGACAAATGTTCTGAGCAAGTTTCATGAAGAGTGGGAAAAAAATGTGACTTCTAGAAGTGTTAAAAAGCTTTTTCTTCAATTTGACCTACTGACCTAGTTTTTGACCCCACATGACCCAGATTCGAACTCGGCCAAGATATCATTAGGACAAATGTTCTGACCAAGTTCCATGAAGATTGGCCAATAAATGTGGCCTCTAGAGTGTTAACGTGGTAAATGTTGACAACACACAAGCTTTTTTTCAATTTGACCTAGTGACCTAGTTTTTGACCCCAGGTGACCCAGATTTGAACTCGGCCGAGATATCATTAGGACAAATGTTCTAACCAAGTTTCATGACGATTCGGCAAATAATGTGACTTCTAGAGTGTTAACAAGCTATTTCTTCAATTTGACCTAGTGACCTAGTTTTTGACCCCACATGACCTAGACTTGAAATCGGCTGAGATATCATTGGGACAAACGTTCTGATCAAGTTTCATGAATAAATGTGGTCTCTAGGGTGTTAGCGAGGTAAATGTTGACGACACAAGAAGGGCAGACATACAAAAGGCGATCACAAAAGCTCACCATGAGCAAGATTCTGTGTTTCATAAACACACATGCCCCCAGTTGGTGCTGGATAGCCCATTTCTTAGTCCAAATTAGGTCGAGGTCAAGCTCAAAGTGAGGTTGGGTGAAATGGGTGGATTGGGAACGGTCATAAGTAACAACTGTGTAAATATCCAAGCCTTGTAGTAGGCGGTGTTGGTGACGATACAGTAAAATCTAGTAAACCAAGAACTGGCACTTTTGAATTATTTTAAGTCCAAATAAGGTCAAGGTCAAAGTGAAGTTGGGTGATATGTGTGTATTGGGGAGGGTCACAAACAACAACTGTGTAAGTATCTAAGTGTTGTAGCATGCGTCGTTGGTGCTAGACGAAACGTTAAAATCTAGTTAACCAAGAAACAGCCCATTTGAATTATTCTAAGTGCAAATTAGGTCAAGGTCAAGGTCAAAGTGAGGTTGGGTGATAATGAGTAGATAGGGAATGGTCATAAGTAACAACTGTGTAAGTATCGAAGTGTTGTAATAAGCGGTGTTGGTGCTAGACGAAACGGTAAAATCTACTTAACCTTGTCACAGACGGATGGACGGACAGACAGGACAATCACTATATGCCTCGGACAATCACTATATGCCTCCTGCATCAAGATGCCGGGGGCATAAAACCCCACTGCCCTGGCAGCAATTTATTTTAACAAATCAAAATAATTTGAAGTATTTTGTAGAGGGACACCATTACCCAAGGGTCACAGTTACTAAAGGAACATTTCTGTGGAATTATTTCGAAATCCAACAAGTGGGTACTGACAAAAAGATTTTTAAAGTTTCCAATATAGCCATATAAGGAAAAAAGCCCGCCACCCTGGGGGCCATGTTTTTTAATGTATCATATTAATATTAGGTTATTTAACAGCGTTCTGTATAATACGGTGATATATTTGGACGAGAATACAGCTGACATACCATATTGGACGAGCCGATAGGCGAGTCAAATGTATTTCAGCGGTGTACTAATCGCGTTTCTGGTTAGCACGGTTTACAAGAGAAAATCTTCTAGGATATCTGAACAGGAATTGAAATGATTGTTGCTGGATTTTAAAAGACGTTTTCGAAGAAGTGGATCGGAGTTATCATTGATCGAGGTAAAACTAAAATCTGCACATTCGTTGAGTTTTGGGCTACTCGGCGGACATTATCGAGTGTTTATACTCGGACCGTCCAATATTGAAAATATTGTACGCACGCGCGTCCAATATGGTATGAATGAAGACAGCTGATTGGAGGATATAAATAGGTATATAATAATTTGAAGTATTTTGGTAGAGGGTCACCCAAGGAACTTTTCTGTAAAATTATTTTGAATTATCCAGCAAGTGGTTTCAGACAAAAAGATTTTCAAAGTTTTCAATAAAGCAATTGAAGGAATCTGCCCCCCCCCCCCATGGTGGCCATGTTTTTTTTAAAAGAATGAATCATTTAAGGAATCTTGTAGAGGGTCATGCAATAAAAAATCAGATTTAATGGCTTTGAAATCCTGTCAACAGACTGTTACAAGATTTTCAAAGTTTTAAATATGTATAGCCGTATAAGAAAAAAAGCGCCACCCCTGGCGGCCATGTTTTATATCGAATCAAAACAATTTGAAGGAAGTAGGTAAATGGTTAGCCAGGGCACATCACTATAAAATTATTTCAAAATCAAGTGGTTACAGACAAGAAGATTTTTAAAGTTTTCAATACATTATTGGAAAACTGCCCCGCCCCCTGGTGTCAATGTTTTGCAACAAAACAGAACCATTTTCGAACTCCACCGAGATATAATAAGAACAAATGTTCTGAGCAAGTTTACATTTGATTGGGCAAAAAATGTGGCCTATGGTGTTCACAAGCTTTTTCTTCAATTTGATCCTGTGACCTAGTGACCTAGTTTTTGACACCAAATGACCCAGTTTCAAACTCGTCCGATATATGATTGGAACATGTTCTGGGCAAGTTTCACGAAGATTGGGCAATAAATGTGATGTATAGAGTGTTCACAAGGTAAATGTTGACGACGAATGAGAAACGACGAACGACGGACAAAAGGCCATCACAAAACCTCACCATGAGCATGTTAGCTTAAAACTGGAGTTTATTTGTACTATGTAAAAACTCTAACCTTTGTAGCCTCTGTGTCACGAATGAAGACAGATCTCAGCTGTCCATTAAGCTCGAAGAACACTTCCCTGCAACCTTCCTTATTAAGGTCGCCCATAGCAAGAGTCTTGATTGACAATGTCTTGCCCTTCTCAATTTCAACCTGAATAGAGAATAGTACATGTTTAAGTATATTCCATGAACAAGGTTGTGACATGATGTGACATTTGCCCCCTAAGCGTATAATGTGTCAGTTACATGTTAGCAAAATGATGCTTCCTACAAAGAAAGTTATGGTCCTTGTACTTTGTACTTCCTTTTAACATCCTCTATCAATATATGTTGTTTTTATTTTAAAGCACTTCAATACTAATGGAGTTATGCACTGCACAAGAAAATGAACTGAAGGGATTTAACTCCATAAATATTGAAGAAAGAGTTATGGTCCTTGTGTGTTATTATATGTGGTGTTATTTTAAATTCCTTCAATACTAAGGTAGTAATTATCTGCACAAAAGAAAACAAAGGACAATAACTCAGTAAATATTAAAACTGAGTTAAGGTCCTAGTACCCTGCACTTCCTCTCGACGTCCTCTATCAATACATGCAGTTTTATTTACATTTCCTGCAATATTAATGGAGTTATGCTCTGCACAAAAAACCCACAAAGGGCAATAACTCCATAAATACTGAAGAGTTATGGTCCTTGTACTATGCACTTCCACTCTATCTTTATATGAAGTTTCATTTGAATCTCTGCATTACTAATGGAGTTATGAGCCACACAAGAAAATTAAATGAAGGGCAATAACTCTGTAAATATTGAAGAAATAGTTATGGTCCCTGTACTCTGCACTTCCTCTCACTATCCACTACCATTCTATGAAGTTTTATTTGAATCCCTTCAATACTAATGGTAGTATGCTCCGCACAAGAAAATTAAAGCTTTGCACAAGAAAATAAATCAAAGGGCAATAACTCCATAAATATTGAAGACAGAGTCGTGGTCCTCGTGCTCTGCACTTCCTCTTATAGTCCTCTATCATTATATGAAGTGAAATTTGAATCCCTTCAATACTAATGGTGTTATGCTCTGCACAATAAAATTAAACAAAGGTCAATAACTCTGCATATATTGAAGAGAGAGTTGGGGTCCTTGTACTCTGCATTTCCTCTCAATGCCCTCAATCAATATATGTGGTTTTATTTAAATTCCTTCAATACTAATTCAATTATGCTCTGCAAATGAATGCTTCACATAAGGAAATTTAACAATGGGCAATAACTCTGTAAATATTGAAGAAAGAGTTATGGCCCTTGTGCTCTGCACTTTCTCTCATTGTCCTCTATCATTATATGAAGTTTCATTTGAATCCCTTCAATACAAGTGGAGTTATGCTTCCCACAAGAAAATTAAACAAAGGGCAATAACTCTGTAAATACTGAAGAAAGAGTTACGGTCATTGAGCTCTGCACTTCCTCTCATTGTCCACTTCCATTCTCTTAAGTTTCATTTGAATCCCTTCAATACAAGTAGTATGCTCCGCACAAAAAAATTAATGCTTAGCACAAAAAAATAAACAAAGGGCAATAACTCCATACATATTGAAGAAAGAGTTGTGATCCTTGTGTTCTGCACTTCCTCTCATGGTCCTGTATCATTTCATGAAGTTTCATATGAATGCATTCAATAATAATGGAGTTGTGCTTCACATAAGGCAAAAACAAAGGGCAATAACTCCGTAAATATTGAGAGTTGTGGTCCTTGTGCTCTGCACTACCTCTCATTGCCCTCTTTCATTATACCAAGTTTAATTTGAATCCCTTCAATACTAATGGAGATATGCTCCGCACAAGAAAATTAAACAAAGGGAAATAACTCTGTAAATATTGAAGAAAGAGTTAGGGTCCTTGCACTCTGCACTTCCTCTCATTGTACTCTGTCATTGTATGAAGTTTCATTTCAATCCCTTCAATACTAATGGAGTTATGCTCCGAACAAGAAGCCTGACGGCCGCACAGACAGACAGACGGACAGACGATACGATTACTATATGCCCCCCAAAGTTCCCTTCAGGGGCACAAAAATGGACATTATTCAGGATAGAGACTACATTTATCATCCAATCTTCACCAATCGTGCACAGTTTGTCTATGAACGTAAGATTACAGGTGAAGTCTAATATAAGCATGATCGAGACAGAAACACAAGTGTTATTGCCCCTTGTATGTGGAAAAAACATCAACTATCAATGATTGGCTTGCACACATGATTTTTTATTCAATGTTGACCAAACATGCACAGTTTATGTATGATCATTAAAATATATTGATAAAAAAGTCCATTTTTGAAAAGTTTCTCACAAAAAGGGGGAAATAACTCCAGTGTTCCTGGTTCTATCTGGCCCATCATTGCACCTTGATGAAATCGAAACAGACCAAATTGGTCAAGAAAAGGCAATAAATAAAGTCTCTATACTCCACATTGTCCATTTTTTCACACAAACGCGAGGCAATAACTCAGGTGTTTGTAGCCCAATCTAGGCCATTTTATTGATTATTTTGAAATATTCAGTTCATGTACATGCTGTGCAAGTTTGGTCAAATTCAGAGGAAAATTGAAGTTTTTATGTTGCACAAAGTTCAGTTTGCAGATTTTCTCATGAAAAAGTGGCAATAACTCTCGTGTTCATGGTCTGATTTGGCCTATTATCTATCCAAGATTTTATGGTCATACACAAACTGTGCAAGTTTGTTAAAGACTGAATGAAAGTGAAGTTTGTATCACGCCCACATGCCCAATTGTTCCGATGCACTACGGACAGTCCCCCTATACCAATAGCTTATTGAGCATGAAGTGCTCAGGTGAGATGAAATGTAATAAAGTGGTGCACTTTTATTTTGTTGAACTACAAAAAAAGAATCCCCAAACTACAAGCCCTTACTTATATACACCCATAGGCACTTCTAACAAGACCTTCACTTAATCAGCTATAGCTTTTGTATTTTTAGCCCGAATTTCTCCAAACTTATCAAGAACACAAACTAATATATTAGAATTTGACGTATTTGATTTCCTTTATCTGAAATTTCGCTTTCATACAAGACTTCAAGAAAATAAAACATATCAAAACAAAAATTTGCAAAATGCGAAAACGAAAAAAAGTACATTTCACTGTAAGAAATTAAGAGCAAATATTTTCGTTATTTTGATTAAAAATCGGTCATAATAATGATTTAATAAAATTCAATCTAAATAAAGAGAAAATTTATCGTATAATAATTACTCCATACTAAATAACGTGGAATTCAGCCTCGTACATTCCTATGGCGCGCTCGTCCTGTATAATGGCTATAATAACAGTAGCCAATTCCAGATTTTGCCACTAACATTTCAAACTCCTTCCTAGTTATTGTTAAAGGATTAAAATATATTAATTGAATATCACAAACAGATAAGAAGTTTACCACGTGCTTCTTTGTGTAAAAAAGGTTAAGCGTTAATCACATAATATTCAAGTACCATGATTGAATAAAATTGCAGATTAATTTGCATATGATTGAAATATTTGAAACATCTACTATTCATTGTGTTATTCATGACATAATTGATTTTAAATGTTTTTTTGGTTGGAGTGTCGTTGTTAAACACGTTCATTATACACTGTGTCGAATTTCTACATACACCATGATTTTCTCATGCAATTATTTGTTTTGACACCAGAGAGCACGAGGAAATATAAATGATCACTGAACCGTTCAATTTTTAATTGAAACCAATACGATGTCATTTTTGAGAAAACCAAAATCAAAAAAGGTCTAGTTGGAAGTGCCTATGGGTGTATACCATACAAGCAGATACTAGCAAGTAGCATGGTACACTCTAAATAGTGTAAAAATATTTCTCAATTAAGGAGAAACGTAAAACAGTGTAGAAGTATTTTTCAAATCAGGAGAAATAATCGATCAGCTTCAAAAATCATGTAAGATAATTACTTGAGTTTCCAAAATCCCAATTCAAATGTAAAAGTCAGTCCAAAAGTTACATGATTAAATGATACTGAATGAGTTACCAACTAATTAGTCCAAAAACTACAGAAAATAATTAACCCTTTCAGGCAGATCTAAATCCTATATTCTGATTGCTTGTTTAAAACATGAATTCTAGCTATTGATTGTTGTTTACATCTTTTTTCTGACTAGATGCTAAAACAGACAGTGGAACATTTTATTGCTGCACACATAGCCAAAATATAGTTCAGAAGCAGGCTATCAATGGTTACCATGTGTAATGATGCTGATCTAAAATAGAAGTATCGTGTTGACTCATAGTGATTTTTGATTTTACTGATAAGAAGACTGCACTATCTGGGTTATATCTGTGACTGAGCTACAAAAGGAAATAACACATTTCTGGCAATTATCTTCGTGATACTTGATTTACCTCCCTTTACCCAGGCGAGTTATTCAGGAAAAGATGTATTTGGGGCCAAAAAAGGGACAATAACTTTGGTGTTCCTGGTCCGATTGGGCCCATTAATAGTCATACACAAACTGTACAAGTTTGGTTAAGATTGAATAAAAGATGTAGTCCTTATCGCAATAACGGGCCAAATTGTTGAGGGCATACGGACGACGTCAGCGTGGTCCCCTGTACCAACAGCTCAGAGAGCACGAAACATCGAGCACTTCATGCTCAGGTGAGCTAAAAACTATACCACATTTCCTTAACATAAGTGGTGTTGGTCCAATTTTAATAGTAGTTCATTGTTTACATGTTCAACACTACGAAACTAGCCGAGGTTCCTTGTGTTTCATTTAAAATATCGTGCAACTTGCCGAAAGTTAACGGTGAATACCTGGATTTGATCAGCCACGATGATCGGCAAATAAATAAAGCTTATGTTTCATATATTGTAACATATACTTGGGCAATTTTAACTGGCTATATCAATTGTTCATTCAAAATTGGGCTATTTTCAAATTTTGTGCTAATTTAAAGTCATTTTGCTAAGTCTATATAAACCTTGCGACTCCCAAGGCATGGCCACGTTTAATTTGATCTATCTTTATAGAGGTCAAATATACAATGTTAAATACCAAATACTATTCGAAGTATTTCAGTTGGTACATATTTTGGATAGTGAAAGGGGCATAAATTTGTTAAAATATAATATTTTTAAGTGAAGCCTTGTATAGTTTATAAATTTGTGGAACAAAAATTTTAACCACAAAGTCTGTAAAAAGTGGGCTAACTCTGTCAAAATACAAAACAGAGTTATGGTACATGTTGTCCCTGATACTAGAGTTGATGACAAATGTTAGTTCCAAGTTTCAAGTGAATAACTTATGTAGTTTTGAAGTTACAAAGCTTTTGATTATAAACTTTAAACAGAAAATCTATGTGAAAAGGGACATAACTCTATCAAAATACAAAATAGAGTTATGGGGAATGTTCACCCTGATACTGGAGTTGATGACAAAGGTACATTCCAAGTTTCAAGTGAATAGCTTTTGTACTATTGAAGTTACAAAACTTTTGAATATAAACTTTAACAAGAAAATCTATGTGAAAAAGGGGCATAACTCTGTCAAATACAAAACAGAGTTATGGGGAATGTTGCCCTTGATACTGGAGTTGATTACAAAGGTTAGTTCCAAGTTTTAAGTGAATAACTTATGTAGTTTTGAAGTAACAAAAATTCTGAATATAAACTTTAACCAGAAAATCTAAGTGAAAAAGGGGCATAACTCTGTCAAAATACAAAACAGAGTTATGGGGAATGTTGCCCCTGCACTAGAGTTGATGACAAAGGTATATTCCAAGTTTTAAGAGAATAACTTTTGTAGTTTTTAAGTTACAAGACTTTTTAATATAAACTTTAACCAAATTCAGACGCGGACGCCGGGGGTAGTAGGAAAGCTCACCTATTCTTCGAATAGTCGAGCTAAAAACCTCTGGGCATTGCGGTTTCAGAGGAGATTTTTAAAATCCACTTGCTATATAAGTCTACAGAAACCATGTCACCCCGGGGCGGGGCTTCTTTTTACCCCAGGGGCATAATTTGAATAATCTTTGTAGAGGACCACTATTTAATGTTTCATGAAAAATATGAAATCTCTGGGTCTTGCGGTTTAAGCGAAGAAGATTTTTAAAGCCCACTTGCCATAAAAGTCTATTGAAACCATATGACCCCCAGGGCTTGGCACATTTTACCACAGGGGCATAATTTGAACTATCTTTGTAGAAAACCACTAAACAATTTAAATACCAAATACAAATTCTCTTGGTCTTGCTGTTACATATGCAGCGGACCAGAAGATTTGAACAATTATGAAAGAGGGTCACCGAAGGATCATTCCTGTGGAATTTTTGAAAATCGGTCCAGCGTTTTGGAGATGTTCTTTGAATGAAAAAATTAATGCACGATGGATGTCGGACAAAAGGCGGTCATATACAAATTCTCTTAGCCTTGCTGTTACATATGCAGCCAACCAGAACGATTTAAACAATTATGAAAGAGGTTCACCCAAGGATCATTCCAGTGGAATGTTTGAAAATCTGTCAAGCGTTTTGGAGATGTTCTTTGAATGAAAATGTTAACGTACAGTGGACGTCAGACAAAAGGCGGTCACAAAAGCTCACCATGGTGGGCTCAAAAGGGACAATAATTTGGTCTCCATGTCTGATCTGACCCAAACCATCCCAACAGAGATTTTATGGTCTAACAAAAATATTCTTCGTCTGGTTCAGATTAAATGAAAAGTGTCTGTCATGACCATAAGCTAATCTTTGATGAATCACGGACAACGCAGGACAAATTTACCAATTACTGTAAGGTCTGGTTTAAGGAAAGGGTTATGTCTTTAATAGCCTTTATAGTCCAATAGATTGGCTGCTAAAGACTGACCATTTTAGCCTTGTTGATATCTAAGATGACTTACCTCAAACTCCTGAGCTACTTTTGGGCCAACCAAAAAGAGAGGAGTGTTGAGGGCATCAACAGGCCCGTACTTGTCCTTGAACTCCAGGTACTCACTCGTGACCTTGGGGTACAATGCAGAACTGACTACATCTACATCGCGAACCATCTCGCCATGCTGCTGAACAAGCTTTTCTTTCAGGGCTTTAAAATCTACTGGCTTAAGAGTCTCTCCAGGTCGACCTTCGATTTTCTTCTTTCCTTGTAAAATCTATTCAAGTAGTGCAAAAGCAATAATTTATAAATGCATACTGTTGTTGCTGTTCACTACATACATTGACAAGAGGCCAAGTAGGAGCAGATGCACTAATGGACCCAGGACCGTCTAACAGGGCTACTTTTTAGACCAGAAGGCTAGCATCCCTTTAACAACTTTAAACAGGCATAATAAGGCAAGGCTACTTACCAAATACAAATGGCTTATTTTAGTTTAAGAAGTCTTGGACAAGAAGACTTTTGAAGATTTTTCTTATAATAAAGTGCTGTTGCATATGACGTATGTGATATATGCCCCCGAATGCTCTATTGTCAAAAACGAAAACAGAATGATGAGGATTGCTTTCCCTGGCATTGATAGTAAAGTAGTACTCTATGTTTCAAATAAACTAGTTTACTTTGAAAAAAGACCCATATGTCTCCCCAAAACACTGCCATAACTCCGCCCACAATCCACCTACCATTCATTGCATGACGAAGATATGAACAACCAAACATGTTACTGATCCATCCTGTGAAGTTTTGTCAAATTCCAGCCAGTGGTTATGGAAAAGAGCACAGACAAGGTCTGTTATGTCAACAACTTGAAAGGGCCATAACTCTGCAAAAATTATGTTGTCGACGATATGTACAACTAGAATTGGTACTCATAAATCCTGTGAAGTTTTTACAAAATCCGACCAGAAGTTACGGAGAACATGCGCAGACAAGATCTATAATTTGAAAAACTTCAAAGGGCAAAAAAAAACGCTGACAATGACATGCCAACAATAATGGACAACTAGACTAGTACTGATCAATACTGTGAAGTTTCGTTATATGGATTATAACGAAACTTCACAGGATTGGATACCAGGGATTACAGACAACAAGCGCAGACAAGGTCTGTTATGTGAACAAAAGGGCCAAGATAGCCCTATATTGTTCTTCTGGTTCAATGTCATGAGACATGCTGCAAGAGAGCAAAAACAACTTAAAAACTCAGTCAATAGGCATTAATGTCATGCGACCTAATTTTTGTCACAATATATATATATATAATCATTATTTTACCATATATTTCATGGATTGACTACAAAGGGCTCAACTGAGCAACGATGCAAAGACAAAACCTTATTGTTGTGACAGGTTTGATGAAATATTATTAAGCATTCCTTGTGTGCTATAGTAGTCTTAAATAATTCATCTAACTGATAAACTTTCACGTTTATCTAACTCCTTGGCTTATAACCCTTGCATATCAATAACAAATAATAAAACACATTGTCAAGTCAGCACATGTGCTATGCTGTCTGGGTGGTGTTGGTGTCTTTTTTTGCTTAAGGTTCTCAGATCATTTTTCTTGACAGTCTGTTCTGGTATGTTTAATAAAGGAATTGGCAGTTCTGTCAAATGCAAAAAAAAGACTACATATGTTGCCATTTGTACACAAACATGTAATGGCCAGGAATGGCACTTTGACAAGTTGTTTGTGCAGCAACATTTCCTGATCAGTAATATGGCTGTCCGGGGCATATATGAATGTGTAGGCCAGGTCTGAAATAGAGCTATCACTAAAGTTGATTAATACCCCCAAACACCGCTTTGGCACAGATGTAGAGCTTTATCACAGAACAATGTATTGACTGACAAATTGACAAATGACCTGCATAAAAGGACAAATTAGCTTCAAATGCAAAATGAAGAGTACAAGCAAAAATGATTCACACATATTTGACCGTGAATTGTGACCTTGACCTTTGGCTGATAAGCATGAGACATGTGCGTCTAGTCATGCAGAGTACCAATTTGAAGTAATATTAAACTCCTTCCAGGCATTTAGAAGTAACGGAAAGGAACAAAATGCAAATATTAAAACTTTGACCTAAAATTGTGACCTTGACCTTTGACCTACAAACATGGGTCATCTACCTGACACATCATCTGGTCATGAGGAATAATTATTTGAAGTTATATTAAAATACTACTAGGCATTATAAAGTTATGGAGTGGAAATGAAATACAAGTATTTGACTTTTGACCTTGAATTGTGACCTTGACCTTTCATGGACAAGCATGGGTCATGTGCGCAACACATTATGGGGAATAATAATCTGAAGTTATAATGAAAAATTATTAACCTGTCACTCATTAATCTTCGTGACAAACCATAAGTGTGGCATTATAAAGTGGAAACGAAATATGTGACATACCAATGTACTGACCAACACGCGTGACTCCTATATTTTTCAAAAATTGGAGGTAATTTGTCTAATAATTGAACTTGGCCAAGATATTATGCCTATAAACATTTTCATGAAGTTTGGTGAAGATCGGATGGATGAAAACTGTTGGAAACGAAAGTGGTCTACCAACGACAGACCGACGGATCAACCGCAGTTAGCAAACCAATACACACCGCCATCTTCGATGGGGACATAATAATTGAAAACATCTGTAAAATATTATTGTCCGACTAATATCCGCCAACCAGCATGTTGAATATTATTCTTTTTACTTTTACTTAATGTGCATAGCATAAATGCATTGTGTACTAAAATAAGTATAATCAGCAACACTTCAGACAATATTTACCCAATAAATACATTTTCAAATCACTATTTACTAATTTAATTATATGATTAGGTCACCAAAACTTTACATCTGATTATTTAAAATGTGCTGAATGTGCACTGACTGTTGCTTTTCATCGTGATGCATAGCACAAAAGGCTTATTTTCTTAAATACAAATACATTTTAAAATGTTTATGTATTAGATCAGTTCATTGTTCAGACATTGGGCCTAAATAATAATAGAAACAAGACACTGTGTTCGATAAACACATATGCCCCCCGGTTAGTGCTGGACAGCCCATTTGAATTATTCAGTCAAAATTAGGTCAAGGTCAAAGTATGGTTGGGTGATATGGTGGATTGGGAATGGTCATAAGCAACAACTGTGTAAGTGTGCTGTAGTAAGCGGCACTGGTGCAAGACGAAACTGTAAAATATAGTTAACCAAGAAATAGCCCATTTGAAATAGTCCAAATTAGGTCAAGGTCAAAGTCGAAGTGAAGTTAGGTGATATGGGTGGATTGAGAACGGTCATAAGTAGCAACTGTGTAAATATCCAAGTGTTGTAGTAAGCGGTGTTGGTGCTAGACGAAAAGGTAAAATCTAGTTAACAAACAAATGGCTTTTTTGAATTATTAGAAATTAGGTCAAGATCAAGGTGAGGTTGGGTGATATGGGTGGATAGAGAATGGTCATAAGCAACAACTGTGTAAGTATGCAAGTGTTGGTGCTAGACAAAACAGTAAATCTACTTAACCTTGTCACGGATGGACGGACAGGACAATCACTATATGCCTCCCGCATCAAAATGCCTGGGGGCATAAAAATAACAAGAGATGTTTGTAAAACATGTATGCCCCCCAACTTGCAGCCAAGTTGTGAATATGTGCAATTGTTAAGAAATTTGTTAATATGCAATCTCAAGCGAGGTCTCGATATATGGTATCTATGTATGAAGTTTCATTAAAATATCTTGATGCGTTCTCAAGTTATTGAGTGGAAACCATTTTTCTATTTTTAGTAATGGTGACCTTGACCCCACCCACCTCATATGAAATCCCAAGAGAGGTCTCAATATAAGGTATCTATGTATGAAGTTTCATTAAAATATCTAGATGCGTTCTCAAGTAATTTAGCGGAAACCGTTTTTCTATTTTTAGCAACAGTGACCTTGACTCCACCCACCCCATATGCAATCCCAAGTGAGGTTTCGATATAAGGTATATATGTATGAAGTTTCATTAACATATCTCGATGCGTTCTCAAGTTATTGTGCTGAAACTGTTTTTTCTATTTTTAGTAACGGTGACCTTGACCCCACCCACCCCATATGCAATCCCAAGCTAAGTCTCAATATAAGGTATCTATGTATGAAGTTTTATTAAAATATCTTGATGCGTTCTCAAGTTATGAAGCGGAGACCGTTTTTCTATTATTAGTAAAGGTGACCTTGACCTTGATTCCACCCACCCCATATGCAATCCCAAGCCAGGTCTCAATATAAGGTATCTATGTATTAAGTTTCATTAATATATCTCAATGTGTTCTCAAGTTATAGAGCGGAAACCTTTTTTCTATTTTAAGTAATGGTGACCTTGACCCCACCCATCCCACATGCAATCCCAAGCAAGGTCTCGATGTAAGGTATCTATGTATAAAGTTTCATTAAAATATCTCAATGCGTTCTCAAGTTATTGAGCGGAAACCGTTTTTCTATTTTTAGTAACGGTGACCTTGACCCCACCACCCCATATGCAATCCCAAGCAAGGTCTCCATATAAGATATCTATGTATGAAGTTTCATTAAAATATCTTGATGCGTTCTCAAGTTATTGAGCGGAGACCGTTTTTCTATTTTTAGTTATGGTGACTTTGACCTTGACCCCACCCACCCCATATGCAATCCCAAATGAGGTCTCAATATAAGATATCTATGTACGAAGTTTCATTAAAATATCTAAATGCGTTCTCAAGTTATAGAGCGGAAACCATTTTTCTATTTTTAGTAACGGTGTCCTTGACCCCACCCACCCCATATGCAATCCCAAGCGAGGTCTCAATGTAAGGTATCTATGTATAAAGTTTCATTAAAATATCTCAATGCGTTCTCAAATTATTGAGCGGAAACCATTTTTCTATTATTAGCAATGGTGACCTTGACCTATTGACCTCAAAATGTATAGGCTTCTTCCTTTCCTCCCAAGTAAGCATCGTACCAACTTTTCATGATCGTAGGTCAAAGCGTTCTTAAGATATCGTGCGGAAACGAAATGGTCTACGGACAGACCGACCATCCGACCGACCGACCAATGGACAGGTGCAAAGCAAGATACCCCCACTTCTTTGAAGGGGGGCATAATTAACTTCAAACAAAGGAACTTTACATACTATTGTTTCAAAAGGAGCTACAGCTACAGGATTGTCTGAGCTCACTATTTTATTTACTTCATAATGCACATTTATTTCGTGTTGACAGTTTCCGCTTACATTCCCTTTTAATGGCACCCTATGATGAAATACAGTTTTCAAGTACCTACCCGGCTGCGTAAGGGCTCAGGGTAGCCACCAGGAGGTATTCCAAGATAACCCTGGAAGTATTCAATGACGGACGCAGGGAAAGACAACTCCTCCGCTCGATCCTCCACCATCTTGGCAGTGAGCTTGTTCTGGACCATGAACTGGGCCATGTCTCCAACAACTTTGGATGATGGTGTCACCTGAATGTTTTTTTTTTAATAATAACTGTATACAATGATTGATGACGACTTAATTTTTCTATTAAAACATATTTCACAATTTAAACAAGAGGTCCAAAATGGCTCTGGGTCGCTCACCTGAGTTTAATGGATCATAATGGCTTGTAAAATTTCAATAGAGTGTTATAAGATGTTTGTATGAGTTTGACAACAGATGTCAACAATGGACCACTGACAGCCATGTTTTTTAGCGAATCAAAATACTCCAGAGAAATTGGGTAGTCACCCAAGGAACTTTTCTGTGAACTTATTTCAAAACTAGATCTATCACTTAAGGTGATTAATACCCCAACATACACCTTGGACAAAGATGTAGAGATTTGCAGTTGTATTGCTTCGACAAAATGACCTGCATAAGAGGAAAAATGAGCTTGAAATGCAACATAGAGTACTAGCGGAAACTATTCACACATATCTGACCTTTGACCTGGAATTGTGACCTTGACCTTTGACTGATAAGCATGGGACATGTGCCCTACACATCGTCTAGTCATGTGGAATAATAATAAGAAGTAATATTAAAATTCTTTCAGGCATTAAAGACGTTCGCAACAAAAAGAAAATAATTGGGTTAATTTCTTATTTTGCTTCATGTTTTCTTTATTGTTTATTGGTTACAATATACTAATGTCATCAATAATGTCCATTCAAAATAAATATTTTTAATAGTAAAAGTTCATAAAGCATATATAATAATTAAAAACACACTATGCAATGTATTTCCAAACAAATTTAGTTCAGAAATGATCCATTAAATATCTTCATTCTATTGATACGTTGTTTATGTATGTTAAAACAAAACAGGAAAAAAGGCTACACAGGTACCCTATATGAAATCCAATATTTCCCAAACATGTTTGTTGAGCCATTCTTTTAATTAATGTATTGGTGTAGGTATACATTGGTACATGTCTGTGCGAAATTTTAAGAAAATCTGTCGTTTGGAACAAAATATGCATTTGATAAAAATGAAGTTTCAGAAAGCACTATTAGTTCCCATTTGACACACTTAAATGTCCAGTCATATTCATTATTTAAGCAGTAAATGTAGGTAAAACGTTTTTATTATCAACAAACACATGTATATTGCCAAAAAAAGGCAATCTACAAACATATCAGTTGAAAGAACCATAACCTTGTTTGAAAAATAACTATCCTATATACTTAAAACATTGATAAAAATGCAAACTGAAAAAGGGGCTTCGACAGGTACCGTATTCAAAACCCAATATTTCCGGAACAAGGCCGGTGACCCCTATTTTTTAAGACTGTTTTAGTTTCAGTATACAATGACGCATGTATGTGGGATCTTTTAACAAAATCTGTTGTTTGGAACAAAATATATTCGTATAATTGATAAATTATTGATGTTCTAACAGGCAAATTTAATCTCGTCAAGTGTCCATTACAAGTCACTTGTTAAATGATAACAGTAGATAAAGCGCGTTTTATCATTAAACTGCACTTTTATATTACCAAACGAAGCATATAAAACAAGATGCATTTAAAAATCTCCATCTTTGTTTGAATATAAACGCTTTATATTATTCAACATTCTAAGTAACACAAACTGAAAAAAGGCTTCGACAGGTACCGTATTCAAAATTCAATATTTCCTGAAAAAGGCCGGTGACCCCTATTTTTTAAGACTGTTTTAGTTTTCGGATACACTGATGCCATGTTTGTGCCAAGTTTTAAGAATATCTGTCATCACAAAAAAAATTGAAGGAAATTGTTGCGAACGTCTTTAATTAGAACTGTCACTGTCACGGCGCAAATACACGCCACGCATGCAAATGTGTCACAACGATATTGATACAACCAACATGTAGTTTGGAGATGTTAAAATGTATTTGTTAAACTGGGTAAAGAAATTTACAAAGAAGAATAACTCCGTACATAATACAGCTGAGTTATAATTCTTGTGCACTGCAATCCATCTAGCAACTGTCTATCAATGTCTTAAGTTTAAGTTCAATCCCTTCAGTAGTTTTTGAGAAAATGGCCGGACAAGGAAATCTGACAAAGGAGAATAACTCCGTAAATAATGCAGCTAAAGTAATAATTCCTGTGCACTGCTCTCCAACTATCAAACATCTATCCACGCATGAAGTTTGAGTGCAATCCATTCAGTACTTTTTGAGAAAATGGCCGGACAAGGAAAATTGACAAATAACTTCATAAATAATGATAGCTGAATCGTTTCAGTGACTATCAACACTCGTTCAGTTTGTTAAACTTTACACCAGTACATTATATAATTGAGATAAACCCTCGAATTGTATTGCTTGTCGCGTATCGTTCTCGTGTCCTGCTCTTCGCGTTTGATGTCTAATATGGCTTCTTATTCTAAAGTATAGAAGATCATATTAAAAGTTTATTTGTAAGTAACAAACACATATTTTTAGAGTTAATTATCTAAGGTAATGCAAACAGAGAAATGTACATGCCAGATGATTGTAAGTGATTGTAGCCTACAGAGTCAAAAGTAGGTCATATGATGCTGCTCACGAATTTCCATACTACATTTTAAAATTACTACATTGCAGTAATTTATTATCAAAATATTCAGAATAAGAATCAGTAACAAGAAATAACACATTTATGAGTCAAAAATGTAGTGCATTTATTAAGTAGTCTTATTCCAGGTCACACAGGTGAATATTTAGGGTACAATCAAGTTAATAGAAACAAGAGAGCCATAAGGCCCTACGTCGCTCACCTGAGGGGCTAAGGAACTACTGTTCTGAGCAAGTTTCATGAAGCTTCGGCTACAAATGTGGCCTCTTGAGTGTTGACAAGCTTCTTTTTTTCAATCTGACTGGTGACCTAGTTTTTGACCCCATAAGACCTGGTTTTGAACGTGTCGCAGATATCATTTGGACAAATGTTCTGAGCAAGTTTCATGATGATTGGGCTATAAATGTGGCATCTAGATTATTCACAAGGTTTTTTTTCAATTTGTCCTAATGACCTAGTTTTTTACCCGACATGTGCTCGTTTTGAACTTGTTCGAGATATCACTGAAACAAATGTTCTGAGCAAGTTTCAAGAATATTGGGCAAATATGTGACTTCCAGTGTTCACAAGCTTTTTCTTCAATTTGCCCTAGTGACCTAGTTTTTGATCCCACATGACCCAGTTTTGAACTCGTCTGAGATATAATTTGGAAATATGTTCTGAGCAAAGTTTCTTGATGATTGGGCTATAAATCTGGCCTCTAGAGTATTGACAAGCTTGTTCTTCAATTTGGCCTGGTGACCTAGTTTTTCACCCCACATGACCCAGTTTTTAAATCGTCCGAGATATAATTGAAACAAATGTTCTGAGCGAGTTTCAAGAAGATTGGGTAAAAAATATGACTTCAAGAGTGTTCACAAGCTTTTTATACAACTTGACCTCGAGACCAAGTTTTTTACCCCACATGACCTAGTTTCTAACTCGTCCAAGATATCATTATATGAAATGTTCTGGGCAAGTTTCATGAAGAGTGGGCAATAAATGTGGCCTCTAGAGTGTTCACAAGCTTTCTAAAGTTTTAAATAAAGCCATATATGGAAAACTGGCCCGCCCCCCTGGCGGCCATGTTTTTCAATGGAATGGAACCATTTTCGAACTCGGCTGAGATATCATAAGAACAAATGTTTCCCATTAATTTTTTTTTGAAATCTGGCTAGTACTTGTGTAGAAATAGATTGGACAAAAATTGTGCACTAAATACTTATTTTAGAAATCTTAAGTCTCATAACTCTAAGCAAAATCACTGAAGCAGAACGTCTTGGTTAAGTGCATACTTCCTCTGTGTAATGAAGTTTCCTATAAAGTTTCATTTAATTCTGGCCAGTAGTTACGTTTAAATAGATCAGACAAGAATTGTGCTCTAAATGCTTATTTCAGAAATCTTCAAAGTCCCATAAAAAATGAAGCTGAACGCCCTGGTTCAGTTCACACCTCTTCTTGATAATAAAGCTTCCTATAAAGTTTGACTGAATTCAGACCAGTAGTTGCGAAGAAATAGACCGAACAAGAATTGTGCACTTACTGCTTATTTCAGAAATCTATAAAGTCCCTTAACTCTGAGAAAAGTAATTGAAGCAGAACGTCTTGGTTCAGTGCACACCTCTTGGTAATGAAGCTTCCCATGAAGTTTAATTGAATTCTGGTCAGTAGTTGCTGAGAAATACTCTGGACAAGAAAACGGGATGGACGGACGGAAGGACTATAAATTATGCTACCCCGAAAATGGAGCATTATAAATTGACTTTTTTTGAAACTATTATTGTAATAAATCTATTGATATACACATCATAATATGCATGACATACATTATCTTAAATAATTAAAAGGTATGAAAACATTCTTTTATGTTTTGAAGGAGGACGCTTTCAGGTTTGGATTGACTGACTCATAGCCTACAAAGAAAAGAAGTAGTTTTCCGCGATACCTGTTTTGGAAATTACCCTCTCAAAAGACAGTTGGATTCCGCTAACAGTCTAATGCTGTCTGTATGTAGCACAAAGTCCATTTTGCAGATTTTCTCAGGAAAAAAGGGCAATACATGTAACTCTGGTGTTCCTGGTCCGATTTGGCCCATTATCAAACCTGTCAACGATTGTATGGTTATATACAAACTGCGCAAGTTTGGTAAAGATTGAATGAAAGTGAAATGTGTATCGTGTCCACGGCCCAATTGTTGACACATTACGGACAACGCAGGACAGTCCCCCTATAGCAATAGCTCATCGAGCATGAAGTGCTCAGGTGAGATGAAATGTAAAGAAATTGTTGCAAGGGAAGTCACTTTTATTTTGTTGAATTATAAAAAGATTCTCAAAACAACAAGCCCTTAGTGATATATATCATACAAACAAATTGTAGCAAGTAGCATGGTGCACTCTAAATAGTGTAAAATTATTTCTCAATTTAGGAGAAAATATAGAACAGAGTAGAATTATTTCTAAATTACGGAGAAATAATAAATCAGCTTCAAAAATAATGTAAGATAATTAATTGAGTTTCCGAAATTCCAATTAAAATGTACAAGTCAGTCCAAAAGTTACATGATTACATGATACTGAAGTGACTAACTAAACATTCCAAAAACTACAGAAAATAATTAACCCTTTCAGGCACTAGATCACATGATTTAAATCCTATATTCTGATTGCTTGTTTACAACATGAATTTTTGCTATTGATTGTTGTTTACATCTTATTCCTGATTGGATGCCAAAACAGACAGTGGAAAATTCCATTGCTGCACACATAGCCAAAATATAGGTCAGAAGCAAGCTATCAACAAGTCACTTTGTGTAATGATGCTGATTTAAAAATAGAAGTATTCTGTTGACTCAGAGAGATGTATTGATTTTACTGATAAGCAGGCTCCACTTATTGAGTTATATCTGTCACTGACCTACAAAGGGAGATAACACATTTTCTGGCAATTATCTTCCTGATACTGCATTTATCTCCCTTTACCAGGTGTGTTATTCAGGAATAGCTGTTTTGGGTGCCAAAAAAGGGACAATAACTCTGGTGATCCTGGTCCGATCGGGCTCATTATCACACCGATCCAAGGAATTTATGGTCATAAACAAACTTTGCAAGTTTGGTCAAGATTGAATGAAAAGTGAAGTCTCTATCGTTCCCGTCGACCAAAATGTTCACGCATTACGGACAATGGACAGTCCCCCATATACCAATAGGTCACCATTGACCATACAGGGAATATTGACAAAGGGGAATAACTCCATTCATAATGCAGCAAGAGTTATAATTCTTAAGCACTGCACTCTGCCTAACAACAAACTATCCATGTATGAAGTTTGAGTTGAATACCTTCAATAGTTTATGCCAAAATGGCCGGACAAGGAAAGTTGACCAAGGGAAGTATTTCTGTAAATAGAGCACCCAGTTATATTGCTTGTGAACTGCACTCCACCTAACAGACATCTATCCATGTATAAAGTTTGAGTTCAATCCATTCAGTAGTTTTGAGAAAAAGGCCGGACAATTGATAAAGGGGAATAACTCCATAAATAATGCAGCTAGTTATAATTATTGTGCACTGCACTCCGCCTAACAACCATCTATCCATGAATGAAGCTTGAATGTGTTCCAATGGAGCGGAACCATTTGAGCAACTTTGGTAGAGTAGAGTACCACCCAAGGATCATTTATGTGAAATTATTTGAAAATCTACCTAGGGGATTAGTATAAGATTTTTCTATTTATAGCCATTTTGTTTAGCAGACTGGAACCATTTGAGGAGCTTTGGTAGAGGACCACCCAAGGAACATTTCTGTGAAGTTTCATCAAAATTAGCTCACTGGTTTCAGAGGAGATGTCATTTAAAGGAAAAGTTTATGGAATTCGGCCAGTAGAGCTAAACAAGAGGGCCATGATGGCCCACAGGGCTCACCTGAGAACTGGCAAAGATGAAAGCCTTACTATTCCGACAGGCTTGAACAAATTTGGGAATGCATGCCATGATGTAATAATTTGTCTAGCTGATTGCATCTCATACATGTTTTTCTTTTGCTCCTTGGCTTGTCATTGCTTGTCAAACACAAACAAACAAGAGCTGTTTGTAAAACAGCTAATTTTAGAAAATCAAGGGCCATAACTCCACAGTTACTGGGACAATTTGGTTGATTATCGAACTTAAATGAGATAAAACATCAACAAGATTTTCACCAACTGTAGGACATGAAGAACAGAAACGGCAAAAAAGACCAATTTTAAATAATTCAAGAGCCATAACTCCACAATGGGTGAGTCCAGTGATAAGCCAGTAAGAATTATGCCTAGCAAGCCCCTAGAATATAAGAGGTATACCTGTCCGCTGCTGGCTAAGTGTAAATCAATGCAATCGTATAGTAATCTATAGAAACTGACCATCCTTTGTAGAGGACCACTATTCGATGCTACATACCAAATATGAAAAGTCTAGGTCTTGTGGTTTCAGAGGAGAAGAATTTAAAAGTCATTTTGCTATTTAAGTCTATATAAACCATGTGACCCCTGTGGTGTGGTCAGTTTTGACCCATGGGGCATAATTTGAACATTATTTGTAGAGGACCATTATATGATGTTACATACCAAACAAGGAACCTCTGGGCCTTGCAGTTTCTGAGAAGATTTTTAAAATCCTTCTTCTATTTAAGTTCATATAAGCCATGTGACCACCGCTACGTGGCCAGTTTTGACAGCAGGTGCATAAATTGAACAAAATTTGTTGAGACCACTATAGGATGTTACATACCAAATATGAAACCTCTGGGCCTTGTTGTTTCAGAGGAGGAGATTTTTAAATTAATTCAGCTATATATTTTATATAAACCATGTGAACCCGGGGCGTGGCCAGTTTTGACCCCAAGGGCATAAATTGAACAATATTTGTAGAGGACCACTATAGGATGTTACATACCAAATATGAAACCTCTGGGCCTGGTGGTTTCAGAGGAGAAGATTTTAAAAGTAATTCTGCTATATATTCTATATAAACCATGTGACCCCCGGGGCGTGGCCCGTTTTGACCCCAGGGGCATAATTTAAACAAACTTTGTAAAGGACCACTAAAGGATGTTACATACTAAATATGAAACCTCTGGGCTTTGCGGTTAAAGAGCAGAAGATTTTTAAAGTCATTTTGCTACATATTCTATACAAGAGGGCCACGATGGCCCTAGGTCGCTCACCTGATATCTATGTATGAAGTTTAATTAAAATATCTCAATAGGTTTTTCAAGTTATCGAGCGAAAACTGCTTTTCTATTTTTAGTAACAGTGACCTTCACCTTGACCCCACCCACCACATATGTAAAGCAAGGTCTCAATATAAGGTATCTACGTATGAAGTTTCATTAAAATTTCTGAATGCGTTCTTAAGTTATTGAGCGTAAACCATTTTTCTATTTTTAATAACAGTGACCTTGACCCCACCCACCCCATAAGCAAACCCAAGTGAGGTCTCGATATAAGATATGTGTATTGAGTTTCATTAAAATATCACAATGCTTTCTTAAGTTATTGAGCGGAAACCGTTTTTCTATTTTCAGTAAAGGTGACCTTGACCCCACCCACCCCATATGCAATCCCAAGCGAGGTCTCGATATAAGGTACTTATAAAATACCTCAATGCATTCTCAAGCTATTTAGCGGAACCATTTTTGGATATTTAATAACGGTGACCTTGACCCCACCCACCCCATATGCAATCCCAATTGAGGTCTCAATATAATGTATTATGTATTAAGTTTCATTAAAATGTCTCAATGCCTTCGCAAGATATTGTGCGGAAACCGTTTTACTATTTTTAGTAACAGTGACTTTGACCTTGACACCTCCCACCCCATATGCAATCCCATGCGAGGTGTCAATATAAGGTATCTGTGTATTAAGTTTCATTAAAATATCTCAATGCGTTCTAAAGTTATTGAGCGGAAACCGTTTTTTCTATTTTTAGTAACAGTGACCTTGACCTTGATGCCACCCATCCCATATGCAATCACAATCGTGGTCTCAATATAATGTTTTAACGAAATATGAAACCTCAGGGCCTTGTGGTTTCAGAGAAGAATTTTTACATTATTTTCCCATTTACGTCTATAAAAACCCAGGGGCATCATTTGAACAATCTTTATACAGGACCACTACACAATGTTACATACCAAATATGAAACCTCTAGGCCTTGCAATTTCAGAGAAGAAGATTTTTAAAGTCATTTTGCTATTTTGCTATTTAAGTCTATAGAAACCATGTGAGCCATGTTCTTCCCGGCGCATGTGAGTTTGGTTGGTGGTCACCATACCGGACAGGTGGGGTTTCCTCCGGGTACTCCGGTTTTCCCCCACAGCACAAGACCACACCAAAATTAAATATCTTTCAGTAAAAAATATATAGCTGGAAATTGCAGCTATGATTCAAAATTCGTCCCAACTTTCGTGAGTCTCTAGTAAATTAATGAGGTAGGAGTGCTGGGACACGCTTCGGGTCCTCACATAATGCAGCCTCAGGCGTGGAAGGACTTCATAAACTTCGAAATACACACACGTGAGCCATGGGGTGTGGCCAGTTTTGACCCCATGGGCATCACTTGAACAATCTTTGTAGAGGACCACTATACAATGTTACATACCAAATATGAAACATCTGGGCCTTTTGCGGTTTCAGAGGAGATTTCTAAAGTCATTTTGCTATTCAAGTCTACATAAACCGTGTGACCCCCGGGGTGGGGCCAGTTTTCAACCCAGGGGCATCATTTGAACAATCTTTGTAGAGGACCACTATACAATGCTACATACCAAATATGAAACCTCTGGGCCATGCGGTTTCAGAGGAGAAGATTTGTATAGTCATTTTGCTATTCAAGTCTATATAAACCATGTGACCCCCGGGGTGTGGCCAGTTTTCCCCCCAGAGGCATCATTTGAACAATCTTTGTAGAGCACCACTATACAATGTTACATACCAAATATGAAACCTCTGGGCCTTGCGGTTTCAGAGGATAAGATTTTTAAAGTCATTTTGCTATTCAAGTCTATATAAACCATGTGCCTCCCGGGGTGTGGCCAGTTTTGACCCCAGGGGCATCATTTGAACAATCTTTGTAGAGGACCACTATACAATGTTACATACCAAATATGAAACCTCTAGGCCTTGCGGTTTCAGAGAAGAAGATTTTAAAAGTCATTTTGCTATTTAAGTCTTTATAAACCATGTGAGCCATGGGGTGTGGCCAGTTTTGACCCAAGGGCCATCATTTGAACAATCTTTGTGGAGGAACACTATACAAAGTTACATACGAAATATGAAACCTCTTGGCCTTGCGGTTTCAGAGGAGAAGATTTTAAAGTCATTTTGCTATTTAAGTCTATATAAACCATGTAACCCCCGGGGTGTGGCCAGTTTTGACCCCAGGGGCATCATTTGAACAATCTTTGTAGAGTACCACTATGCAATGTTACAAACCAAATATGAAACCTCTGGGCCTTGCGGTTTCAGAGGAGAAGATTTTTAAAGTCATTGCGCTATTCAAGTCTATATAAACCATGTGACCCCGGGTTGTGGCCAGTTTTGACCCCAGGGGCATCATTTGAACAATCTTGGTAGAGGACCACTATACAATGTTACATACTAAATATGAAACCTCTGGGCCTTGTGATTTCAGAGGAGATTTTTAAAGTCATTTTGCTATTCAAGTTTATATAAACCATGTGACCCCCGGATTGTGGCCAGTTTTGACAGCAGGGGCATCATTTGAACAATATTTGTAGAGGACCACTATAGGATGTTACATACCAAATATAAAACCTCTGGGCCTTGTGGCTTCAGAGGAGAAGATTTTTGAAGTCATTTTGCTATATATTCTATATAAACCATGTGACCCTCGGGGCGTGGCCCATTTTCACCCCAGGGCCAAAATTTGAACAATCTTTGTAGAGGACCACTAAAGGATGTTACATACCAAATATGAAACCTCTGGGCCCTGCAGTTTCAGAGAAGATTTTTAAAGTTTAGACTTTTTAAATGTATTTTTAGCTCTGGTTACATACATATGCAATGGACCATAACGATTTGAACAACTTTGAAAGAGGGTCACCCAATGATCATTCGTGTAAAGTTTGGTGAAAATCTGCCAAGTGGTTTAGGACGAGATGTTGTTTGAATGAAAAGTTGACGATGGACGGACGCACCCACGGACGATGGATAATGGGTGATCACAAAAACTCACGATGAGCACTTTGTGCTCAGGTGAGCTAAAAAGGGAGCTATTCCCTGCATTGGGTAGAGTAACATTTCCGACAAGGTCTCCTTGAAACATAGGCAACGTGAAAGAGCAGAAAAAAGATGCACCAAGAAGCTTGCTTTCAGTACAATTCCAACGAAAAAGCACGCAGAATCAACATTTGTTCTGCCGCAAAATGTTCAGATGGAAGTAGAAGTCTGCACTGAAAATGTCATTTCCATAGATACTACTACTAGCGCTGACTGTGGGCAGCGGACAATATCAGTACAATGTGAACTGCTTACGGAAAATGGTTTTAGTGTAGACAATTTCAGAAATGATCCAGCTGCAATTAAATTTTACACAGGTTTTGATGACTATGAACATTTTATGTTGTTTTTCTCAATACTTGGGCCAGCAGTTTATCATGTTGTAAGACAACCCAAACTCTAACCGCAAAATCAACTACTTTTGACGATTATTAAAATGAGACAAAACAGGAGGATTTTGAACTTGGGTTTTTGTGTAAAGTTACCAAAACAACCGTTTCATATTTTTAATACATGGATAAATTTCATGTACTTTCAAGTGAAGGAAATTAACTGGTGGCCAAGCAGATCTGTAGTTTCAAAATATATGCCAGAGGATTTCAAGAAGAAGTTTCCAAGAACCCAGGTTATTTTAGATGCCACTGGAATACCTATCCAGAAATCATCACATGTTGATACACAATGTGCAACATTTTCAACATATAAACACAAAAACACTCTAAAATCTATGACAGGGATTGCACCTAAAGGAAATACTATGTATGTGAGTAGCTGGTATGGGGGTTCAACAAGCGATCAGATCTTTGCAAAACAAAGCTTTTTGACTCTAAAGATAGTATAATGGCAGACAGAGGAATTATGGTACCAGACTTGTTGACAGAGGAATAATGGTATTAGACTTGCTGACAGAGAAATAATGGTACCAGACTTGTTGACAGAGGAATAATGGTATTAGACTTGCTGACAGAGAAATAATGGTACCAGACTTGTTGACAGAGGAATTATGGTACCAGACTTGTTGACAGAGGAATTATGGTACCAGACTTGTTGACAGAGGAATAATGGTATTAGACTTGCTGACAGAGAAATTATGGTACCAGACTTGTTGACAGAGGAATTATGGTACCAGACTTGCTGACAGAGAAATTATGGTACCAGACTTGTTGACAGAGGAATTATGGTACCAGACTTGTTGACAGAGGAATTATGGTACCAGACTTGCTGACAGAGGAATTATGGTACCAGACTTGTTTGCAGAAAAAGATAATCGAGTAAACACGCCAACATTTCTGGCTGGGACATCTCAGCTAGACCCGGAAAATGTTGTTAAAGATAGACATATAGCTTCAAAGAGAATACATGTTGAAAGAGTGATAGGGTTAGGAAAGACATTTATAATATTTAAGACTGAATTATCTACAACAAGAGTTAAGTTTGGCTCAAGAATTGTGTATGTCTGCTACATGATCTTGAATTTTCGCAGATGTATTGTTGGAAAATTTGCATAGATTATGTAATGTTTAAAAACGTAATTGAATACAATTAATGCATGCTGTGTGCGATTGTTTGTGAATAGGAAAAATAAAATAATAAGAATAAAATATGCTTTATATTACATTTTATATAACATAGTCATCCATTTATGTAATGGCAATATCAATTTTATTTCATTGTACTTGCAATGTATGGTCTCAAAAATTTATCATAGTGTTAATTTTGGCAACTAACTTCCCTCACAATATTCTAGGTCAACTGATACTTTCTGTATGTGGAGTCCTTTAAATGTATAAACAACAAAATAACAGCATTTCTTTTTTGTGATGTAGTGTTGTCCCTGGATTTGATAATAGTACTTGCTTGTAGGTTTCAATACAATTTCTCCAGTAGTGTCATACTGAAGATATGGAAAACATTTTCCCCAGTTTTATTTCCATATCCGTGCCTGTGTATGGACACTTTACCTCAATAATCATTTCACAGCCTACTATACTGTCCGGTGTGCATGCCAAATATGGCTTGACCTCATAAACAAACAGACCATGATGCCTTGTTTGAAAGGCTTGAGGTCACAGTAAACGATAGATAGAGCTTATTCATGTTTCTTCTAGAGGTTATTTTACAAACATCTCCGAACCGGGAAGCAGTGATTCTCCACAATTGTTGTTCCTTCCATTGGATACAATCTGCCTGTTTTCTTGTTGTTGGCTCTATTTCGTTCTTTCTCGATGAATTAACAGCAACAATATTATCAACCCACAGTTCCAATAATGGCTCGTTTTTAGGTAGTCGTGATTGGCAGATGCCGAATGTATTTCAGCTGCATCCCACAAATAGCGTATCGCTATGCCTTTTGATGTATGTGAACACTATGAAATAACGGTGTTGTGCACAAAATCTTCATAACCTGCCATATTTCTATATTTTAAAGACCGAGGATCCTTAAGGTTGCCGGCTTTTGTGCCTGTTCCGGGCAAATTTTCAGCCTTTTGCGGTGTGCCTGAATAATGCTTCCGTGGACGATGGAATGTCTGCACAATTTCTGTGCAAGACAGTCAGACATTATGATAATTTCAAGCTACAAACTCAGATAGCATGATCAATACAGCTGTGAGGTGTTGACCACTTCACCTTGGCTTTTCTTTACTTTCAGTTTGTATGAATAAGTCAATTTCTTGTTCATTGCTACACCAACAATGCCTGTAAGGTATATACTATTACCATCAACACGAATACTGAAAGCACAAATATGTCTGGCTGTATAAAGTTTGACACCTTTCTGGAACAATTTCAAATCTGATGTTATTTCCTTGTTAGTAGCCTCTCGGTACTTGAAATAATCTTCAATCTGTGGCCTTGGCATCTTTGGAAGAAGAATTCTGTGTTCCATTTGCAGCTGATGGAAGCCATGGTCGGGCCAGTCTGGTTCTAAAGGTTCAGGCAGAAATACAGCTTCTCCCTTAAAGTTCATATTCCTGTCATAAGCCACTAATCTGTAAAATAGAATACTAACACTGAAAGATTGAATGTTAAAATGAATGACGGTTAATATGACAAGTAAAGGATATGTTAATACTTATATAAGATGATAATATAAAATGTTTTATATTCATTAAAAGAAAACATTATTTAAGACCCTAAAATTATATGAAACACCCAATGATCCATAAACACACATACACAACATGTCTGATTACAGCTACAAGCAGTTATATATGTACATGTTTGAATTACAAAAATTATTAAAGTAGCTTACCTAGAAATAAGATCTTCTTTTCTGCCAGAAGAAATAGCCCCTGTTTTGTCTAATTCAGATTTTAATTTCTTAACTGTCTGTCCAAAATACTGAGAATCTTGCTTACTTTCCATGTTAAATCTCTTTGTTTACAATACAGCTGCTTCGTCTGTATACCACTTTTTTTTTACTTCCACTTATCAGATAGCTGACTGGACTCGCCCATTCCTGGGGCGATTTGGCTGATTATTAAACTTGGCCGAGATATTATGCCCACAAACGTTTGGTGAAGGGGCTATAACTCTGGTGTTTGTGGTCCAACCTAGCCCATCGTTGGCTTCTACAAAGACCTTATGGTCAAACACAAACTGTGGAAGTTTGGTCAAGATTGGATGAAAAATGTAGAGAACTTGATAGGAAAAATGCAATTTCTGAATTTTTCCCTTAAAAAGGGGCAATAACTCTAAGGTTTATATTCCGATTTGACTCATTATCGTTACCAACGATTTTATGGTATTACACAAACTGTACAAGTTAGGTCAAGATTGAATAAACAAGAGGGTCATAGGAACAAGGTCGCTCACCTGAGGGACTAAGGAATTAAACTGTTCTGAGCAAGTATCATGAACATTCATCTAAAAATGTGGCCTCTGAGTGTTCACAAGCTTTTTTTTTCAATTTGGCCTGGTGACCTAGTCTTTGACCCCATGTGACATGGTTTCAAACTTGTCCCAGATACCATTGGGACGAATGTTATAAGCAAGTTTCATGATGATTGGCCTATATATGTTGCCTCTAGTGGTAACAAGCTTTTTGTTCAATATGGCCTGGTGACATAGTTTTTTACCCCACATGACCCAGTTTCTATGCAAGTTTGAATTGGATTGGGCTAATATGTGACTTCAAGAGTGTTCACAAGCTTTTTCTTCAATTTGCCCTCATGAGCAAGTTTTTAACCAGACGAGACCTAGTTTTGAAATTGTCCAAGATATCATTAAAACAAATGTTCTGAGCAAGTTTCAGGAATATTGGGCAAAAAATGTGACTTCAAGAGTGGTCACAAGCTTTTTCGTCAATTTGCCTTAGTGACCTAGTTTTTGACCCCACATGACCCAGTTTTGAACTCATCAGAGATATCATTGGAACAAATGTTTGGGCAAGTTTCATGAAGATTGGGCGATACATGTGGCCTGTAGAGCGTTCACAAGCTTTTTAAAGTTTTCAATATAGCCATATAAGGAAAAATGCTCCGCCTCCTGGCAGCCATATTTTTCAAAGGAGGAGAACTATTTTCAAACTCGGCCGTTATATCATCAGAACAAATGTTCTGAGCAGGTTTCATGCTGATAGGGCAAAACATGTGACTTCTAGGGTGTTCACAAGCTTGTTCTATAGCCATTAAAGGAAAACTGCTCCGCCACCTGGCGGCGATGTTTTTCAATAGAGCGGAACCATTGTCGAACTCTGCCGCGATATTATAAGAACAAATGTTCTGAGCATTTTTCAAATTGATTGGGCAAAAAATGTGACTTCTACAGTGTTCACAAGCTTTTTCTTCAATTTGAACTAGTGACCTTATTTTGTACCCCATGTGACCCAGCTTCGAACTCGTTTCAGATTTTTATGGAAGCAAATGTTATGAGCGAGTTTGAAGAAGATTGGGTAAAAAATATGACTTCTATAGTGTTTACAAGCTTTTTATTCAATTTGACCCAGTGACCTAGTTTCTGACCCCACATGACCCAGTTTCGAACTCGTCTGAGATATCATTTGAACAAATATTCTGGGTCAAATTTCATGAAGATTGCGCAATAAATGTGGCCTCTAGAGTGTTCACAAGCTTTTTAAAGTTTTCAATATAGCCATATACGGAAAACTGCCCAGCCCCCTGGCGGCCATATTTTACAACGGAGCGGAACCATTTTCGAACTCGGCCGATATATCATCAGAACAAATGTTCTGAGCAAGTTTCATGCTGATTGGGTAAAAAATGTGACTTCTAGAGTGTTCACAAGCTTTTCTATAGCCATATAAGGAAAACTGCACCAACCCTGGCGGCCATGTTTTTCAACAGAGCGGAACCATTTTCAAGCTCAGCTGAGAGATCATAACAACAAATGTTCTGAGCAAGTGTCATGTTGATTGGGCAAAAAATGTGACTTCTACAGTGTTCACAAGCTTTTTCTTCATTTTGAGCTAGTGACCTAGTTTATGACCCCACATGACCCAGTTCCAAAAATGTCCGAAATATCATTGGGGCAAATGTTCTAAGCAAGTTTCATGAAGATTGGGCAATAAATGTGGCCTGGAGTGTTCACAAAAACGAATCAAAATTTCTCAAAGGAATTTGAAACAGGGTCACCCAAGGAAGATTTCTGTGAAATTATTTCGTAATCCAGTAAGCAGTTTCTGACAAAAAGATTGTCAAAGTTGCTTATATAGACATAAATGGTCAAATTTCCCCATCCCCTAACAGCCATGCTTTTTAACGAATCAAATTTATTTGAAGAGATTTGGTAGAAGGTAACATAATAACTTAATAACATTTATAAATTATTTCGAATTCCAGTACGTTGTTTTTGACAAGATGATTGTCCAAATTGCCATATACAGTAAAATTTCCCCACCCCCTAGTGGCCATGTTTTTTAACCAAAACAAAATCGTTGAATTTGGTAGAGGGTCACCCAATGAACATTTCTGTGATATTATTTTGAAATCCAGGCAGTGGTTTCAGACGAGAAGATTAAGTTTTTGAGTTTTCAAGTTTTGGTTGCCATGGCAACCAGAGTTTTCTATATATTCCTCTGAAAGGACCACCAAGGAACATTCCTGCCCAGTTTGGCTAAAGTCCGCCCAAGGGTGTCAGAGAAGAAGTCATTAGAATTAATTGTTAACGACAAACCACAGACTGAGAGTGACCACAATAGCTCACGCTTGAGCATGTAGTGCTCAGGTGAGCTAAAAAAATCAAGACAACATGTTTAAATCATAACTGTAACCTACATCAAATAGCAACAAAGGAACAGACAAAGCATTACTGCCAGGCCAGCTGGCACATGCTTATCCAGACTGTATGATATGGTGCCCTTTAATGCTCCCAGGAATGTTTCTCATCAGCTAATTAGCTTATCAACAAATCATGTTGCTAGGCTGACCGATACCTTAGGAATGTCTCCCATCAACTTGTTGGCCTCCACATACATCTTCTTCACCTCCTCAAATTGATCCTGCAGTCCGAGGCTGAAAGCTTGGAACTGAAGGTTGGTGTACTGGCCACCTGATGACAAACAACCGTTCATAGTAAGGTGAGGTTCCATATATTTTTGTTTTAGCCCCAAAGGACCCATATTAGAACTACATTTCATACCAGCTACTAATATGAGCATGTTTCAAGATGAATTGATAAGAAATAAGGGTGTAACAGAATACCATGTTACAGCATACGGTTTGGTTCACGGTTCAGTCCAATACAGTCCATACAGAATTATTAAACTAATATAAAGATATCTTTCTTTTAATAATACACAGTGCACTGTAACATGTAACTCATAACACATGTGAATTATCATTATCATTATCAAAATGACACATTTTGTTACATTTGACATGTTAAAAGTGTATTCCAAACTGACTCAGATTTCATTGAGACAACCAATCTGACACAGTTTCAACCTTATTTGGACAAATGCAGCTCCTATAGTGCAAACAGGTTCAACAGATTATTTGATTTATCAACCTAGTTTTTAATTCCACATGATCTATAACTATCAAGGCAATCAATTTCACAACTGGATCAGGTGATAAATGAAATTCAGGAAGCAAAACTGGCATGCCCCCTAGCAGGAATGTTGTTTCAGGAATACAATGATCTGAAGGTGACAACCATATAGCTCACATTGAGCATTTTGTGCTAGCGTGAGATAAAAATGGGAAAGTAACTGTGATGGTTCTGGTCAAATCCGAAAGCATATGGTCATGCAAATAATGTACAAGTTTGGGAGCCTTATAATCAAGGAAGAGATCTACTAAAATAATTGGATGAACCAACACAATCAGTGCATGCCATTACATTGACTTGCACAAATTGCTAAACCACCACTCTTCATTTAATAATATCTTCTTATCTAATATATTGTCATAGCTATCGATTGGTGGTTACGCTCATGTGGATTATTGGGTTAACACACTCCTCTAGAGACATGGAGCGAAAACACTATTTTGCATGTGGAGCATCAGCAAAATATCGGATATGTATGATTTTAACACACATACTAATCATAAAAACAAAAAACATTCATCAAATATGCCATGAATGAGCCAAGAAGAGAGGGGCTGAGCCGTCAGTTTGATTAAAGCTGGTACTCTGATTTGGCGGGTGAGTATTATTTTCCATATATTTGCAACATTTTTCAATAGCTGCAATTGATTTATGCGAACAGACATACAAATGATACAAATTCGGTTATCATTTTGTTTCAGGTTGCCAGTATGTTTCAGAGACACCACAAGTCCATTCAACAGCTATGGCGGAAGTACCAGGACACCGGAAGTTTGGCGGACCTCCGTCGATGACCGAACCATGCGTCACCACTGCACTTACAGACAGGTACATGGCTCTTTCACATATGCGACATCGTTTTACAATGGCGACGAGTACATCAAGGACCACTGTTTGAACTCATGGGCGCCGTATTTCGTCACCAACAGTCATTAATAGACTGAAAGAGTCTGATCTGCGCGCCCAAAGACCTTATGTGGGCTAAGTATTGACACGGAGACACCGTCAGCAACGTCTACATTGGGCGTGTCAACACACTGGATGGACCAGTGCTGACTGGGTGAACGTTTTATTTACAGACGAGTCACGATTCAATTTGCGGCCGTGCTCGAGTGTACCATCGCCTTGGTGTGCGTTTTTATGATGCCTGTGTGACTTGTCAGACTGAGAAAGACCAGTATGGTGGAGGGTCCATCATGATTTGGGCTGGTTTTTCAATGCACGCCAAGACCAACGAATTAGTGATTGAGGCAAATACCAAGATGATATTCTGCGACCAGTTGTTATTCGTCACATACAGGGACACATGCGAACGCTGCTGATGCTTGTCCACACGCAGCCAGACCAACGATTCAGCTCCTGCAGGATAACATCATCCAGATCCTTGACTGGCCTGCCTGTAGTCCAGGCCTTAACCCCATCAAACATGTATAGGCTAAGGTAGACAGGCGCCTACGTGCTGAATTCACAATGACAAGCCAATGTGGAAGCAGTTTGGAATGAAATCTGCCATCGATACCTCCGCAATTATGCAACTTCAATGAGCAGCAGGGACGAGCAGTTACTCGAGCAGGTGGCGGGCACACGCTATTAAAACCTTGTCACAACGAAATGAATTTTTGTGAAAATGAAATTGAACACCTCTTTCATTGGAGGTCAATTATTTACATGATTTAGTATCGTATAAATAATGGCGGAGAAATTAACAAAAATACTGGGTGGCGGTTTAGAAATTTGGGCTAGTAAATGTATCACTATAGGTCTATATATTACTGGTATGATCATTTTATACCTGTGTACATATTTTTCATTGAAAAATCTAGCTAATAAAATCACTCACTGCATGTTGTTTTTTATGGCTCAAGACGCAAATTCGGATGAATGATGCAGATAAATTTGAGCATAAATATATTTTGAATGTTGCAATATTTAACTTTTAATTACATGTAAATGGTCAACAAACAGACTACTGATCATTCTTTAAATTATATGGCAAAGCAGGAAACGGTGTGCGTCACAATCAGGCTGTTCAGAATAATAGTACAAAGTTTAAAATCCATTCTGATTGGGACTATAATTCTTAATACATGTACTTAGTAAATGGAAAACATTAATGTTGTTGAAATTCATGGAAACCTTAAATAATATATCTACATAACCGATACCAGGTATTTCATTCCTGTAGGTGTCAGCATTCCCACTCTTCATGGTGACACAGCATTCAAAAGGTGCATACAGATTTCTGGCCTGTTCCCAGTAGGCTGAGTATGCGGACACATCATCCAGGTGGATACCTAACAACATGCAGATTATTATATATTTAGTTAATACCAAATAAATGCAGCATCATCCTAGTGTTGCGAGTCTTACTTTTGATTTGTGCATATACACACTCAGGAAACCTCACTTCATGGCTGCATAAAGTATAATTTCCAATGATGGTGGCTTATCACAGATGACTTTCAAAACGTGGTACATTTAGTTGTTCTACCAACAAATGATATTTCATGAATTAAATAAATAGATAGTCACAGATAAGTCAGTAACATACGTTAAATAAACAAATTGATTATTTAAATGATTAAGCATTTTATTTGTAGATAGTATTTATTTTTCAGATACATGTACTGATTAAATTAGGGATGGCAACGAATATTCGAATAATTCATGTATTTTAATAATTACCTGTTTATTAATTTAATTTTAATAATACTATTAAATACAATCGACTCCCGATGGCTCGAAGTCACAGGGATCGGCAAAGAAACTTCGAGCCACTGAAACTTCAAGTTAAATGGAGTTCGAGTATGTTTACTAGCACAGACGGAAATTCATCCGCTTCAGATTCAAATTTCCAAATAAAGAGTATTCAGATAGCCTAAACCCGTACTATTTAATACATTAACAAACACCAAATATTTATTTACTTATTTTATTAACATTATTTTATAACAGAATATATAAAAACATCAATTAAACAAGGTCTAAATATTCATGTACAAATAACAAAGACATAAGCTATAATAGCTTCATATTTTTCAGTGTAACTTTTTACATTTAATTTTTGTTTCGTCCCCTTACATCCTATGGCTGACCCGTTCAGTGTCGCTGATCTTGATATCCACACGGGTTGGATACCAGGACCTTCTCTAGATTGCTAAGCAATTGGTGATGCAGAAGTTTCTGCCATTTTTACTATATTCATACTTTAATATTTTGTTCTGCACAAAAATGTAAGAATGCTGATTCTGGTGTAGTTTGTTTTTATCTAGTGCACAGAGATTCTCTCCCATTTGGCCATTGCCCCTTGAAGGCTTGTTAGTTGGGTTACGTTGGATAGAGCAAGATACATGAGACGCCCCGTTCCAGAGGCGACCCTGGGTCTTTTAGTACCCGGTGTAAAGCACCTAGTACACTGCACCTCGGTTTAATGTCTCATGCGAAAGACGAGTTAGTAGGTTAGGGTGTAGCGGGGACTCGAACCTGCGACCCCTGGGTTGTGAAGCCAGTGAGTTACCACTATACCACGGATCTCCCCAAAACACTTGCTTTTATACATAATATCACTGTCATATTTTACGCAACCAATGAGCAATTATATCGATGACAAGTTTGCTACAGCTGTGAAATCGATTGGCTGTTATCAAGCGCGCCTAATCGATCAGCGACTTGATGCAACCCGAAGCGAGTCAGAGCCAAAGACACAAATAAAGGTGTGAAAACCATGACTGAGACCGTGACAAACACTTCAAGCCATCAGAAAATTCGACCCTTGAGCCAAATGACAGAAAATTATATGAATATATAGCAATGCAAAATCGGTCCCACGAAGAATGTTCGAGCCAATGACAAATTTGAGACAAGCGAGTTTGAGCCATCGGGAGTCGACTGTACAGTTTTTGTCAATGTCAGTCCCTCAAGATATTGTGTTTCCATGTAACCTTAGCTTCTCTAGTACACAAGATATGTGTCAAAATCTACCTATCACCATACTGTTATGTACACAACAGTTTGTTTTTATTGTTATATCAACCACAGTCTCTTATCAGTTCACAAGTTCACTTATACGGGAAGTAACAAAAAATACGTGTTAGAAATCTGTCCGAAAACTCAGAACTTGAAATATTATAAGGTTGTAAACATCGCAAATAAGGGACACACTTGTTAGAATACCGTAAATGTCCTTTTTGAAGCGCAGGGCGAGTGTCATTTTAGGACCCCTGCGCGTTTAAATGGAGCCATTTTTTGTTAATTCTGCCATTATCCAGAAATCAAGTTTTCATGTATGCACACTTTCCAATGACGTAATACACATTGGTACAGTCTAATGGGCTTTGTATCATTATTATTAATATCGTCAATCGACACGACGAGCTCACTCACACGACGTAATGCACAATGGTACAGTCTAAATTATTAACATGATCGACGTGATCAGCTGTTACACTGCAGACGCACATGGAAAGTGGTTGAAAAGCATACCATAACACTATTTTACTTCATGCTATAATGTTCTCCATTTTAGTCTCATTAGACAATATGCGGTTGTCATGGATCAATAAAATACTATTGATTATTATTGACTATTCATTCATCTTACTACAGAATTTCTTGTTTGGTTGTCAATCATAACGCTTTACACCTAGAACGCTTAAAAATGTACGCTAACGGTATATGTATAATAATGGCACTGTTCACAACATTCTGGTTGACTGCTTTTGACAGCCCTTGTTGTTGAAACCTCCACGTGGGAAGCGTGAAACTTGCTTTGCATGCGCAAACTGTTATTACATGTTCTTATAATAAATATTCATAATATCGTAATTAATTTTTGTGGTCCCATTCACTTGCGTCATATATGGTTGCATGTACGCCGTATAGTGGGGCATAGGTTTAGTTATGTACAGGCAATTCCGGATACATAATATGGCGGTCTATGTAATCGTTTCTACCGGAATTAACTTTAGTTTTTTGTTAATGTTCAAAAAAATAGATCAACAAAAAATATTTCGGGACCAAAAAATACCCCATGCGCGGCTATTAGGGCATGGGCGTCAATAAGGGCATTTACGGTAGTTACCTTCGATAATGGTCTATGTTTGTTGCCGGCAGCATTAATTTATAACACAAGACTTTATATGGAAGCCATTATACAATTAAAGACTTGGTAATTAATTGACAGGCAAAATGGACTAACATAAGCAATGAAACCAGTCAAACAGCTATGTGTGAAAGGTTTACTTATAATGGGTGTAATTGCCAAATTATTATTTGTATAAACCAGAGGACCTTAGGTCGCTCACCTGAGTTTAATGAATCATATTGGTTTGTAAAACTTTAAAAACATGTTCAGAAGTGAAGTAAGTGTTGACAACAGGTGTCAATGATGGACCAAAGACAGACATGTTTTTAGTGTATCCAAATAATTTGAAGGAATTTGGTATATTATAGTCACCCACGAAACACTTTTTATGTGAAATTATTAAAAAATCCAGCTAGTGGTTATTTGCAAAGTTTTCTATAAAGCCATAAACGGAAAACTACTCCCCTGGCAGCCATGTTTTTTTTTAATCATAATTAATTGAAGTAATTTGGTAGAGGGTCACCAAAGGAACAATTCTGTAAAATTAATTCAGATTTTCAAATTGTGCAATACAGTCATAAAAGGAACAATGCTTGTCACAGGATGTGACGTATGCCCTGATGCATATACTTGTCAGAGGAATCGTACACAATGTCAGTTACATGTTGGCAACAATGATGCTTCCTACAAAAAGAGTTATGGTCCTTGTACTCTGCACTTCCTCTCAACATCCTCTATCAATATAATTTATGTGGTTTTATTTTAAATCATTTCAATACCAATGGAGTTATGCTTTGCAACAGAAAATTAACTGAAGGGCAATAACTCCATAAATATTGAAGAAAGAGTTATGGTAGTTGTACTATGCTTTTCCTCTCAATGTCCTCTATCAATATACATGGTGTTATTTTAAATTCCTTCAATACGAAGGAAGTAATTATCTGCACAAAAGAAAACAAGAAACGTAGAAATATTGAAGAAATAGTTATGGTCCCTGTACTCTGCAATTCCTTTCATTGTCCACTACCATTCTATGAAGTTTCATTTGAATCCCTTCAATACCAATGGAAGTAAGCTCTGCACAAGAAAATTAATGTTTCACACAATAAAATAAAACAAAGGGCAATAACTCCATAAATATTAAAGTAAGAGTTGTGGTCCTCTGCACTTCCTCTTATTGTCCTCAATCATTGTATGAAGTTTCATTTAAATCACTGCATTACTAATGGAGTTGTGCTCCGCACAAGAAACTAAACAATGGCCAATAACTATGTAAACATTGAACAGAGTTGAGGTCCTTGTACTCTGCACTTCCTCTCATTGTCCTCTATCATTATATGAAGTTTCATTTAAATCCCTTCAATACTAATGGAGTTATGCTCCTCACAAGAAAATTAAACAATTGGCAATAGCTCTGTAAATATTGAAGAAAGAATTATGGTCCTTGTGCTCTGCAATTCTTATCATTGTCCTCTATCATTATATGAAGTTTCATCTGAATCCCTTCAATACTAACGGAGTTATGCTCCGCACAAGAAAATTAATGCTTCACATAAGGAAATAAAACAAAGGGCAATAACCCCAAAAATATTGAAGAAAGAGTTGTTGACCTTGTGCTCTGCACTTCCTTTCATTGTCCTCTATCATTGTATGAAGTTTCATTTGAATCCCTTCAATACTAATGGAGTTATGCTCCGCACGAGAAAATTAAACAAAGGGCAATAACTCCGTAAATATTGAAGAAAGAGTTATGGTCCTTGTGCTCTGAAATTCCTCTTATCGTCCTATATCATTACATGACGTTTCATTTGAATCCCTTCAATACTTATGGAGTTATGCTCCGCACAAGAAAATTAATGCTTCACATAAGGAAATAAAACAAAGGGCAATAACTCCGTAAATATTGAAGAAAGAGTTGAGATCCTTGAAATCTGCACTTCCTCTCATGGTGCTCTACCATTATATGAAGTTTCATTTGAATCCCTTCAATACTAATGAAGTTATGCTGAGCACAAGAAGCTTGACGGACGGACAGACAGACGGACGGTCGGACGGACAATGCAATTACTTATCCAATAGCCCTGCCCTCTGTCAGCCATGTTTTGTAACAAATCAAAATAATTTGAAGTACAGTAGGTGGACAGAAGTATTCGTCAAAATGGCGACGATGCGTAGCGTTGAAATTGAAAGTATATCCTATTTATAGCTATCATGAGATGGTCAGATAATGACATCAATGTGATATAAATAGATTAAGTTTTCCTAGGTTTATATTTGTTTCAACTTCCTGTCGACTGTTTTGTTTACATGTAGAATTGTTTATTTATTTAAACATGGGTAGAAAAGGGGCAGAATTGACCCCAGAAGTAAAAAATATTATTGTTACATTATACCAGGAAGGAAAAACTACATCTGAAATTGCAAAACTGTTGAAAAAACCAAGGACTACTGTAAGTTATATAATAAATAAATTCAAGCTAAGAGGAAATACTGAAAATTCACAACGATGGGGGAGGCCAAGTTTAATCAGTTGCAGGCATTATCGGCAACTTGAAAGGTTAGTAAAAAGGGACCGAAATGCACCTCTTGGAGAAATAACGGCAATTTTTAATCAAACTAGCGACAGGACTGTGAGTTCCAAGACAGTTAAAAACGAAAATTAAAATTTCATGGATTTAGACGAGTTGTCCATAGAAAGAAGGTGGTGATTAAGATAGTGAATCGGAAGAAAAGAGTGTCTTGGTGTCGAGGTTAAAGATGGAGAACTGCGAATAATGTGATATTTTCTGATGAAAGTCAGGTGTGTTTAGGTTAATATAATGGCATTTATGTATGGCAAAAACCCGAAGAAGGATGGAGGCCAGACCTGGCGAGCAGACGTGAACAGTGCCCAGTTAAGGTCATGATTTGGGGTTGCATTTGTTTTTATAGTGTAGGGACATTGACTAGAGTAGATGGTGTAATAAATGCACAGAAATACATTGACATGTTAGACAGCAATATTTGGCCAGTTATTGCCCGTCATTTCCCTGAAAATAATTATTTATTCCAGGACAGCAATGCACCAGTACACAGAGCCAATGTTGTCAAAAGTTATATTGCAAATAATGGACTGAAATGCATGAACTGGCCTGCTCAATCCCCGGATCTCAATATTATTGAAAATGTCTGGCTGTAGATCAAAAGAAAATTACAGTCAAGTGTATTATATTAAAACATCCGAAGATCTCTACAACAAAATTTTATGCATATGGCAGGACATCAGTATACAATATATTCAGAGCTTGTATTCAACAATTCCAAGGAGAATTAAGAATGTCATTTGTCGGAAGGGACATATTACTAAATACTGAGTTTTTTATTAGTTATCCGTTTATTTTGTAAAATGCATGTTTCAAAATATGCGTCAAGGCAATTAACATTCAAAATGGCTGCCATTGTGACGAATACTTTTGTCCACCTACTGTACTTTGGTAGAGTACCACCCAAAGAATATACATGTGAAATTATATGGAAATCCAACCAGTGGTTAGTGACTACAAGACTTTTAAAGTTTTAAATATATATGTAGCCATATAAGGATCAAGAGCACCGCCCATTGTTGCTGGACGCTCGGCTTTCTCGTATCTGATAGTATTCTAACCTTTTGTTAAAAGAATAGGTTCATCACTGTGATGAAGTGTGTTGAATTTCAAGTCAATGCTTCTTATAGATATTGAGAAATTTGACCTAAAGCTAAAATTCTAAGAAAAAAGCGAAATAACTCCACCAAAATCCTTGATAGTTACCTAATTTTGTCTACAGAATGGGTTCACAGTTCAAAGGTCTTTGATGCCGTACCTAAGCATTTATTAGGGGCTTCAAATTCATAATCAGGGAGTTTAAATGGTGACCCTGTCGTGTCAACTTAAAATGTACATGAATATCTCTCACTAAACCACATACGTCGAAAAACATATTGTTGTTTAATGTTAAACAAACTGTTTCAAATACTACTTCTATACAGGGTATTTACATCTGTATTAACACCTGCACCTTTTTAAAAATAATATTTAACACGTTGTCGTTTTTGTGTTGTTGTTGATTCTTGCAAGATACGACATGTGTATTTGGTAAAATTCCTATTACCTTAAAATGTACATTGTCATGTTGCTAATATTAACTTTTTAAATTACATGAATAAGTTTGAGATAGCATGTATTATTCAATCTTTTTTATTCCAATAAATTTCTATTGTCGCTGCTTTATAATTAAGTAATTTTTTTTTATTTACACATTATTTATATTTATAGATATGGTGTGTGAACACTATCGGCTTGGCTTAGTAATCTTAGCAATTGTTCTATTTGCAATTCACGTGACGTGTGTAATCATTTTAGGTGCAAACACAATGGATACTAGTTATTTGTCTAAAGAGGGGGGTCATAAGCTAACCATCACTTTCCAATAAGAACGTTATAGATGGAATGGCACACCAGAAAGAAACAGACTTTGTACTTTTTGTAATGAAAATTACATTGGCAATAAAGAACATTATCTATTAAAATGCACCCATTTTACTACAAACAGACATGAAATCAGTGAAATCTCAAGACATATTTTCAGAGACAATAAACTTAAGTACATAATGTCTTTAGAAAAGTATGATAAACTTCATAAACTAAGTATGCATGCAAAACATATTTTTGTTAACCGTGAAGCACTTGTTTCTTCAACTATTGTATAACCAAATGTATATTGTTCCTCTTACTGCATACTTGTATGCCTGAGATGTAAATAAAGTTCTGTTCTGTTCTGTAATAAAAATACCATAGCCACAAACCGCCGGGATCTTGTCATAGTGCCCTTAGAACAATACCACTAATCCGATGCAATTGCGTAATGCATTGAACGATAAAGATCTACAGTCGCCATGCAATTTACAACTTTTGAATAAAGATGGTTGATAGAGTTATTATAGTACACATACATTTTTAGTGTTTTTAAAGAATTTTAAACTTAAAAACAACACCAAAACTTGAATGATGAAAGACATCATCTTAAGCAATTGTAATTTAGTTTATTTAAATGAAAAATATATTATTATAATTCATTTTGTTACATTATAGTTCAAGGTTACTAGTATAAAAAAGCTTCATCAAGCCCCGTAGAATATTAAGCATATTTAAATATTAAAATGCTATGACTAAATACAACGATTGATCCTAAAATACACATTTAAGGATAATAACTAGGACCTTAGGAATAGGAGGTGTTATGAAGAAGAAACAAAAACACTTGCCTCTTCCTCAGTCCGTATATATCCCTTACTTCTCACTTGACGCTACGAATCACAAATAAACTGAACAAGGAAATGTAAGTCCTGTTTTGTTCTTTTACTGACACAAACAACAACAATCACACAACAGATTTAAGCTAACACTGTTCGAGCCAACTACCAGTACAGAGTAACACAATAAAGAACTATTAAAGTAAATAAAATTTTGAATGATTTAAATTTTTATTCGTACAATTTTGAATCAACGCACAGAAGCTTTAGCAAATGAGTGTTTAGAAATTAAGGGATTATGGACATTATATAGACATACAAATAGTCCTGTGGAACCTGTCATGTTCGCAATATACTCGCGAACAATATACATGTGTAAAGGTGTTAAAAGAAGCCTACTGATGTGTCAAAAGGGTTTCAAGGTAAACAAAACATGCATTATCGGAGGATGTAAAAACAAGGTCACCCGAGAACAGTGTCCAAATATGGCAAAGACATTTATGAAAAGTTGATTCCTACTATTTTTAAGACAATAACTATTATTATACAAGTATTCATATAATAAAAATAAAGTTGTGTTATCGTTTTTCTGAGTGTACCTCTAAAAATCACACCCTTCGTTGCATATTCATTGACCTTCAGTAGTGTTTTTAAATACGCTATCGTCTAATACTGTTAAAAAAAAATTCCCTTTAATCCAATTTTAATGATCAATAATTAACAGCTATTTGTTTATGTTATTTTTAATTATAACTCTAAATATATGACGTTTCAAAACAAGAAAAACAAGAGGGCCCTGAGGGCCCTATGACGCTCACCTGAGACCTTGTAACCCAATTGGAATTTGCATACCCGAGGCGTGGCTTATTTTATCCCAGGGGCATAAGTTGAACAACCTTGAACAAACCTCTGGGCCTTGCGGTTTCAGGGAAAGATTTTTAAAGTCATTTTGCTATTTAAGTCTATATAAACCATGTGACCCCTCGGGAATAATTTGAACAATCTTTGAAGAGGACCACTGTTAAGTATCAATATAGGAAAGCTGCAGGCCTTGCCGTTTCAAAGGAGAAGATTTATAAAGTCATTTTGCTATTTAAGTCTATATAAACCATGTGACCCCCCCAGGCGTGACCAGTTTTGACCCCAGGGCATACTTTGAACAATATTTGTAGAGGACCACTATACAATGTTACATACCAAATATGAAACCTCTAGGCCTTGCGGTTTCAGAGGAGAAGAATTTTAAAGTCATTTTGCTGTTCAAGTCTGTATTAACCATGTGACCCCTGGGGTGTGGTCTGTTTTGACCCATGGGGCATAATTTGAACAATCTTTGTAGAGGACCACTATAGGACTGCGGTTTCAGAGATGTTTAAAGTTTACACTTTTAAAATCTTTTTTTATCTCTGGTGACCTACATATGCAGCGGACTGGAAAGATTTGAACAACTTTGAAAGAGGTTCACCCAAGGATCATTCCTGTGAAGTTTGGTGAAAATCTGCCAAGCAGTTTAGGAGGAGATGTTGTTTGAATGAAAAGTTGACGACGCACACACGCACGCATGACGGACAACGGGCAATCACAAAAGCTCACCATGAGCACTTTGTGCTCAGGTGAGCTAAAAAGTGTGGTAAATACTTATGAAACTGGAGCGAATCTTTATGTGGCGAATCGTTACTGATTTTTTTAACAATTCTGAAACAAGATACAAATATATTTTCTGGAATTTGGCTAAATGAAGTTTATAATTATATAAATAATCTATTAAATGTAAATTAAGGGACAATTTTTACTTGTAAATACATGTATGTAAAATATAATTTCTTAATATCTGGTTATATATTAAGTAGATAACGTCGCGGTGTTACGCCGCGAAACGTCACCGCGGATCACGGCAGAAGACATCGTGGATCACGGCTGAAGACGCCTGCTGTGTTTTTTCTTGGGTATGTTTATGGCCATGGTGGCCCAACATGACCACCGCGGACCACGGACCGCAGCGGGAAGCGGCGTTTTCTCTCAAAATCGCGACCGCGGAAATTGTATAATGGCTACGGGCTGTACTGTATCTTGATGTGTTAACAAGTTATTGAGCGAAAACCGTTTTTCTACTTTTAGTAACGGTGACCTTGACCCCACCCACCCCATATTCAATCCCAAGCGAGGTTTCAATATAAGGTATCTATGTATCATGAAAATAAAAGTTTAATTGAATTCTGGCTAGTAATTGCTGAGAAATAGTCCAGACAAGAATTGCGCACTATACACTAACTTCAGCAACCTTCAAAGTCCCATAACTCCAAGGAAAATCACTGCAAGGGAATGGTCTGTACTGTGCACACCTCATTTTGATAATGAAGCATCACATACAGTTTCATTGTGTTCTGGCCAGAAGTTGCAGAGAAATTGCCCAGACAAGAATTGTGCACTATATTCTAATTTCAGAAATCTTCAAAGTCCCACAACTCTTACAAAAATCAATGAAGCAGAACCTCTTGATTTTGTGCACACCTCCTCTTGGTAATTAAGGTTCCTATAAAGTTTAATTCAAATCTGTCCAGTAGTTGTGTAGAAATAGATTGGACAAAAATTATGCACTAAATACTTATTTCTGAAATCTTCAAAGTCCCATAACTCTCAGAACAATAAATGAAGTTGAACGTACTGGTTCAGTGCACACCTCCTCTGGGTAATGAAGCTTCCTGTAAAGTTTCATTGAATTCCAGCCAGTAATTGCGTAGAAATAGACTAGAAAAGAATTGTGCACTAAATGCTTATTTCTGAAATCTTCAAAGTCCCATAACTCTAAGAAAAATCATTGAAGCAGAACACCCTGGTTCAGTGCACACCTCCTCTTGGTAATAAAGCTTCCTATAAAGTTTCATTGAATTCCGACCAGTAGTTGCATAGAAATGACCGGACAAGAATTGTGCACTAAATGCTTATTTCAGAAATCTTCACAGTCCCATGAAGTTTCATTGAATTCTGGGTCAGTAGTTGCTGAAAAATACTCTGAACAAGATAACCAGACGGACAGATGGAAGGACGGACGGACAAAGCGGTGACTATACTTGATGATCATTAAACAAGTAGGGACCTGGGTATACTTTCTCTATTCTGGTTTCCATATTTCGCAGGCAGTTTCGGAGGGTTAGTGTTAATGCTGAAGTTCGGAAAGATAATGTGACGGCTGTGCAAAGTTACTAGTAATGCCATGTTTGCCACCTTGTTCTGAAGAGTGGAGTGTATTACCATGTACCCTTCCTATATGCGATTGCATCAGAGGTCCTTTAGTCATAGACAAATTTGTCTAGTGCAAATTTGGCCCAGATTGGGTGAAAAATAAAGTCCCTATCCTGCATTATGTTAACTTATGCATTTATTTTCACAATTATGGGGCAATAATTAAAGTGTTTGTGGCCTGATCTGCCTCATTTGTGGCTTTTGCTGAGATCCAATGGTCATACAAAACCCGTGAAAGTTTGATCACGCTTGTTTGAAAAATGAAGTCTCTATGCAGGAAAAAGGCAATTTTTTTCTCAAACAATGGGTCATTACTCAGGTTTTTGTGGTCCAATCTGGCCCAGTGTTTGCTTTTCCTGATATCCAATAGTCACTTACAAACTGTGGAGGTTTGCAAGGAAACGGCCCTGACCCCTGGCACCTATGTTTTTTAATGTATCAAAATAATTTTAAGTATTTTTGTAAAGGGTCACCCAAGGAATATTTGTGTGAAATTATTTCGAAATCCAAGCAGAGGTTACTGACAAGAAGATTTTTAAAGTTTTCAATATAGACATATAAGGAAAAAGCCCCCCCCCCCCCCCTTGGCAGTCATGTTTTTAACGAATCAAAATAATTTGAAATATTTTGGTAGAGGGTCACCCAAGGAACATATGTGTGCAATTATTTCAAAATCCAACCAGTGGTTTCTGACAAGATTTTTAAAGTGTTCAATTTAGTCATATTAGGAAAAAAGGCCTCGCCCCCTGGCAACCATATTTTTGGATGAATCAAAATAATTTGAAGTATTTTGGTAAAAGACCACCCAAGGAAGATTCACACCAAGTTTGGTTTATTTCCACCAAGCTGTTTCAGAGAAGAAGATTTTTGTAAGTAAATTGTTGACGATGACGACGCAAGGTGACTGGCCAGAATAGCTCACCCTTGAGCATTCTGTGCTCAGGTGATCTAAAAAAACTAACACCACATTATATTTAGTAATCTGCTGGAACCACATAAGATTCTAATTTATCTTTTATTGCGTTATTTACGAAAATCTATAAGAAAAGGGGGCACAACTCTGTCAAAATACAAAACAGAGTTATGGGAAATGTTGCACCTGATGTGGGAATAGATGACAAAGGTAAAGTCTAAGACTCAAGTGAATAACTGATGTAGTTTTCAAGTTATAAGACTTTTGAATATAAACTTAACCCAGAAAATCTATGTAAAAAGGGGCAAAACTCTGTCAAAATACAAACCTGATGTATGGGGATTGTGCACTAGATGCTGGAATTAATGACAAAGGCATATTCCAAGTTTCAAGTGAATAACTTATGTAGTTTTGAAGTTACAAGTAGTTTTGAAGTTATAAGACTATACAATATAAACATTAACCAGAAAATCTATGTGAAAAGGGGGCATAACTCTGTTAAAATACAAAACAGAGTTATGGGGAATGTTGCACCTGATGTGGGAATAGATGACAAAAGGTAAATTATAAGATTCAAGTGAATAACTGATGTAGTTTTCAAGTTATAAGACTTTTGAATAAAAACTTTTAACAAAAAAATCCACGTAAAAAGGGGCCAAATTCTGTCAAAATACAAACCAGAGGTATGGGGATTGTTGCACTTGATGCTGGAGTTAATGACAAAGGTATGTTTGAAGTTTCAAGTAAATAACTTATGTAGTTTTGATGTTACAAGACTTCTGAATATAAACTTTAACCAGAAAATCCATGTGAAAAAGAGGCATAACTCTGTCAAAATACAAAACTGAGTTATGGGGAATGTTGCACCTGATGCTGGAGTTAATGACAAAGGTATATTCCAAGTTTCAAGAGAATAGCTTACGTAGTTTTTAAGTTACAAGACTTTTGAATATTCACTTTAACTAAGACGCTGATGCAGGGATGAGTAGGAAAGCTCACCTATTCTTCGAATAGACGAGCTAATAAAAACGCTTCGAATTTTCTAACCCGTGCAAATGCAATTTCGAACAACAATTTTCTAATAACATTTTATGATTTTGTTACCTAAACCTGACAACCAATTATTAAACTTGCGATGAATGTGCCAAGATAAATGCTTTTCATCAAGACACATGGTATATTAATGAATTTTTGTAGCAGACATTTGTAAATGCTTATTATGTATTTGAATTTTGTATAGATTAACATACTGACGTTGATGAGCATACGACTTTTTAGGTTATTCAGGCATCACTAGACTGTTTGATCAACCAATTTGCTTGGACATTAAATGATATTTATTTTGTCCTGGTACTTCAAATATAGAAACATTTCATACTAGTGTTTTTAAGTATAACAAGGCTTGTCACAGGATGTGATGTACGGCCTCAAAGCCTATGCTTGTCATTGGAAGGCAACACAATGTCCGAGTACAATATTATGCCCTGGAAAAAGATCCCGAGATTTCAGCAACAGTGCTGTTTGTTGTGTGTGACACACTGCCTCATAATGATCTTTATTTCCACCAAGTTATTACATTCCTTACATGTTGTCAAAAATAATGCTGCCTACAAAAAGTTCATGCTAATATTTGACCTGTCAGTGTAACCTTGGACCCACAGACCTTGACCGAGGGAAATGTAAGTGGTATGCGACACATCATGAGAAAAAATAATCTGAAGTAATATTAAAATCCTTCCAGGCTTTTGGCAGTTATAGAACAGAAAGAAAATTCCTTGACCTTTGACCTTTAATTGTGACCTTGACCTTTGACTGAGAACCATGGGAGTTGTATACGACACATCGCCTGATCATGGGAAATGATAATCTGAAGTAATATTAAAATCCTTCCAGATGTTCAAAGTTATGGCGGAGAAACAGATATCCTTGACCTCTAACCTTGAATTGTGACATTGACCTTTGACAGATGAGCATGGGAGTTGTATGTGACACATTGTCTGGTCATGGAGAATAATAATCTGAAGTAATATTTAAATCCCTCCAGACATTTAGAGGCCATGGAAAGGAAACAAAAATAATTGACCTTTGACCTTGAATTGTGACCTTGACCTTTGACCGACGATCATGGGAGTTGTACGCAACACATCGTCTGGTTATAGGGAATAACAGTCTGAAGTTATATTAAAGTCCTTCCAGGCATTACCTTTTACCTTGAATTGTGACCTTGACCTTGGCCGACAAGCATGGGATTTGTACGTGACACATCGTCTGGTCATGGGTAACACTAATCTTAAGTTATATTAAAATCCTTCAAGGCATTCAGAAGTTATGAAGTGGAAATGAAAATTCATGACCTTTGACCTCAAAATGTGACCTTGACCTTTGACCCACAAGCCTGGGAGTTGTAGGGGACACATCGTCAGGTCATGGGGAATAATAGTCTGACGTTATATTAAAATCCATCGAGGCATTAAAAAGTTACAGAGCGGATATGAAATCCGGACAGATGGAACTAAACACTTACCCACCCACGGACGGACAATGCGACTACTATATATACTACTATATATGCCCTCTTTTGGGGGCATAAAAAATACAGCCACAAAAAAAAAGAGTTTGCTGTTTGAGAATCAAAATTTATTTATTTCATTTTAAATACAAATATCGAAGAATAGTATAAAGTGTGTAGAGAATATAGATCTATGAAGAAATGAGACCACTTGTTTAGAAAGCACAAATCAACAAATTCATCGAAAAATAGTATTAGTGTGTAGAGAATAAAGATCTATCAAGAAATATGATTATTCATTAATAAAGCACAAAATCAACAAATTCATCAGTTTTAAATATTTATCTAGGACATTCAATTTAAATGCTTTACAAACTCTTACAACACATGCCAAACATCTTTTTTACAGATATTTCTTGTTTATCATCTTTTGGTTGGACTGACTTTGATCTTTGATCCAAGGACTCCAACTTCAATGGCTATCCTCTACAGTCATGACCAACCTACCTACCAAGTTTAAAGAATCTAGGCCTAAAGGTTCTCAAGTTATTACCCAGACATAGTTAGGTCTGCCAACAGACACACTGAAAAACGAACCGACATTTGCAAAGCAATATACCACCGCTTCTTCGAAAGGGGGCACAATAATTTAGAAACCCATAATTATTTTAAATGAATGAAAAATTATTAAAAATTTCCATGACATCTAGATTTTCACATGACAAACAAAACTTAATTAGCAGCCAAATGTTAAACAAATAAAGAATGAAAGATGATTTCTTACCAGTATCACTGTCAGTTTTCTCAAGAGCCGCTACCACAGCCCCCATGCTTGGCTGGGAAGTCATCCCGGACATCGAGTCACATGCCACGTCCACCACATCAGCACCAGCAGCATAACACGCCAACATAGATGCAACTCCTGCACCCGCTGTGTCATGTGTGTGAACATGGATAGGGATGTCTGGGAATTTTTCTCGAATGGCGCTGACCAACATTGTGGCAGCTTTAGGTTTCAGAATACCAGACATATCCTGAAAAAAGAACGTGCAAGAAGAACATATGATGGCTGCTCCCCGAAAATGCGTTCAGTCAGTGAATGCGAATGAAATGACAAAGACTAAGCTATTTTCAAGAAGTAATAATAGAAATACACTTTTTTTTAATCAAAGGGCAATAATGTAATTCTAGAGTGTAAACAATCTTTTTCTTCAATATGACCTAGTTACCTAGTTTTTGACCCCACATGACCAAGATTCAAACTTGGCCGAGATACCATTAAGACAAATGTTCTGACCAAGTTTCATGAAGATTTAGCAAAAACCATGTGACCCCGGGTCGTGGCCCGTTTTGAAGCCTGGGGCATAATTTGAATAATCTTTGTAAAGGACAAATAAAGGATTTTGCATACCAAATATAAAACCTTTGGGCCTTGCGGTTTCAGAGAAGATTTTTTAAGTCATTTTGCTATATATTCTATATAAACCATGTGACCACCGCGGCGTGGCCAGTTCTGACCCCAAGGCACAATTTAAACAATCTTTGTAGAGGACCACTATAGGATGTTACATACCAAATATGAAACCTCTGGGCCTCGTGGTTTCAGAGGAGAAGATTTTAAAAGTCATTCTGCTATATATTCTACACAAACCATGTGACCCCCGCGGCGTGGCCAGTTTTGACCCCAGGGGCATAATTTGAACATTCGTTGTAGAGGACCACTTTAGGATGTTACATACCAAATATGAAACCTCTGGGCCCTGCGGTTTCAGAAGATCTTTAAAGTTTAGATTTTTTTTTAGCTCTGGTGACCCACATATGCAGCGGACCGTAACAATTTCAACAACTTTCAAAAAGGGTCACCCAATGATCATTCCTGTGAAGTTTGGTGAAAAAAGTGGTTTAGGAGATGTTGTTTGAATGAAAAGTTGACGACAGACGGACGGACGCACGCATGCACATACGCACTCATGGACGACGGACAACAGGCGATCACAAAAGCTCAACATGAGCACTTTGTGCTCAGGTGAGCTAAAAACTGGAAAACTTACAAAATCTTCTCAGAAATCGCTAGCTGAATTTTAAATAGTTTTCATAGAAATGTTGGTGACCCTTTACCGAATTCCTCAAAATCATTTTCATTCATTAGGGGTGGGGAAGTTTGAATGTATATGGCTGTATAGCCAAGTTTGACAGTCTTCTTATCAGCCACCACATACTGAATTTGGTAATAATTTCACAGAAATGTTCCTAGGGTGACTGTTCACCAAATTCCTTTAAATAATTTTGATTTGGTAAAAAACATGGCCGCTACGGGGTGGGGAAGTTTGACCTAAGGACCTGGTTTTTACACGCTACACACAGTCTCATTTTGCTTAACACTTCTGCCAAGTTATTTGAAATTCCTTCCATGCTGGACAAAATTGTGCTCCGAACAGGGTCTATGGCTTAAATTCTTATATTTCGGCACCGTGGGATGACAAGGGCCTATCTAGCATGATTAAAAGAAACAGATAGGCCCTTGTAATACTAATGTGGCGATTTGACGTTTGATCATATTTGAAAATCCTCAAATGTTGGACAAAGCTGGACAAGAATCCGAACATGTGTACTCACTTAAATATGTACACACATACATACCCACGGACAGGCTAAACACTATATGCCCCACATCATTGATGGTGGGGGCATAAAAATACACCCATCAATATTGTCTCTTGACGGTGAACATTTACGCCAAGTAATTTCAAACAAGAGGGCCACTATGGCCCTAGGTCGCTCACCTGATATCTATGTATAAAGTTTCATAAAAATATCTCAAAAGGTTTTCAAGTTATTGCGCGAAAACTGTTTTTCTATATTAAGTAACAGTGACCTTTACCTTGACCCCACCCACCACATACGTTAAGCAAGGTCTCGAAATAAGGCATCTACGTACGAAGTTTCATTAAAATATCTCAATGCTTTCTTAAGTTAATGAGCTTAAACCGTTTTTCTACTTTTAATAACAGTGACCTTGACCCCACCCACCCCATAAGAAAACCCAAGTGAAGTCTAGATATGTGTAATAAGTTTCATTAAAATATCACAATGCTTTCCTTATCAAGTTATTGAGCGGACACTGTTTTTCTTGTTTCAGTAAAGTGACCTTGACCCCACCCACCCCATATGCAATCCCAAGCAATGTGTCGATATAAGGTACTTATGTATTCAGTTTCATTAAAATAGCTCAATGCATTCTCAAAATATTTAGTGGAAACCATTTTTCTATATTTAATAACGGTGACCTTGACCCCACCCACCCCATATGCAATCCCAAGCGAGGTCTCAAAATAATGTATTTATGTATTAAGTTTCATTAAAATATCTCAATGCATTCTCAAGATATTGAACAGAAACCATTTTTCTATTTTTAGTAACAGTGACCTTGACCCCCCCAACCCCATATGCAATCCCATGCGAGGTGTCAATATAAGGTATATATGTATAAAGTTTCAGTAAAATATCTCAATGCGTTCTCAAGTTATTGAGCGGAAAACGTTTTTCTATTTTTAGTAACAGTGACCTTGACCTTGACCCATCCCACCATATATGCTATTTGCGGTTGCAGAGAAGATTTTAAAAGTCATTTTGCTATTCAAGTCTATAACAACCATGTGACCCCCAGGATGTGGCCAGTTTTTAACCCAGGGGCATCATTTGAACAATCTTTGTAGAGGACCACTATACAATGTCACATACCAAATATGAAACCTCTGGGCCTTGCAGTTTCAGAAGAGAAGATTTTTAAAGTTATTTTGCTATTCAAATCTATATAAACCATGTGACCCCCGGGATGTGGCCAGTTTTCACCCCAGGGGCATCATTTGAACAATCTTTGTAGAGGACCACTATACAATTTTACATACCAAATATGAAACCTCTGGGCCTTGCGGTTTCAGAGAAGATTTTAAAGTCATTTTGCTATTCAAGTCTATATAAACCATGTGAGCCACGGGGTGTGGCCAGTTTTGACCCCAGAGGCATCATTTGAACAATCTTTGTAGAGCACCACTATACAATGTTACATACCAAATATGAAACCTCTGGGCCTTGCGGTTTCAGAGAAGATTTTTAAAGTCATTTTGCTACTTAAGTCTATATAAACCATGTGTGTCCCTGGGTGTGGCCAGTTTTGACCCCAGAGGCATCATTTGAACAATCTTTGTAGAGGACCACTAAACAGTGTTACATACCAAATATGAAACCTCTGGGCCTTGCAGTTTCAGAGGAGAAGATTTTTAAAGTCATTTTGCTATTTAAGTCTATATAAACAGTGTGACCCCCGGGTGTGGCCAGTTTTGACCCCAGGGGCATCATTTGAACAATCTTTGTAGACGACCACTTTACAATGTTACATACCAAATATGAAACCTCTGGGCCTTGCAGTTTCAGAGGAGAAGATTTTGAAAGTCATTTTGCTATTCAAGTCTATATAAACCATGTGACCCCCGGGGTGTGGCCAGTTTTGACCCCAGGGACATCATTTGACCAATCATTGTAGAGGACCACTATACAATGTTACATACAAAATATGAAACATCTGGGCCTTGCGGTTTCAGAGGAGAAGATTTTTAAAGTCATTTGCTATTCAAGTCTATATAAACCATGTGACCCCCGGGGTGTGGCCAATTTTGACCCCAGGGGCATCATTTGAACACTCTTTGTAGAGGACCACTATACAATGTTACATACCAAATATGAAACCTCTGGGCCTTGCGGTTTCAGAGAAGAAGATTTGTATAGTCATTTTGCTATACAAGTCTATATTAACCATGTGACCCTCGGGGCGTGGCCACTTTTGACCCCAGGGGCATAATTTGAACAATCTTTGTAGAGGAACACTAGGGGATGTCAGATATCAAATATGACAGCTCCAAGCCTTGCGGTTTCAGAGAAGATTTTTAAAGTTTTCAGTTTTTAAATCAATTTTTAGCTCTGGTGACCTACATATGCAGCGGACCGAAACGATTTGAACAACTTTGAAAGAGGGTCACCCAAGGATCATTCCTGTGAAATTTCGTGAAAATTTGCCAAGAGGTTTAGGAGGGGATGTAGATTATATGAAATGTTAACGCACAGTAGACAAAAGGCGATCACAAAAGCTCACCCTGAGCACGTTGTGCTCAGGTGAGCTAAAAACAAAAACCGGTCTACAAAACAATGGAACAAATCATTGTTTTATTTATTTTTTGGTGGGGTGGGGTTAGGTGGGGGGGGGGGGGGGGGGGCTGTGATAAATGGTTTAAAGGATTCCTGACCCAGATTTTTATTTTTTATTGTATTGCAATTTTTATTAACATCTTTGTGATTCAGACGACAACATAACTTGTGTAAATAGTGAGAATGCCACGAATTTATTAAATAATTGGTAATTAATGCAAAATAGTGCCTAATAGAAATACTGCAATACTGGCGACTTGAGATTTCCAGAGATATTCCAACATGTCCTCATTATAAAGCAGACAACCATGTTTCATTTGTTTGTAACTGACATAGTAGAAGATATTACATTTGTCTTAATAAATATACAAAAATATTAAATTATTGATACAATTTTCAACTTAATTTGTCTTTAAAATTTTAGTACCGTAATACAAACAGAAACCATCTATGTATGTGCCAGCATTGACCACTTTAATAGTAATTATAAAACAAGAGCTGACACCAAAGCTAACAACACGGGTAATATTTGCAGTTATTGCTTAAACCAGTATTGTTGAGACAACATCAACAGACTCATTAAGGGACCTGTTTACAGATTGACGAATTGACAATTTTTCAACTTTTTGTCACCGATTCCAAAAAAGAAGAACAATTTATACAAGGGAGCAAAATAACACTACCAACCTAGAAATATACTGTAAAACCGTTTCGTTTATGAGTAATCATCAGTTGAAATTGATAAAATTATAAAGCTTTTGTAACGCTAAACGATGGAATAGGTAATTTGGAGTGTTTCTGTTGTTTTCATTGAAACTGTTGACATCACGTGGAACACTTACATCAAGTAAATAATGCAGGAAGAAATATAGAAGTCAGAATGGCCGAGTTGTAAAGGCGATAGTCTTTGAATCCGGAGGTCCCGGTTTCGAACCCCGGTGGGACCGATTTTTTATATTTTCTTTTTTTCTAAATACTTTATTTGTTATTATACTTGAGCTTTTTAGTTCCGATGCTTAAATCTGTCAAGTGAAGACATTTAATGGCATACTTCAAAAAATGCAAAAATCTGTGAACAAGTCCCTTTAAACTGACTCAATAATTATATCAAGAACAAGAAATATCTTTACGAAAGACAATCGGCGTAGAAATTAATATTGAGATGTCCTTTTTTTGCCATAAATATAATACAAGAGGACCAAGCTGTGACTTCACGGACCCCATATTGTTCGTTCCCTACTAAGGAGACTTCTCGGACCCCAGATTTTTCCGGCACTACTAAGGAGACTTCTCAGACACTATATTTTTCGGACACTATAAGAAAACGTATCGGCCCCCAAAATTAATTTGAGATAAACTCAATAATTATTAACATCTGTACCGTGAATAAACCGATCATATACCGTCCCATGTTTTCACCAGTGATACATGAATAAGCTAAATACTAGTAATTTACGTAAACATGATTGATACATGAATTTGTCAGGCAAATTTAACAAATTAACATTGACAGAAAATAAAAGAGGGAATGAATGAGCAGTAAGTTGATGAATTCCCCATTTATTGCAATCCTCGGGTTTAGGATTCTCCAGACGCTAATTGATGCGTGTGTATTAATACAGCTTTACCGCGCACTATTTTTAGAATGATTCTCCTGCTGAAGTTGTACTCACTAGAATTAATAGACCCTTTTTACATTCCCGTTATCGAGTACTGTAGTTACCGTAATTCACCTAAATGTTCGGTCGCGAAAAAATAATCATTTTTTTTTGCGGCTGATTATTTAGATACAAAAAAAAATCCCTAAAAAATTTGGCCGAAAATTAAGATACTCAAGAAAACGGGGTACCGGAACGTAAAATAATTACGAAGTGTCGTACTGAAGTGTGAGCACACAAGGCACACAATGTGATATTCAGTCAATAATTGTTAAATAAACATCCTTTGTTTATCAATAAACACCTTATGATACATTTTGCCAAAAGCCGTTTCATGTCGTAAAGTGGGGTCGCTCAATTGACAGCAGCTGGCGTACGTCGCAAAAGGCCTATTAACAGAAGAACCTTTAATAATTTGTTATGTGCAAATATTTTGAATTACAAATGTACTACCCGGTAATTGCATAAACATTTCATTCCTCGAAACGTTAACAATGCAACAATACTAACGCCGAAACTGTCCGATTTGAATTCTGCAGAATTGTCAAGACGCTTGATTTAGTCGATCCAAATCATGCAGACGAATGCCTGTTGCTTAGCAACCAATATAGGCTCAATCGGGAGTGCAATATCAGCTCAAGTTTGATTGACACATCACACATCTACCAATTAACACAGTCCAGTTGAGGCTTTCAAATTGCATAGAAAGCAGTCTGACGTCATGTTGTGTGGTACATGCTTTGTTGATAAGTATACAACAATGTGGCAAGTTGTGTTAGTTGGGTTGGCAAAGCGACGTAATTTTCATCTGACTTACGGATTAAAAAAAACAAACTTATGATATAGGTAACAGATTTATATGTACGAATATTTAGAAAAAATACTTTCATTTAAGTGTCCTGATTTAGATACGTAAAATAAATTATTTGCACATAAAATATATGGTGTCCGAATATTTAGCTAGGCCGAACATTTAGGTGAATTACGGGGGTATATATGGGATTCAGTTTCATTATCAGCCTTAAAATGGTAAAAAAATTAACTGTTATGAAATATTTGTCGTACCTCTACCTAAACCAGATAGTTTGAATAAGTAACTCTCTCATTTACAATTAGGGTGCTTCCCCCAGTGGTTAATTAATTATTCTACCAATTAATATGTTTCCAGCCACTCGAACACCATGATCGATGTATGCTCAGCAAGGTACCACAGAGCTCCCAGATTAAATGTCCAGATAAATTGAAAGATAAGGATAAAGATACGGTACACAAAGTGACACGCCAGATGTTATAAGATCAAAGCCCAATCCGGACAAAGTCATAAAATAAGGCAATATACAGTATACTTATTTACACGCCCTAGTCCAGCGCTCTACCAACTGGACTACAAATCCGAGGATCGCGGGTTCGATTCCCAGCCCGGCCACATAACTTGTGTGGTGATTGGTCATGAAATTATTTCTACGGCCATTCTCCCCCTACCTCTTAAATGAGTTATTTCACTTGTTATCAAGTAGATTCATGAAGTCAGTGGCACAGCTGCCGAGACAATAACCTGTGTATTACTGCACTAATTGGTATGCACTTTGATTACGTAATTGTGCCACATGTTATTTTAAAATTAGGACATATAATATATATATATATATATATATATATACACATTCTGGTTACATAATAATGGTCAAGCGTTTATACAAGATTATGATCTTATAATTGATAAGACCAGGTTTGAACAATACAAAGTCTGTCAGTCTCAGAGAAATTACAATTAAATAGCAATTTTTAGAGACGATATAATAATTAAACTGACACTATCTTACCATATATCATAATTATATTATGTACCATGCCATTTCTGTTTATTAAGAAGTAAACTAAATGAATATTTATAACATTTTAAAAGTAATAAACTGTAAATGCCCGCTATGCAACCACTATCAATACATCGGGAGCCTCGTTTTCGATTTGCCGATAAATTATTGTGTCGTGATAATCGCTAACAAGAGGGCCATGAGGGCCCTAGGTCGCTCACCTGAGCTTAAGTCATCATAATGGCTAATAACAAGAGGACAAAATCGCACTAAACCCCTTACCGGAGTATAAAAATCTGGGCATTGCAGGTTCAGAAGTTTTTTAGTCTATATAAACCATGTGACCCACAGGGCGTGGCCACATTCTACCTTAGGGGCATAATTTGAAAAATATTTGTAGTGGACCACTATTCAATGTTACATACCCAAATATGAAACCACTGGGCCTTGCGGTTGCAGAGAAGATTTTTAAAGCCATTTTGCTATTTAAATGCATATAAACCATGTAACCTCCAGGGGCATCATTGGAACAATCTTTGTAGAGGACCACTCCACAATGTTTCACGCAAAATATAAAACCTCTGGGCCTTACAGTTTCAAAAAGGAAGATTTTTAAGGCCCACTTGCCATCTAAGTCAATATAAACAGTGTGACCCCCGGGTCATGGCCACTTTTTACCCCAGGGGCATACTTTGAACAATCTTTGTTGAGGACTACTATACAATGTTACATATCAAATATGAAACACTCCGGTTTCAGAGGAGCTTTTTAAAGTCATTATGCTATTTAAGACTATATAAACAGTGTGAACCCCAGGGCAGGGCCAGTTTTGACCCCTGAGACATCATTTGAACAATCTTTGTAGAGGACAACTATACAATATTACATACCAAATACATAACCTCTGGGCCTAGCAGTTTCAGAGGAGATTTTTTAAGTCAATTTGCTATTTAACTTTAAAGCCTTTATAAACCATGTGACCCCTGGGGTGTGCCCAGTTTTGACCCCAGGGGCATCATTTGAACAATCTTTGCAGAGGACCACCATAAAATGTTACATACCAATTATGAAACCTCTGGGCCTTACGGTTTCAGAGGAGATTTTAAAAGTCATTTTGCTATTTAAGTCTATAGAAACCATGTGACCCCCGCGGTAGCCCAGGTTGGGCCTTTGGGTTTCAGAGAAAAAGATTTTTAAAGTCATTTTGCTATTTAAGTCTATATAAACCATGTGACCCCTGGGGTGTGGAAAGTTCTGACCCCAGGGGCATAATTTGACCAATCTTTGTAGAGGACCTCTATAGGATGTTACATACCAAATATGAGACCTCTGGGCCTTGTGGTTTCAGAGGAGATTTTTAGTCATTTTGCTATATATTTTCTACATAAACCATGTGACCCCTGGGGCGTGGCCCATTTTGACTCCAGGGGCATAATTTGAAAATCTTTGTAGAGGACCACTAAAGGATGTAACATACCAAATATGAAAAATCTGGGCCCTGCAGTTCCAGAGAAAAATTTTCAGGTCAACACTTTTAAAATCTATTTTTATCTCTGGTGACCTACATATGCAGCGGACCATAATGATTTGAACAACTTTGAAAGAGGGTCACCCAATGATCATTCCTGTGAAGTTTGGTAAAAATCTGCCAGGTGGTTTAGGAGATGTTGGAATTGCAGTATTTGCAAGTGTCTAAAGATAATTTGCACACATAGCAATCATAATGCTGATTTCTGTGTGCGTGTGCTGCTCACAATAAAATAGATGGTGATGGAAGCAGGAGTCTGTATTGTGTATACGGTTGGTGTAAAAAGTTTCCTATGGTGGCATAAAACTGCCACACGATAACCACCTAAGGTTCGCGAAAACATTCGTGTTCACTACTTAGCGTTCGCGAACAGATTCATGGATTATGATATTTATCTGGTTATTTGGATAGCGTTTGCGAATAGTTTTCGGTAAGATATTTTATTATTATACTAAATGGCCTAAATAAAAACAAGTTGACGACGGACGCACGCACGAAGGACGACAGGCGATCACAAAAGCTCACCAAGAGCACTTTGTGCTCAGGTGAGCTAAAAACAGACCCCATTTTTAACCTTTGATTTCTAAGTGTGACACTGAACTTTCAGGTACAGACCTGGATCTTGTGAGAGACACATCGTCTCATGATGGTGAACATTTCTGCCAAGTTATTTTAAAATCCATCCAGAAATGACAGAGTTATATAGCGGACACGAAAAAAAGACACCATTTTTGAACTTTGACCTCTAAGTGTGACCTTGACCTTGGATCTTGCACACAAGAGGGCCATGATGGCCCTAGGTCGCTCACCTGAGTGTAAAGCATCATAATGGCCTTAAGAAGATTTTTGAGATTTTAATAAAGCCATATAAGGAAAACTGTACAGCCCCCAGGCAGCCATGTTTTTTAACAAATCGCGAAAAGAGGCTTGTGTATATGTACATGAATGGTCTGGAAAGTTATATAGGCTATATTTCGATCGTGATCCATGGACTCCGCGAATTGCGATATGAAGATTTGCAGTGTACCAAAGAAAATACTGTCACGGTATCGTTAAAAATGTGAAACACCTGCACGGACTAAAATAAGCGTAAACACAGAATATAGTTTGAGCGCCTAATTTGTTCTAATACAGGTGACGAGTATTAGGTAAATGTTTGCGAGCTAAACTAGTCTTTGTGTCCAATGCTTTGCAAGTCTACCTTCTAAAACAAGTCAACAAGCCTATCCTTATCTATTTTTACAATGAAATGGGCTAGCTGGACCTGGATTATATGGTCACACCCCATACACTGTAACTCAGTTTGTACTCAAGTTATTAAACAGACAGCATTTTTTATTTATTTTTAGTAATGGTGCCCTTGACCACATCCACCCCAGATGCAACCTCAAGCGAGGCATCTATGTATGAAGTTTTATTACAATAGCAATTTTTGTTCTCAAGTTATTGTTCAGAAACCAAAAGTTGGTGCTGATGTCAAGTCTGTCAGCCCACATGCCCAACGACATACCCCAATCTAATAACCACAAATTTTAATTTGGTTAAAAATAGCTATTTTCGATACTTTTTATAACTTCATCTGTAAAGTAATCAAATGATAATGCAAAATTTGGAAGACTTGATGCCATAACGACTGCAATTTGACTTTTATCTATGTTTTTTTTTAATCCATTGAAGTCCAACAAATTAAAGTTTTAGCATAATACCTGCTTATGTGCAATTTTCAACACTTTTTCCTGATACAAAACAACAACAACAATTAATTAAAATGCAATATCTTCCCATTGCCCTCTATAACCACACAAAATTTCATGAACATGTCAGTGACATATAATATTAAATTTCTAGGCACTTGGCTTACTTGTGAAAAATATTTCTCTGAAACAGAACCTTTCCAACACAGAACCCAGGTTTAGGTTACACCTTGGAAGAATCATGTGCAAATATTCCATTATTATTGATAGCCCAGTTTACTGAATTGTCTAGGGAGCTGCTTAACCACAGGCCAAGTTCATTGGGCACCATGAGGATAAATAGGTCAGTTGGAGAAAGTTATACAATCCCTGACATAACATGTATATAGGATAGGAGGTCAAATAAGATTCAAGTAAACAGTTGCTCTGGTTTTTGTGTTCCTCCCTGATGTGATTTTCTGGAGATTGTCATAATTACCATAAGTATTGGGAATATTTAATTTGAATATTCAAATATAATCCTAATATTGGGTTGTCGTTTATGTTCATGCCTCATCACCACTACATCATCATCATCATTAGCATCATCATCATCATCATAATCTTCATGATCGTCATCATCATCATCACCATCATCATCATCATCATCATCATCATCAAAAACACCCAAATCACAGTATCATAAGCATCATTGCCTTCATCATTTTAATATGTATAATCATCTTCAAAAATAAGCAACATCAACAACAGCTTTAGCAATTTAAACTGAGGTCTAAAAGGCTACATTTATATACATTTACTTTACCTACCCTAAAAAATGCCCAGACCATAGAACATTTTAGTAAGTTTGTCAGATATTTTGTTGTTTTATTTTTTTCAATAATTAAATTGTTTTGGTTAATTTGTGTTTTGTTTTGATAGCATCTACTTTACAAGGAATTTGGTAGAGGGTCACCAAAGGAACATTTATGTGAAATTAGTTTGAAATCCAGCCAGTGGTTTTATATTAGAAGATTTCAATATATCCGTATAAAGAAAACTGACCCGCCCCCTGGCGACCATGTTTTTTCACGAATCAAAATGATTTCAAGGACTTTGGTAGAGGGTCACCGAAGAAACATTTCTGTGAAATTATTTTGAAATCCAGCCAGTGGTCTCAGGCGAGAAGATTTTTAAAAAGTTTTCAGTAAAACCATATAACGAAAACTGCCCTGCCCCCTAGCAGCCATGTTTTTTAACGAATCAAAATGACTTCAAGGAATTTGGTAGAGGGTCACCAAAGAACATTTTTGTGAAATTATTTTGAAATCCAGCCAGTGGTTTCAGACTAGAAGATTTTTAAAGTTTACAATATAACCATATAAGGAAAACTGCCCCGCCCCCTGGCAGCCATGTTTTTTAAACAAATCATAATGATTTGAAAGAATTTGGAAGAGGGTCACCCAAGGAACTTTTCTGTGAATTTATTTTGAAATCCAGCCAGTGGTTTCAGACTACAAGATTTTTAAAATTTTAAATATAGTTATATAAGGAAAACTGCCCCGCCCCCCCTGGCAGCCATGTTTTTTAACGAATCAAAATGATTTCCAGGAATTTGGTAGAGGGTCACCCAAGGAACATTTCTGTGAAATTATTTTGAAATCCAGACTGTGGTTTCAGACAAGAAGATTTTAAAAGTTTTCAAACTAGCCATATAAGGAAAACTGCCCCACCCCCTGGCGGCCATGTTTTTTAACGAATCAAAATGATATGAAGGAATTTGGTAGAGGGTCGCCCAAGGAGCATTTCTGTGAAAACTATTTTCAAATCCAGCCCGTGGTTTCTGATAAGAAGGTTTTTTAAGTTTAATAAATTGAAGGAATTTGGTAAACGACCATCCCAGGAACCTTCCTGCCAAGTTAGTTTAAAATCCACCCAGTGGTTTCAGAGAAGAAGCTGTTTGAAGAAAAATGTTGACGACGGACGACGTACAACGGACGCTGGACACAGACTGACCACAATGGCTCACACTTCGTGCTCAGGTGAGCTATAACGAGTCCCCAGACTACAAGCCCTTACTCATATATACCATACAAGCAGCAAGTAAGCATGGTGCACTCTAAATAGTGTAAAAATATTTCTCAATTAAGGTGAAAATGTAAAACAGTGTAGAAAAATTTTTCAATTAAGGAGAAATAATAAATCAGCTTCAAAAATCATGTAAGATGATTACTTGAGTTTCCAAAATCCCAATTCCAATGTAAAAGTCAGTCCAAACGTTACATGATTAAATGATACTGATAAATTACTAACTAAACAGTCCAAAAACTACAGAAAATAATTAATTTCAGGCACTAGATCACATGATCTAAATCCTATGGTCTGATTGCTTGTTTACAACATGAATTCTAGCTATTGATCATTGTTTAAATCTTTTTCCTGACTGGATGCCAAGACAGACAGTGAAAATTGTTATTGCTGCACACACAGCCAAAATATAAGTTAGAAGCAGGCTATCAATGGTTACTATGTGTAATGATGCTGATCTCAAATAGAAGTATCATGTTGACTCATAGTGATGTATTGATTTTACTGATAAGCAGACTCCACTATCTGGGTTATATCTGTGAATAACCTACAAAGGGAAACAACACATTTATGACACTTATCTTCCTGATACTTCATTTACCTCCATTTACCAGGTGAGTTATTCAGGAATAGATGTATTTGGGGCAAAAAAAAGGGACACTAACTCTGGTGTTCCTGGTCCTATCAGGCCCATTATCAAACTCGTCCAAGATTTTATGGTTATACACAAACTGTGCAAGTTTGGTCAAAATCGAATTAAAAATGTAGTCTTTATCGCAATAGCGGGCCAAATTGTTGATGGCATATGGATGACGGACGCCGCCCGAGAGGTCCCCTATACCAATAGCTCAGGTAGCTAAAAACACATTGTCTCATGATAGTGAACATTTCTGCCAAGTTATTTCAAAATCTATTCAGAAGTGACAGAGTTATAGAGCGGAGCATGCTCAACGGACGCGAAAAACAGACCCCATTTTTTACCTTTGACCACTAAGTGTGACCTTGACCATGGAGGTACAGACCTGGATCTTGCACCTGACTCACTGTCTCATGATGGTGAACATTTCTGGCATGTTATTTCAAAATCTGTCCAGAAATGTAAGAGAGTTAGAGAGCGGACACGAAATGGTAGGACAGACTGACGAAAGGATGGACGAAAGGACGGAAGGAAGGACACGCGCAAATGTATAGTTCCCAACAGGTTTCACCGGTAGGGGACTAATAACAAGAGTTGTCAGATGACAGCGTGCTCGACATTCTTGTGCTTGTGAGAATTTCTGACATTTGTTCTAAAACAGACTGTATAGTAGGGGCCAATTAAACAAAATTAATTTCTTTCTCGAGTTACTGAGTGGAAGCATTTTTCTAAATTTCAATACAGAGACCTTGACGTTGACCCAACTAACCCTATATGCAATCTCATGCAATGTCTCGTTATACACTATCTATAAATTGAATTTTATTAAATATTTCAATTTGTTCATGAGTTATAAGCAGAAGATTGTTTTTCTATTTTTAGTAACAGTGACCTTGACCTTGACCCCACCCAACCGACCACAAATGCAATCCCGAGTAAAGTGTTGCTTTAGGGTATTTATGTACGAAAACTGATTCTCAAGTTAGAGAGTGGAAATCAAAAATTGATGAGTCTCCTTCCACCCACTTAATATTTGTTAAGTGTAAAAATGCCCATAATTTTGACAAATGTCAAACTAGAGTTATCAAAATTGGCCTATGATTTCATTTTAATATGGGGAATAAATGTTCTAAGTTTGAATGAAATCCCTCAAGCCATCCCTGAGAAACCAGCTTACCGAAAAACTTAACCTGTCCAAATAGCTTATATGTAAAATTTCTAAGTGTAAAAATGCCCTTAATTTTGACAATTTCAAACTAGAATTATCAAAATTGGCCTATAAGTTCATTTTAATATAGGGAATAAGTGTTCTAAATTTGAATGAAATCTTTCAAACCAATCCTGAGGAACCAGCTTTTTAAAAGCTTTCCATATATTCCACTGAAGTGAAGAAATTTGGTTATGGACCATCCCCAGAACATTCATACCAAGAGTGATTAAAATCCAACAAGCAGTTTAAGCGAAGAAGTTGTTTAAGTAAATTGTTGGTGACCATAATTAATGGACTTCAAATTTATAAATAAAACTGTAAAATAATAATAAAAAAAAAATATATATATTGTATTATCCATACCTTTATGGCCAGAACATGCGTACCAGCTTTCACAAGCTCTGTGGCGAGGTTCACATAGTAATCCAAATCATATTTGGTTCTGCTCCGGTCAGACACATCCCCCGTGTAGGAAATGGCTGCTTCAATGACACCACCTAGAAAAGCAAATATTTGTAGTTGCATGCTTTCCTTGTTTTTAGACTGCGGCAATAGCTGGAGTCGTTAGTACCGCAAATTGAAAGCAAGTATGGCTTTTGAGATGGCAATTGCACAGTGACCTCCACTGCTTCACTGCTTTCAATATCGTGGAGCAACGAAGATCACTAATCACACGGCTAATCAGAACCGCGAAACAATACCTTAGTGAACTGGTCTATTAATACTATCAATAAACTAATTCAGAGATGACAAGAAATAGATCCGATTAAAACAATAACGAACAATCAACATAGTATTTTATCGATAATCTACAAGTACATAGCCTATGCTGTCAATTGGGTATATTTTTGTGTGTGTTGTTGTACTGGCATACCGTAAATACCCAGTCAAAAGTCTAGACGTCTCATAAGTCGAGAAGTTAAAATTCATTCCAGAAACGTATTTCTAATAATAAACATTCCTTAAGTCGAGTTAGAATTATCATAAAACACCATCTGAATATTGGCCAGTGTATGCCCTCATAAGTGGGTATATATGGTGCTGTATGCAGTAAATGCGTAGAAGCGTAAAATCATTGCCTAATCGTTTTTGACAAAAGTTCGCATCTCAAAGGTCACGCGCGGGTGTCGTGTACTATGTGGAAAGCTTTCGTATTTTTCTTTTCCAAAAAGCGGACTCCATTATATAAATGTCGGAAAATAATGACCGTAGCACTTTTGAAATATGCATAATTATAGGACTTTTGGAAATGAAATTTTAGCCAACTAATAGTACAGATTGTGGCGCATTTAGCTCAGTTCTTTAAGCATAAGCAAATAATTATTTGTTTCTTTATATTAACATCTTGTTTTATATAATGAAGAACTTGTCTTCTTAAAAATGAGCTAATATTTGTTTTAACCTTAAACGTAATATTGCAGGCCGCAGTCTTTCAGTGTCAACGCTTTGATTTTTTATTGTTTCTAAACACAAAGCCCGGCCTAGCTGACCTAGCTTTTAGCAGTGTTACAGAAACATATCCCATATATTGCATAGTACCCTCAGCCCACTGGTGGCCATGTTTTAAACTTATCAAAATCATATGCAGGAATTTGGTAAAGGGTCACCTAACTAAAACTCAGTTTACACAGTTTTCAGATTGGTCCATTTCAGACAAACATATATTCCATACAGCCACATCAGGAAAACTGCTCCACTTCCTGGGAGCCATTTGTTGTTTTATAGCCATATTACGATATAAATATTTGACAGATTTGGTCACCAAAGGAACATTGTTTTTAGAGTTGTTTTTAAATTGGTTTCAAACTGCTCCCTGCAATGTTGTTTTTTTTGCATCAAAATAATGTGAAGGAATGTGGTAGAGGGTCATCCTAGGAATATTTCTGTGAAATTAGTTTGAAAGAAGCTCCAAAAGGTTATGGCCATACAAAAACTGTGCAAGTTAGGTCAAAGTCAAAGTTGAATAAACAAAAGGGCCAAAATGACCCTTGGTTATTCTCTAAAGTTTAATGAATCATAATGGCTTGTATCATACATGCCATACGTCCCGGTCTCGCTGGGATTATCTTGCTTTCGCATGGTTTGTCCCGGCGTCCCGCTCAGATGCCTTTTGTCCCCGTTGATCACAAAAATCGATGTTAGTGTGCAATAAAAGTTGCATTGGGCCAACAATTTACTACTTATCGTTAAATCCTTAATTGGTCCCAATGACAACCAACAATGCCCCCTAGCCGCGTGTCAGTGAGGAGCAGTTATGATAACCCAAACAGTAGTTTATTAATCCTTTGTCACGCTTTCGCAGGATGGTGGTCATATAATCCGCGTTCGATAACTGCTGTTAGCAATCACGTGGATGGTGTATACAGTAACTGTATGTCATAGATCAATACTGACCTATCTGAATGTCAATTATGTTATCGATTCGGCTGTTTTGTATTTCATTGTTAAAGAGGAAATGTCAATTGCATATGTTCGCCATACACATACCTAATTTTAATGTTATGCGCTACTAACTTTTATTCAAAAGTAAAGATCTAACTGTTCTCTGCGCTACAAAGTTTTTATATGGCAATTAATATACCCATGCTTTTCATACGTATGACGTGACGTTGCACATGTTAGCATAATTTTCGAGCGCTTTTCATGCAGAACAAAATATTTACACGAAGTGCAAAATGTACATGTGCATTTTAACATTTGACACACATTGGCATGATGTGCCCGAGGAATGTTCCCGCCGCCTTTGCAAGAACAAAGCATATATAATATACATGTTTTTAAATCAAGATTTTTATACTTCTTTAATTATCCAATCACTACTATGAGTTCAACAGTGGTAATGATTAAAAACAATTACAGCACTAAACAAATGCTCGTAAGAACATAATTTATCGCATAAAAAAGACCCCGTAACTAGATTAATGTGTTAACCTTATGATTCGAGAACAAAGAGAATAGTGGGTTTAAACTGGACGTCATTGCGCAAATCAGATGTGCACTGGACATAGACATCCGGAAAGAATTACTTTAATTTTCGCAACAACAATGATGCTTTTGCTTTTTAAAGGCTAATGTATACCGTAGAAAACAGTGACATTTCGTTTATTTTATTTGGTTTAAACGTTTTTAAAAAATGAAAACGTGTTAGCCTTAGTGTATACGTGTACTGTATACATGTATTATGTACATGAATGCTATGACAATAAATGCGAATATTGCGATTGTGATCCATGAACGTGCGAGAAAATAAAAATATTAAGGTGTCCCGCTGAAATGTCAAATGTACCGCAGAAATTTTGTCAATGTCCCGTTTTGGCCTGAAAAAATTATGACATGTATGGCTTGTACAAATTTAATAATTTAGAAATATTTAAAGTAAAATGTTCAACAGATGACAATGAAAAATCACTGACTCCTATGGTTGTTAAAAGGAATCAAAATAATTTGAATTAATTTCATAGAGTCACTCAAGGAACATTTCTGTGAAATAACACTTGAACACCACTATTTCGAATTTGTTGGGACCAACAAAAATAGTTCAAAATAGTAAAGTTGAAAGTTCTGTACAAATAAATTTTATAGTAGAAAATTGTACATGCGGTTAAATTACACCATGTGTATATATGATGTGTACGTAAATATCATTATAACAATTGTAAAAATCAACAAGAGGGCCATAATGGCCCAAAGCGCTTACCTAAGAATTGGTACAGATGAAGACCATACTGTTGTGACAGGTTTGAAAATAAATATATCTGAACAATACACAAAGGGGGATAGGATCGATTTGATTTAAAACATTGGTTAGTGCAATGGGCTAACTAAAGTATAAGTTGGGTAGTGGATGTGCTGTGTTTTTGCTAATGGTTCTCAAATATTTCTTCTCGATATTCTTATCTGACCCTTTTTAGTTCACCTGAGCTATTGGTATAGGGGACCTCTCCGGCGTCGTCCTGCGTCCGTATGGCGTCAACAATTTGGACCGTTATCGCGATAAAGACTACATTTTTTATTCAGTCTTGACCTAACTTGCACAGTTTGTGTATGACCATAAAATCTCGGACAGGATTGTTATTAGGCCAGATCACACCAGTAACACTTTCATGAAATTCATGCAAAAATGCCAATAATCTTCAATGAATGGGGTGGGGACTATACTACAATATCATGTCACTTTTTGTTGCTCACATCAAAATTCAACGAAATAACTAGCAAACAAAAAGGTGTTAATGTAACATGAGTTGCCTATTCAACCTACCTGCTTTGCCAACTGCATCCATACCTACGACAATGTTAGGCAAGTAGTTAAGAGAGTCAAAAATTCTGAAGATATCCATTCCATATTTGAACGCTTCTTCACAAAACCTACAATAAACATGTTCAACATCACTAACGATAATTCAGCACTGACAGCAACTGTACAAGCTAGAAATATACATAGGATTTCCAATGTAAATATTTAAAATTGATAAAATGAAGACTACACTAGTTGGTTTCACATTAAATTTTCATATTATACAGCCCTCAATAATTATGTTGTGCTACAATTCATAAGCTACTTATAACATATATTTGCATTTCCATCTTTTCTTTTTACTTCTGAAATTTGTTGTCAATAAACATTTTATCATTTTCAAAAATCAATTTCTACCCCATTAGAAAACAAGAGGGCCCTGAGGGCCACAGGACGCTCACCTGAGACCTTGTAAACCAATTGGAATTTGTATCCCCAAGGCGTGGCTTATTTTTATCCCAGGTGCATAAGTTGAACAACCTTGAACAAACCTCTGGGCCTTGTGGTTTCAGGTAAAGATTTTTAAAGTCATTTTGCTATTTAAGTCTATAAAAACCATGTGAACCCTCGGGGGGTGGCCAGATTTGACCTCAGGGGAATAATTTGAACAATCTTTGAAGAGGAACACTATGCAATGTTACGTACCAAATATAGGAAAGCTGCGGGCCTTGCCGTTTCAAAGGAGAAGAATTTTAAAGTCATTTTGCTATTTAAGTCTATATTAACCATGTGACCCCTGGGGTGTGGTCTGTTTTGACCCATCAGGCATAATTTGAACAATCGTTGTAGAGGACCACTGTAGGATGTTAAATACCAAATACGAAACCAATGGGCCTTGCGGTTTCAGAAGAGAAGATTTTTAAAGACATTTGCTATTTAAGTTTATATAAACCATGTGACCCCTGGGGCATGGCCTGTTTTGACCCCAGGGGCATAATTTGAACAATCTTTGTAGAGGACCACTATATAATGTTACATACCAAATAACAAACCTCTAGACCTTTCGGATTCTGAGGAGCAGATTTTTAAAGTCATTTTGCTATTCAAGTCTATATAAATCATTTGACCCCCGGGGCGTGGCCAGTTTTGACCCCAGGGGCATAAATTGAACAATATTTGTAGAAGACCACTATAGGATGTTACATACCAAATATGAAACCTCTGGGCCGTGCGGTTTCAGAGAAGAAGATTTTTAAAGACATTTTGCTATTTAAGTTAATATAAACCATGTGACCCAGGGGCGTGGCCAGTTTTGACCCCAGGGGCATAATTTGAACAATCTTAGTAGAGGACCATTATAGGATGTTACATACCAAACATGAAACCTCTGGGCCTTGTGGTTTCAGAGGAGAAGATTTTAAAGTCATTTTGCTATATATTCTATATAAACCATGTGATCCCCAGGGCGTGGCCCCTTTTGACCCCAGGGGCATAATTTGAACAATCTTTGTAAAGGACAACTTAAGGATGTTGCATACCAAATATAAATACTCTGGGCCTTGCAGTTTCAGAGGAGATTTTTAAAGTAATTTTGCTATATATTCTATATAAAACAAGTGACCCCCAGGGCGTGGCCAGTTTTGACCCCAGGGGCATAATTTGAACAATCTTAGTAGAGGACCATTATAGGATGTTACATACCAAACATGAAACCTCTGGGCATTGTGGTTTCAGAAGAAAAGATTTTAAAGTCATTTTGCTATATATTCTATATAAACCATGTGACCCGCGGGGCATAGCCCGTTTTGCCCCCAGGGGCATAATTAGAACAATCTTTGTAGAGGACCTCTAGAGGATGTCACATATCATATATGATAGGTCTGAGCCTTGCGGTTTCATAGATTTTAAAATTTTAATTTTTTAAATCTATTTTTAGCAATGGTGACCTACCTATTCAGCTAACCGGAAAGATTTGAACAACTTTCAAAGAGGTCCACCCAAGGATCATTCCTGTGAAGTTTGGTGAAAATCTGCCAAGCGGTTTAGGAGGAGATGTTGTTTGAATGAAAAGTTGACGACGCACGCACACATGCACGTCGGACAACGGTCGATCACAAAAGCTTACCATGAACACTTTGTGCTCAGGTGAGCTAACAAGAGGGCCATAAGGCCCTAGGTCGCTCACCTGAGGGGCTAAGGAACTACTGTTCTGAGCAAGTTTCATGAAGATTTGGCTAAAAATGTGGCCTCTAGTGTTCACAAGCTTTTTTTAGCTCACCTGAGCATGAAGTGTATGACCATAAAATCTTTGACGAGTTCGATTATGGGCCCAATCGGACCAGTAACACCAGAGTAATTGCCCCTTTTTCATACAAAAAAAGTGCAAAAGTGCCCTTTTGCAATGTATAGACTTTTATTTTCCATCCAATTTTAACCAAACTTTCACAGTTTAACTATGAACATCAGATCTCAGCAGACCTCAGCAGATCTCAGCAGACGCCAAAAATGGACCAGATCGTGTTTCAAACACCAGAGTTATTGCAAAAAAATATACAAAAATGGACATTATTCAGGATAGAGAGAGACATTTGTCATCCAATCTTCACTAATCTTGCACAGTTTGTCTATTATCATGAGATTACAGTTGAAGTCAAATATAAGCAAGATCGGACCAGAAACACCAGAATTAATGCCCTTTGTTTGTGAAAAAAATATGCAAAAATGGACAATATACAGGATAGAAACTTCATTTTTCATCCAATCTTCACCAATCTTGCAAAGTTTGTCTATGACCATACGATTAAAAGTGAAGTAGAATATAAGCAAGATTGGACCAGAAACACCCGAGTTATTGCCCTTTGTTTACGAAAAAAATATGCAAAAATGGACATTATTCAGGATAGAGACTTCATTTTTCATCCAATCTTCACCAAACATGTACAGTTTGTCTATGAACGTAAGACTACAGGTGAAGTCGAATATAAGCATGATCCGGCCAGAAACACCTGAGCTCTTGCCCCTTGTTTTTGGAAAAAAACATCAACAAGTTATAAATGATTGGCTTGCACACAGTTTGCGCATGACCATAAAAATTGATTGATAAAATTAGATTTCCAACAGTTGCAAGACTTGCATGCAGTTATTTGTACATGCAACTTTGATGTCTTCAGAGCCTGCATTAACATCATTTATCATCATTGTTAAGAAAATTATCAAAGAAAAAGCAAAACTTTACCTTACAGCACAGCCATCACAATTATCGCATTGCAACTAGTTTTCCAAAACTGTTTGCGAAAAAGACATCAAACTCTACTGTTTGTGCATTTTCCAGATTTTTCAATGACTTAATGGAAAAGGGTCAGGTAAGAATATTGAGAAAAATGATTTGAGAACCATTAGCAAAAAAACGCACATCCACTACCCAACTCATACTTTAATTAGCCCATTGCACTAACCGATGTTTTAAATCAAAATTGATCCTACCCCCTCTGTGTATTGTTCTGATATCTTAATTGTCAAACCTGTCACAACAGTATGGTCTTCATCTGTACCAGTTCTCAGGTGAGCGCTTTGGGCCATCATGGCCCTCTTGTTTTTCAATTTGGCCTGGTGACCTTGTTTTTTGACCCGACACCTCTGTGTATTGTTCTGATACCTTAATTTTCAAACCTGTCACAACAGTATGGTCTTCATTTGTACCAGTTCTCAGGTGAGCGCTTTGGGCCATCATGGCCCTCTTGTTTTTCAATTTGGCCTGGTGACCTTGTTTTTGACCCCATGTGACCTGGTTTCGAAAGTGTCCCAGATATTATTTGTACACATGTTCTGAGCAAGTTTCATGATGAATGGGCTCTAAATGTGGCATCTAGAGTATTCACAAGCTTTTTTTCAATTTGTCCTGGTGACCTAGTTTTTGACCCGACATGAGCTTGTTCCGAACTCGTCCGAGATATCATTGAAACAAATGTTCTGAGCAAGTTTCAAGAATATTGGGCAAAACATGTGACTTATAGAGTGTTCACAAGCTTTTTCTTTAATTTGCCCAAGTGACCTAGTTTTCGACCCCACAAGACCCAGTTTTGAACTTGTCCGAGATATTATTGAAACAAATGTTCTGAGAATGTTTCAAGAAGATTGGGTAAAATTAATGACTTCAAGAGTGTTTACAAGCTTTTCCTATAGCCATATAAGGAAAACCGCTCCCCCATGGCCATTTTTTTTTAACGGACCGGAACCATTTTCGAACTCGGCTGAGATATCATAAGAACAAAGAATCTGAGCAAGTTTCATGTTGATTGGGCAAGACATGTGACTTCTCGAGTATTCACAAGTTTTTCCTAAAGCCATATAAGGAAAACTGCCCCCCCCCCCCTGGCGGCCATGTTTTTCAATTGACCGGAACCATTTTCTAACTCGGTCGAGATATCATAAGAACAAAGGTTCTGAGCAAGTTTTATGTTGATTGGGCAAAAAATGTGACTTCTAGAGTGTTCACAACCTTTTCCTATAGCCATATAAGGAAAACTGCCTCCCACCCCTGGCGGCCATGTTTTTCAACGGACCGGAACTATTTTCCAACTCAGCCGAGATATCATAAGAACAAAGGATCTAAGCAAGTTCCATGTTGATTGGGCAAAACATGTGACTTCTAGAGTATTCACAAGCTTTTCCTATTGCCCTATACGGAAAACTGCCCCGACCCCTGGCGGCCATGTTTTTCAATTGACCATAACCATTTTATAACTCCATAGAGATATCATAAGAACAAAGGTTCTGAGCAAGTTTTAGGTCGATTGGGTAAAAAATGTGACTTCTAGAGTGTTCACAAGCTTTTTCTATAGCCATATGAGGAAAACTCCCCCACCCCCTGGCGGCCATGTTTTTCAAAGGACTGGAACCATTTTCGAACTCAGCCGAGATATCATTAGAACAAATGTTCTGTGCAAGCTTCATGTTGACTGGGCAATAAATGTGACTTCTAGAGTGTCCAGAAGCTTTTTCTTCAATTTGACCTAGTGACCTAGTTTTTTACCCCACATGACCCAGTTTCGAACTCGGCCGAGATCATTGGGACAAATGTTCTGACCTAGTTTGATGAAGATTGGCCAAAAAATGTGGCCTCTAGTGTTCACAAGGTAAATGTTAACGATGCACGAAGGATGACGGACAAAAGTCGATCAAAAAGCACGTTGTGAGCTAGCAAGGGCAGTACTGTACATTGATATTGTAGATATGTTTATGTAACTTGCATTGCTTCTCTTCACCCTATATATATGTTATTTTATGATGTAACACCTTGTTTGTATTTTAATGTTGCCTCCCAAGTCACCAGGATACATTATACACTATATAAGACGGGCAGACAACTATCCCAGAGGCTCAACCATGTTCCCTACTTGTATACAACATTGTCTGGGTAGTTTGTGTAGCCGACAGCGTTGGCTCCTCGCAGCAGCATCTGAAAGGGGATGTTTGGGATGAGCTTCCTCAAGGTCTCCAGTCTTTCCCATGGACACTCATGCAAGAAACGCAGGGCTACATCAAAAGTGGCACCTGTAAAACATAATTTGCATATACAACTGCTTCAGTTTGTTGATTTGTTCATAAAATTTTTTGTAATGTTGGTAACTGTTCCATTGTTTATAAAATTATCATTTATAAAACTGATATATACCAGCAAAGAAACTGAATATTTATGTTATGTCATATAAGTAGGAATAGTAAAACAGTATTTCACCAATAGATACCGTTTATTGTGTTTTCAATAGAATAGTCCCATGTGACAGAGATATCAGCGTCCCATGTGACAGAGATATCAGCGTCCCATGTGACAGAGATATCAGCGTCCCATGTGACAGAGATATCAGCGCTCAAATTTAGCACTCTCAAACTTGCAATATGCATGTAAAAAATCAGTTTTGCTAGTAATTTGTTCTGCTGCTTGCCAAAAAAATGAGTGAAAAATATATAAATGTAACAGTAAGAATCATCATAATACATTGTAATCCTACTTTTACACAATTCTCTCACCTGTTGCAAAGGGAGATAACTAGGAAGGGAGCAGGCAAAAACAGCACAGAGTTATACTGGTCAAATGATAAACTGTCCTCAAAAATTCCAACTGGACACACATTTTGGTTAAACTAGTCACACCTAAAAAAAAATCTTAAATAATTTGATGTTTTTGTGTATTATTTTGTTAAAATTTAAATTTTAAGTTCAATACATGAAACTGGAAAAAGTGAACAAAGTGTAACAGTTATTGATTGTATAAACGTTTAATATGAAATATTTTTGGTTGCCAACACATATTTCAACACTGGCATGAGTATATCGTGAACACAATTATAAAACTCACAAACTGAGCCAACAACTAATTTGAAAATATCAATTTGAATTTTGGGTCACCGTCTGGTTTGTCAATGATATGGGCCATATATGACTTTGACCGCCATTCAATTGGGCCGTCCTGACCCTACTTTCCTTAGGTAAAATTGTAACTCGAGTTTAAACAAAAATGTTGATTTCGTTTTTGCATGCTTTCAAACTCAGATTAAAGTAAATAATACACATTTTAACAAAATTAGGGCATTTAGTTGATTTTGCGATTAATAAACAAAATAGTGAGAAGAAATTTATTTTTGCCAGTTGAAATGTAAGTCACTCGCAAATATGTGCTAGTGGCCAAAAAAGTTAAATTGGAGCCGTGGAGATATGGAGAATAACAGGTAAGTGTCAGAGGCCGTCTAGTCACTAGTCATATGTAAGTGTCAGAGGCCGTCTAGTCACTAGTCATACATAAGTGTCAGAGGCCGTCTAGTCACTAGTCATACGCAATCACATCAGACAATGTAAGTGTCAGAGGCCGTCTAGTCACTAGTCATACACAATCACATCAGACAATATAAGTGTCAGAGGCCGTCTAGTCACTAATCATACGCAATCACATCAGACAATGTAAATAACTATTAAATGGTTATACCTTAGTCAAAAAAATAACAAAACCTTATTTCACATTATGCAGTCATCAAAGCAGTGAATTATTGCACAGACATATCCAAAGTGATGAGAAATAAGAGGATAAGGGAATATTAATATTTTCTTTATTTAAACACGAATATCAGTAAAACTGATGGATGCTCCCCAATGCGCTGTGTCAAGCAACATAAATGCAATGAGAAGGGCAGAGATATTAAAATGACTAAAAATCACTAGAACTGCGGACCAAATCTGTCATCAAAACATTATGTGAGCATGCCACAAAAATACCATATGAACATGGAGATGAAGCAAAATTGTAAAAAAAAATCAAAGGTGAAATGAATCAAAGTGATGGATCATTACTTTAATATTGTTATTTCATCCTAGTTATTTAATTTTCCATCAAGTACCAATGAATTTCATACAGTAGTTCCAGAGATATATTCAGGCACAACACAATTGAAATCTTCAAAGTCCTATGACTCCAAGACATTAGGGCCAAAGTAGCCCTGGGTCGCTCCCCTGAGTATAATGAATCATAATGGTTTATAAAACTTTTAAAGCATGCTCCGAGGTGAAGTAAGTGTTGACAACTGACGTCAAGGATAGTCCACTGACAACCATGTTTTTAGCGTATCCAAATAATTTGAAGGAAATTTTCTGTTCAATCATTTCAAAATCAAAATAGTGGTAACTTCATACATGCCAAAAATTTTGTTTATCCTTTCCGGTACTCTGCCTGCAAATTTCCGAGATTTTTTACTGATTTTCTAGGACATGTGCATGCGTTAATTATTTTTCCAGATAAGCGTTCTTATTTGGCGGGAAAATCGTTTTGGCCGGAAATTGGGGCCTGTGTTCATGTATTTATTCAAATCCAAGGCTATGTACTTATTATCATGAAAAAAAGTTTTATTGTTATAAATATAAAAATATTCATTAAAATGCCGAAGGTCGCAAAGTTACTGCACTACGAAACTTTTATACAAAAAGTAAAGATTTCAAAGTTCTTTCACTATGAAGTTTTTATTGCCAGCTGACACGTCTATATTTAGCAAAGCACATGGTCGGTACAAGCACGCTTTCCATGCGTGGAACGTGATGTCGTTGGTGCCAGCTGCATTTTGTGTTCTTTTCTAGCAAAACACGGGTTTTACATGGCATGACAAAAATTTGTGGTAACGACTATTTTACCGAAATTTAAAGAAAAATAATTTAAAACAATGCCTTATTTTGTAAAAACTAACTGTGGATATTGTGGAAATGCAGTGCCCGTCCCGGAACGAAAAATTGCTTTACTTATGGTCGGGATTATAAGTACTCTTTCGTTATCAACTGATGCATGTATACATTTACTAATGCGTGTATTAATGTGTATTATGCCAAGTGGTCGATCGTTCACAGAATAGGTAAACTGAAATAACTCCGCGATTTAATTGGCTAATATATATTTTTCTGTGGAAATGAAGCTCCGCCTTCAGGGTGGATTAACTCGGCGACTGATTGCTGCTTAAGAATGCAGTCGATTAGAGTGAAAGCGAGACAAGAGCTGTAAATTGTTTGTTTATGACACGTGCCTAATTGGGTAGCCATTGCCTTGGGAACATATTAGGGGATTAGTGGTCTGTCAAACGTTCACTAATAGAGATGTGCACAGTTTTAATGATTTACGGGACATATGAATAAATTCTGGGACCGCGGGACAGGCACTGCATTCCCGGGACAATCCCGGATGATCCGGGACATATGGTATGCATTGGTTATATAATATTTGCAAAGTTTGCATTAAAGCCATTTTAGGAAAACTGCTCACCTTGCAGTGATGTATTTAGTTGTTGATTTTTTGAATCATAATAAATTGAAGGAATTTGGTAGAGGGTCACGAAAGGAACAATTCTGTGAAATTAATTCGAAAGCCACCTTGGTCTCTGACAAGAAGAGTTTCAACGTTTTCAATATATATATATATTCCCATATAAGGAACAAGGGCCCACCCAATGGCAGCAATGTTTTTTTAAGGAATAAAATAATTTGAAGTTTTTGGTAGAGGACCATCCAAGCAAAATTTCTGTAATTTTTTTTCGAAATCAAACCAGTTGTTTCTTAAAAGAGATTTTAAAGTTTTCAATAAAGCCATATAAGGAAAAAAGCACCACCCCCTGCGGACTATGTCTTTTAACGTATCAAAATAATTGGAAATATTTTGGTAGAGGACCAACCAAGAAATATTTCACTGAAATTATTTCAAAATCCAACCACTTATTTAAGAAACAAAATTTTAAAAGTTTTCAAAATAGCCATAAAAGGAAAAAGGCCCAGCCCCCTGGGGGCCATGTTTTTTAATGTATCAAAAAGTATTTTGACAGAGGGTCACCCAAGGAACATTTCTGAGAAATTATTTCAAAATCCAACAAGTAATTACTGACAAGAAGATTTTTGAAGTTTTCAAAATAGCCATATAAGGAAAAAGCCTCCCCGCCTCCCCCACCCAATCTCTGGGGCTGTTGTATATAGCGCGCTTTTACGCACATCGCGTCATAAGGTTTCATTCATGACGTGACTCCCGCGTTCTTGTATATTGTTATGTTGACGTCAGTTATTAAAATGTATCGAACCTGGGACAACGTATTATCAGTTTCAACCACATATAATCAAAGGGGCCATGTTTTAAATGTATCAAAATAATTTGAAGTATTTTGCTAGAGGGTCACCCATGGAACATTTCTCTGAAATTTGATCGTTATGTATATATAAAACCTCCAAAACAAAGAAATACACAACCTGGTATGGTATGGAAACTCAAACACGGGTTGTATGGACTGAAAGATGGGGCAAGACAATTTTATTTTTAAGTGTAAGAGAAACACTTGCTGAACTTGGGTTTGTAGAATGTGAGTTTGACCAAGCAGTGTTTTGTCTGACTAAAACTCCGCGAATAGGATGTGTCGCCTGACTCTGGATAGCTTACATGAATCCAAATGAAGAAGTACTTAAGGTTAATGCTCAAAATTTTTTAAACAGATTAATCTTCAAAAGCACTGCACTCTGGCTAATTGCAAAGAAAAGACTAATTAAAACCAAAAATGAGACACAAAATTAAGTATGAAAATTTACAAAGGGCAACAACTCCGAAAGTATGAGGTGCAGAGTAATGGTTCTTGTGCACTGCACTTCTCCTAAAGGAGATCTATCTGCCTATGAAGTTTCAAATTGATAGCTTTCATAGTTTTAAGAGTTATGCTCCAAAAAAAAATAAGTATAAAAGTAAACAAAGGGCAATAACTCCAAAAGTATCTGATGCAGAGTAACGGTTCTTGTGCACTGTACTTCTCCTTAATGAGATCTATCTACCTATAAAGTTTCAAGTTGATAGCTTGCATAGTCTTAAAGTTTTGATCCGGACAAAAATTAAGTATGAAAATAAAGAAAGGGCAATAACTCCAAAAGTATGAGGTGCAGCTGTAGTGGCCATTTTGTGCAGTGAGGCTGAACCATTTGAATAAGTTTGGTAGAGGACCACAAACGAACATTGGTGTGAAACTATTTGAAAATCTAGCCATAGGTCTAGAAGAAATTGGCGTTTAGACGTATTCCTATTTTTAGCTCTGGCGGCCATATTGTGCAGTGAAGCGGAACCATTTTCACAGGTTTAGTAGAGGACCATCAAGGAACATTTCTGTAAAGTTTCATGAAGATTGACCACGAACTTTTGAAAATATGACAGAAATACGAAATTTTAATGCAAATTGTTAACATCGCAACGCAAGCCCGCCCAACCGACCGGTTCTGCTAATCTATAAGCCGAGATTTTTCGTTGAAAAATTGAGCTAATAAACCATGTGACCCCTGGGGCGTGGTCAGTTTTGACCCCAGGGGCATCATTTGCACAATCTTTGTAGAGGAGCAGTATACAATGTTTCGATATAAGATGTTTATGTATGAAGTTTCATTAAAATATCTAAATGTGTTCTCAAGCTATTGAGCGGAAACCATTTTTTATCTTTCGTAACGGTGACCTCGACCTTGACCCCACCCACCCTACATGCAATACCAAGCGAGGTTTCGATATAAGGTATCTATTAAGTTTTATTAAAATATCTCAAGGCATTCTCAAGTTATTGAGCAAAAACCGTTTTTTCGATTTTAAGTAACAGTGACCTTGACCCCCCACCCTATATGCAATATAAAGCGAGGTCTCAATATAAGGTACCCATGTATTAAGTTTTCATTAAAATATCTGAATGCGTTCTCAAGTTATTGAGCGGAAACCGTTTTTCTATTTTTAGTAACAGTTACCTTGAAGCCGACCAACCCATATGCAATCCCAAGCGAGGTCTCGATATAAGGTATCTATGTATTAAGTTTCATTAAAGTTATTGAGCGGAAACTGTTTTTCTATTTTTAGTAACAATGACCTTGACCCCACCCACCCCATATGCAATCCCAAATGAGGTCTTGATATAAAGTATCAATGTATTAAGTGTTATTGAAATACCTCAATACATTCTCAAGTTAATGAGCGGAAACGGTTTTTCTATTTTTAGTAACAGTGACCTTGACCTTGATCCCACCCACCCCAAGTACAATGCCTAGCGACGTCTCGCTATAAGGTATCTATGTTTGAAGTTTCATAACAATAGCTTAAACCGTTCTCGAGTTAGAGAGCGGAAACGAAAAGTAGAGAAACTAGCTTACCGAAAAACTTGAACTTGTCCATATAGCTTATATGTAAAATGTCCAAGAAAATGAAATAGCCAGTGACTGATTTATGACAATATAGTTTGCTTCAGTTGAGTAATCAGTTATATTAACAATTACTTTAGAAATTTAATTGCATGGATAAATGTCTACGGTTGAGGCATAGTTCTGAGTTATTGTAAATGTACTGGCGCAGTGCCTAAATCTGCCACTCGCCTGAATCTGCCACCCCATCCGAATAAGCCTTTTTTACCTGCCATTTCTATTTTGTTGATCACGATAAATCAGATATTTTCCCTTAACAATGCTGACGAGTTTTCATCTTGATTTGTGCATAAATTAATATTTGATCCAATTATTGTGTACATAACCCCTAAATGCAAACAAACTGCATGCGGGAATCTATTTCATACTGCGCATGCGCAATTCTAAGACCCATATAGTGTCCATGATAAAATTTAATGATTGTGTTTTAATATTTTGTCCATGTGAACATGTGCAGCATAACAATAACCATTATTCATTGGCATTATATACAATAAAATGCGGAAAAATGCATATTAAGAGTGCAATTGTCTCGCTACTAAAAACCCTCATTACATGAATTTGTCCAACGTGCATGCAGGTCCTCAGTTTCAGAGCTATTTTTAGAAATACAAATGAGTATTTAAAGAAACATTGTATTAACAACAGACGACGAGGTGCTTAATATAGAAAATTAAATAAGAACAATAGTCAAATGTGGAATAATAATGTAACGGTCCCTGATCTACGATTTTCACCAAGCAACATCGGAATCCGTGTTGTTGTTTTTTAAACACTAGAAAATGAACCTTAAACAAACTAAAGTGGCAGTTTTGTCAATAGAAGTCAAAAGTTGCTTTAAAAACAGTATTCATAAAAAAATATTATTTTCGAGCAATTTTAACATTTTAAAGAGGGGTGGCGGATTTAGGAACTCCCACGCTCATTTTTTACACTCTTAAGGGCTTAAATCTCATTTTTATTATTATTTTTTCCTTTGCCAAGTATTTTAAATTTAACCAAAACAGGCCTGCAAATGCACAGTAAACCTACCTTGATTTATGTCAATCTGTAAACAACTTTTAAAAATATCGTAAAAATATCCCTCAAATGTGGCAGATTTAGGCACTGCGCCAGTACAATTCTTTACATTACTAAACAAGAGGGCCCTAGGACGCTCACCTGAGACTTTGTAACCCAATTGGAATTTGCATCCCCGAGGCGTGGCTTATTTTTATCGCAGGAGCATAATATGAACAATCTTGAACAACCTCTGGGCCTTGCAGTTTCAGGTAAAGATTTTTAAAGTAACTTTGCTATTTAAGTCTATATAAACCATGTGACCCCTGGGGTGTGGTCAGTTTTGACCCATGGGGCATAATTTTAACAATCTTTTGTAGAGGAACACTTGAGGATGTTACATACCTAATACAAAAACATCTGGGCCTTGCAGTTTCAGTGGAGAAGATTTTTAAAGACATTTTGCAAATAAAGTTGATATAAAACATGTGACCCCTGGGGCATTACCAGCTTTAAAGTAACCTTGCTATTTAAGTCTATAAAAAGCATGTGACCCCTCGGGGTGCCACCAGTTTTGACCCCAGGGGCATAATTTGAACAATCTTTGTAGAGGACTACTACTGTAAAATCATTATTATTCGTGGGACACTAATTTTCGTGGATTTTGTGGATAGACAAAACCATGAATTCAAGTGCCCGACGAATAAATGACGCATCTAATACCAACCAGCAAGTCCACTTCTTAAGCTGACTATGAGCAATTAATACATCTATGTTCAGAGCATATCGTGTGTGCAATAATGAATAATAAATTAAATATTTACCATATAAGAATATCTTTTAATCCAACTGAATCCATTGTTAAGGAAATCTAAAGTATTTTAACATAACAGATAACGTATAAAACCATACGCATATTTTTAACCTAAAGTTCATCAATCACAATTTGGAGAGCGATATACATGTCAACAGTCCTCTGCAGAAATACAGTTCTTCAGTCCAGTTAGAATAAGTTCATAAGGTCACAATACACTAAATAAATAAGTGATGTAGGGCTGTACTCTCTAAATAAATCAACAAGTTTAACTCAAAGACATGACTTGTTTTTAGGTTTAGACACTTGCTTTGATATTCCTTTTTGGAGATGTCGGTAGGGTAAGCATTGGTATGCACAAATAAATCACTGATATGTTTTAAGATTGGAGACTACAGTATGACACTTGCGCTGAGGCGGGTTACATTCAACTAGAATGTAGCCGCTAAAAAGATGTTGTTAAACAGTCAACTTTGTTTAGTGTCAAGTTCTTTCTTACATAACACATGACATACCCTTTTTATTGCTTAAATCAATTCAGCTTAGAATGCTCTTTAAGAAACGGTATGGTTATGAGGGTCCCTATATGCAAAATGTTGCATTTATTTTTGGTCAAAGTTATCGCTTTTACATTAAATTACATAAGGATTGCAATAAGTATATTGTAACCTAAACACAAAACAGGCAGCGGCACTAAAGGGGCAATGTGTACATAAAAACACCATGTTACTGTGTGGTTTTATTGGCTGTAATAAGTTTCATGGAAAACATGCAATAAATATCGTGATTTTAATATGCATTACGATTTTTACCGCGAAAACCGCTTTTTCAAGTAAAAAAAAGAAAAACAGTACGGAAACCCGTCTTGTGCATCTTGCAGCACACTAAATCATGCTAAAACCAAAAATGAACACGTTTTATACAATATTTATCTCTAGTGCATTAAAGTATGTAAACATATGCTAGTATTTTGACTGATTTCGATGAATTAAGTACACACTTTGACTCAGGCAACCCATATAATCAAAGCACTGATTGCTTATCAGGCATCATTCTCAAATGCGTTTTCAAGCATTTCTACTTTGTGGATCGGTCTGAAATTTTGCATGCACATCAGAAATATGTTAATAATGATGTAGAATTGTTGTTTTTTCGCAATATCAAAACTTTAAGTTGTCTTATAGGTCACAATACACTAAATAAATAAGTGATGTTGGGCTGTACTCTCTAAATAAATCAACAAGTTTAACTCGAAGACATGTTTTTAAGTTTAGACACTTACTTTGATATTCTTTTTTGGAGATGTTGGTAGGGTAAGCATTGGTATGCACAAATAATTCACTGATATGTTTTAAGATTGGAGACTACAGTATGACACTTGCGCTGAGGCGGGTGATACAACAGTCAAATTTGTTTAGTGTCAAGTTCTTTCTTACATAACACATGGCATACCCTTTTTATTGCTTAAATCAATTCAGCTTAGAATGCTCTTTAAAAAAAGGTATGGTTATGAGGGTCCCTATATGCAAAATGTTGTATTTATTCTTGGTCAAAGTTATCGCTTATACATTAAATTACATAAGGATTGGAATTAGTATATTGTTACCATAACACAATTTTAAAAATGCCAATTATATACTCTTTTAAGTGGGTATATACAGTAGTGTCTGGGAAAGTGCATTGAAGTGTGAAATCACTGGGGTCTGCCTAATCCCCTTTGACAGGTCTTGATGTAGACAATAACCGGTTTCAGCCAGTTTAATTAGCAATATTCTTCACAGGAAAATCATGGGATTTGTCTGCATGTGTATTGATTTTATTGCTGGCTGACTGTCTAGCTGGGGCCAAACAAATGATTTTAATTGGTACATGTTCAAAAACTGCCGTTACATCTCTAATTACATCTTTTGGTGACCATGATAACGTAATCCAGACTTAACGACGGACTTGCAAGTAGTGATGTCAAACTGTGGATGCAGGGCTCTCATTAACTTTTGAAATCTGGAATTTTGAACTTCCTAGCCTCTGATTTTGGAAGTTTTGCTCATAATATTTGGAAGTTTTGACAGTATTGCGTGACATAAGTCCTGAGCATTTCAGAAATGTAATAAAGTATAAAATTCAAAGTTTGTTTAAGGTCATTTCTTGTTCATCATGTGTTATAATATGCCAATTTATTCAGTTACAGAGGTATACATTGAGATGAACCACTTTAATTTATTTTCTAACTTGTTCATCCTTACATGATGAAACTTCCATGGCTGCAATTTTGCAAGTCCTGTTACAAAAACTGGGAGTAAATTACTCCTAAACTTCCCTTAATGCAAGCCCTGGTGGATGTTTTTTTTTCTTCAAAATTGTCGTTTTTAAAGAAACCACGAAAATTCATACTGACAAATTTATATACGTTTACAATATATGATGCTACATACCAAATAAGAAACCTCTGGGCCTTGCGGTTTCAGAGAAGAAGATTTTAAAAGACATTTTGCTATATAAATTTATATAAACCATGTGACACCCTGGGCGTGGCTAGTTTTGACCCCAGGGGCATAATTTGAAAATTCTTTATAGAGGACAACTTGAGGATGTAACATACCAAATATGAAACCTCTGAGCCTTGTGGTTTCAGAAGAGAAGATTTTTAAAGTCATTTTGCTACCCAGGAGTGTGGCCTGTTTTGACCCCAGGGGCATAATTTGAACAAACTTTGTAAAGGACCACTAAAGGATGTTACATACCAAATATGAAACCTCTGCGCCTTGCGGTTTCAGAGGAGATTTGAACAATTTTTGTAGAGGACCACTATAGGATGTTACATACCAAATATGGAACCTCTGGGCCTTGTGGTTTCAGAGGAGGAGATTTTTAAAGTCATTTTTCTATATATTCTATTTAAACGATGTGACCCCCAGGGCGTGGCCCATTTTGGCCCCTGGGGCATAATTTGAACAATCTTTGTAGAGGACCTCTAGAGGATGTCATATATCAAATATAAAACTCCACTGAAAAAAGTGCACCAAAATACCCCGGTTCACATGTTGATTAATACTTATATAAAGTTTCATCACTCTAGCAGTAATACTTTTTGAGTAACACGCAACACAAGTCAAAAAATGTCATAAGTCCGCTGATATTGGAAAAAAAATGCACAAAAATACCCAGGTGCACAAGTTCACATGATGATTTATATGTTTGTAAAGTTTCATCACTCTAGCAGCAATACTTTTTGAGTCACGCGCAACACAAGTCCAAAAATGTCATTTTTTGCTAAAAAAAGGGCCATAAATCTGCTGATGTCAGAAAAAACTGCACCAAAATACCCAGGTGCACAAGCCCCGATGCCGATAAATATGCTTATAAAGTTTCATCACTCTAGCAGTTATACTTTTTGAGTTAATAAGCAACACTAAAATCTGACGGATGGACGGACGGACAAGGGCAAATCTATATGCCCCCACCCCTTTAAAGTGGGGGCATAAAAAAAGAAAGTTTAATTACTGGTAATGTTATAATATTTCTAATTAATGTAAGGGACACAACTCTGTCTGTACTGTATGCATTTGCATGTAAGAGTTATCTGTAATGGGAGCTTTTCAGTGTTAAGGTCAAATTACACCAAAACGGAAGTCACATCCTCAGGGTTACATGCTGTCAGTTAGATAATAAACACATAGGGTTCAGTGTATAATGCATATGATTTTTAAAATACAGTTTAAATGATATGTTTTGGTATAAATTTAAAGGTATATATGTAAGAAATAAGAAAAAAAGACAGTTTTAGGCACTACTATATCTTAAATGGTTCCCAGCGTCATAACTTTTGGCCCATGTATTCATGCACAAAATGGCAGGGCCCATGCCTGTCAAAACCGGTGTGTTGATTCTAAGGTAAATATTTTCAGTTGCAACGTATAGAAATTTTTGACATGCTGTTTTTTCAAAAGGTTATGGCCTTATCTTTTCAACAATGTATGGTGATATATTGGGAAGTCGCTTGGTTGTGGTGAAAATTGAGATCAAACATTGAATATTTTATATGTAACAATGAAGGAATTTATTTGCGCATGTGTAACCTTAACATGCACATGTAGTAAATAAAGTCTGATCAGTTTTTAGAGTGTATTTCTTAGAATTAACACCTTCCCTCGGTAATGAAGCTTCCCATGAAGTTTTGTTGAATTCTGTCAAGTAGTTGCTGAGATAAAGCCCGGTCAAGAACTGTGCACCAAGCTTCGCATGAAGTTTTGTTGAATTCCGGCCTTTAATTGCTGAGATATAGCCCAGACAAGAATTTGTCACTTTAGTTGATGCATTGTGCACTATAAACTAATTCCAGAAATCTTATAAGTTTCATAACTCTCAGAAAATTCATTGAAGCAGAACATCCTGGTAACACCTCCTCTACGTAATTAAGTTTCACATAAAATTTTGTTGAATTCTGGCCAGTATTTGCTGAGAAATAGCCAGAACAACAAAGTCTAGAACTGTGTATTATATACTTATCTCAGAAATCTTCAAATTCCCATAACTCTAAGAACAAGAGGGCCATGATGGCCCAAAGCGCTCACCTGAGAACTGGTACAGGTGAATCCATACTGTTGTGACAGGTTTGAAAATTAAGGTATCTGAACAATACGCAGAGGTGGATAGGATCCATTTTGATTTAAAATATCGGTTAGTGCAATGGACTAACTAAAGTATGAGTTGGGTAGTGGATGTGCAGTTTTTTTGTTAATGGTTCTAAAATCATTTTTCTCAATATTCTTACCTGACCCTTTTTCATTAAGTCATTGACAATTCTGGAAAATGCAGAAACAGTAGATTTTGATGTCTTTTTCGCAAACAGTTTTGGAGAATTAGACGTTTTCGATAATTGCGATGGCTGTGCTATAAGGTCAACTTTTGCCTTTTCTTTGATAATTTTCTGTCCAATAATGATAAATGATGTTAATGCAGGCTCTGAAGACATCAATGTTGCATGTACAAATAACTGCATGCAAGTCTTGCAAATTTTGGAAATAAAATTTTATCAATCAATTTTTATTTATTATTATTATTATTTTTTTCTGTAAACCTTTATTTGCCTCGTCCATTGGTATGTGCAGGTCGAGGCCATCCTGCAAGCATACCTCACAATAAGTTGTTAGTAAACATGTATTGTATCATTAGCAACTTAGTAATATATAGTTCACAAAGCAGGAATAGTGTACATGAGTAATCCTAGTTTGAAGCCACTGACAACACTGTATTATGTGAAGTTAGAACAAGACATCGAACATAGAATGGACATGATTTTTGTTCTTATTCACATAAAACTGTGCATTTCATGTAATTGTACGTTTGTTATATTTTGTAAATACTTTTGGTATAATTAGCATTTTTCCATGACTTATTCATTAAAACTGATGGTGTCTTTGATCATTTTTACTGTATTTATAAACTGTGTAAATGCGCGCATGGACACAGTTTCATTTTTTGTGTGAAATTTTGTAAATCCATACAAGTAGTTTTGTGGTCAAATTAATTTTATTGATGCAGTTATATATGCAGGTGTCTACTGCACTAATTACTCTGCAGAATTCTTAAATTACAAATGGTAAACTGCATATAAAACATTGCTGTAATAAAACAGTTGATTCTACTTTTGACGTCTTATTCCAACTTCACACTAGAATTGTCATATGAGTGACGGATATACCCCCACAATATGGCCTTGTCACAAAGCTATGGCATCCATTCGAAAGAAATGGAAAGAGAGAATGCTTTTATTTGTGAATGGTCAACAGTGTATTTGGAAAAATTTAATTTCAATAGGAGGCATAACTCTGTCAACATTTAGTAGTTTGTAACGGAAGTTGAACTTGATCTGTATTTTATGATGTTACACCTATTTACCAAAAATAATTTTAGTATGTGAAGCCTTTCATGTGTTATTGTCCATGTTTTTCGGGAATTTATTTCAAAAAGGGGGGCCATAACTGTCAAAATTTAGTGGTTTGTAACCAAAGTCGAACTTGACCCATATTTTATGATGCTAAACATGTACACCAAGAATTATTTTAATACGTCAAGCCATTTTTGAGTTATCGTCCGGAAATCATGTTTTTAGGGAATTTTAAGTCGGAAAGGGGCCATAACTCTGTCAAAATTTAGTGGTTTGTAACCAACATCGAACTTGACCTGTATTACACATGATGTTACACATGTGTACCAAAAATTATTTGAATATGTCAAGCCTCTCTTGAGTTATCATCTGGAAACCAAATACCAACAGACCGACGGACCGACAAGCTCACTAAACTTCGATTGTGGGGGTATAATAATTGTGTGTTATATCCATTATATATCTTACCCCACTGTCATAGAGGGATTTTATAAATATTGGTTTTTCACCAATTAAGATATTATCATTATGAAAGAGAGGAATTGCTAGCAATTCATTACACTTACTGGGATCATGAACATTCATAAAATCATAATACGCATTTAGGACATCTTTCCAAAAAATATTATCACACAACTGAATAAGTTTCTTTACATAGTTATTACCAAAACTGAATAGCATAGTACACACAATATACTGACAAACCCTTCTCAAAAAAGTGTATTTAATACGCATTTAATGCGTATTAAATGCTGCGGTATTGGCACCATATTTTGTCTGCATTTAATGCGAATTTAATACACTTGAAAATGCAAAAAAAAAAAATTCTGCATTTTTCCTGCATTAACACACTCAAGTGCATTTAAAGTGTATTTTTCTCCTTGAAAAATACACTATATCTATTAAAGTGTATTTTAGGTGTATTTGCTAGTGCATTAATACACTTTTTTTGTAAAAAATGCATAAAAAGTACATAAAAAATACACTAAGTGTACTAAAAGTGTATTGAATGCGCATTAACGCAGAAAAAATACGGTGCCAATACCGCAGCGTTTAATACGCATTAAATGCATATTAAATACACTTTTTCGAGAAGGGAGGTAAATGTTTAAACATTTCTTATCACTATCAGTCAACAATCATCTAAGCCAAGAAAGCTTTAAAGATTTCATGTAATTCGATATTTATCATCTTTAAACCACCATCACAATAATCATTTGTTACAGTTTTGTTCTTGATTTTTGCTGGCCTTTGCCAAACAAAATCTAAAAATATATTATTGAGCTGTTTAATTATCATATCATCAGGGTTAGGTAAAGAAGTGAACAGTTGTGTCAATAGAAGTAACAAAAGTGATTTTACTACTGTAATTCTATCTATAGGAGTAAGTTCTCTTCTTTTCCATTAGCTAATACAATTAGATATTTTATTATTTGTTTCACGAAAATTTAGTCTAATAATTTTTGGTAAATCAACATAAAATGTTATACCTAATAAAGTGAATGTAGTATTGCCCCAGATAAGTTTCCACTTTGTTTTTATCGAACGAGTACTGTATTTCATGGACCCGCTCCTGATAATTTGCGTCTTTTCAAAGTTAACCTTTAAAGCTGATATCAGAGAAAAACAGTGTAAAATATTCAATGTGCTATTAAGTGATTCTTCAGATCCATCTAGAAGCAAGGATGTATCATCAGGAAATTGTGATATCTTAAACTCAGTATCATTTATAAAAATTCCTTTAATGTCCTTATTATTCCTAATTTTAAAGCTAGTATTTCCGCACAGAGGATAAAAATATAAGGACTGATTAGGTCACTTTGACGGCATCCGTGTCCTGTTGTAATTAAATTTGATAAAAATCCATTCAGTTGGACAGTTGTCTCAGCATTATTTAAAAATATTGAGATCCATTTTCTAAAAGTTGGTCCAAAGTTTAAAAAGGCCAGTGTTTTATCAATAAAATCCAAAGAGACCGTGTCGAACGCTTTTTCAAAGTCAATCGTCGTAAGAATGCCTGGGATTTTATGTATGTCCGTATAATTATGAATGTCATAGATAAGACGTATATTTTCGCCAATAAATCTACCTTTTATAAAACCTGTCTTATCTTTTGCAATTAAGTATCCAAAATATTTTTTTGTCTGACGGGCTCAGCCTAGGGACAAATTTTAGGGAGAAGTCACTTCTCCCTCAGTTCAGTATAGGGAGAAGTGAAGCCACTTCAAGGAGAAGTGTTTTCCAAAAAGCGCTCAACCATAATTTTGCTTGTTATTACCATCCTCAGACCATGTCAATCATAATCATATTACCAAGTCCATCATCATCATCATCTTCAGGTCATTATCATCATCGTATTCTCCATAAATTAATAACAATATATTTTCAAGTTGTATTACATTATTCTAGTTTCCAAGTTTGTTTTCCACGTTTCCATTATAGCAATACACACATCAATTAAGGTTTAAATTTAAATATTTTTTAAATATTTTTTTATCTAAACATTCACAATGCACCATGAAAAATGTTTTTTTGGAATTAAATTTTTTTTTAAATATATATTAATTATATTTTGTTCGTTATTCATTCATTTTTTTAAACAATAAAACACTTCATTAAAATTAACTTGCAATTATTTATCCAATTTGAACAAACAATAAAATCAGTTAAAAACACCAGTCATTAATAATAACACATATTAAATCTAAGAACAAGTGGATTTGTTTACCCTCCTGACTTCGGTTAAAAACCATTGCCTGAGTAAATCTAAGAAGAGTGACCATGTGATGTTATCAATTAGATTGGGCTTTAAAATCTGCAAGCAGTTAGCAACAGCTAATAGCAACTGTTTCCATTTGACTTCAACAAGTCTTTGATGTGACTGCCATGCTGGAGCCATTGTCTAGCAGTTTGTAGCACTAAGTGTGTAACACAATTAGCACCTGGTCAGTGAAAAAAGCATCAATCAATACCACTGTACCTGAACAATGCAAGCACTGTCAATAGAGCATTAATGAATTAGTGTTCTAGAGAAAATGTCAAGGGTGTGAAAAAAATCAGACAGTTGTTTTATTGCCTTGAATAAAACTGATATTTAAATGGGGTGATGAAATACACCTCTTGGAATTAAAATGGAAACTGTGTTACCAGGGAAATTATTGGATATTAACATGAATATTTACATCTAGTATGGATTGGTATGTGTTTTGCGTATCAGGTAATTATGTGCGTTTTTGAACTTTACTTTTATTACGTTCTTTTTTATGGAAGTTGACTTCAAAGCTTTTATGACTGGTGTTTGATTGATAATTATTACTATGCAAAGTTTAAATCAGACGGCGAAGTGGACTTGATGAAATATATGGGCGATGTCAGTAGCTCCAGGGCGACGTTATCGCCCGCGTCGCCTTCACGGTTATGCCCTGGTCTGTTTGCTATAGTACCTGAGGCTAATTTATACACAGTATTTAATAAAGTGATTGGTCTCCAGTTTTTTTTTAAATTGTTGGGGCTTGTTTTTTTTTTGAATGCATATTATAATTCCTTGTTTCTGTGTTACTGACAGTTCACCATTCAGAAATGCCTAATTAAGAGCTACAATTACAAAAATACCAATCTGTTTCCAAAACACTTTAAAAAAGTTTACTGAAAAGCCATCAAATCCAGGACTCATCATTTTTCATGTTTTTTTTTTATGTTTCTGCCACTTCTTGAGATGACAATGGACCTTCAAGTAATTGTGCTTGACTACCTGATAAAAGTGGCGCATCTTTATTGCTTAAGAAAGATTTTAAGTCAATCACACTTTCCGACTCCACTTTTTCATAGACTGTTATAATACAACTCAGCTTCTTTTAAAATACTTGACTGATCATTTATAAGTAATCCATCTTTCTCTAAAAATGGTATAGTTTTACTAGTACAGTGATATTTCAATAAATTACAAAAAACATTTGTTGGCTTTTCACCGCTATCTACCCATCTACCCATCATAAAACCCCTCATTTTTTCGTTTCTTAAGAACTGAAGTTCAGCTTGCAATATACATAAGGTATCTTTATTTTCAGGGGTTAAATTTTGCTCCAAGTTTCTTATATGATTGACCAGCTGTTCTTCTCTAATATATTTATTTTTGTTCTTAAAACTAGCATATGAAATGGTCTTTCCCCTGATTTCCATCAATAGTGTCCAGAAAAAGTTGGTCATTTATACTAAATTGTATATCACTGTTGTCGAATTTATGGAGGTTATTTATACTAAATTGTATATCACTAGTGTCGAGTTTATGGAGGTTATCTAAATTATAAATTGGCAAACAATACTGACGCTTGACTTCCTCTGTCTTTTTATTTATACATTTTAAATATTCTGTATCATGTAATAATGAGTTATTTAACTTCCAAAGACCTTTTCCATGATAAATATTTTCAAAATCGAGAGCTAAAGTGACAATGGAGTGATCAGATCTGTAACTAATTCCAATATCACAATCCTTCACATTTGGTAAAATGTTTTGGCTAACTAGAAAGAAATCTAATCTAGCTTGTTGTATGGGGTTTGTGCATCTCCAGGATTTTTTTTTTTTATTACCATTAAGTTCTCTATAAGGATCACACATACAATTACACCCAATATACTCTAATAAGGAGTTCCTTGCATTTGTATTATTATCCTAGTTTTTGTAGTTAAAATAATCTAGGTCAGTGTCCAGAACTAGATTGAAATCGCCACACCATATAATATTTTCAGTATTTATAGTTTCTATAATTGTGAAGATTTTTTCATAAAAGGAAGGTTGGTCAGTGTTGGGACCATATGTATTTATAAGTATCAATGCTTTGGAGTTAACTGTCATGTCCAAAATAATGTAATTGCCTTGTTCGGCAGTATAAGAGTTATGTATTTTTACATCTAAATTTCTCTAAATAATATTCCAACACCCTTTGCATTTGACTGTCCAAAACTTAGTAGAAGCTCCCCATTCCATTGGGAATACACCTGCTTTTTCATATGAGAAGTAACATGAAGGTCTTGGAGACAGTAAATATCAGCATTTATTTTGTTGTTTTAAATTAATGAAAGACATCATTCTGTCCGTTTATTTAATCATTTAGGCCTCTACAGTTATATGATAAAATTTTAGTACGAGTCACGAGGCAAAGAACAGGAGGGAAGGTATCACTAAGACAACTTTTGATACCTGGAAACCATAACGCTGGGTTTTTATATCAACATATTTTGATACATTTTTGCTAATTACAAAAAGTACAATTGCAGTGCACATAATTATGAGCTAGTTTCTTGTTAAGTTGAAAACAATAACAGAAGACACAAAAAGAAATAAGGAAAAAACAAAAAACTAAAACAAAGGTCAAAAACAAAACGTAACAACCTAAGTTGTTGTTCATGTGTGATACATTCTCATCAAATTAAATTTCCTGCATTGAAACTTTGAAATCAAGTAAAAAAACAACAACCAAAAGCATAGAGTGTATTATGTTATACATTTAAGTAACTTTTTGCAAATTAAATAAATCTACATTTCATACTGCGTGCTAGTCACAGACTGGTTTTATATTGACTCAAAAATGTTCATATCCCCGTAAATAGAACAATTTAGTGAAAAACAGACACAAACAAACTCACACACCCAAAAAACAAACAAACAACAGCCCAAAACACCCTCTAGTTTATGAGAGAACAAAAACACAAGTGTTCACATTTACTTTTTCTTAGCAATAGCATTTAGAAATCTAAAGATAATAGAATGTACTAGACAAAGTGTGAACAAAAACAATATCCATTTGCTTGTTTTTATATTAGCACAAATATACTGTGCAATCACTTGAATTCGCGGGGTACAAATTTCGCGCACTTGCAATCGCGGACATATTTGCGCGGTCTTAAATTCGCGCAACAAAGATTTTGAAAAAAACAACATAAACAAAAAAAAAAAGGTTTTTACAGAAAATATGTGTCAATTATGACATGAAACGAAAAACCATACAGAACGCCAATGAAGGGTCTTATTGTGACTGCTTGTTTGTAGCAATAAACACGTTTACTAGTATTGGTACCGGATTAGGCTCTTCATTGACAACAGTGGTCGCAGATTAAGGCGAGACAATAGATACAATATTTACGTTATGTCAAACTGACACCTTGTTGTTAATTAAGTGCCAATTGAAATATTCTTTTCGGCTCCACATCGCTGTCGCTTATTCTTTACTCAAAAGATCAACTTGTGAAAAGTAACATGTTCATGTTCCTTCTACTCATTGTATCACGAGTGTTCAAAATCATGCCTTTTGCGTAACTGTGTTTTAGAAATACAATTTTGCTGTTATGTGTACAAAATTGTATAAAAAGTAAAGATCTCAATGTACTCTGCGCTACGGTGTTTTTATGGCAATCAATGCACCCATGCTTTCCATGCGGATGATGTTCCGTTGTACATGTCGGCATAATTTTCAAGCGCTCTTTTAGCAGAACAAAGGATTAACATGAAATACATGTGCAGTTTACTGGTAAAATATAATTTGTGTTTACATCACGTGAACAGTAATATTCGGAAAGCCGTTTCTGATTTCGAATTGATTATATGCGATTTGAAATTAATTACAAGTAATCTCTATATTTTTATATACAGATGGAATATTTTACATATGGATATAACACATTATGGATGTTAACAACAATGAAATTGGCAAGTTAATTACGTTTATGTTTTGAGGTCACGAAAATGGGCTAGTGTATATATGTATATTTATTTATACGGACCTTGAGAATCGCGATATAGCGGATCTGCAGTGTATGACCGCATTTAATATAAAAGACAAAAAAAATCATTAATTAACCAGAATGAAGCTGATGAAGACAACATTCAAAAACGTTCATTAAAAGCATTCGCATTGTAACATATAGGAATATCTACGTATATTTACAAAGCTCCTAATGTGTTGCTACACTACGAAATCGGTAAATATTCGCGGTGGTCATAAATTGGCACAACAGTATGCTGTTGTTTGACACAACCAAGTTCAGTTTTTAAATCGAACTGCAAGAAAAAGTAGTATTTGCAATATTTTTTTTTTACAGAATTGAACGATTTTAGAAAAACAACAGAAAACAACAACAACAATTCAACAACATTGGTATCCTGTGACAATCTTGTTATATGCAGTATGAAAAAAAGAACACCAAATTGTTGGCCAGTTATAATTGTAAATATATTGGGGACTTAAGAAATGAACAGCAACATAATATAGACCTCTTATAAAACCAACTCTCAGACAGTTCTAATGCTAAGCACAAATAAAGAAAAATTAAAAAAACTACAGCCACAGTATAAACATAATCAAGAGGGCCAAGATGGCCCTAGGTCGCTCACCTGAGTGTAAAGCATCATAATGGCTTTTAACAAAAAGATTAAGATTTCAATACAGCCATACAAGGAAAACTGTTCCGCCCCCCGGCCGCCATTATTTATAACAAATCAAAATGATTTCCAGGAATTTGGTAGACGGTCACTCAAGGAACATGTATGTGAAATTATTTTGAAATTTAGCCATTGGTTTCAGACAAGAAGATTTTTTAAGTTTTCAATATAGCCATATAAGGAAAACTGCCCCGCCCCCTGGCGGTCATGTTTTTTAACAAATCAAAATGATTTCAAGGAATTTGGTAGAGGGTCACCCAAAGAACATTTACGTGAAATTATTTTGAAATCCAGCCAGTGGTTTCAGACAAGAAGATTTTTAAAGTTTTCAATATAGCCATATAAGGAAAACTGCCCCACCCCCTGGCGGCCATGTGTTTTAACAAATCAAAATGATTTCAAGGAGTTTGGTAGAGGGTCACCCAAAGAATATTTCTGTAAAATTATTTTGAAATCGAGCTAGTGGTTTGAGACTAAGATTTTAAAAGTTTCCAATATAGCCATATAAGGAAAACTGCCCCGCCCACTGGCGGCCTTGTTTTTTTAACGTATCAAAATGATTTGAAGGAATTTGGTAGAGGGTCACTCAAGGAGCATTTTTTTTTCTGCAAATTATTTTGAAATCCAGCCAGTGGTTTCAGACTGAAGATTTTTAAAGTGTTCAATATAACCATATAAGGGAAACTGCCCCACCCCCTGGCAGCCATGTTTTTTTAACAAATCAAAATGATTTCAAAAAAATTTGGTAGAGGGTCACCCAAGGACCAATTCTGTGAAATTATTTTGAAATCCAGCCAGTGGTTTCAGACTATTAGATTTTTAAAGTTTTCAATATAGTTATATAAGGAAAACTGCCCCCCCCCCCCAGCCATGTTTTTTAACGAATCAAAATAATTTCAAGGAATTTGGTAGAGGGTCACCCAAAGAACATTTCTGTGAAATTATTTTAAAATCCAGCCAGTGGTTTCAGACAAGAAGGTTATTAAAGTTTTCAATATAGCCATATAAGGAAAACTGCCCCGTGCCCTGGCGGCCATGTTTTTTAACAAATCAAAATGACTTGAAGGAATTTGGTAGAGGGTCACCCAAGGAGCATTTCTGTGAAAACTACTTTCAAATCCAGCCAGTGGTTTCTGACAAGAAGATCTTTTTAAGTTTTCCAGTTTTTGGTTGCCATGACAACTGGAGTTTTCAATATATTTTAATAAATTGAAGGAATTTGGTAAAGGACCATTGCAGGAACATTCCTGCCAAGTTTGGTTAAAATACGCCTAGTGGTTTCAGAGAAGAAGTTGTTTGAAGTAAACTGTGGATGACGGCCGACAGACAATGGACAACGGACGCCGGACACAGACTGACCACGATAGCTCACCCTGGAGCACCTAGTGCTCAGGTGAGCTGAAAAAAAATAATAATTTGACCGGTTTGCTGTACTTGAGAATAACATAAGAACCAATAGTATAGGCAACAGCTGTCTGAATCCTGTATGGTTCAGTTTTCATGAGAACAAAAGAATATACACATTAATAAAAGTAACAAAGCAGCAACCAGATTTACTAGTGTATATTGCATCAATATTTGGACACAATCTTTGTAATTCTTGTAAGTACATACCCGGTACATGCAATACTGATGCCAAAGAGAACACCATTCAAGATACTGTACTAGAGATGTTTAAGCCTTTAAATTTATTTTTTAAAAAGAAAAAGAAAAAAATCATTTACATTATATATAAGCCTAAAAAAGAAAAATGGTGGTTAACCTCTTGGTTAACTACTTTTTAAACATAGCCTAATTAAACCAAATATGTTTGGAGATGCCTGCTTTGCATTGCTGTCTGTATTCCTGGATCACTGAGTCAATGTCACAATACAGTTCAAAACGAATTATCTCTTCATTGTGGGTTAGTCCATATATTGATCCATTAAAGAACCAAGTACTTTTAATGTTTTTGTTTATACAAGAGGGCTAAATGGCCCTGGGTCGCTCACCTGAGTTTCATTAGTCGAACAATTTTCCATGAGTTAGATATTTATACGGATATGGATATACTGATATGGACTGATGGAAATGCGAACTTAATCATCAAGGTTTGAAAAACTTAAGTGACAACAGACATTTAAAGTTTTGAAGTACATATATTTAAATTAAGGCTTTTTCTTCCATTTGACCTAGTGACCTAGTTTTTGACTTCACATAACCCAGATTTGAACTCAGCCGAGATACCATTGGGACAAATGTTCTGACCCAGTTTCATGAAGATTGGGCAAAAAATGTGACTTCTAGAGTGTTAACAAGCCTTTTCTTCAATTTGACCTAGTGACCTAGTTTTTGACCCCACATGACCCAGATTCGAACTGGGTCGAGATATCATTGGGACAAATGTTCTGAACAAGTTTCATGAAGATTGGGCAAAAAATGTGACTTCGAGAGTGTTAACAAGCTTTTTCTTCAATTTGTTTTTCACCAGACCGAAACCATTTTTGAACTCGGCCGATATATCATCTGAGCAAGTTTCATGCTGATTAGGCAAAAACCGTGACTTCCAGAGTGTTCACAGGCTTTTTCTATAGCCATATAAGGAAAACTGCCCCGCCCCCTGGTGGCCATGTTTTTCAATGGAGCAGAGCCATTTTCGAACTCTGACGAGATATAATAAGAAGAAAAAAGGTTCTGAGCAAGATTTATGTTGACTGGGCAAAAATTGTGACTTATAGAGTGTTCACAGTAGGAAAACTGCCCCGCCCCCTGGCGGAAATGTTTTTCAACGGATCGGAACCATTTTCGCACTCGGCCAAGATATAATTAGAACAAATGTTCTGAGCAAGTTTCATGTTGATTGGGCAAAAAAATGTGACTTCTAGAGTGTTCACAAGCTTTTTCTTCAATTTGACCTAGTGACCTAGTTTTTGACCCCATATGACCCAGTTTTTAACTCGGCCAAGATATCAGTGGGACAAATGTTCTGAACAAGTTTCATGATGATTGGCCGATAAATGTGGCCTCTAGAGTGTTCACAAGGTAAATGATTACGAGCATGACGGACAAAAAGCGATCCTAAAAGCTCACCATGAGCACCTTGTGCTCAGGTGAGCTAAAAAAGTCTGCTGATCAGCCCCTGGATCAGCTTTATGCCATCATCCACATGTCGATGGCCTGCCCTTTTCATCTCACTGCGTTTGCGCATTATTGCAGTTTTCGCTGAATTGTTTTTAAGTTTCAGTAGTACCGGTTTTGTGACGCCCTTCTTTGCAGGTATTCTGTGAATAGCCACAATGTCTTGCTCGTGGATGGTCAGGCCTTAGGATTTAAGCATGCTATACACAGTTTTGAACAGAGTGTTTTCATCTTCATCTTTAGCCTGAGCTATGTCCAGGATTTTAATATTGTTTTTCCTAAAGTACTGTTCATTGTAGTTTGAACGTTTGTTGGCCTCCATGCTAATCTTGTGAATTTCTGCAATGTCCGCTTTAATTTGATTGCTGTCCATCTCTCTTTGTTTTTCTTTTTGTTGAAGTGTTTCCTTCAGTCTTAAATTCTCAAATTCAAGACCTTCAATTTTATCTTCAAGTAGTTTAGTTTTACAGTTTATTTCTTCTTGAACACTTTTGTGCAACTTTTGTTCAAATTCAGACAGGGTTTGTGAAAGTGCATTCTTTATTAAACTCTCAATGTCTTCTTCTTTCACCATCATTTTGAAATCATCCCTTGGACCACTGAGATTTTCATTCAAGCTTACATCTGTACTAGTATTGCTGCAGGCTCTGTTATTGCTAATATCCATGGCTGGCCTTTTTGGTGCAGGTTTTGTCGAGGGATTTTGTCCCTTGAAAGCCAGCTTTGTTTGGGTTGTTATCTCTTCTGTTTATCCTTTTAACTGTTAACTGTGTAGAAAATTACCCAGTGTGTATGTAGATGCACTGGCCTAGTAGGTATGTTTAGCAAGTCACAAATGACCCTGTATTTCAACTGTCCACTTTAATCCAATTATCCTGCACTAACAACCAGGGGTGCTCTCAAAATTATTATGTCCAGTCTATGTCTACTTTCTACACAAAGAAATTTGTACTTGTGTGTTCAATTTTTTAGATTTTCAAGAAAACCACTAAACCAATCATTTCATATTTTACATCCAGGCTATACATTGAACCAAAGTTCACTACTTTATCACTATTTAAACTTGACTAGGAAATTTATTTGACTGAAGAGTGATTTAGCCACACATCACTTGTCCAGCTTGACCTTGATGACAAAAATTTATGGTCATGCGCAAACTGTGTAAGTTTGGTCGACATTGAATCAAAAATCGTGTGTGCAAGCCAATAATTGATAACTTGTTGATGTTTTTTTCCAAACACAAGGGGCAATAACTCTGGTGTTTCTGGCCCGATCATGCTTTAATTCGACTTCACCTGTAGTCTTACGTTCATAGACAAACTGTACACGATTGGTGAAGATTGGATGAAAAATTAAGTCTCTATCCTGAATAATGTCCATTTTTGCATATTTGTTTTCACAAACAAAGGGCAATAACTCTGGTGTTTCTGGTCCAATTTTGCTTATATTCAACTTCAACTGTAATCTCATGGTAAAAGACAAACTGTGCAAGATTGGTGAAGATTGGATGAAAAAGGAAGTCTCTATCCTGAATTATGTCCATTTTTGTATATTTTTTTAATAAAGAAAGGGCAATATATTCGACTTCACCTTTAATTTTATGGTCATAGACAAACTGTGCAAGACTGGTGAAAAATGAAGTCTCTATCCTGAATACCGCACTTTCCGGTGTATAAGACGCAACATTTTGTCAAAATATTTGTGCCTGCGACTTATACAATGATGCGACTTATACGTGTACAAAATCCTAAATTTGTCCTTTCCCCACCCACTTTTTATCATCAAAATTTCTTTAAGAATATGTGCAGTGCATGATATTAAAATCAAAGATAATATTTACCATAACCAAATAATATTCCATTATATGCATTACAGTGCACTTGTCTTCATTAATGTGTCAAAGTAGTTTTATTCCAAGCAATAAACCCATAGCACATCCTGTATCATTAGCCAATATTTAACACACTCTGTGTATTTCATAGACACTCATGACATTTCTGTCAAATTGTCAATTGGCTAACATCATTTAGATAGACTAGTATTGCTGACTAACACTGACTATGTTGGAAAGATCAAAGAAAATAGCTGGGGAAAATGTTGAAGTTGCTAAGGGAGCATAAGCTACTGAAGTGCAGATTTTAGACTGGCAACCGGAATGGATTTGTAATGTGTATATAAATAATTGACATGCTTTGTTAATGTACTGGTAAATGCATGTTTGAAATAAAATCTAGCGTGTTCATGTTTTAAATAAACAAAAATAAGGACTATTGTGTGCTTTGTCTATAGAGAAGTTAAACAAAGGATGTTTTGACGGTCTGGTTAACAGGTGTGAATTGGTAACATCTTTGAAAGGGACTTATTCTTTTATAGAATATGGATTTAAAAGTGCGACTTATATACTGGTGCGACTTGTATGTGGCTGAAAACATAAACATGTAAAAAAAGTAGCAAATGCGTCTTATATACCGATGCATCCATTTTTGTATATTTTTTTAATAAAGAAAGGGCAATAACTCTGGTGTTTGAAACACGATCTGGCCCAGTTTTGGAGTCTGCTGAGATCTGATGGTCATACTTCGTGCTCAGGTGAGCTAAAAATCATTGAAGCGGAAACTCCAAGTAATATGCACACTTCCTCTTGGTAATGAAGCTTCCCATAAAGTTTCATAAAGTTTTGTTGCATTCCAGCCATTAGCCCAGACAAGAAAGCGGGAAGGAACGATGGACGGACGGACAAAGCGGTGACTATATGACCCCCCCACACAAAAAAAATTCAGGAGCATAGTTAGTACTATAATAGGGACCTTTTTTTATTTTAATTAATGCTTAATTTATTAATTTTTTAATGAAGATGCCACATTGCTTGGTAATTGGTACTGAAACCATATACAAATAGTAACTTATGTCTACTTATGTTATGGCCACAAACCTAAAGTATGTAAATCTTTGCGAATATTGTATTGAATCATAATGCGAATATTCAAATACGATTTTGGGATGCGATGCCATCCCTACATATAAGTTTACTAACCCCCCCAGTTTTCAATGCTGTAGAGACTGCTGAATCTATGTGACACAAAGGGTGAGATCCTCTTTAGGTCATATGTTCGCACTCTTGTTGCCAATAAAGACTGATGGGCATCTCTGAAGGTTGTATCCATTAGCAACAAGCCTTTGTGTTGCCGAACCTTTTTGGCAAAAGCTTCAGGACCCTCTTTCAGAAGAACTTCTCTAAGACTTTTAGGTGGTTCTGGAACTAGAAAAAATGTGTGACTTTTCAAATATATTCGATATATTTATCAAGAAAAAAACTGTAACTTCAGGACATTATGATTTTAAGATCGACTTTTGTTTCTACATTTATCAAATACAGTAACTACTAGATTTAGGATAAGATTACACAAATTAACAAGGGTATCAGTACAAGAGGACCAAAGTGGCCTTAGGTCGCTCACCTGAGTTTAATGAATCATATTGGTTTGTAAAACTTTTAAAACATGTTCATAAGTGAAGGTCAAGGTCAAAGTATGGTTAGGTGATATGGGTGGATTGGGAATGGTCATAAGCAACAACTGTGTAAGTATCCACGTGCTTTAGTAAGTGATGATGGTGCTAGACAAAACAGGAAAATCTAGTTAACCAAGAAATAGCCCATTTGAATTATTCCAAATTATGTCAAGGTCAAGGTCAAAGTGAGGTTGGGTGATATGGGTGGATTGGGAACGGTCATAAGTAACAACTGTGTAAATATCCAATAACAATAATTTAAAGTATTTCAATAGAAGGTCACACAAGGAACATTTGTGTGAAATTATTTCAAAATCCAACCAGTGATTTTTAAAGTTTTCAATATAGCCATATAATGAAAAAGGCCCCGCCCCCTGGCCACCATGTTTTTTAACTTATCAAAATAATTTTAAGTTTTTTGGAAGAGGACCATCCAAGGAACATTTGTGTGAAATTATTTCTAAATCTATTCAGTGGTTTCTGACAAGAGGATTTTTTAAGTTTTCAATTTAAGTCATATAAGGAAAAAAGGACCCGTCCCCTGGGAGCCACGTTTTTCAAAGAATCAAAATAATTTCAAGTATTTTGGTAGAGGACCATTCAAGGCCATCCATAATAAGTTTGGTTAATTTCCACCAGGCGGTTTCAGAGGAGATTTTTGACATAAATTGTTAAAGATAATGATGACGACAACGGACGGATGACAGACGGTGACTGACCAGAATAGCTCACCAGATGAGCTTAAAATGAAGTTTCTGTCTTCCACATTGTCCATTTTTAGCATTTTTTTCACAAATGAGGAGCAATAACTCTGATGTTTGTACCCCAATCAAAACCATATGTTGCACTAGTCCATTTTTTTCTCATGAAAAAGAGGCAATAAATCTGTGTTCATGGTCTGATCTGGCCCATTTTTGAACTTCATCAAGATTTTAATGTCAAACAAAAACTATGCAAGTTTGGTCAAGATTGAATGAAACGTGAAGTCTCTATCATGAACGTCGTCCCAAATGTTGACGCATTACGGACGACGGACGACGCAGGACAGTCTCCTTATGCCAATAATAACAAGGCTTTGATAGTATTGCAAGCAATACAGGAGTCCCCTACCAGTGAAAACCCTTACTAATTAAACATTGTGCAATACCGTCAAATCGCTCTTTATCTGTAGATGTACAAAGTTTCATATTCAAATCCCATTTGTCACTGCAGTATTAAGTTTTTGTTTTTTCTATTTTAGTAACATTTACCAGACATTCGAGTTACTTTTTGAGTTATTGTAGTACTAAACTGACAGAGGGCAATCCTATAGTCCATTCTGTGTACCAAGTTTCATGATCATATGTTATGTTCTTTTCGAATTATTACAGTATTAAGTTCATTTCTATTTTAAGTAACAGTCACGTGACCTTTGAACTCTGGTGAAAAATAAAGGGTCGTGCACAATCCTCACCTTGCTCTTTTTATGTATACACAGTTTCATCAAAGTATCTTCAGTAGTTTTTGAGTTATCGCAGGATCCAGGTTTTGGGGACATGACAGACAGGGCCTAAAATAAAATATTGTTTGTTTTCCCTCCCGCGACCGACCCAGGTAAATCGCCACGACCCCAAAAAATTTATAGGCCAAAGAAAACAATATTTTATTTTATTTTGTGAGGAAATGCGGTGTGCGAATCCTTTAAACAGAATCCAATAGCATGTACAAATCGTACTTTCAAAAGACGCTTATATAATGACTTTAAACGGACAGTTCTCGGTAACGCGTAATTCGGCGTATTTTGACGCATGCTTTCACGAAAAGGACGCCATAACATTCAGTGTCAGACTCTAGGGCGCAACCATTTCCGCTCGCATATGCATGTTTTTCATTTAAGAGAATGAACGCCCACCAGCAATTAACAAACTCGCCTTTATGCACCAAGTGTCCATTGTCGATAAAATCTTGACACAGGAGGAGTCAGCTTAACAACAGCCAAACAGTCAGCCAATGAGAACGCATACAATTTCCAACATGCAAATCAGCGTCGTCATTAGAAAGTTTATCACGCCCTCATTCTAATTTTAATTGGTAAAGGTGCAAGTCATTTGTAACACATTTGTGTTAGGTATGTGTTTTTTTATAGATATGTGTGTTTTTAACAGCCGCATTTGTAATAAATTACTACAAATTAAAATAGTAAATAAATAATTATAAATAAAAATATTAATTTTGGTGAATTTTGGTGAAAGGAACCGTTTATTAAGAATATGAATTACGACGTCATGTAACTCAACAAACTGATCACGTCAAACGTCTTATTTTGTTAAAAAAATACAATTACTAGATCTAGTAATAATTAACGAAAGTATTATTCAAACTCAACCCTGCACACGGATTAGAATTATGCAAAAACTTTGGCTGAGGCAACATTTGAATGAAAGTTAGCAGAACTTAAGTCCTTGTCAAAAATGAAAGTAAATAAACTTCAGCGCCTTTTCTTTTTATCTTAATTTATCAAAAATGTTCTGTTGCTTTCTTTTTATTAATGAACAAAGTCCTTTTTGTTTTTATTTCCATAGAATGCTAATTCATTTATGCTCTAGCTTTTGCATTGTTCAGATACAGTATTACAGATTGATGCTTTTAAACACTATCCACGTGCTAAGCGTGTAACACGCTTTTCAGCTACAAACTGCTAGCCGCAGTTTGACAGTCACCGTTGCTATGGCTGTTGCTAACAGCGTTCTGTTTTGGATGCTCAGCAAATTGCAACATCACGCTATTACTCCTTAGTTTTAACAGGTTTTTATTGTTAACGCTCTTGTTTTTAAAGTATGTTATTGTTTGTTCAATTTTGATAATTATTATAAGGTAATTAGAACAAAGTGTTACGTAAATAAGCAGAACGTTATTAATCTACTACAACGAAAATATTAAGAATTTAAACTATAACGTAACATTTCGAACATAAGGAAAACATGAATGAAAATGACTTATTGTGTATAAAAATAAAATATTTTTCTGACCTACCGACCCAACCTTTATTAGCATGGGTCACGGGAGGGGAAACGAACAATATTTTATTTTCGGCCCAGACAGAGTGAGACCGACGGACCAACAGACAGACAGACGCACACAGACGGAGGGCAAACCCATAGTCCAATCTGTGTACCAAGTTTCATAAAGTATCACGATCATATCTTATGCGCTTTTCAAAATATTACAGTATTATTTTAATTTCTATTTTTAGTAACAGTCACATGACCTTTGACCTCTGGTGAAAAATAAAAGCTTGTGCATAATTCTCACATTGCAGTTGCTATGTATACAAAGTCTCAGCAAAGTGTCTTCCGTGCTTTCCGAGTTATCACAGGATCGGGACAGACGGACAGACAGACATACGGACGAACAGACAGAACGACACACAAACAGATGGCAAACCTATAGTTCAATCTCTGTACTAAGTTTCATGGTCATATCTTATGTCCATTTCGAATTATTACAGTATTGAGTTTATTCCTATTTTTAGTAACGGTCACGTGACCTTTGACCTCTGGCAAAAAAAAAGGTCGTGCATAATCCTCACATTGCCGTTTATATGTATACCCAGTTTCATCAAAATAAGCACTTGTTGAGTTATTGCAGGAACCAGCTTTTGGGGACGGACAGACAGACGGACAGACAAACATACGGACAAACATATAGTGAGACACACAGACGGATGGCAAACTTATAGTTCAATCTTCGTACAAAGTTTCATGGTCATAATTTATGTACTTTTCGAATCGTAACAGTATTTAGTTTTTGTCTATTTTCAGCAACAGTCACGTGACCTTTGGCCTCTGGTGAAAATAAAGGTCCCGCATAATCCTCACATTGCCATTTATATGTATACCAAGTTTCATCGAAATATCTTCAGCACTTTTTGAGTTATCGCAGGATCCAATTTGTTTTATTTTATTTCTATTTTTAGTAACAGTCACGTGACCTTTGACCTCTGGTAGAAAATAAAATGTTGTGCATAATACTCACATTGCCGTTTATATGTATACCAAGATTCATTGAAGTATCTTCAGTACTTTTTGCGTTATCGCAGAAACATATTTTGCGGACGGACAGACTGTTAGACGGACGGACGGAGGGCAAACCTATAGTCCCCTACGGTAAAATACCGGTAGGGGACTAATAAAAGGTCCTGCATAATCCTCACATTGCCGTTTATATGTATACCAAGTTTCATCGAAATATCTTCAGTACTTTTTGAGTTATCACAGGATCCAGTTTGTTATAGGTTTATTTCTATTTTTAGTAACAGTCACGTGACCTTTGACCTCCGGTAAAAAATAAAAGGTCGTGCCTAATACTCACATTGCCGTTTATATGTACAAAGTTTCATCGAAATATTGTCAGTATTTTTAAGTTATCGCAGGAACAATATTTTGCGGACAGACATAGTTTATTTCTATGTTTAGTAACAGTCACGTGACCTTTAACCTCTGGTACAAAATAAAAGGTCGTGCCTAATACTCACATTGCCGTTTATATGTATACCAAGTTTCATCGAAGTATCTTCAGTAGTTTTTGAGTTATCGCAGGAACAATATTTTGCGGACGGACAGACAAACGGATGGAGGGAAGGCAAACCTATAGTCCCCTCCGGTGAAACACCGGTACTTACAACAGCAACAATACCAGAAACTCAAAAATTATCATTAGCATCGAATTATCATCATCATCATCATCAACAACAACAACAACACCAGAAGTTTTAATTAATCTTGAAAGGCAATTGATGCATCTGAATTTTATCATCCTGCACACATCATGCCATTTAAAGACAAGCACCACCCGATTTCAAACAATGCTATCATAAATAATATACAATAATTATGTAAGAGAACTTGTTGAATTATGCAAACATCACTATTTCACCATTACAGTGAAGTTCTAGGACTTTCATTTTCTAGGTACATAAACAAATTCCTGAAATTTGTAAATAAATTCATTATTGTATATACCGTATTCTTAAAATTGAACAGCAACATTCAATTATTGAACAGCTTAATTCAATTACATAACATGTTCTACAACAAACAAATATTAATTAATCAATAAATTAATATGTAAACTATGTTAGTATGATCTAACTTTCACTGTTTATAGTGGAGCTAATACCCTGGTCTTATAAGCTGGTATAAAAACAACGGGCTACTGTAAAGTTACCCCTTGAAAGATCAAAGAGGTTCCAGCTGGGTGTTCCCTGCTGGGCTTATACATTAGAGCACATTGTGTGTATCACTCAAGGGGCAAACCTGTCTGATTTAAGAAGCTTGTAGATGGGCAAATCATGTTACCACACTAGAAACTAGACATTTGTCCTAGGACACAGATGCCCCCACTGAATGCTGGTTGTCACAAAACTCTGCTGATGTCTGAAAAAATGCACCAAACTATCCAGGTGCACAAGTTCACATGCTGATTAATATATTAATATGTTTACCAAGTTTCATCAGTCAAGCAGTTATACTGTTTGAGTTACACACGACATTAATCCAAAAACTCTGCTGATGTCCAAAAAAACTGCACCAAAATACCCAGGTGCACAAGTTCACATGTTGATAAATATGTATATAAAGTTTTATCACTGTAGCAGTAATACTTTTTGAGTTATGTGCAATGCAAGTCCAAAATGATGCTTGAAAAAACTGCACCAAAATACCAAGGTGCACAAGTTCACATGCTGATTAATATGTTTATAAAGTTTAATCACTCTAGCAATAACACTTTTTCAGTTACACGTGACACAAGTCCAAAAATGTCATTTTTTGCTAAAAAAAAGGCCATAACTCCGCTGATGTCAGAAAAATACCCAGGTGCACAATTTCACATGCTGATTAATATGTTGTAGTGTCATCACTCGAGTAGCAATACTGAGTTACGTCCGACACAAGTCCAAAAATATCATTTTTTGCTAAACTAGAATTCCGCGAGTCGGATGTGTCGCCTGACGCCGGATAGCTTAAGTGAATCCAAATGAAGAAGCACTTTAATGCTCAATCTTTTTTTAACAGATCTATTGAAATCTTAAAAAGCACTGCACTCTGGCTAATTGCAAAGAAATGACTAATTAAAACCTAAAATGCAACACAAAAACAAGTATGAAAATTTACAAAGGGCAATAACTCCGAAAGTATGAGGTGCAGAGTAACGGTTCTTGTGCACTGCACTTCTCCTCAATGAGATCTATCTACTTATGAAGTTTCAAGTTGATAGCTTTAATAGTCTAAGAGTAATGCTCCGGACAAGCGAAAGTGGCCGCCGCCGCCGACACCAACGCCACCACCGACAAAAGTAACACCTATATGTCGCCTATTCAGGCGACACAAAAAGGGCCATAACTCCGCTGCTGTTGGAAAAAACTGCACCAAAATACCCGAATGCACAAGCCCAGATGCAGATGAATATGCTTATACAGTTTTATTACTCTAGCAGTTATACTTTTTTGAGTTATGCGCAACACAAAAATCAGACGAATGGATGGACGGAAAGACGGACGGATGGACAAGGGAAAATCTATATGCCCCTCAATCTAAAGTGGGGGCATAAAAATGTCATTTCTTGCTAAAAAAGGGCCATAACTCCACTGTTGTCTGAAAAAATTGCACCAAAATACTTAGGTGCACAAGTTCACCTGCTGATGGATATGTTTATAAAGTTTCATCACTCAATAATAATACTTTTTGGGTTACACGCAACACAAGTCCAAAAATGTCATTTTTGGCTAAAAATAGGGCCATAACACCGCTAATGTCGCAAAAACTGCACCAAAATACCCAGGTGCACAAGTTCACGTGCTGATTAACATTTTTATAAAGTTTCATTACTCCAGCAGCAATACTTTTTGAGTTATGCTCAATACAAGTCCAAAAATGTCACTTTTTACTAAACAAGAGGGCCCCGATATTTCATACCAAATACAGAAAAGCAGTGGGCCTTGCCGTTTCAGAGGAGAAGTACCACTATACAATGTTACATACCAAATACGAAACCTCTAGGCCTTTCGGTTTCAGAGGAGATGAATTTTAAAGTCATTTTGCTATTTAAGTCTATATAAACCATGTGACCCATGGGGCATAACTTTAACACTCTTTGTAGAGGACCACTATAGGATGTTCCATACTCAATAAGAAACTTCTGGGCCTTGCCGTTTCAGAGGAAAAAGTGTTTAAAGACATATTGCTATTTAAGTTTATATAAAAGATGTGACCCCCGTGGTGTGGCCAGTTTTGACCCCAGGGGCATTATTTGAACAAACTTTGTAGAGGACAGCTATATGATGTTACATACCAAATAAGAAACCTCTGGGCCTTGCGGTTTCTGAGAAGATTTTGATATTTAAGTCTATATAAATCATGTGACCTTCGGGCGTGGCCAGTTTTGACCCCAGGGGCAGAAATTGAACAATATTTGTAGAGGACAACTATAGGATGCTACATAACAAATATGAAACCTATGGGCCTTGCGGTTTTAGAGAAGATTTTTAAAGACATTTGGCTATATATTCTATATAAACCACGTGACCCCCCCGGGGCATGGCCCGTTTTGACCCCAGGGGCATAAGTTGAACTAACATTGTAAAGGACCACTGAAGAATGTTACATACCACATATGAAACCTCTGGGCCTACCAGTTTCAGAGATTTTTAAGACATTTTCCTGTATATTCCATATAAACAATGTGACCCCCAGGGCGTGGCCAGTTTTCACCCCAGGGGCATCATTTGAACAATCTTTGTAGAGGACCACTATAGGATGCTACATACCAAATTTGAAACCTCTGGGCCTTGTAGTTTCAGAGCAGATTTTTCAAGTTTACACTTTTTAAATCTATTTTTAGCTCTGGTGACCTACATATGCAGCGGACCGTATCGATTTGAACAACTTTGAAAGAGGGTTAACCAATGATCATTCCTGTTAAGTTTGGTGAAAATCTGCCAGGTGGTTTAGGAGGAGATGTTGTTTGAATGAAAAGCTGATGACGGACACACGGACAACGGGCGATTACAAAAGCTCATCATGAGCACTTTGTGCTCAGGTGAGCTAAAAAGGACCATCACTCCACTGATGTCAGAAACAACTGCACCAAAATACCCAGGTACACAAGCCCCAATGCCGATTAATATGTTTATAAAGTTTCATCACTTTAGCAGTTACTATTTGAGTTATGCGCGACACAAAAATCGGACGGAAGGACGGCTTGACGGATGGACAAGGGAAAATCTATATGCCCCCCCCTTCTCCATTTTTGCATAAAATCTGTTCAAACGACTGCCGTTACGGAAATGCTATATGTGTCCCCAATATGCGTAAATGATTTAAAAATATATATATATATACAATAGTAAAAGTTTTGCGTGATACAGTTTTACATGTAAATGAAAATGTGATCAAAACAAGTGAACACAGACATAATTTGCATTGAGACACACAGTTTCTATCAGTCTATAATGACAAATTACTAAATTTAGCTTAGTTATGTAATATCCTGACAAAATCTTTCTATACCCACTTAAATTAGTAAGTTTTGAAATACAAATAGCTTCCAGAACAAGAATACAATAATAGCTTACTAACAAAACAAATCGCAAAAGAACTATAAAACTTACCATGCAGATTGTTTTTAATCAGGTTTGACTATTATATTTAAATAGTTGATTTTAACCTACTTTTTAGGCTAAAAATAACTTGTATTACTAAATTTCTTATAATCATTTTTTGTCATAAATTGATAAATACATGATACAAGTGTTTATACTTGTTAGTTGTTGACGGTTTCCAATTTTGCACACATTTAAGGCTATAACAGAAATACAAAATTGAAAATAGATCACTTGGCACATCATGCTTTTTAGGCATGATTCATTAATATGTACATGTACTATTACTTGCAGTGTATCCGCAGGGGCGTACCAAGAGTGAATTAAAGTATACACACAGTCAACGTTTCAAATTAAAAGTGTATTTATTCTTACCTTTATTAATCAGAAAGTGCTGGTTATATGTCTAATTTCAAACTCGTTAATAGACTGAAGCAACTGAGCCTGGCGGCCATGTTTTTTAACAAATAAAAAATATTTAAAGGAATTTTGTTAACAGTCACCCAAGGAACATTTCTGTGTTATTATTTTGAAATCCAGAAGGTGGTTTCTGACGAGAAGATTGTCAAAGTTGCCTATGTAACCGCCATATACAGTAAAACTTCCCGTCCCCCTGGCGGCCATGTTTTTCAATGAATCAAAATTATTTACAGGGATATGGTAAAACAGTCACCCAAGAAACATTTCTGTGTAAACTATTTTGAAATCCACCTAAGTGGTTTCTGCCAAGAACATTTTCAAAGTTTGCTATTTTTTTAAGTTTTTGGTTTCAAAAGCAATCAGAGTTTTACAGATATTCCTTGGAATTGAAGGAATTTGGTAAAGGACCAATTTAGGAACATTCCTGCTAAGTTTGGTTAAAATCCACAAAGCGGTTTCAGAGAAGTTGTTTGAAGCAAAATGTTGAAGCGGGACAAGAAACGTGGGACGACGGACGACAGACAGTGACAATAGCTCACCCTTCAGAACTTTGTGCTCAGGTGAGCTAAAAACTGTTTGTTATATAATCTATAAATAGACGCTCTCCCATGGTCCGAACAGCCATCGATGACTGAATATAAAAGTGATGTGGCACGGGCCAAACTCATGCCTTACGGGCTAAAAATAGATTTGTGGGTTTCCCATAATGTTTACCCGGCTTGCACATAGAAATTCACACACAGCAACGGGAACCAGAACTCTTACCTAAATTCATGTTATATGGGATAAAAATAGATTTCTGGAATTGGTCTTTTAGTTCCCAACATGTGCATTGAAAACTGTACAAGTAACAGTGAAACCAGCATTGCACAGTGTTCTTTTCTGTTTACATACAACAATGATGTCATTTTGTTTATTTTCGTGATGTCATTTTATGTGTTTTGTTTGATTTAGTAGGTTATTTTTGGAATTTATCAGAATGTGGTGAGATAAATAGAATAACAGATCGGCGTTGGATTATAATAAGTTCATCTGCTATTTTGCTAGTAAAATATATATAGATTATATAACAAAACATTTGTTGACTAGATGGCCAATTTAATTTCTCATTTATTTCTCATTACTTGAGAGCAGGATAATGTGATAAGCCAGTCTATATAAAACTAAGAATATGAGCAAGCCAGCTCAAAATTAAAGATGATCTGAGCATTTTATTGTATAAAAATATTACAAAACTATTTATTGATTATATAACAAAACATTTGTTGATTAGATGACCAGTGGCCATCTAGTCAATAATTGTATAATGTTGTCTAAGATTTAGGATTGCAGCAATGATGTTAAAGGGAACTGCACAATATGACATAACAAACATTACTGGTTTGACCATTTTAATTAATTGGGCAACAATAAAAGCTCACTAACTCATACTGACGCAATTTAAGCTGGAGAATGTTTTGAACAACATCACATAGTATACTTACAATGTGCAATAATGTGGGATTGTAATTAATTTTCAAAGATGGCCAAGATGTCCCTAGGTTGCTCACCTGAGTTTAAGGCATCATAATGGCTTTTCAAAATTTACTAGCGGGTACATAGATGTTTGAAGTTGAATGTACAAGTATGATAACGATGAACCATTAACACCAAGTCATTTCAGGGCAAACTGCCCCCCCCCCCTGGCAACCTTGTTTCTTGTTTGTAAAATTATTTGAAGGAATATGGTAGAGGGTCATGCAAGGAACATGTCTATGAAATTCTTTCAATGTCCAGCAAGTGGTTTCTGACAAAAAGATTGTGAAAGTTGCCTATATGGCCATATAAGGCCAAACTTCCCCACCCTTGAGAGCCATGGCATTTAATGAATCAAAATTATTTGAAGAAATTTGGTACACAGTCACCCAAAGAACATTTCGGTGAAATAATTTCGAAATCCAGCAATTGGTTTCTGGTGAGAAGACTGTCAAAGTTGAATATACGAACATATACAGTCAAAGTTACCCACCCCCTGGCGGCCATGTTTTTAACGAATCAAAATAATTTGAAGGCATTTGGTAGACAGTCAACAAAGGAACATTTCTGTGAAACAATATCAAAATCCAGCAATTGGTTTCCGATGAGATTGTCAAAGTTGAATATACGGACATATACAGTCAAAATTACCCGCCCCCTGGCGGCCATGTTTTAATGAATCAAAATTATTTGAAGGCATTTCGGTAGAGGGTCACACAAGGAATATTTCTGTGAATTTATTCTTAAATCCAGCCAGTTGTTTCAGACAAGAAGATTTTTAGTTTTCAGTAAAGCCTTATAAGGAAAAATGCCCTGCCTCATGGCGGCCATGTTTTTAAATGATTCAAAATGATTTTAAGGAATTTGGTAGAAGGAATACTTCTGTGAAAGCTTTTTTCAAATCCAGCCAGTGGTTTCAGCCAAGAAGATGTTCAAAGTCTTAAAAAAAGCCATATAAGGTAAACTGCCTTGTTTTTTCATGAATCAAAATGATTTGATGGTAGAGTTGAATTGGCAGAGGTTCACCCTAGGAACATTTCTGTGAAATTATTCTGAAATCCAGCCAGTGTTTTCAGACAAGAAGATTTTAAAAGTTTTCAATATAGTCATATAAGGAAAACTGCACCGCCCGCTGGTGGCCATGTTTTTTTACAAATCAAAATGATTTTACTTAATTTAGTAGAGCGGTCACCCAAGGAACAATTTTGTGAAATTATTTTAAAATCCAGCCAGTGAGTTCAGAGAAGATTTTCAAAGTTTTCAATGTAGTCATATAACGTAAATTGCTCCGCCCCCGGTGGCCATGTTTTTTAATGCATCAAAATGATATGAAGTAAATCTTGCCAGTGGTTTCTGACAAGAGGATTTTTTAAGTTTTCCAGTTTTTAAGCTTTTGGTTGCAATTGCAACAAGAGTTTTTAATATATTCAAATAAATTGAAGGAATTTGTTAAAGGACCATTCCAGGAATATTCCTTCCAAGTTTAGTTCAAATCTGCCAAGTGGTTTCCGAGAAGAAGTTGTCTGAAGTAAAATTGTAGACGACGGACAACAGACGACAGACATAGACTGACCATAATAGCTCACCCTTATGCACCCTTCAGCACTTTGTGCTCAGGTGAGCTAAAAAAAAAAGATTTCATGTAAAGGACCACTGCATGGATGTACATAACAAGGGGGCCAAGATTTTCCCTGGGTCTGCTCACCTGAGTTAAAGGCATCATAATGGCTTTTAAGAATGTTATAGCATGTTAACATCTGTTTGAAGTTAAATGTTGACAACAAATGATAATGATGGACCTCTAACAGCCATAATTTTAACAAATCAAAAATTTCAAGAAATTTAGTACAGAGGCATCCAAGGAACATTTCTGTGAGATTTTTTCAAAATCCAAAAATGATTTCTGACAAAGATTTTCAAATTTTTCAATATAGCCATATAAAGAAAACTGCCTCCCCCCCTGGCAGCCATGTTTTTTACCAGATTATTTGATTTAAAGGAATTATGTAAGGAAAATGTCAGTGAAATTATTTATAAATCCAGCAAGTGGTTTCAAAAAAGAAGTTTGCAATAAAACAATAAAGAAAACAGCTACATCCCCTGGTGGCCATTTTTTTACGAATCAAAATTTTATGAAGGGATTTGGAAGAGATTCACTAAAGGAATGTTTCTCTTAAATGTTTGAGACGGGGCTGCAATTTGGCATTTAGTGGTTTTTTACCTTTTTACGACGTGTCAGTAGCTGTGTAATACGACTGCGCATGCGTGACACGTGGGACATTTGCGCAGAACAATTCAGATTTCAAAGGGAAAAGACGTGTTTCTTGTTTCTAATTATATTTAGTGTAGCAGCAGCCAGTGTGTAGGCAAACACACTTATCTGTATATTTCGTCTTGCTAGGTTTAATTTCTTCCTAAAAATAGATCCTGGTTGCATTATTGTCATTTTTATGTGTTTTATAAATAAAGTTGGACACTGATTGCCTTGGTAACATTACTGAGAAAGTGGTTGGAGAGAAAGAGCCAATCAGATCCATAGTTTGGTAAGTTGAACATGAGACTGCTAATTGTATATTGTCATTTATATATGTAAAAGGGTTATTTTGTGCATTGGTCAACGTATATTGTTTTGTAGGTTAATTGTCGATATGGCATTTCCTAGGTTATAGGCCTTGGAGCTAGAGGTCGTATGTTTAAACCCTGGAGAGGGTTTGCACCTTTACTCGGTCCAGATAGTTACTTAAATGCACAAGGAATTATGCTTTTATGCTGCCGTTATTGTTAATAGTAATATATAGATTATTTTGATCTTTATAATGTGTATGTCTTATATTGATTATTGTCATAACCGGAGTGTGTACCTTTAATTATTAGATATTATCTATTAGGTATACTAGCATTGACTGTTGTTTTCGAATGTTGTATATTCAGGTTGTAGAACTCATGGTTTCCAACATTTCCTACGTCCTGAATCTAACCTGACAATATACTATAAGTTGCCTATCAAGTTTCATCGCTCTAGCACTTTTTAAGTTATGCGCGACACAAAAATCCAAAAGATGCACAGACCTACATAGAGGTAGTTCTGTGACTATTTTCCTTCTGTGACAAATTTTCAGCTCGTGTGCCTAAAAATATTTTGTATTGATGGCACTGCCCTAAAGCTGCAGTCACACATGTTTCTGTTAACAGTCACATAAGAAGGTAAATCAAGTCACACAAGTTTTTAGCTAACAGTCACATAAAAACATAAATGTGTTATATAAACGAGTCACTACAAACGATTAAGTGTCACTTTGGTAGAATTTGTCCATTTTATGTAATTCTTCACTGATGTTTTAGATACACAAGTTCTAAACTGTTTCAAAACACTACCAACACAGTTTACCATTGTTGTATTAATAATAATAATAATAACTAGAATTGTCACATGAGTGACGGATATACCCCCACAATATGGCCTTGTCACAAAACTAGGGCATATATTCAAAAGAAATGGAGAGAGAGAGAATGCTTTAATTTGTGAACAGACAACAGTGTATTTGGAAAAAAATAATGTCAATAGGAGCCATAACTCTGTCAACATTCAGTGGTTAACTCTGTCAACATTCAGTGGTTTGTAACCAAAGTTGAACTTGATCTGTATTTTATGATGTTACACCTATGTACCAAAAATAATTTAAATATGTCAATACGGAATATTATGCTAGTCAGTTGTTCCAACAGTCGAGTGGCTTGTGTGATGACGTATCACACGAGAGGCAGAGCCTCGAGTGTGATACAAAATAACGCAAGCCACAAGACTAATACATACTTTTGGAACAATTGACTAGCATAATATTCCTTTTAATATATACCACGATAAACTTCAAATGTGCATTTACCTTATTTTATTTGTTGAAAAACTACAATAATGACTAATCCTTGTAGGTATAAATTACATTTGTTTACATAACTCTATGATGACGTCATTAAAAAAGTAGTCCGGCTAGTATGGTAATACGGGATCGGAAAAATAGCGAGTAGCATAATACGGGATTTTGTTTCTGACGACATGTATTTCACCGATTGATACAGCATGTATTTTGTTAAGATTTTAAACAGGTATATAATAAAGTCTTTTATTAGTTTTTGTCCATATTTTTGGGGAATTTAAGTCAAAAAGGGGCAATAACTGTCAAAATTTAGTGGTTTGTAACCAAAGTCAAACTTCACCTGTATTTTATGATGCTAGACATGTGTACCCATAATAATTTAAATATGTTAAGCCAATGTTGAGTTTTTAGGGAATTTAAGTCAAATAAAGGGCCATTACTCTGTCAAAATTTAGTGGTTTGTAACAAAGTCTAACTTGACCCATATTTTATGATAGTACACATGTATAGTAAGAATTATTTGAATATGTCAAGCCATTCTTGAGTTATTGTCAGAAAATCATGTTTTTAGGGAATTTTAAGTCCAAAAGGGGCCATAACTCTGTCAAAATTTAGTCGTTTGTAACGAACAATGAACTTGACCTGTATTCTATAATGTTACACATGTGTACCAACAATTATTTGAATATGTCAAGCCTTTCTTGAGTTATCATCCGGAAACATGTTTTTAGGGAATTTTAAGTTGACAAGGGGCCATAACTGTGTCAAAATTTAGTGGTTTGTAACCAACATAAAACTTGACCTGTATTCTATGATGTTACACATGTGTACTAAAAATTATTTGAATATGTCACGCCTTTCTTGAGTTATCATCCGGAAACCAAAAACCAACAGACCGACGGACCGACAGACTGACAGATCGACAAGCTCACTCCTATATACCCCCCCTAAACTTCGTTTGTGGGGGTATAATAATAATAATCATCTCTTTATTTTCCAAAGGTATCTTAATAAGACAACACATTAATATATACTGATAATAACAATGACACAATGGTAATCTTATTTCAATGAGGCCTTCAAACAAACTATGCATATATAATTAAACAACATGTATAGTATCTCTACACATTTAAATCAACAAGAGGGCCCTGAGGGCTCTAGGACGCTCATCTGAGACCTTGTAACCCAATAAAAATTTGCATCACTGAGGAGTGGCTTATTTTTATCCCAGGGGCATAAGTTGAACAATCTTGAACAAACCTCTGGGCCTTGCAGTTTCAGGTCAAGATTTTTAAAGTCATTTTGCTCTTTAAGTCTATATAAACCATGTGATCCCTTGGGGTGTGGCCAGATTTGACCCCAGGGGCATAATCTGAACAATCTTTGGAGAGGACCACTATGCAACAATACGTACCAAATACAGAAAAGCTGTGGGCCTTGCCGTTTCAAAGAAGATTTTTAAAGTCATTTTGCAATTTAAGTCTATATCAATCATGTGACCCCTGGGGCGTGACAAGTTTTGACCCCAGGGACATAAATTGAACAATATTTGTAGAGGACAACTATAGGATGTTACATACCAAATATGAAACTTGTTGTTTCAGTGTAAACGATTTTTAAAGACATTTTGTTATTTAAGTTTTTATCAACCATGTGACCCCCAGGGCGTTGCCAGTTTTGACCCATGGGGCATAATTTGAACAATATTTGTAGAGGACCACTAAACAATGTTACATACCAAATATAAAACCTCTGGGCCTCGTGGGTTCAGAGGAGAAGATTTTTAAAGTCATTTTGCTATATATTCTATATAAACCATGTGACCCCCAGGACGTGGCTAAGTTTGACCCCAGGGGCATAATTTGAACAATCTTTGTAAAGGACCACTAAAGGATGTCACATACCAAATATGAAACCTCTGGGCCTTGCAGTTACAGAGGAAAAGATTTTTTAAGTCATTTTGCTATATATTCTATATAAACCATGTGACCCCTGGGGCGTGGCCCGTTTTGACCCCAGGGGCATAATTTGAACAATCTTTATAGAGGACCACTATAGGATGTTACATACCAAATATCAAACCTCTGGGCCCTGCGGTTTCAGAAAAGACGATATTTAAAGTTGACACTTTTAATCTATTTTGAGCTCTGGTGACCTACAGCGGACTGTAACAATTTGAACAACTTTAAAAGAGGTTCACCCAATGATCATTCCTGTGAAGTTTGGTTAAAATCTGCCAAGTGGTTTAGGAGGAGATGTTGTTTGAAGGAAAAATTGACGATGGATGCACGGACACACTGACGCACGAACGACGGACAACAGGCGATCACAAAAGCTCACCATGAGCACTTTGTGCTCAGGTGAGCTAATAAACAAGAGGGCCCTGAGGGCCCTAGGACGCTCACCTGAGACCTTGTAACCTTATTGGAATTTGCATCCCCAAGATGTGGCTTATTTTCATCCCAGGGGCATAAGTTGAACAATCTTGAACAAACATCTGGGCCTTGTGGTTGAGGTAAAACTTTGTAAAGTCATTTTGCTATTTAAGTCTATATAAACTATGTGACCCCTCGGGATGTGGACAGATTTGACCCCATGGGCATAATTTGAACAATCTTTGGAGAGGACCACTATGCAACATTACGTACCAAATATAGGAAAGCTGTGGGCCTTGCCGTTTCAGAGGAGATATTTTAAGTCATTTTGCTATTTAAGTCTATATAAACCATGTGATCCCCTGAGAGTGACCAGTTTTTACCCCAAGGTTATAATTTGAATAAAATTTGTAGAGGACCACTATACGATGTTACATACCATATTTGAAACCACTAGACCTTGCAGTTTCAGAGGAGAAGCATTTTAAAGTCATTTTGCTATATAAGTTTATATAAATCATGTGACCCCTGGGGTGTGGTCAGTTTTGACCCATGGGGCATAATTTTAGCAATCTTTCTAGAGGACCACTAGAGGATGTTACATACCAAATGGGAAATCTCTGGGCCATGCAATTTCAGAGGAAAAGGTTTTTAAAGACATTTTGCTATTTCAGTTTATATAAATAACAATCTTTGTAGAGGACCATTTTATATGATGTTGTATACCAAATAAGAAACCTCTGGGCCATGCATTTTCTGAGGAGAAGATTTTTAAAGTCATTTTGCTATTTAAATCTATTTAAATCATGTGACCCCCGGGGCGTGGCCAGTTTTGACCCTAGGGGAATAAAATCAACAGTATTTGTAGAATACCACTATAGGATGTTACATACCAAATATGAAACCTGTGGGCCTTGTGGTTTAAGACAAGAAGATATTTAAATACATTTTGCTATTTAAGTCTATATAAACCATGTGACCCCAGGAGCGTGGCCCGTTTTGGCCCCAGGGGCATCATTTGAACAAACATTGCAAAGGACCACTAAAGGATGTTACATACCAAATATAAAACCTCTGGGACTTGCAGTTTCAGGAGAAGATTTTTAAAGTCATTTTGCTATATATTCTATATAAACCATGTGACCCCCGGGATGTGGCCAGTTTTCACCCCAGGGGCATCATTTGAACAATCTTTGTAGAGGACCACTAAACAATGTTACATACCAAATATGTAACCTCGGGGCCTTGCGGTTTCAGAGGAGATTTTTAAAGTCATGTTGCTATTCAAGTCTATATAAACCATGTGACCCCCAGGATGTGGCCAGTTTTCACCCCAGGGGCATCATTTGAACAATCTTTGTAGTGGACCACTAAAGGATGTCACATATGAAATATGAAAGCTCCAAGCCTTGTGGTTTCTGAGATTTTCAAAGTTTTCAGTTTTTAAATCTATTTTTAGCTCTGGTGACCCACATATGCAGCGGACCGTAACATTTTGAAAATTTTTGAAAGAGTGTCACCAAGGATCATTCCTGTGAAGTTTGGTGAAAATCTGCACAGTGGTTTAGGAGATGTTCTTTGAATGAAAATGTTGACACGACGCACGACACATGGCGGACGACAGACGACGGACAAAAGGCGATCGTAAAAGGTCACCATGAGCACAACAGCACGTTGTGCTCAGATGAGCTAAAAAGTGTCAGCAACAATAATCAAAAAAAAAAAAAAAAATTCAAAATTAATGCTTGAAATAGCAATCTCTGCCTGTGAAAATTTACTACATTACTAGGAAGTTTTCGTGATATTACCCACACCAAACTTGTTTAGGGGGATATATTGGAATCATTATGTCCTGTTAATCAGAATCACTATTTCCGTCCCATTTCCTTCCTAAAATGTTTCAACTTTTGGTATTATTTTCTATTCGTGGAAATTGTTGTTGCAGACTTTCTTTCAAACTGTCACAGGGCCATCTTGGAACCTGGTCTGAAAATGAAAAACAACATATACAATAATACTAAGTATTTAACTATTTAAGTATTTTACTAGGGTAAAACATAACAATACCAAGTATTTAACTAGGGTAAAACATTGTATTTAACGTGGACTTTTTTGCCACTTATATCAGTAATAAAAACTTAGTGCAGGTCATACAATACTTCAACAACATAAGGGAAGTTTTCCACCCCACTATGCAACTTACGGCTTCCCAATATTGTAAATACTAAATGGGGCCAAGATATTATTTCTGCAAACAATCGTATAAGGTTTATTGATGACTGAATGACAATTGTTGGACTTGAGAGAGCAGAAGAGAATCAATCTACTGACCAACCAACTAAGCAAACCAATATACCCCGCCATCTTCGATGCGAGGGGGCATAATAACACAGAGTAGCAGAATTTGGGATCGATCCCCACAACCTACCAACTTCTTAAGCTATCATATATTAAAAACTGCGCAAAGGAGCTCAGCATATAGTGTTGGTTGAGAACATGGCATATTTTTAGTACATACAAGGTACTGGTTGGTGACTGATGACAAGGGATTTCACAAAAATTAAATTAAAACTATTTTATTAACAATTAAAAAATACAGATTTTTCAAATTATAAGTAATGTTAATTTTGTTGTGTTTAAGGAATATTAATCTGTTTCTTTCAGGAACAACGCCGATTCTTTATCAATAATTTAAGTTTAGCATGTTTACCTTTCCCCTTTTCTGAATAATGTCACGAGTCTCCATTAGGTGTCACTCCCGTGGACTTACATCCCAATCAACCCTTCATCCAAGTCGACTATACTGTTCTTATTGTCGGTAGTTCTTAATGCTGAAACATCAATATAGGAATATAGTCACAAGTTACAGAAATAATGAACATAGACACATAAGTAAAATATACACATGCATTAGACATAGTCAAACAAAAGATACAATGGACAGTCAGACAAGTTAAACACAAAGACCCAATGGACATAGTCACATAAGCATAATACAAGCTGTAATGGATACCGACACAGATGTATTGCTCAGTCTCTATGGACGCGGTCACATAAGTACTATTCAGTCTGTATGGACACTGTCACAGAAGTATTATTCATTTTGTATGGACACTGTCACAGAAGTACCATTCAGTCTGTATGGACACTGCCACAGAAGTATTATTCAGTCTGTATGAACACTGTCACAGAAGAAATATTCAGTCTGTATGGACACTGTCACAGAAGCTGTATTCAGTCTGTATGGACACTGTCACAGAAGTATTATTCAGTCTGTATGGACACTGTCACAGAAGTACTATTCAGTCTGTATGGACACTGTCACATAAGTATTATTCAGTCTGCATGGACACTTTCACAGAAGTTGTATTCAGTCTGTATGGACACTGTCACATAAGTACTATTCAGTCTGTATGGACACTGTCACATAAGTACTATTCAGTCTGTATGGGCACTGTCACACTGTCACAGAAGAAATATTCAGTCTGTATCGACACTGTCACATAAGTTGTATTCAGTGTCCATCCAGACTGAATAATACTTCTGTGACAGTGTCTGTTTTAACATGAATAAAACTTACATGACAGTGTCAATACGGGCTGAATAATACTTCTGTGACAGTGTCTGTTATAACATGAATAAAACTTATGTGACAGTGTCTATACAGACTTAATAATACTTCTGTGACAGTGTCCATACAGACTGACTACAACTTCTGTGTCAGTGTCCGTTATAACATAAATAATACTTCTGTTACTGTGTCTATACAGACTAAATAGTACTTCTGTGACAGTGTCCATACAGACAATATAACACTTCTGTGACAGGGTCCGTTATTACATGACTAATACTTCTGTGACAGTGTCAGTATGGACTGAATAATACTTCTGTGGCAGTGTCCATACAGACTTAACAAGGCAGTCCAAATGACAGTTATATCCCCCGCCGTGATCCTTCATTAGATTTTAAAGGAGACTTTGAAGTATCACACTGACCTTAATCAATTTCATGAAAATTCCTTAAAGGGCATAGGAGATGACACAAAAATGGAGGCTCAAACATTTGACCTTTAAGTGTGACCTTGACCATGAGGTAACAAGACTGCTCCATGTCTTCTGCACATTGCCTACATGTGATAAACATTTGAGCCAAGTTTTATTAAAATCCTTCAAAGCGCATAGGAGATATTGAGCAGACTCAAATATGGAGGCTCAAACATTTGACCTTCAAGTGTGACCTTGACCTTGAGGTGGCGTGAATGCCTCATGCCTTCTGCACATTGCCTCAATGTGATAAACATTTGAGGCAAGTTTCATGAAAATACTTTAAAGGGCACAGGAGATATAGAACGGACATGCAAATACAGGGGCTCAAACATTCAACCTTCAAGTGTGACCTTGACCTTGAGTTGGCGTGACTTGCTTATGCCTTCTGCACATGGTCTCAATGAGCAAAACATTTTAGCCAAGTTTTATGAAAATCCTTCAAAGGGTATAGGGGATATGGAGCGGACACGACAAACGAACACAAAAATGGAGGCTAAAAAATTTAACCTTCAAGTGTGACTTGATCTTGAGCTGGCGTGAAAGGCCCATGCCTTCTGCACATTGTCTCAGTGACCTAAACATTTGAGCCAAGTTTCATAAAAATCCTTCAAAAGGCATAGGAGATATGGAGCGGACACAAAATGGAGGCTCAAATATTTGACCTTCAAGTGTAACCTTGACCTTGAGCCAGCGTGACTGACTTATGCCTTCTGCACATTGTCTCAATGACCTAAAAATTCGAGCCAAGTTTCATGAAAATCCTTCAAAGGGTATAGGAGATATGGAGCGGACACAAAAATGTTACGGACAGACTGACGGACAGATGGACGGAAGTACATACATCTGGGCACTTTCTGGGTATTTGTTACTTGCTTCCTGAGTACATCTTTACTGAACTTGCAAATGGGCACTTCTTAGGTACTTGTCATTTGTTGGGTACACTGTTAATTCATCCACATCTTAATTGGATATTTAATGAACACTTCCATTTTGGCAACACCAACATTCTCTCAAAGCCATTCATTACATAAAAATAAAACTTCTTCTAGAAATTGAAACAAAAACAAAACAAGATATCCCCTGCCGAGATCCTTCATTAGATTTTAAAGGTGACTTTGAAGTATCACACTGACCTTGATCTGGCACAGTAGGCCGAGATATGAAAGTACAGTTTCAGAAATTTACATATGGAGCTGACACAAAAATGGAGGCTCAAACATTTGATCTTTAAGTGTGGCCTTGACCTTGAGGTGGCAAGACTGCTCCATGGCTTCTGCACATTGCCTAAATGTGATAAAAATTTGAGCAAAGTTTTATGAAAATCCTTCAAAGGGCATAGGAGATATGGAGCAGACACAAAAATGGAGGGAGCAGACACAAAAATGGAGGCTCAAACATTTGACCTTTAAGTGTGACCTTGACCTTGAGGTGGCATGACTGCATCATGCCTTCTGCAAATTGCCTCAATGTGATAAACATTTGAGGCAAGTTTCATGAAAATCCTTTAGGTGGCGTGAATGCCTCATGCCTTCTGCACATTGCCTCAATGTGATAAACATTTGAGGCAAGTTTCATGAAAATACTTTAAAGGGCACAGGAGATATAGAACGGACATGCAAATACAGGGGCTCAAACATTCAACCTTCAAGTGTGACCTTGACCTTGAGTTGGCGTGACTTGCTTATGCCTTCTGCACATGGTCTCAAGGAGCAAAACATTTGAGCCAAGTTTCATGAAAATCCTTCAAAGGGTATCGGGGATATGGAGGCGGTCACGAAAAACGGGCACGAAAATGGAGGCTCTAAAATTTTACCTTCAAGTGTGACCTTGACCTTGAGTGAAAGGCCCATGCCTTCTGCACATTGTCTCAAAGACCTAAACATTGGAGCCAAGTTTCATGAAAATCCTTCAAAAGGAATAGGAGATAATGGAGCGGACTTGAAATGGAGGCTCAAATATTTTACCTTCAAGTGTGACCTTGACTTAAGCCGGCCTGTCTGAGTCATGCCTTCTGCACATTGTCTCAATGACCTTAACATTTGAGCCATGTTTCATGAAAATCCTTCAAAAGGTATAGGAGATATAGAGCGGACACAAAATGGAGGCCTGAATATTTGACCTTCAAGTGTGACCTTGACCTTGAGTCGGCTTGACTGACTCATGCCTTCTGCACATCGTCTCAATGACCTTAACATTTGAGCCATGTTTCATGAAAATCCTTCAAAAGGCATAGGATATATAGAGATGACACAAAATGGAGGCTTGAATATTTGACCTTCAAGTGTGACCTTGACCCGGCTTGACTGACTCATGCCTTCTGCACATCGTCTCAATGACCTAAACATTTGAGCCAACTTTCATGAAAATCCTTCAAAGGGTATAGGAGATATGGATCGGACACGAAAATGTTACGGACAGACGGACGGAGGGATGGACGGACGAAGGGCATTCCTATAACCCACCTCCCGCTTAGTGGCGGGGGATTAATAACAATTCTGTTCAAGTATTCTGCACTGTATTTGCAATGATTGTGAATTAAAACCATAGTTTTTTTAATTGATAGACTTAGTACTTTTGTGCATCTTAACATTTTTGTTACTAAACAGACAAAAGGCACAAAGCCAGGAGACTGTATTTATGCCCCAAACTCCTACTGCTACCAATGTGTCATTTGGTTTGAGTTATACATCATTTTCAACATCATTGTTACATCACAGATGTTGATCAACCAAACGAGTGTTCTCTGAGTCACTGAATTTGTACAAAACATTCCACAAGTGACAAGCTGTAGGGGGTTTAGGTGGTTGTTTAAAGGTATAGTTTACATAATTTGTTCGTGTTTTTGAAATTTTAAACTTCAATATATTATAGAGACTTAAACTGTGTATTAAATGTATTCTAAGAAAAACAGCATTTTTGTCAACAAAATAATGAATAACTCAAAACCAAAAGTGGGATTTCCAGCAGTTCATCTGTATACCAGTATTGCAAATACTTAACAATGTCAGATCAAAACTGATATAATTTGATAATAGGATGATTGGCATAAAATGTAAGCAATATCTTTAATATTTGTTTAATCAATGAGTTCATTATTAAGTCAAATAGAATATGTTTTTCCATTAAATCTGATACCATAGACACCTCCATACTGTCAAATACTGTTTTGAGATATTGCTTGTTTTTTCCCCAGAAAAAATCACCAGTATTGTGCTTCCTATATAGAAATGCACACATAAATGTGCATATCTTTTAACTAGAAAATTTAACATTAAAAAAAAACAACAAACACAAATTGCTTTGATTTTTTTATACATCAAACAAACCATAACTATATGTTAATTTTTAGAAAGATTTTTTACAGTGTATGCACTTTGAACAACACATCAATTTTAAGATAAAATTTGTAGACACATCACCTTTGAAACAAGAGTCACCTTTTGATAATATTTTTTGGATATCAATATCACATGTATTTTAATTATTTCAAGCCTAAAACTTTAATTTAAAAAATCATGTTTTCATTACTGAAAAAAAATGCTCATTCTATTGCAGGTGTTAACAAAGATGAATTGTCCATGGTTTCATTAATATATAGACATACATGTCAAGAAAACACACACTGCACTCAGACATTTTCATTTCTAATAACGGAAATAAGATTTGGTTGCCTAGGCAACAAAATGTATAACAAATCTGGATTTACAGAATCACTATATAATCACTCAATTATTCCTGATTCAAACACTCAACTATACCACACATATTATACGTAATAATCCTGCAAGAGCTTTATTCTCTTTGAACTGGTGGATAAATGGCAAACAGTTTTAGAACCAAATTTAAAATGGTGTAACAGCTTACTGTATAAACAAGAGTATAGCTGCATAATATAAAATTTAAACTGATCAAAATTCACACTGAAATATTCAAAATTTCTTACAATAACATACAAAAGCAATGGAGAATGATTATGATAATAGTTTCATAGGGAGGTCATAAGAAACTTGATATTTAACCTTAACAATATAAAGGATATTGGGCAACTAAGCTTAATGATCATGTAGTTTTATGCTTCTAGATCTACAGTGAAGCATTGCTCAAATCAAGGATGACTTTTGTAAAAAAAAAATATAGCCTATGACAGAAGACTTATTGACAATTTAAACAAAGAAAATATAAGGAAAAACAGCAAAACTAAAAAATTTAAAATTCCATTGCAGGTGTTTTAAAAGTTGATACCAAAAAAATTGCAAACTGAATTTCCCATGGTATCCTAATTAGTATATATATATATATATAGACAAACATGTCAAGGAAACACACACCATTCATGCAAGATCATTTCTAATTAAGGACATTTGATTTGTAAATTTTCATTATTATGTTTATAAAATCCTTCAGTTTACAAGGATAACGTTTTCTGAAACAACCAAGACTTATATAAATTTAATGCAAGCCAAATATTTAAAAATTAAATTTTTAGTGAAAAGTGGGAAATTGTCTTGGCCAAGCCATGTATACCATATAACTCCTAATTAATGCCCCTTCCATAATAAACGTCCCCCACCCCCTTTTTAAAAATTTAGTTTGGGGAAATTCAAGTATTTATCCATTATTTTAACAAATTATCAAAATGTTAGTATAATTATTATTTTCACACTGCACGTATATCAAATTTAATCACACATGCATTTATGTTGGTCAAAGAAAGCGATAGCTGTAAAAACCTCTCAGATATAACTTACAGGTCAGGAAAATTAAAGCTTTTACCTTCAAATAATTATCTATTTTAATTATAAAGTAGAAATGTGTCACAGACACGGATGCCCCCGCAACATGGCACTGATAATGATGGTAATAACATGTTCAAACTTTTATTTTTCTGACTATGTATAGCAAAGTTATGGTGCGGAACAAAGTAAATTGACAATGACATTCAATGGCCTTGACCTTGATGGCAAGGACCTGAATTTTTTCATACTCTTTTGATAGTTACATATGACAAGTTATTTTAAATTCCAATCGTGCATGGTGATGTTATTGACCAGACACAAGCCTAGGCTTTTACTTGTTCAATTGCAAGCAAATGACCTTGACCTCGGAGGTAAGGACCTGGGTTCTTCACGTGACACATCATACTCTTGTGGTAATTACTTATGCAAAGTTATTTTAAAATCTGTCCATGTATGACAAATGTTATTGAGCAGACACGAACCACTGCACAAACCACTGCACACACAAACACACACACACGGACAGGGGTAACCCGACCGCCATTATCATGGCGGGGGGCATAAAGATCTGTGTGCGTTACTATAAGTTAAACGTATCTAATGTTAAATCAACAAGAGGGCCATGATGGCCCAATATTGCTCACTTGAACAAAAGGAGAATGAGGCATTAAAAGGAAGGAAATGTGCAAATTTTGACCCCAGGGGCATGTTTTGAGCAAAGTTGGTAGAGGACCACTTCACGATGCCGAGATATTACTGGGACAAATGATGTGAGCAAGTTTTATGATGTTTGGGCTATAAATTTGGCTTCTAGAGTGTTCACAAGCTTTTTATTCAATTTGATTGGTGACCTAGTTTTGGACCCTATGTTACCCAGTTTCGAGCTCTTCCGAGATATCATTGAAACAAATATTCTGAGCATGTTTCAGGAAGATTGGGCCAAAAATGTGACTTCTAGTGTTCACAAGCTTTTTCATATAAAGGTGGTGAACAGCTGATTTACTAAAATTGATCAGGGCAAGTAAAGATTTTGGCTTCCAAAAGTACTTGTCCAACAGATCCAGTAAATAAAACAGTTAATGTCGAGCCCTGACTTGGAACACTTACTCACTATCATAAGACTGTGAAGTGCAAGTAACATAACTCTGGCTTACATTTTGTAAGAGTTGTGGGCCATTTTTTGGACTTAGAAAATCTGAAATCTTGGTTTAGTTTATGGTTAAACAGTGATTAACTTAGACAAATATTAAAATTACTAAAATATCAATATTTCTTGACAGAACAATAAGCAGATGAGCAATCTACACCCACATGGCAGTGCTCTGGTTTAACACCGTTGCCAGAATTTTTTTTTGTAGCATCAAATCGACAAAGGTGGTCACCTGCAGAAATAAAAAAAATCCAACAACTGTTCTCTGAGAACATTTTGACCAATACAACACCAGGATTAAAGGAGCGCAACAAGGCGATTGAAACAAGCCGTAAAAATGGTGGTCTGATACACCGTCCAAGCTGGGAAACCATAAAGAAAAAAGTGTGGAACATTATACAGAGTCAGAAACAAAGAATGCTTTAAGTGGCCGCCATAAAATGTATATAAGGTATAACTCCTAATTATTGTCCCAATAATGTTACAATTAACATGATGCAAGATTAGCTATTGCTCTGCCCACTTAATCACGTGACTGCGATTTTTCAAATCAACAACTACTGTATGCTGAATATGCTATATTGTCCCAGTCTGATACATATTTTAAGTTTTTAGCTTTTGTGACTGCCTTTTGTCCGTCGTCAACATTTAGCTTGTGAACACTCTAGAGGCCACATGTATTGCCCAATCTTTATGCAATTTGCTCAGAACATTTGTCCCAATGATATCTCGGACGAGTTTGAAACTAGGTCACGTGGGGTCAAAAACTAGGTCACTAGGTCAAATTAAAGAAAAATGACATGTTTTTCTGGAAACAGTTCTTGCTGTACACCCGTCTCCACCAGCACTTTCATTTTCAGAGTCACCTGATCTGTGTGACATTAAATACTTAGATGCTGTGGCCGTAAGTTCACAAGAGGCTGTTTTGCTGGAAACAGTTCTTGCTGAAGGCCCTTCTTCACCAGGACTTTCATTTTCAGAGTCATTTGAACTGTGTGACATTGAACGCTTGGATGCTGCTGTGGACGAGTCATGAGAGGCTGGTTTTCTGCAAACAGTTCTTGCTGTACGCCTGTCTCCATCAGGACTTTCTTTTTCAGAGTCATCAAGGTTTGACGATGTCGAAGACTTGGATGATGCTGAGGAAACCGTGCTCAAAGCCAGCTGCTGCTCATCTGTAAATATATGTAGTAAAAAAATCATTGATCTAGGACTTAGAAAAGATTTTAAAAACTTAGAAAATTAGTATTCTACGAACAGTAAAGCTAAAACAAAGTATCCAATCTTTTACAAAAAGGAAGCACTTGTGTTAAAGAAATAAGAAATAATACAGATTGGAAATAGCAAAATGCTTCATTATCATATAAAAAATAACATTTTAAAATTATTGTATACTGTTTTCAGGAAAAATTTGGCCACTGAAAAAAAATACTTGAAGCCAATGGGAACGGGTTCTTTTCACTGGACCTGTGCGAAGAAGGCAAACAAGAGCTGTCTGAGGACATCGAGCTCCACTATTCCTACACTTTGTCAAAAAATATGGGCCTCATTTTCAGAATTATAGCTGAGGTCACAGTGACCTAAACCATTGACCTACTGACCTCATAATGAGTGGGTCTTGTAGAAGTTGTAATTGGCAACCTACATATATTGTTTGGTGATCCTAGGTGGAAGCGTTGTCATTTTATAGGCAAGGTTGAAGTTTTGTAATCAAGGTCAGTGACCATGACCTTTGACCTACTGACCTAAAAATGGGTGGGTCTTGTAGAAATAGTCATGGGCAACCCACAAATAAAGTTTGGTGATCCTAGGTGGAAGCGTTCTCATTCTACAGGCAAGGTTAAAGTTTTTACAAAACTTACCCAAATTGTCTAAGAACAAAAGAGTCAATTAGTCTGTAATTATGTTAGCCAGAGGTATGGGACTTGTCACAGGTGTGTATCTTACTACTAAAAACAATGTCAGAGAGTTTGAAGCTTGTATCTTGAATGGTTTTAGAGTTATGTCCATTTATAAAAAACTTTACACCTGGGCGAGTGCAATAGCTCCATTATTCGTCGAATAGTGGAGCCAAAAAACACTTTTTATAGGAGGTGAAAGCAAATAGTCTTAGGTAAAAAGTTACTGTGCAAGTATGAGAACAATCTCACAACAATTAAAAACATTTTTACACAAAGTGGAAGAATCTGTGCGAAAAAGATTAATGTTACATTGACGACGCCAGACCTCCCAGCCTTCGAGGAGTCTGGTTAATAAAATATCAACAGGAGGAGCTTACCTGTTGCCCAAATAATGTCACCTAAGTCTTCTTCTTGTTCCTCAATGCAGCTGTAAATATCAACAACATTATCAAAAACAACACTGGTGACATGGTCTAGTGTTAAGAGTGTCTGACTCTCATTCTAAAGGTACTGGGTTTGATCCTCAGCCGGGGTTTTCCTAAGGACACTCACTACTGGTCAGTTTGACCCAGGAAGCTGTCAGCTTTCTTCACAATCAAGCTTAATTTTAACACGATTAGCAGCTTTTTCTATATTTTCTATATGCATATAGAGTAAACCAAGGTGTGCTTTATTTTACAATTAAACACACTTGGCTGTTACTTTTGCACCCCACTGATAGTGAATTGTTTATATCTCATTGTGCGAGTAAAATGTTTGTTTTGCGTGAGCTGAACATCGTTTTAGCAGAACATTAAGACAATTTAAAAAATCATCATATGACAACTGAAACAAAAAACAGAAAACAGATAAATGGAACAAAACAGCTGGATGTTTTTTTCATCAGGTTCCAACAAACCATAAAACTTACAACCAAACAGCCAAGAGTCCAAAAGTTTATTTTAAATTAAAGCAGTTCAATAAAATTGAATATATTGTGAAAACATTGGTAGGAGATATTATTAACCAGTGCACCAGTGCTACAATTCTAGCAAATATAAATAAAATCAAAATGTCATATTACGTTAAGCACATTTCACTGCTATGGTTACCATTTAACAATATTTGGACTCTTTTATGCCAGGGCTTGTTCCAGGATTTAGGGGAAAACATCCCCTGGTCAAATTGGGAATTTCTTGATGCGAAAAGCTCTAATTTGGGAACAAAACTAATTGACAAATACACTGTTTTGAAGCCAAATTCATTTTAAAAGCCTAGTATCTTTCTAAATATATCATTAAAAAAACTTGAATTTCATTGAAAATTGGTCATACTTATGATTCTGAAAAAGTGAAGTTTTCTCAACATTGTGCAAGTCAATCTCAATTCAACTGTCAGATTTGAATGCTTAGCCAGCAAATATGGTTCATATTATGTTTGTTTTTTCTATGAGTAGATTTAACACTCAGCAAAAGTAATTCTTGTCGAACATGCCTTTATTCCTTTGCATTTTTTAATTGAACTTTAAATCAATTTTTTTTATATTATTAATTTCGAACAAATTCAAGTGATTTCTGTAAATTTTAATTGTTACAAGCTAAACTTTTTTAATATCTATAAAAAAAGTTACAATAATGAACACTATTGAAACACGTGCATTCAGTTATTCAATAATCATCTATTTTCTTACAGCCTGTACCGTCGGAAAGCTTCACTTTTTAACGTAACATTTGTCATTTTGCGACATGATTATGCGTGATCGCTGCACTGCAATTAACACCTCATGAATGCGGCCATTTTGTCAAGTGACAATACGTTTACTTTTCGGAATCAGCAGGATGGTGACGAGAATTAACGTAATTTCATTTAGTATGTTTTGACGAAAAACAAATTGGAAAACCGTCTTTAAGATCACCAACGATGAAAAATAATAGTTGAAAATGATTTAAAACAGTTAACAACAATGTGAAATCGTGTTAAATAAAGAGCCCCAACACAATAAAGCAGTCCGAAACTGCCATTCCAGGTCACCGGGTGCCGGATTTTACAACTGAAATTAAAATATTTGTAAAAATCGCTCTTGGCAATTGTAAATTCAAACTTCCTAGCGAAACAGAATACGTTCTTTTTCAATTTAAAAATTGTATCCATTTGGGAATTATTTCCCCTGATTGGGAAAAATGTCAGCTATTTTGGATTGGGAATGGGGCCGAATTTTGGCCCTGTGAGCACCCTGGAAAAAGACCTGTATGCATTAACAAGGAATTTAAAAACTAACAACTGTGCAACTAACTAACAGCCTTTATTACCAAGGCCTTTGCGTTTAAATTCATCAATCTTGCTTGAGTCGAATGCAACCAGCTGATCACTAGATACATTGAAGCTGAAAAAAAGCAAGCCAATACAAATTCCTTAGCAAAATCCAAACAAGAGCAGTCAAAGAGGACATGCAAGCTCGACTATTCGTGTCGTTGTTTGAGAGATAAGCTTAGATGAAGTAACAATACACAGTGCTTATTTTTTGACATTTCGAGACAACCTTGGAATTGGGATTTTTCGTGGAAGTTTTGAAATCATTGGTATATTTTGCTGTATTATTTTGAATAATATCACCGACGAAAAAGTGAACGCAAAAGCTTGCACTGGTCTATGAATAGTAAAGCTAATAATAAAATTTCAATCGGGGTTATTTAAGGTCTATACATATTTTCTGCCACAGGATAATTTCTGAAAGCACTATCTAATATGATTATAAAGATATTTTATCGCTCTTACAGTAAACAAACGGGCCCTGAGGGCCCTGGGACGCTCACATATTCCAAAAGCGCACCTCAGGTGAGCTAAAAACCAGCAAAAAAATGCTACTTTAGGATGGACTACAGTAACCTTAACCAAACTTTTATGGTGTTTTGATGTTAACTTTTACAATCTAGAACTTACTATGCACCATCAGACTTGCAGTATGCCAGTGGCACTTCCCAATTCACAATTTTTACTGGCCATTTCATTTTTTTCGAAATGGCTGGCAAACTTGACCAATACAGGTTATCCTTTTTTTTTCTGAAAATTTGTAAGAGTTTCAATGTTTTTGTAATATATTAGATGTTAGAATAACCTAAGAGTCCTGTTTCTGCCACAGATGATCAGCATGTACCATACAAATATTTTGCCAATGCTGAACAGTGGATAATGAATACAAAATTCGAACAACAAAACAAAGTAATAGTTCATTTTTCGATTGATGTACATTAGTTTTCACTTAGTAAGATTAAGACATTCTCCCAACAGAATATATATATCAAGATTAAGACATTCTCCCAACAGAATGAATATATCAAGATTAAGACATTCTCCCAACAGAATATATATATCAAGATTAAGACATTCTCCCAACAGAATATATATATCAAGATTAAGACATGCTCCCAACAGAATGAATATATCAAGATTAAGACATTCTCCCAACAGAATGAATATATCAAGCTTAAGACATTCTCCCAACAGAATATATATATATATAAAGATTAAGACATTCTCCCAACAGAATATATATATCAAGATTAAGACATTCTCCCAACAAAATATATATATCAAGATTAAGACATTCTCCCAACACAATATATATATCAAGATTAAGACATTCTCCCAACAGAATATATATATCAAGATTACGACATTCTCCCAACAGAATATATATATCAAGATTAAGACATTCTCCCAATAGAATGAATATATCAGAATATATTTGAGCACTATAAATTGTCTTTATGTCTCAAAGTTTGAACCCTGCAAGGACCTTCTTTGAATACAATTCTCTACTTGTTTTAGTGGTTAATTCCTTGTTAATACATAAGTTAAATAAAGGCATATTCAAGAAAACATTATATGAATTTGGTTTGCAAAAAATGATCACATTGCCGGATTCAAATAATGAATATTGTGTCCAAAAGTTGTACTGGGTACTGTCCATGGTCTAGTTGGGTTACCATACATAGTGTTTGGTGTGCAAGGCATAATGGGTACTGTGTCCAAAGATGTACTGGGTACTCTCCATGGTCTAGTTGGGTTATCATACTTAGTGTTTGGTGTGCAAGGCATAATGGGTACTGTGTCCAAAGATGTACTGGGTACTCTCCATGGTCTAGTTGGGTTATCATACTTAGTGTTTGGTGTGCAAGGCATAATGGGTACTGTGTCCAAAGATGTACTGGGTACTGTCCATTGTCTAGTTGGGTTATCATACATAGTGTTTGGTGTGGAAGGCATAATGGGTACTGTGTCCAAAGATGTACTGGGTACTGTCCATTGTCTAGTTGGGTTATCATACTTAGTGTTTGGTGTGCAAGGCATAATGGGTACTGTGTCCAAAGATGCACTGGGTACTGTCCATTGTCTAGTTGGGTTATCATACTTAGTGTTTGGTGTGCAAGGCATAATGGGTACTGTGTCCAAAGATGTACTGGGTACTGTCCATTGTCTAGTTGGGTTATCATACATAGTGTTTGGTGTGGAAGGCATAATGGGTACTGTGTCCAAAGATGTACTGGGTACTGTCCATTGTCTAGTTGGGTTATCATACATAGTGTTTGGTGTGCAAGGCATAATGGGTAGTGTGTCCAAAGATGTACTGGGTACTGTCCATTGTCTAATTGGGTTATCATACTTTGAACAGTGTTTTGTGTTCAAGGCATTATAGGTACTGTGTCCAAAGTTGTACTGGGTACTGTCCATGGTCTAGTTGGGTTATCATACTTTGAACACTGTTTGGTGTGCAAGGAATAATGGGTACTGTGTCAAAAGTTGTACTGGGTAGTGTCCATGATCTAGTTGGGTTATGATATTGTTCATTGGGGTCTTTTTGGCATTAAAATACACAGTTCTTTGTCTTTTGTTTTTTATTTATCATCATTCAGATTAAATAACTTTGACGCAGGAAATCACTGAATTCACCACCGATGAATATCAGTATTTACGGAATGCACTGATGGCAAATTCACCAACTGTATCTGATGACAACAGTGTTAATATCTTGAAAGCAAATCATACCTTAGATTCAGTGCTCCAGCCAGGATTGAAAAAGGGCAAGGTGCTAATTGCTAAAAAGGGCACTTCTGCGCGCGCTTATATTTTTTTAAGGAGATATATGAATATATATGTGTAACAAACACATAGGTTACGTGTATATAATTTCTTTATTCGTTTTCTTTATTTTTTGCCTATTTTTTTCATGTATATAAACTATACACTTTCCTTGTAATAAATTTATACTAAATTACAAAATGTACTAAGCAATTATACATCACTTAAAGTTTTCATTCAACGTTATACAACCCATAATAAATGGTTTAATATAATATTTTTACAGTCATATTTTTCAGCACCTCTATTTAAATTATTGTATTTTTTGTGTAGGTAACTTTAAATTCTTAAATGCATTTTATTTCAAATATATCAAATAACTTCAAGAATAACCTCCAAATATTATCAATAGCATTAAGATTTAAGAATATAACAATTTAAACTACCAGTATAGTCTATAGCTTGCATAAATATTATCAAATGCATTATGTTGTATTTGCAATATATATAAACATAAGTCCAAAATGTAACGTCCGAAAATATACATATAATCCATATGTACAGTTAAAGATATAATATATATGTCCCATATGTTGGTATTTCAATAATTAACTTAAATATGTGACTGAAAACTAATATTTGTAAATAAAATGGAAAACATTCATATTTAATACATACTACAGCATTGGACTCTTTAAGTAGTTAAATGATAGTAATATACAGTTGAAGAAGAGATAGCCTAGTAACAATAAACGAAGTTAAAATTTATCAAATTAGCATTACGATACACCAACATTATTTTCAAAATAGATTTCTGAATGCACACTTTCACGCTGCTTGAGCTTATATTAATGTTGGCATTACGGCACATCGGCAGTTATTAACACGATCTTTTTTTACAGGACACGGCTGTGGTAAAAAATATACATGAAACATTGCACTTAACAGCAGCTGTACATGCATGCTTCCCATGAGCATTTCGCGACGTCGCTCACGTTAACAAATAATTTCTTATTAAATCCAACTGTTCAAACTATGTTGATTACAATCATACTTTGAAATTTACTCGTGGACTTGCTGAAACCCTTTCTGAGCAATGACACAATTTCTCTGACACGATTTCAATTAAACAGCACGTTGCAGCGTCAAAGTGCACTACACACCTTTGATGTAATGCTGACATCCGTTCAACGAGTAACTGCTCAAAACTGTAAACAGTGTTAACTGTGTAGTGCGCAAACATGAAAATTACATAAAAAAGTTTCAGTGTTTGTGTGCCGTAAATTGGGAACTATATGCAATTACTACCGGTATTTGATGCGTTGTGTTTAATGTTGGAATACTTGTCATTTTCTATAGATGGATAATTGAAATTGGATTAACAAATATTATATATATATTTATAATTATATTATAGTATGGTAAGTGTTTAACTTACTTTTATTAGCGTACGAGCCGAGATTAAGGAGGGCAGGGCGGGATCAGAGGCGGCTGAGCGGGGGTCAAGGGCGGCATGGCGCTGCACCGTTATTTAGTCCTAGCTGGAGCGCTGAGACTGGTAAGTAAATATTTTACCATGTATTTCACTGCTTGATGCAAACAACCAAATTACAAATTGTGTTCAAATTACAAAAGCAAGTTACACAAGAGTGTACATCAGTATGTTGCAAAAAAATAATTAGACCAGTTTGTTGATTTTTAGTTTCTCTGACATTTTTTTTAAAATGTCCAGTTGAGGAGGGGAAAAAAAAAGCAGCAAAATAATATAGCCATAAAACAATTAATCGTTTACACATGACAATTGGTCACATTACTTTTTTAATATTTAGATTAAACACCCTTATGCAGTAGATTTGTATTAAAATATAACATTCATTTTCATTATCTGTAAAATAAAACCTACAAATCAAAAAATATTTTGCCTTCTTTGTGTACTTTGTCATTTAAAAAAAAAATAAAAATTATTCGCTTTTTCAAAAAAAATCGGGTCGGCGGATCCGAGAAACTAAAAATCAACAAACTCTGGCCTTAATACAACAATGCTTTGAATACAACTCATTAAAGCATCGTTTGCTCTTCAATGTTGACGATTGTCTGAATGTATGCATCCGAAATTTAAGTGCACTAGTGTCAAGTTGTTACAGAATTTCCTTACAAAAAACCAACAAAAAATCAACATCGTGGTGAATTTTGGGTACAAATCAATTGGAAACATTGGCAAAAAATATTGTTCTCTTCAAAAATCAATTATTCTTTCCACCAGTTTTCCCAAACAACGAACTTCAAAATAAATCCATTTTCGTAAGAGCAACACGTAATTTTACTCCAGAACGATAATCCAAAGTTAATTTCCAAGATATGAATGTCAATCCATCTCAACAAAAACATTATTAACACACATTCTTTATCCCTCATATATTTGTGCACCAAATATTTCAACGCAAATTGCTTCTAAAGTACTTACCGTGAAATCTGACCATGATGCAACGGAATGGCGGAAAACGGAAGCACGCTTTCCGGAAAACGACCAAAGCACATGCGCGACTTGTTACACTCGTATTTCATTGGATAACGTGTTAATATTAGCGCGGCAATTTTAAATAGTAGATTTTCTCTATTTTATGGAGTCGTGGACAGTATTAATGGACACGACGTGTCCGATTTTTTCATGAGTATTCTTCTAATACCCAAGAATGTTCTATTAGACAGTTTGCAATGGGTCCGCTTGGTGGGTATAGCCAATAAGCGAAATGTACCCAAGTGCAGTTTGTACATAAAAAATACCCCAAAAGTGCCTCCTCGTAAACAGGACGGACGCACGGACAGACGGACGGACGAAGGGCATTCCTATAACCCTCCACCCGCGTTGCGGCGGGGGATTAATAAAACTTCTAGGACAGTGTCCATTCAGACTGAATAGTACTTCTGTGTCAGTGTCCGTTACAACATGAATTATACTTCTGTGACAATGTCCATACGGACTGAATACAACTTCTGTGACAGTGTCCATACAGACTGAATATTTCTTCTTTGACAGTGTCCATACAGACTGAACAGTACTTATGTGTCAGTGTCCATACAAACTGAATACAACTTCTGTGACAGTGTCCATACAGACTGAATAGTACTTATGTGACAGTGTCCATACAGACTGAATAGTACTTATGTGACAGTGTCCATACAGACTGAATAATACTTCTGTGACAGAAGTAATATAAAGTCTGTATGGACAATGTCCCAGAAGCAATATTCAAATCGTAATGTATACTGTCCCAGAAATATTATTCAGTGCATATGGACACTTTGCCAGAAGTAATATTCTGTCTGTAGGGACCGACACGATATACACATTATAATACACATGACATACATTCTCTTAAATAATTAAAAGGTAAGAAAACATTTGTGAATTTTTGCTGTTTTTAAGAGTTTTTAAGAGGGATCTTTTCGAGTTTCGATTTACTGACTCGTAGCCAGCAAAGAAGTATTTTTCAGCGATATCTGTTTTGGAAATTACCCTCACAAAAGACCGTTGGCTTCCGCCAACAGTTTAAAAACCACTGCAGGCAAGGAACATAAGCCCCAACCCCACCAATAATTTGATACATGGAATAGAATATTTAGATATACACTTACATTATCCCTTCGTTCACTCCACTCCGACGTTTGTTGTACAGCGCATTAGAGTCTGATGCATCATAGCCTCGCCAGGGTCTGACTCACTATCACGAGGGTTCAAGGCAGGGTCATCATGCTGCATCACATGATCAGCTAGAGATGACATATCGCCACAAGGGTCTAACAGACTTTTACAGGGGTCAAACGCACCATCGCAGAGTCCAAGACACTATCCCGACGGTTAGACACAGGGTCATTATGCTGCATGGCATAATCATTTGGTAATGATACATTGCACTTTCATTCGGGTCTTCTTTCTCATTTTCAAATTCTGTTAATAAAATTTAAAATATAAAACATAACTTACATAGTATTTCCCATAAATGAAGACACACATTAAAACAACACATATTAATGAATACATTTTTCTACTTGTAATAATATATTGATGGCAAATTAAGAAAAAATATGCCTCAAATTTATTTGATCCACGCTTCCAGCAACATTCGAACTCAAAGCTCTCAAAAAATGCGCACAATAATGGAAACTTCCCTATGCTAGACATCATTTATTAATAGCGCGCATGCGTGTAGTGGTACTTCATGAAGTTCATGTACATTATTTTTATCTTGATTTTACATCTACTACTAATTTTTCCGCACCCAAAAAAAGTGTCAGTCAAGGTGATAACATTTTTATAATAATATACTATGTTAGCGTTTCAGTTCGCCAAAATCGCCAATGGCGATTGATACTTAAAGTTGGCGATCAAAATCAAAATTTTACAAGTAACTGGCGATTGTAAAAAAAAGCGTTTTACTCGATAAGTTTATCAATATTTAAAGTTTATATTAACAAAAATATCTTACTGTTTGTTATAAAAACGAGACATACGTGTGAAGTTAGCATTTAGTAATTTAGGGCCGGTTCCTGATTTTCTTAAAGAAAACTCAAAATTTTTCTATCATGAAAGAAACTCTTCTACACCATTATTAACCTACTTGTACCACACATGCAAAATTTCAGGTCGATTCGCTAAGTAGAAATGCCCCAAAAACCATTTGAGAATGACACCTGATAAGCCGTCTGGCTTGCGCTTCAGTACCTGGATTGCATGGGGTGCGTGAACTAAAATTCGCACCTAAATCACATAAACCAGTCAAAATACCAGTTTATTTTGACTTATTTTAATGCAATGGACAGTAATAAGGTATAAAACGTGTAATATTTGCGAATAACATGATTCCATGTACTGTGAGTTGCAAACGGCGAGTTTCTGTACTTTTTTTTTCATTTTTTTTACCCAAAAAAACAGGTTTCGCTTTAAAAATCGTAGATAACGTGTCAGTTATGATATAATTCACATTTATTCCAGTGAAAAGTAATAAACGCAATAAAATAACACAGTTACATGGGGATTTTATGGACAAGTGGACCCTAAAGGGCCGGTTCCTGATTTTCTTAAAGGTTAGATACCAGTAATACCAATTCCCATAGGGTCCCATTATAAAACGGCACACTTTCCCAGCATTTTTCTAGCATTTCCTTTATTTCAGATTGTGCAAGCCTTGTATCAATGTAAAGATCAATCTGTCCTCTTCCAAAATTTGCAATAAAAAAGATATGTCATGTCACTTCTAAGAAAATGCATCTCACTTGAATGCAGGCACAGGTAGAAAACTGGGTTTCGGCAGTCATATTTCGACAAAAGCCCCATACCACAGTAAGCACACCCCAAAAGTTCACCTTTCAAGTTAGCCTCCAAGGAAATGCACCAAAATGTGGCAGACACGCATAGGATATTAGAAATAACCACAAAAGGCATGTCTGAGATACCTAAATGGCTTTTATGCCAGCAGAGAAGAGGAACTCTTTAGTAATAGGCACTACTTTTGTATGGACCACGGAGGAAACAATGATTTACTGGTATCTAACCTTAAAGAAAACTTAAAATGTTGCTATCATGAAAAAAAACTTCTACATCATTATTAACCTACTTGTACCACACATGCAAAATTTCAGCTCGATTCGCCAAGAAGAAATGCCCCAAAAACGCATTTGAGAATGACACATGATAAGCCATCTGGCTTGCGCCTCAGTACTTGGATTGCATGGGGAGCGTGAACTAAAATAGTCACCTAAATCACATAACCAGTCAAAATACCAGTTCATTTAAACTTATTTTAATGCAATGGACAGTAATAAGGTATAAAAACGTGCAATATTTGCGAATAACATGATTCCATGTGCTGTGCGTTGCAAAAGGCGAGTTTCTGTACTTTTTTTTCATTTTTTTACCCGAAAAAACAGGTTTCGCTTTAAATATCGTAGATAACGTGTCAGTTATGATATAATTCACATTTATTCCAGTGAAAAGTAATAAACGCAATAAAATAACACAGCTACATGGGGATTTTATGTATAAGTGGACCCTAAAGGGCCGGTCCCTGGTTTTCTTAAAGGTTAGATACCAGTAATTCCAATTCCCATAGGGTCCCATTATAAAACGGCACACTTTCCAAGCATTTTTCTAGCATTTCCTTTATTTCAGATTGTGCAAGCCTGGTATCAATTTAAGGATCAATCTGTCTTCTTCCAAAATTTGCAATAAAGAAGATATGTCATGTCACTTCTAAGAAAATGCATCTCACTTGAATACAGTCACCGGTAGAAAACTGGGTTTTGGCAGTCATATTTCGACAAAAGCCCCATACCACAGTAACAACACCCCAAAAGTTCACCTTTCAAGTTAGCCTCCAAGGAAATGCACCAAAATGTGGCAGACACGCATAGGATATTAGAAATAACCACAAAAGGCATGTCTGAGATACCTAAATGGCCTTTATGCCAGAAGAGAAGAGGAACTCTTTAGCAATAGGCACTTCTTTTGAATGGACCACGGAGGGCTACACAATGATTTACTGGTATCTAACCTTAATAAATATTCACAAAATCCATTTTTATTTTTGAAAATATTCTCATACATGCCATAATTTTTTAAGGCCAAAACAGGACATTGACAAAAAATCGGCAGGACATTTGACATTTCAGCGGGACACCTTAATATTGTTATTTTGTAGCACGGTCCATGGATCGCAATGTTCGTATTACAATGTTCATATCATTCATGTACATAATACATCTATACACTAATTAAGGCTAACAAGTTTTCATTTTTTAAAAACGTTTAAACAAAATAAAATAAATGAAACGTCACCGTTTATACTGTGTACCATAGCCTTTTAAAAGCAAAAGTGTCATTGTTGTTGCGAAACTGAAAGTAATATTTGTATGTTTATATCCAGTGCGCATCCGATTTGCTCAATGACATCACATTCAAACCCACTTTTCTCGTTGTTCTCAAATCATACGGTTACACTTAATCTACTTATGGGGCCTTTTTATTCGATAAATAATGTTCTTACAAGCATTTGTTTAGTGCTTCAACTGTTTTTTATCGTTACCACTGTTGAACTCGTAGTCCTGATTGTATAATTAATGAAGTATAAACATCTTGATATAAAAACATGTATATTATATATGCTTTGTTCTTGCAAAAACGGCCGGAAAATTTTATTGTGCACGTCATGCCAACGTGCGTCAAATGTTAAAATTCACACATACATTTTGCACTTTGTGTAAATCTTTTGTTCTGCAAGAAAAGCGCCTGAAAATTATGCTGAAAATAAAGCACTTTTCTCGTTTTTCTCGAATCATAAGGTTACACACAATCTAGTTATGGGGCCTTTTTTATTTGGTAAATAATGTTCATACAAGCATTTGTTTAGTGCTTTAATTGTTTTTAATCGTTACCACTGTTGAACTCGTAGTATTGATTGGATAATCAATGAAGTGTAAAAATCTTGATTTAAAAACATATATGCTTTGTTCTTGCAAAAATGACAGGAAAATGTCCTCGTGCACGTCATGCCAACGTGCGTCAAATGTTAAAATTCACACATACATTTTGCACTTTGTGTAAATCTTTTGTTCTGCAAGAAAAGCGCATGAAAATTATGCCGACATGTACAACGTCATGTCGTCCGCATGGAAAGCGTGGGTGTATTAACTGCCATATAAAAACTTTGTTGCGCAGAGAACTGTGGGATCTTTACTTTTGAAAAAAGTTTCATAGCGCATAACGTCAAAATTAGGTTTGTGTATGGTGAACATATGCAGTTGACATTTCCTCTTTAACAATGAAAAACACAACAGCCGAATCGATAACGTAATTGTCGTTCAGATAGGTCAGTATTGATCTATGACATACAGTTACACCCTCCACGTGACGACTAACAGCAATTAGCGACTGCGGATTATAATTATGACCACCATCCTGCGAAAGCGTGACAAAGGATTAATAAACCACTGTTTGGGTTATCATAACTGCTCCTCGTTGACACGCGGCAAGCGGGCATCCTTGTCACAGGGACCAATTAAGGATTTAACGATAAGAAGTAAATTGTTGGCCCAATGTAACTTTTATTGCACACTAATATCGATTTTTGTGATTGACCGGGACAAAATGCATCTGAGCGGGATTCCGGGACAAACCTTGCAAAAGCGGGACAATCCCAGCGAGACCGGGACGTATGGCATGTATGCAGGCTGGGGTTATTGTCCAGACAGAGAAGGCCTCCCTAAGTTTCATTGTTTACACACAAAAAATAATAGTTCAATGCAAGAAAAAAAGAAGGATGAATAACTTAAATAAGTGTAGACATAATTCAATATCAAGCAAAATCATTTCACAAACATTATAGAACATATATGATAAGCGTTGCCATAAAAAATGAATGAATGAACCAGTGGATATGTACAGGCACTTACAAAAATACTGTAACCATGCATATACTGGATCTGCAAAACTAAACAAGTCATTTTCTTAATGACATAAGTTAACTGAGCATTTAGATTTATAAAAATTAAAACTGCAAATTAACTGAAGAAAAAATAGTATTGCCCAGTATTACCCACTTTCAGAGAATTGATCGGGGTGGGAAAAACCTGTAAAACCCGCCGGGAATACGGCTAGGGCCGATTATAGACGACTGGTCCAGCTCTGCCGTATATTATCGTTTATAATACATATTGTGTTCTTCGTTAAGTGATGGTTCAATTTTGGCTATAACCGTTTTACTCCTGACCATTTTGATACGCCCGTATTGGCTCACTCATTTATCTAAGGGACGCAATTCTGTGTTTACAAAAACAGAGGTCAAATTAGATGGAAGTATATAACGAGGGTGGAGCGCGAAACTATTGTATCTGCTTAACATTTCTATATCAGATACAATAGTTTCACGCTCAGCCCTCGATAATTCTATAACTCTTTAATTTTAAGCTTGTTAAAAACACAACAAGTGGTTTGTCAGCTTTCATTGTCTAATTAAAGACGATTGCTAGCAAACGTTCGTAAGATCAACAGACACAACATTCAATTTAAGGATTATCTTGTTGAAAAAATGGAGTGCTCAATTGGTGTCTGGAAGTGGAATGTGTCATATTGAATAGTTATCGGGTAGGTTTACATTTCGGACAGTTTTTACCATTTGCTTGACCTTGATTTCTTACCTGAAATATGATATCCAAATTATTTGTTTTTATATCTGTTTTTTTGTGTGTGTAAATTTGATGTATGTATTTGGTTTATATGTTGTTGATCTAATTTATTACATGCACATAACTGCAATGAACAGTAAAGAAAAATATAAGTACATGTACCGGTGGTTTTTTAATGCCAGTGGCATTAAATGTAATATACAGCACAGTGAAATATAGTTTAATAACAATTAAAATACTAAGATAATTGTAGCTATACCCCAGTGTACTGCATAATTAAGAAAGCAATGAGGTAAGTTTTTTTTTAGTTTTTGTTTAATCTTAATATCCATACTGAAGTCTGAAACGCATACTTTGTGCACATCAAAATGTCAATTCAACTTCAGGTTCAATTTTTTTATAAAATATATTTATTCGTCATGTGATATCTTGTGTGTTATTATGTTTGAACATTTTGATATACTTAGGTGTGTGTGAACTCAAAATATCTAACAAAGATACAGTAGATCTAGCCTTATGAAGCAATTATAATGCTCAAGTTAACGGTAAGGCTAACCTTAATAAACAAAGATAATTTAATTTTGGCCAAATGAAATAGAAAATACTACATCTCACTGATCAATTGACACAAATCTTAGTGTTTATCATTTCTTAACAACCAGGTTCACTGCACAATTAAATGTGCAGTTGGAAAACATATGGAATGGATTTTTTAGGTGTTGCATGGACAATGATCCGCCTGGACTGTGAAAAACCTGCAAGTCAAGTACATTTTCAAAATTTTTAATGCGTTTCAACGTTTGTTCTACAATTGGATCCATTTCTTGAGAGAGTTGCAATTGATCACTAATGTCATCATTCTTGTCACTGGAAGGTACTGGTACATTAGAAGATGAAACCGTGGTTTTGGAAGAACAATTCTGGTGAATAATATTAGCCATCTTTTTTTGGCGGTCAAGGCTCAAGCTATGATAACTGTTGAGAGTCATAATGTTTTTATGCCCAGTAACCTGAACCACTTCAGTGGGTGCACATCCTGCATTCAAGAGAGAAGCTACTAATGTCTTTCTGCCCGAATGGTTCATGTGTCTTGTTGTGAATCCTGCTTTTTCGCTCATTGTTTTTGCAATTTGGCCAAGTCTGGTCTTACCTATGGGTTGATTTTGGAACCAGCATGGGTCATCTCCTTTGACTTCATCACTGGTCTGCAGATAGAATCTACTTTCCAGATGGAGACTGGTGAGTGGTCTTTTGCTTTTATACTCCATATATAGTTTCACCGGATATCGCTCGTCTCCTGAAATGACATGGTTTTTTAGTAATTGAATATTTTAATTAATATCACTTCAAACAAATCTTTTATGAGAATTTGAAACAGAAATTTAAGCTTAAAGATATCACATGGGTATAATACAATTTTTAATTCAATACAATCTTCCTCACATTTTTTATTATTTTAATATTATTGACATTTACAAATCAGAATTAAACTTTAATACTGCAATTCTTATAATAACTAGATTTACTACCTTGTTGCTCAAAGATCTTGGGTTTGAACATTCTTGCATCATCGGTTATCCCTTTCCTTGTCTTGGTTGCTCTCTCTGTGTATTCTATGTATCTGGTTCCATCCGCTGTCGGTCTCAATTCTAAGTCCCCCCAAAGCATGTTCATATGTTCCTGTCTACCTCTCAGTCCAAAGTAAAAGGGTGTTGTTTAACCAGAGTGTGTTGATAATTGAGTTTGGAGATTTTGGAAAAAGTAAAAATAATTTTCAGAAGTACGATAAAGGAATAGGTCCCGAAACAGGATTTACATCTCTGCATTAAAAAAACAACAAAAAACAATCCAATAATTGTACATTTCTATTTACATCTGTTTCATGTGCGATAAAAATAATTAAATTGAATTTAAGATTAACTCCGGAAGTCCAAATGAGTTTTTAAGTCATAAACAAGTATCTATATTATATCCTTAAATGTTTTTCTTCGTATTGTTCAATGCAGAGCGATTATAAAACGACTAACTTTACTCGATTACGAAATGTAAAGGTTGCGAAATGACCATAAACCAGAGTGACCTCCCTTGTTGTTACGCAACGGTAATAAAAAACTTGACAGAAATCAGCTGATCATGCTGATTGCATTTTAAGTTTGCTTACCTTTACCAAGTAGTTTTTTTCTGTACAGGATGTCAATCTCTTCTGCTGTAAAAGGATCTGCTCGCTTGGCTTTGTTCCCCAGTCCTTATTCTTTCAAATCGACGGCCTTAGCCCTCAGGACATCTCTGGAGTGCTTAAACCGCAGATCGCTCATAATATCAGCAGCATATTTTTTCTCAGACAGATATCTCTTGATACACCCTTGAATCCCTTTAATCGTACCTGGTTCAAGGTCTTTGTTCGTTTTGCAGTTCTTGACACTTAGAAAATATCTTGCAATACACATATCCAATGCTGCCGGCTCGATTTCTTCGAAATCAGTTCTTTCATCTTCCATCGATAGCCATTCACGGAAACGTTTCACATCACTTGCGTTTTTTTCTTTGTATTTTCATTCTTTTTGCTTTCAACAAGGTCGAATGTATCTTTGTTTGTAATTTTTTCTCACTCGATAGTCTCATTAGCCTGTATTATCGCGTCGAGATCCATAAGACGATTTGCTAGCGATTCTAGCGTTTTTTTCTGACTCCGCCATGATTTCGACTGATTACGTCATTACGTCGCGCGATCGGATTCTCTTCGATTATCGAAAAATCGGCCGCAGCCAATTATATTATATCGGCTCAGCGGAGCCGCGTAATGGCCCGTAATCGACGTCAATTTGTTACTATTTTTAGTAACAATATGTATTATATAGAAATATTTATCGTTTCTTACCTGCATATTTGCTAATCCAAACACTATAATCCATTCATAATTATCACAGTTTGCCCTTTCTATTAATTACCGACAATTAAGACAAAATGCATAACTGTTTCATTATTAAATAAGATGCAAACTGTGAATAAAACTATCTACTCTATTTTAATTGACTTAATTTCCCCACTTTAGGCCCCAGCTAGATCATCAGCCACCAATAAAAAATAAATAAACAAGCAGTTGAAACCCATGATTTTTGTGTATAGCATATTGCTAATTAAACTGGCTGGAACCGGTTTTTGTGTACATCAAGATCTGACAGTGATTTCAGCTTCAAGGCATTTACTGCAGACTAGGCCATATACCTACTTATTAGCGCATACTCTGGCCAATTTTCAGATGGTGTTTTATGATCATTCTAACTCGACTTATGGAATGGTTATTATTAGAAATATGTTTCTGGAATGAATTTTAACTTCTTGACTTATGAGACATTTACACTTATGACTGGGTATTTACGGTATGCAATGTTACATACCAAATATCAAACTCTAGGCCTTGAGATTTCAGAGATTTTTAAAGTCATTTTGCTATTTAAGTAAATATAAACCATGTGACACCCGGGGTGTGCCCAGTTTTTACCTCAGGGGCATTATTTGAACAATGTTTGTAGAGGACCACTATACAATGTTACATACCAAATATAAAACCTCTGTGTCAAGCGGTTTTAGGGAAGATTTTAAAAGTTTGATTGGTATTTTAAGTCAATATAAACCATGTGACACCCGGGGTGTGGCCAGTTTTTACCCAAGGGGAATTATTTGAACCAAGTTTGTAGAGGACCACTATACAATGTTACATACCAAATATAAAACCTCTGTGTCAAGCGGTTTTAGAGAAGATTTTAAAAGTTTGATTGGTATTTCAAGTCTATAAAAACCATGTGACCCCTGGGGTGTGGCCAGTTTTGACCCCAGGGGCATGATTTGAACAATCTTTGTAGAGGACTACTATACAATATTTCATACCTAATATAAAACCTCTGGGCCTTGCAGTTTTAAAGGAGATTTTAAAGTTATTTTGCTAATTAATAAAAGCGTATTATATACACTTTATCGCGAAAGCGTGACAAAGGATTAATAAACCACTGTTTGGGTTATCATAACTGCTCCTTGTCGACACGCGGCTAGCGGGCATTGTTGTCATAGGGACCAATTAAGGATTTAACGATAAGAAGTAAATTGTTGGCCCAATGCAACTTTTATTGCACATTGACATCGATTTTTGTGATTGACAGGGACAAAATGCATCTGAGCGGGACGCCGGGACAAACCTCGCGAAAGCAAGACAATCCCCGCAAGACCGGGACGTATGGCATGTATGATATTATACTGTATTAGCCGTTGATATTCCCCTGTAAGATAAGTTGCAGAAATTTATTTTGATGTGTGTCCTGCATCAGAGATGCAATTATTTTAACAAAGACACAAACAAATCAAACATGTGCGTCTGCCGGATGCATACTAATGCAAAATCCATTCATTAGAAATAAGCATTCCTTCAAACCAAAACTAACAAAAAATGACATCACCAACGGTTATTTATTGTAAATTTATTCGGATGCAACATAATAGGTAAGCGTATAACGTGCACCCATGTATATCGAGCACCCGATTTTAGAAGCAAACTTTAAGGAAACTTAATTACCTAATGCACAAAACACGTATTTATTCAATGTTAACTATTTTAACATAAATAATGTTTTGCTTCGTAACGCACTCTGCATGATATGATAATTCAAAACTTGCATATGTCGTCAGTAAAAAAATATAATCTCCAATCTATCAAATGCCACAAATGACTGGCCCTTGAAATTTCCAATAGAACGCTAATTCATTAATGCTCTATCGACTGCGCTTGCGTTGTTTAGGTAGGTAGACGCTTTTTGACACCATCCACATGCTAAACGTTTTACACGCTTTTGAGCTACAAACTCCTAGGTGATAGCAGAGTTTTGGCAGTCACATTAAAAGTCAGACCGACATCGTTGCTATAGGCATTGCCAAGGACTTGCAGATTTCGAAGCCGGGCTAATTGATGTCACACTGTCAGTCATAGTCTTATACAAAGTTTTAACAGAGCTGAGGTGCTATTATAGCCTTGTGCTTTTAGCGGATTTTATTGCTTGTTCATAATTGGGAATATTATAACAAGGTAATTAAAATTAAAATTAAAATGTTACATTGATAAAAGGAACATTTACTTATGAACACAATATTATGAATTTATAACTAAAATATTCGAACAGAAAATACAACCATAGCATGGCTGTAAATGATAGTTACCATGTTAGATTTCAAAAGGAATCACTGACCAAGTATTTTCACAGCAAATTATTATAAGATTCTTTGGCAAAAGATATGCAGACATGCCATAACATTGACAAACTAACGATTTGTTATATACAGAATAACATTGTTAAAATATTTACTGAAATGAATATTATACTGTTCATCTGTATTCTCGCAGTACTTAACCTTTAAGTAAATATTTGGAGCAAAAAACAACTAACAAAACATTTTCTTTCAATAACATGCTATAAATTGAACCTTTTCACGAAAATAACAACTGGAAATCCTGTTTAAAAGTAAAGTATTTGTCCTTAAATTATTCTGTTTTTCAATGCACCATGCAGCCATCTTAAAAAATTAAGTCATCGGTAATCTTGCGGTAAAACTTTTGTTTTGAAATAAGTTTGCTGTTAGTGTATAAACAAACACAAATTCACTTTAAATTGTTGGATTTTAACCTTTAACAAATATAACAAAATAATAATTTGAGTCTTCCTTTATATTGACTCAAGCAGACGAAAGTGTAGACATCGACCCCCTAATGTCTACCGATAGCTGCAAGCTGATACGAAAGTTATTTATATTTATAGTTTCAAATCATATTACTTGTTTAAATTCCAATGAATTAATTTATAACTTATTATTTTCTTAAAGAAAACCAAAAATATGTTAGATGTTGACAATTAAGCACGAAAATCCGAAGATAAACAATTACCGCGAAAATAGAGATACCGCGAGAATACCGATGCTGAGTATATATCTAGGAGTAAACGACAAATCATATTAAATCATCGTTTTTAAATCAAATTAATAATATCTATTGTCATAACAACGGTAATCTACACCTATATAGCAAAATCTTGCTAAAGCGAATGCACGATGACATTGTCTGAATCTAAACGTCCGAAATGGCGAATTCAGCTACACAAGACATTTTGACGTTATACTCAATAAACAAAATCTTCAAATAACCAAAGGAATATTTTCCACATCATTTATTATTATATAACGATCAGAAATAAGACTCATTAGCAAAAATATTACTTACTTTCACAGTTAATTCGCACTTGAAAATAAATAAAATGGCGTCCAAATTGTAAGCGAACAGGTGCGAGTTGACTGGTCATTTTCTACTCTGCATCGCCAAGCATTTGAACCAATAAAGAAGCGTGCTGTCAAGCCTTGAAGCTCATTACCTCGGAGCACATAGTGATTACAAACCAGTCAGAAACATTAATTTTACGGTCTCATCCAAACGGATTATGGATGCCAAAACAGTCCAACGAGATTGAGACTGTCCAAATTTCTTGTGCTGCATTTTTTTAGACACCATGAAACAGTAACATAAGCTAAATTCGGTCTGTTTATACAAATTTGCTTGTATGACTGTCACACAACACCAAATTGCAGCACAAGCAGACTTTTTTTCCCAAATTTGCAGCACAAGTATAGCCTTGTCAACACGGACGGACAGACGGACAAGGGCAAATCTATATGCCCCCCCTCTAAAGTGGGGCATTAAAACTTAACCAAAAAACTTTACTAAAGCAGACGCTGACGCAGACAACAGGGTGACCACAATAGCTCAACTTTTTTTCTTCGAAAAGTGGAGCTCAAAATGGGCTTACCCCGGCGACCATTTTTTCATCGGAGCAAAACCATTTAAGCAACTTTGATAGCGGACCACACAGGGATCATTCCAGTGAAATTATTGGAAAATCTACCCAGGGGTTTAGGAGGAGATGTCGTTAAAAGATATTTGTATTGATAGCTCTGGCGGTCATCTTGTGCAGCGGACCAGAACCATTTGAGCAACTTTGGAAGAGGACCACCCAAGGAACATTTCTGTGAAGTTTCATCAAAATTGGCCAACTGGTTTCAGAGGAGATGTCATTTAAAGGACAAGTTTACACACGGATGCCCGCACGACAGACAAACTGTCATGGCATAAGCTCACTGCCCTTTGACCAGTGGAGCTTATACAAATATAATTTGGGTGAGAAAAGTGAGGCTTCCTTGCTTATGTACCAGCATTTTGCTGTACCCACTGGATACACATTAAATCAGCAAAGTTTTAATGTCAATTAGTCCAAGAATACCGTGTTTGACATCTTGTGCTAGCAGCAAAAATAAAACAAGACAATCTAGTTTATCAAATAAGTGATGGTAACAAGAGCATATAATTTGTCACACATTTTACATACTATCTCTTACAGTTGTGTCACTAACATTACATAAACAATATTTGCCACAGTATCTGAAGATAGTGAGGTTTAAGGTCACATCAACAAGTAGTGAGGTTTAGGATCAAATTTCAACACAAAGCCGGAATGCTTACCAAATGGGATCTCAGGAACAGTTGGTTCAGTCTCTGACGGTAACAGCTTGGTAGCAAGCGGTGTAGATGGTCCATTTACCATAACCTGGGCGAGGTAATGAAGAAGCTTCTGAGCTCGGTTCTGAGAAGGCTTGAATTGGAAGAGCTGTGGATTCTCATCAATGAAGTATGTATCTACAACCCCAGAGAGGAACTGAGGGTGCTCCAGTACATTCAGAAGAAACGGTATGTTGGTCTGCAATAAAATATCATCTTATATTTTGTTATCTTTTATAAGCAATAAATCTGTTTTTTATTCAAGTTAACATTTGCTTACAAAATCAACACAAATGCTTTGCTCAAAACCAACATTTAACTATTTAATTGCAACATCATTTTTGGAATGATTCTACAAACCTTCACTCCTCTAATTCTGAATTCTTTCAATGTTCTCAACATCTTGGCGCAGGCAGACTGGTGATTTTGGGCATGAGCAATAACCTTTACTAGAAGAGAGTCATAATATGGGGAGATAATGGCACCAGCAAATCCTAGAGCACTATCAAGTCTGATGCCAAATCCTTCTCCACTTCTGAAGACCTAAAACAACAAGTAGTAGGATTCAGCTGGTTTGTGCATCATATATACAACATACTAACAAACTTAAAAAGATGAGCAAGGAAAACTGCCCCACCCCCTGGTGGACATCCTTTTTAACAAATCAAGGAACATTTTTGTGAAATATTTGTTTTAATCCTATGTGTGGTCTGCTTTGACCCTATGGGGCATAATTTGAACAATCTTTGTAGAGTACCACTATAGGATGTTAAATACAAAATACTAAACCTCTGGGCCTTGCGGTTTCAGAGAAGATTTTAAGACGTTTTGCTATATAAGTTTATATAAACCATGTGACCCCCTGGGCGTGGCCAGTTTTGACCCCAGGGGCATAATTTGAACAATCTTTGTAGAGGACCACTATAGGATGTTACATACCAAATATGAAACCTCTGGGCCTTGTGGTTTCAGAGAAGATTTTAAGGGTCATGTTGCTATACATTCTATATAAACCCCCGGGGTGTGGCCCGTTTTGACCCCAGGGGCATAATTTGAATAAACTTTGTTCAGGTCCACTAAACAATATTACATACCAAATATGAAACCTCTGGGCCTTGCGATTTCAGAGGAGAAGATTTTAAAAGTCATTTTGCTATATAAACCATGAGACCGCTGGGGGCGTGGCTAGTTTTGACCCCAGGGGCATTATTTGAATATTCTTTGTAGAGGACCACTATAGGATGTTACATACCAAATATGAAACCTCTGAGCCTTGTGGTTTCAGAGGAGAAGATTTTTAAAGTGATTTTGCTATATATTCTATATAAACCATGTGACCCCCAGGGCGTGGCCCGTTTTGACTCCAGGGGCATAATTTGAACAAACTTTGTAAAGGACCACTAAAGGATGTTACATACCAAATATGAATCCTCTGAGCCTTGCGGTTTCAGAGGAGAAGATTTTTTAAGTTTTCATTTTTTTAATCTATTTTTAGCTCTGGTGACCTACATATTCAGCAGACCGGAAAGATTTTAACAACTTTGAAAGAGGTCCACCCATGGATCATTCATGTGAAGTTTGGTGAAAATCTGCCAAGCGGTTTAGGAGGAGATGTTGTTTGAATGAAAAGTTGACGACGCATGCACACACGCACGCACGCCCACACACACGCACGACGGAAAAAGGGCGATCACAAAAGCTCACCATGAGCACTTTGTGCTCAGGTGAGCTAAAAAGTACATGTAACTAACTACGTCGATTTCTGTTCGTAAATTGTGCGTTTTGTTCGTTTTGTGTAGCGTGCAATGTTGTTTTGCCCTTCAATTAAAGTACCCCAATTAAACATTTGATTTGCGTCAAGGTAAGTAGGTGTTAAGGCTGACTGGTGTATGGTAAAACCGTAAATTGCGATGTTTAAGTAAAAAACACGCAATGTGCTAATCAAATGCACATTAGCACAAAAACAAGGATGGATCAATGTTACTGTATATTTTATTTTAATTGGCGTTGTTAACTGCTAAAGAACCATCTCTTATCAAGAGGGACGCACCTATTTGGCATAAGTGATTGTGACATCTTGTTTGTTTAATAGTCCTGTCAAAGGTAGTGTGGTGTGAAAGCACCAACTGTTGTTTTATGATAATCGTATTCCGACTGAGTGTTGTGTTTATGACACGTCCGCAGTACGAGGTGGAGACCTCCTGTAGAGGTCTATAGCTGTGTTGCGTCAATAATATACATGCAAGAAGGGCGTTTGTATGCCTACAAAAACGAGAACAATCGGATTTTCAATTTTTATAAGAATATTCGGTTACTAACTTGGTAACCGGATATATACATAGTAACTGGATAACCGGTTATCCGGATATTCGTTGACATCCCTAGTTTTAATTGATCAATTGATTTCTTACAAAATGTCCAATCTACCATGTAAGGAACACTAACCTCCCAATGGCTTCCATGGTGTGTTTTTTTAACAAATCAAAATGGTTAGACAGCAATTTATTTTGACATCCAGCCCATTTTTTCTTACAAGATTTTTTATGTTAATTAGAGAAATTTTGCCAAGCATCTCCCAAAGAACAATCCTGCAATGTTTGGATAATTTCCACCAAGTGGTTTCAGAGAAGTAATATGAAGTAAATTGGTGATTTTGTTGTACACCCCACCACGTTCACACAAGGTCACCAGGCCTTGTCAGACCTTTTTGGGTAAAAAAAAATAAATACCTCAATTCGCCCAGTGTCTGGTTGGAATCTTCTAGCTGGATCTTCTGTTGTCATACGGCACTGAATGGCACAGCCATTTAATTTAATATGGTCTTGGCTAAGTCCTATTTCTGGCAGTGTTTTACCATCAGCAACCATTATTTGCGACTGCACCAAATCCACACTGGAAAAAATAGTGGGTGTAAACAAGACAATTCGATATATTGATATCGAAACACGAGCTGTCGGAAGAACAGTGAGTGCAGTCGATATTTTGAATGGTTTTAGAAAAATATCCATGTAACAAAAACTTTTAACCAAATTTTATAAGTTAACCTAGAACTTCACGAGTCAGATGTGTCGCCTGACTGGGCATAACTCAAGTATCACACTGGCTAGGAAAAACGACCGACCTCCTGTTTAACAAAAGGTTTCTCTATAACGTAACGTGCGGCCTCTCGGTAAAAATGGCCGATAATGTTCAACATTTGTATATTTCTTTGTTTTTGCATAAAAACTTTTCAAACTTTACTGGAACCGCCATATGTGCCCCAAATATGCATAAATGATTAAATTATACAAGAGGGCCACTATGGCCCTAGGTCACTCACCTGATATCTATGTATGAAGTTTCATTAAAATATCTCAATAGGTTTTCAAGTTATTGAACGAAAACTGTTTTTCTATTTTTAGTAACAGTGACCTTGACCCCACCCACCACATACGTAAAGCAAGGTCTCGATATAAGGTATCTACGTATGAAGTTTCATTATAATATCTCAATGCGTTCTTAAGTTATTGAGCTTAAACCGTTTTCTACTTTTCATAACAGTGACTTTGACCCCACCTACCCCATAAGAAAACCCAAGTGAGGTCTCGATATAAGATATGTGTATTAAGTTTCATTAAAATATCGCAATGCTTTCTCAAGTTATTGAGCGGAAACTGTTTTTCTAGTTTCAGTAAAGTGACCTTGACCCCACCCACCCCATATGCAATCCCAAGCAATGTGTTGATATAAGGTACCTATGTATTAAGTTTCATTAAATTAGCTCAATGCGTTCTAAAACTATTTAGCGAAAACCTTTCTTTTTTTTTAATAACGGTGACCTTTACCCCACCTACCCCATATGCGATCCCAATCGAGGTCTCAAAATAATGTATTTATGTATTGTGTTTCATTAAAATATCTCAATGCGTTCTCAAGATATTGAGCGGAAACCGTTTTTCTATTTTTAGTAGGGATGGGACCGAATACTCGAATATTCGAATATTGGATAATATTCGAATATAAAAAATCGAATACGAATATTCCATTTTCACATTTATTTAAAGAACTTTTTTTTTAAGTCATGTTTTTGTCCAGCTTGATTGCAAAGTTAACATGAATTCCAGTTGTATTTCCTGCCTAGCAGGTTGGCGGGGGCAGTCTAACGTTTTTACAACACATGCCAAACATGTCCAATTAACGACAATTCATATTTGGCAGGGGGGCCACGTCTTTACAAGGGCCGCGAATTAACGGTTTGTAGGAGGCGCGAATATGACGCATTGTATCCACAAATAACAAAACTGGCCCATGTTGTGATAATGGTTTCAAGTTTGCACAAGGCGTACATTATTGTTTATTATCCTTAAGTGACATCTTTACGGTTAACTTGTTTACAGTAAATTACAATTACTCTCTAAGTAAACCAATCAAAATGAATCCATTATCAGCCAATCAATTTCTTTAACACAATTAGCATGATCTGGTCAATCTTAATATACGTCACTTGTAAATGATTCTCCATTATATCAACACCATATATTATACAAGAGTCTTTATTAATAAACAATGCCACTATCACATGCTTGGAAGTACTTTATGCGGTCATAAGACAAAACCCAGGCAACGTGAAATCTGCACATCAGACACAAGCTTCATGGTTCTGAAAAATGGAACGATTATCAAATTAATTAACAATACATTTAACAATATATTACATTTCTTTATATTTGCCTAGCACTCACAAAGTTATATCGCTCATTAACCACTGAAACAAGGTAATACAACTACATACACGTAGCATACATATTTCGGATTGTTAAATATTCGGACAGAGTGCTGTATATAGAAAATATTAGGTTAGTGTCTTCGTGTACTTGAATTTATCAAACGAGTTAAAGAAAGGTTTACACGGCGAGGCTTGCCGAGCCGTGTAAGCTTTTCGGAGACGAGTCGGATAAATTAAAGTACACACAGACACTAACCTAATATTCTATTTATCCTACCATATTTTTATTTATTTATTTTATATTTACCAAACACACTATTAACGTTTAAATATTTGAAACAATACTCAAAAACGCATTAAATTTACTGATTCTAACCTTGCGTAGTAATATGGAATATATTCATGATGTTTCCGCCACTCGAAATAGTCCGAAACAATTCAATGCAAAACGCAGTGTAACAAGATAAAATATCGCCATATGCTTCGTTTCAAATATGTTCACCATGCCAAATGCTACACACTACAGTAGATAAAAGAAGGTTTTATTCAAATGCAAGTCCGTGTTTCGACCAAACTGTTCAACAACAAAAGACCAAAATGGCTGGCAATTTTAACTTTCCAAAAGTGTATAATGCAGGATTTATCTTCGTCGAGATGTTTATTATATACCATTTCTATTATCTTTCAAAATATACACACAACTCGTGTGACTCAATTATTCCAGAATGACACAGCATAAAATTATAAATGAAATACACCCTACTCACACGATTTTTTCATTGATAAAACCGTCGTGTAGTCCAGTTTTACAGAGGTTCTAGCTTCCATAGTGAGTTGTTAATCGTCACATGGCATAATCGATAAAGGTGCAAACATAATCCTTCTATTCCTTTTAAAACAGTTGGTGTAAGCGGGTAATTCTTTGTGGATAGACTTTCTTTGATCAACCAACAAAAAAACGGTTTATTCATCAAAGAAATAAAACCCTTTATGTAAATTTCCTTTCAAAAGTAAACTAATCGAAGACTGCATCCAAATTACTAGATCTAACACCTTATGATGGCAACTCTGTTCTCCACCCACAACAATCCAGCTCGGAATACACTCGACTTATAGAAAATTGAAATGGAATTAATCTCACCGGTTCCATTCGAGCCATATATTCCATGGATACACTTTTTGATATAAATCTTATTATCATAATCCATCCAAAAAACACAGAAACACTAAAGATCTTAATCTGATTGCTCTTTTTAAATTCCAACACTGTGTAAACTTAGAACTCAACTGAATGACGTAAAACATTTGACTTCGTCATTACGCGCGCACGCGAATTTTGGCGAGTTATTTTAAACCGAAACTACCTGTATTGTGTCGATAGCTAACTGTTATTGATTCTTTTTCCTCTACAAATTTGTTACTATTTATTTTATTGTAATGTAGTATTTATTGTAAGGTATATCATAAAATGTAATTATTGAATGTTTAGTGTCTTATTTCTACCAATAGATGAAATGTTAAATATCGCCCCATTTCGTAACTTTAAAATTACTTGTTTATGACGTCACTCACATTCCTGGAAAAAGTAGTCCGTCAAAAGTATATACATGAGGGTGTCAGATAAACCTTGCCTGTCGGATAAAGCAAAAATTTATCTGACAGGTAGAGTTTCCTTCTATAAAATCATTTAGTGGTAGGATAAATAGTAGTATATAGTAGTATTTACAAAACGAATATTCGAATATATTCCAATACCTAAAACGAATATTCGAATATTGATTTCAGTATTCGGCCCCATCCCTAATTTTTAGTAACAGTGACCTTGACCTTGACCCCTCCAACCCCATATGCAATCCCATGCGAGGAGTCAATATAAGGTATCTTTGTATTAAGTTTCATTAAAATATCCCAATGCATTCTAAAGTTATTGAGTGGAAACTGTTTTTCTATTTTTTGTAATAACATTGACCTTGACCCCACCCATCCCATATGCAATCCCATGCGAGGTCTTTATATAATGTTTCCACCAAATATGAAACCTCTGGACCTTGTGGTTTCAGAGAAGAATTTAAAAATCATTTTGCCATTTACGTCTATATAAACCGTGTGAGCTCCAGGGTGTGCCCAGCTTTGACCCCAGGGGCATCATTTGAACAATTTTCATAGAGGACCACTACACAATGTTACATACCAAATATAAAACCTCTAGGCCTTGAACTTTCAGAAGAGAATTTTTTTAAAGTCATTTTGCTATTTAAGTCTATATAAACCACATGACCCCCGGGGTAGGGCCAGTTTTCACCCGGGGGGCATCACTTGAACATTCTTTGTGGAGGACCACTATACAATGTTACATACCAAATATGAAACCTCTAGGCCTTGCGATTTCAGAGAAGATTTTTAAAGTCATTTTGCTATTTAAGTCTATATAAACCATGTCAGCCACTGGGTGTGGCCAGTTTTGACCCAAGGGTCATCATTTGAACAATCTTTGTAGAGGACCACTATACAATGTTACATACCAAATATGAGACCTCTGGGCCTTGTGGATTCATCGGAGAAGATTTTTAAAGTCATTTTGCTATTTAAGTCTACATAAACCATGTGAACAACATTTGTAGAGGACCACTATACAATGTTACATACCAAATATGACCACTGGGGCGTGACAAGTTTTGACATAACAAATATGAGACCTCTGGGCCTTGCGGTTTCAGAGGAGAAGATTTTTAAAGTCATTTTGCTATATATTCTGTATAAACCATGTGACCCCCGGGGCGTGGAGTGTTTAACCCCAGGGGCATAATTTGAACAAACTTTGTAAAGGACCACTAAACGATGTTACATACCAAATATGAAACCTCTGGGCCTTGCAGTTTCAGAGAAGATTTTTAAAGTCATTTTGCTATATATTCTATATAAACCATGTGACCCCCAGGGCGTGGCCCATTTTGACCCCAGGGGCATAATTTGAACAATCTTTGTAGAGGACCACTATAGGATGTTACATACCAAATATGAAACCTCTTGGCCCTGCGATTTCAGAGAAGATTTTTAAAGTTTACACTTTTTAAATCTATTTTTAGCTCTGGTGACCTACATATGCAGTGGACCGTAACAATTTCTACAGCTTTAAAAGAGGGTCACCCAATGATCATTCCTGTGCTGTTTGGTGAAAATCTGCCAAGTGGTTTTGGAGGAGATGTTGTTTGAATGAAAAGTTGACGACAGCGCACGGACACACGGACGACGGGTGATCACAAAAAAGGAAAAAAAAAAGGAATCTAAAACTGACCATACAGATTGTGTTTAATCAGGATAGACTATTTGGACAAAAGTTGGCCAAGATAGAGGAATTTTCATGAACAATGTAACTTTTTTTTCAGAAAACCAAGTTGGATGCACTTAAACAAGAGGGCCCTGAGGGCCTTAGGACGCTCACCTGAGACCTTGTAACCCAATTGGAATTTGCATCCCTGAGGCGTGACAAAACTTGGCCAAGATAGAGGAATTTTCATGAACAATGTAACTTTTTTTCAGAAAACCAAGTTGGATGCACTTAAACAAGAGGGCCCTGACGGCCTTAGGACGCTCACCTGAGACCTTGTAACCCAATTGGAATTTGCATCCCTGAGGCGTGACTTATTTTTATCCCAGGGGCATAATATGAACAATAGTGAACAAACCTCAGGGCCTTGCGGTTTCAGGTAAAGATTTTGAAAGTAACTTTGCTATTTAAGTCTATATAAAGCATGTGACCCCTTGGGGTGCCACCAGATTTGACCCCAGGGGCATAATTTGGACAATCTTTGGAGAGGACCACTATGCAATGTTACGTACCAAATATATGAAAGCTGTGGGCCTTGCCGTTTCAGAGGAGAAGATTTTTAAAGTAATTTTGCTATTTAAGTCTATATAAAAAATGTGACCCCCGGGGCGTGACCAGATTTGACCCCAGGGGCATAATTTGAATAACATTTATAGAGGACCACTATACGGATGTTACATACCAAATATGAAACCTCTAGGCCTTGCGGTTTCAGAGGAGAATAATTTTACAGTCGTTTTGCTATTTAAGTCTATATAAACCATGTGACCCCTGGAGTGTGGTCAGCTTTGACCCATGGGGCATAATTTGAACAATCTTTGCAGAGAACCACTTGAGGGTGTTACATACCAAATATGAAATCTCTGGGCCTTGCAATTTAAGAGGAAAAGATTTTTAAAGACATTTTGCTATCAAAGTTGATATATACCATGTGACCTCCGGGGCGTGACCTGTTTTGACCCCAGGGGCATAATTTGAACAATCTTCGTAGAGGACTACAATATGATGTTACAAACCAAATAAGAAACTTCTGAGCCTTGCGGTTTCTAAGGAGAAGATTTTTATAGTCATTTTGTTATTTAAGTCTATATAAATCATGTGACCCCCGTGGCGTTGCCAGTTTTGACCCCAGGGGCATCATTTGAACAATATTTGTAGAGGACCACTATAGGATGTTACCTACCAAATATGAAACATCTGGGCCTTGCGGTTTCAGAGGAGAAGATTTTAAAGACATTTTGCTATTTAAGTTTATATAAACCATGTGACCCCCGGAGCGTGGCCAGTTTTGACCCCAGGGGCATAATATGAACAAAATTTGTAGAGGACCACTATGCAATGTTACATACCAAATATGAAACCTCTGGGCCTTGCAGTTTCAGAGGACAAGATTTTCAAAATCATTTTGCTATTTAAGTCTATATAAATCATGTGAGCCCCGGGGCGGGGCCAATTTTGACCCCAGGGGCATCATTTGAACAATATTTGTAGAGGACCACTAATGGATGTTCCATACCAAATATGAAACCTCTGGGCCTTGCGGTTTCAGAGAATAAGATTTTTAAAAACATTTTGCTATTTAAGTTTATATAAACCAAGTGACCCCCAGGGCGTGGCCAGTTTTGACCCCAGGGGCATAATTTGAACAATCTTTGTAGAGGACCACCATAGGATGTTACATACCAAATATGAAACCTCTGCACTTTGTGGTTTCAGAAGAGAAGATTTTTAAAGTCATTTTGCTATATATCCTATATAAACCATTTTACCCCCGGGGCGTAGCCCGTTTTGATCCCAGGGGAATAATTATAACAAAATTTGCAAAGGACCACTAAAGGATGTTACATACCAAATATGAAATCTCTGGGCCTTGCGGTCTCAGAGGAGAAGATTTTTAAAGTCATTTTGCAACATATTCTATATAAACCATGTGACCCCCGGGGCGTGGCCTGTTTTGACCCCAGGGGTATAATTTGAACAATCTTTGTAGAGGATTACTACAGGATGTTAAATACCAAATATGAAATCTCTGCATCTTGTGGTTTCAGAGGAGACCAAATGATCATTCTTGTGAAGTTTGGTGAAAATCTGCCAAGTGGTTTAGCAGGAGATGTTGTTTGAATGAAAAGCTGACAACGCACGCACACACGCACGACGGACAACGGGCGATCACAAAAGTTCACCATGAACACTTTGTGCTCAGGTGAGCTAAAAATGTTTTACATAACAATTCATGTACGTTTGTATTACATGGTAAATGTATAATAATAATCTATAATATATAATAATGATTTTACAAACTTCCGATAAAATCCACTTTTACCATTGAATTCCCCTCTTGAAAGGACTTCCATACCCCCCCCCCCCCCCCCAAAAAAAGGGTTGCTATCTGCTCAACTGCTAGAGATATTATTGTCATAAACTAATTGTTTGATCTTGCAGAAAAAGTCTATAAATGAGGACATTAAAAATGGTTGATGACAGACGCGCATAGCTCGAGAGGCCACTATCAATAAAAGCTCTGGCGAGCTGACAAATAAAATAGCAATTTTAAAACCGTGACATTGCTAATAAAACAAGGCTTGTCACAGGATGTGACGTATGCCCCGGAAGCATATGCTTTTCAGAAGAAGGCAAAACCATGTCAGGTATATGTTGGCAAAAATGACACTACCTACACAAAGAGTTTTATGGTCTTTGTACTCTGCACTTCCTCTCAACATCTTCTATCAATATATGTGGTTTATTTTAAATCACTTCAATACTAATGGAGTTATTTACTGCATTAGAAAATTAACTGAAGGGCAATAACTCCATAAATATTGAAGAAAGAGTTATGGTCCTTACACTCTGCACTTCCTTTCAATCTCCTTTATCAATATATTTGGTTTAATTTAAAATCCCTAATGCAGTTATGCTCTACACACAAAATAAACAAAGGGCAATTACTCCGTAAATACTAAAGAAAGAGTTGTGGTCCTTGTGCTTTGCACTTCATCTCATTGTCCTCTATCATTATATGAAGTTTCATTGGAATCCCTTCAATTCTAATGGAGTTATGCTCCGCACAAGAAAATTAATGCTTCACATAAGGAAATAAGAAAAAGGGCAATAACTCCTTAAATAGTGAAGAAAGAGTTGTAGTCCTTGTGCTCTGCACTTCCTCTCATTGTCCTGTATCATTATATGAAGTTTCATTTGAATCCCTTCAATACTAATGGAGTTATGCTCTGCACAATAAAATTAAACAAAGGGCAATTACTCTGTAAATATTGAAGAAAGAGTTGTGGTCCTTGTGCTCTGTACTTCCACTAATTGTCCTCTATCATTATATGAAGTTTCATTTGAATCCCTTCAATAATACTGGAGATATGCTCCGCACAAAAAGCGTGACGGACGGACAGACCGACAGTCGGACAGACGATGCATTTACTACTGGAGATATGCTCTGCACAAGAAAATTAAACAAAGGGCAATAACTTTGTAAATATTGAAGAAAGAGTTGCGGTCCTTGTACTCTGCACTTCCTCTCATTGTCTTCTATCATTATATGAAGTTTCATTTAAATCCCTTCAATACTAACAGAGTTATGCTCCGCACAAGAAGCGTGATGGACAGACGCACGGACGGACAGTCAGACAGACGATGCGATTACTATATGCCCCCGAAGTTCACTTCACTTATCTTCCTTTATAATTATCATATAATGGTACCTAAGCTTTATAAATAATAATTTCATATGACAGTGTCAATTCATGGTGACATACTGATATTTATTATACATTTATTGTGCTTTATAGGAATCGTTCGTGTTTGTCCATACGTCCGAATGTATGTACGTCCCTAAGAATGTTTTAATCTTAAGTTAAACTGGTATTATATTTCATTCGCGCTCATATAAAATTGCAGATCTACTTATTCAGTTGTAGAGCAACTAAGCTTTCACTGGCAACCAACATGGAGATCTTACAGCTAAGTCAACAATTAAATGTTCTTCATTTCTGGCTTTTCAGTGAGCGAGTGGAAAATATGGATGATAACTCTGGGTCATGTGAAATGAAGACAATTGCTCATTTCAGCCTGGCTTAAATGGAACTACTTTTCTTGTCATTTCGTTTCATTAAAAAATATGTTACTGAACACCGGTTTTACATGAAGTTATAACAAACAAACATTTAGTTGTTATAAAAACATACTTGGACACAAATCTTAAATCAGTTTTTCTATTGAAACAATGTATCTCATTGAAACAATGCATATTTATATTCAGTGACGCATTTCACATGCAAAGCACAGTCTAACCTGTCTTACGAGACCACCCGTGGTGATTCTTAAAAATGGTCTCTTAACACAGGTGGTCAGTTTAAGGAATGGATGGCGTCTTTCTGGGGTATTCCACTCTGTGTATTGGTCCACAATACAATCTCTTATCATTATCTGCAATCTTTTCTCTCCTCTGACTGAGCAATGGGTAAGTGCACTGTTTCCTCTGCAGCAGTGTATTGATATCAGCTGATAAGAGTCACCACACTGTGTCCACAGCAGGGTGCCAATACAAAGGGGTATAATACTCCAGATTTGGGGGGGGGGGTCAATTAATGAATGATTAAACTAGGCCTTTAATGCAGTGTGACTTGCACAGGCAGCAGGTTGTTGGTTGTACATGTATGTATGTGATGTACCTTAGAAATCATGCTTAATCATATACTCATATACATTTTGTATGTTGATAAAAAATAAAGGAAGAATAAATCAATTTTGAAAATATTTGTTTTATTGACTTCTTAATTTAATTTTTGTATTACAATGTACATGTCTTATTTTACACAAGTGCATTAAATAACATAATCGCATGCATTCATCTTCATGTACAGTTACATAATAGATTTGCATACAAATATATACATAACATATAAACATACATGTACAGTCTTCACGAATAAGTTTTGAAAGCAGTGGACCATCGGTCCACCAAACCAGCTAAATCAACTGGACCGTACAACAATTTAGTGGACCACAATTTGTTTGTAGATTTTCATTCACTCTTACGTATATATATGAATGATTTTATTTTTTTTTAAAGAAAGCAAATATGGTTTTCAGGCTTTTATTCTAACATGAACCGTGTATTCATTGCATTCACCCTCAATAAAAATTGGGTGAAATATCAAAACAAGATCGCCAGTTAAATCAAATACCAGGTGTATATTTCGTTTTCGCCTATTTGAATTCAGTACTGGCCCAAATGGCCAAGCTGGTATCTGGACCGAAATTTACTCAGATGCGTAGATCACATGGAAACTGATCCGCTCGCTAGGATTGCAGAACATGGACTCCCTACTCCTAAAGAGTTTGGGTCCCAGTAAGTGTTACCAAAGCACCCCTCTCCACCCACTCCTTTAACAATAAATGCTTTGTGTCCAAAAATTATTTTTTTTAAATTGATTGTTGAGTAATAAAACATTTTTACTTTCACTGACTTAACTTTCGCTAACTTTCATGAAAATATGACAGCATAAGTTTTTTGGTGTAATCAGTGTATAGTTATACTTTCGAACAGCTCGTTAATTAGAAAACACACGTAGTCATAGCAATATTTTCTTTTAAAACAAATGAAGACGTACCTTTGACATTACACACTAAAATTCTATGCAATCGGCAAACACAATTTGTCAACATCCCATTTCGTATTTTATGTAAACATTTTGCAAACAATAATATACAGACTTCTTTTAGTATGTAGTATGTTATTTATTATGTGGGTGTTTCAAATACGCAGCTAACAACATGCATACCTCACGAAAATGTGTTACAAATTACTTAACCTTTACCAACAATGAGGGAGGATAAACATTCTATCGACTACGCTCATTTGCATATTGGAAATTTAATGCGTTCTCATCGGCTGACTGGGTGACTGTAGTAAATCTAGCTCCCCCTGCTTACAGATTTTATCAATAATTGACACGCCAATGCAGAAGGAGAGTGCGTTTATTGCCGAGTAGGCGTTCTTTGTTTTAGAAAAACATGCGTACGCAAGCGGAAATGGTTGCGAATCTGACACTGAATTTCATGGTGTCTTTTGTAAAAGTATGCATCAAAATAAGCCCATTTTCGCTTTACTGAGAATTATTGAATGAACATTTTTAGGGATTTCTGGTATCCAAATTATCAACGGAAATTTCGTTGCTGGACCGCCGGTCCAGTTTACTCGCAACTTTTGCTGGACCGAGCGAAAATTTGGTGGACTCGGTCCACGGTTCACCGCTTAACATCGAAGACTGCATGTATTTACATACATTTATTTTAATATAATATAATATGATATTTACACATATTTACACACACACAAGTATACACACACTTATATTCATTCACTAACAGGGTCTCAATCTTTGTCTTCTTCACTTTCTCTCCATTTATTGCAATCTCCCTTAACTCATCACTATAGTGTCCATTAATGACTGTAGTAGCTTATGGTGTCCCATTTTCACCGCCCATTGTTTCATTTTTAGACTGTTGGCGGAAGCCACCGATCTTTTGAGAGGGTAATTTCCCAAACAGGTATCACGGAAAACTACTTCTTTTTTTTGCAGGCAACGAGTCAGTAAATCGAAACCGGAAAGGGTCCTTCTTCAAAACAGCAAAAATTTACTAATGTTTTTTTACCGTTTAATAATTAAAGATAATGTATGTCATGAGTATTTCGATGTGCATATCATGTGATTTATTACGATTACAGTTTCTAAATTTATTAAAATGTTTCGTCAAATTAATGACACCCCTATTTTCGCTATTTACTTGAATGTAACCGAAATATTTACGAGGGTGTCCTGGAATAAGACCACTTAATTAATCCGCAACATCAGTTATTTTTGACTCGTTGTGACAGTGTTATTTCTTGTCACCGATTCTTATTCTGAATATTTTGCCAACAAATTAATTTTAAACTGTAGTATGGAATATCGAGAGCATGCATCGATTGATCTACTTTTGACTCGGTAGGCTAAGAATCACTAACAATCCATGCTACCTCGCTTCATCGGTTAGCATCGCTTGTTGCAGTTTGGCTTGGTAAACTGGCATGTACATAATAGACCCTTTTCACATTCCCGTTATAGAGTACTGTAGGAGTTGTCTCCCTTGATAAGCGAATCAAGAACGAGGCTGACGATGTATTGGCTGTAATTGTACATACAGGAAAATAATGTTCAGTGGAGAAAATGGCGAATAAACTTATAAAATGTTTTGTTTTTTTAATATTAAACTTGTCTCTGTTTGTCTATATATCTGTCACTATATTATGTATATGTGGATATGTTTCAAATACTTAAATTTTAATGCAAATAATGTTACAATCACAACATAGCCAAATCTGCTAACGAAACTATGTTTGATATCATGTTTATGTTACTTCATATTCAGATCTGAATTTTTAATGATTGAAATAAGTCTATCATTGCTGAATTTATTGCAGTTTACATTATTATTATTATGCAGTATGAGCAAGAGTGATATCCCGGAGTATGCTTTTTTGTTCATTTGAGTGAAACAACCAGAATTTATCAAAGACGTTTTTTTTGTTCTCTCTTATGATAGAGAAGAAAGACAAACACAAAATATGACTGAGAAATAAAACGGTATCCGGACATTGGTTCCTACGGACAATGGTTCCTACGCTTATTTTGACACAGGCGGACATTGGTTCCTACGTTTTTTGACAACTCGGACAATGGTTCCCACGTTATTTTGACAAACCGGACATTGGTTCCTACATTTTATTGACAGCCCGGACATTGGTTCCTACATTATATTGACACCCCGGACATTGGTTCCTACAATTAGATGCCAAACTTAACAACATAGTATACGCCGATCAAAGGTTATCACGTCATAATTAGCCGACAATTCAATTTACCTAACTTGTTAACAGTAAGCCGATGTAATTTTAATTAACTAATTTACAAATTAAATAACTAACTGACAGTTTGTCCATTCTTTAACGGCTAATTTAGCAAACTGTGAAAACAATATGTATATATAGTAATGGCACACTCCTTCAAATTCACTTCCAATATGGAACTTCTAACGAACAAACGCGGTCAGTCTGTGCTATGCTTCGAGGGTCACTCCTACGCCAAGAAACACACCTCTAAGTCTACAATACGATGGCAATGCAGTAGAAGTCGCTCCGAATCCTGCAAGGGTTCGCTTATTACAGATCTCAGTGTAAGTCGATATATTCAAATAATTTTTAACGTTATCATGCTAATTATCATGCTCACGAAACATTCCTTTAAATGTATAAAAATATAATAAAATTTTGAAAAAATAGCACATTTTAATAATGACACATTTAAAAATACCGAGTGAGAAATTGCCCAGAGTGTCATATTCATTTTGGTTAAATGTGATAACAGTGACTTACCTGTATTGTCACCTTGCCTTAATTGCCTTTTATGTGACGCCATTCTGTAAGCGTGATGCACGGTTCGCACATGATAGGTGTCAAATTTATCGATTGATACTACCGCTGTTGAAATAACAATTATTGGTTAAACAAGTTTTTAATGGAATATTGTACTTGAATACACTGTTGGCATAGAACATATTATTAAGACCGTTTATTTTCGGTTACATAATTTGCCAGAAACAAATGTTTTAAATTAAATTTTATTTTAATATAAATAACATATTCTTTTATCAATTTAGTTAATTGTATCTTTTGATTTCAGGTCACACAAGTGAACAGTTCCAATCCTCATTCACATGACGCAGATCCCTTCATGATTGAGGCGAATAAGCTCCGATCTGAAATCATGAATGCCGCACACGCGAACAGGGGTCAGCCGGGACAGATACTAGCAGACAAGCTGGTCCACTTTCCAGTACAGGTAATGATGGCATAGATATTATTAAGTATATAATTAATTATCCCAATATCAGTTCCTTTTTCAAACAATAATTCCTTTTAGGTATCCGCCAGTCAATATACATGGATGGAACTCACTCAACGTCTCCGGCACAGTTTGCACAGTTGTTGTGCATTCGGGTGCCAGTGGGTGGATCGTATGGTACCGCTGTCTACGCTCTCCTGCCCGGAAAGCAGCAGAACCACTACAAAGAGTGCTTGACAGCCATACTGGATGCTTGTCTACGTCGGGACGTGCGCCCGAATCCGGAGAAGGTTGTTGCTGACTACGAAGTCGGTATCCACAACGCTGTGAAGTCGGTGATAAGCCCTTCTATTCGAATCCAAGGCTGTTTTTATCACCTGACCCAGGCGACTTGGCGGCACATCCAGGCCGAGGGACTCGCAAGTACCTACAAGGACGATGAGGAAATCCGTCACTTCTGTGGCATGTTGGACGGCCTTGCGTTTCTACCAGTGGATCACGTCGCCAGCGGGATGGCGTACTTGAAGCAGTCCGCCCCAGAAGTCCTCACATCGGTACGCACCGCACCAACAATGTCTGCGAAAGCTGGAATAATGGTTTCCGGCATCTCGTCGGCCACGACAACCCGTCGCTGTGGGTTTTGATCGGCTGCCTCCAGAAAGACAATGCCATGGTTGAAACAGATGTTTACAGACTGAGCACGGGCGAGTCGGTGACGAAACGGATGAGGAAGAAGACTGTGAGCCACCAGCAGACATTGAAGATGTTGTGTGAGCAGTATGTTGATGGCAGCAAGTCGATGGTGGGGTTCCTGCAAAGTGTTGGCCACCGAATTCGCCTTGGGCACTAGGGTGTGTTGTTGATAGTTATGGAACCATTGTCCGGGGTGTCAATATAATGTAGGAACCAATGTCCGGGCTGTCAATAAAATGTAGGAACCAATGTCCGGGCTGTCAAAATAACGTAGGAACCATTGTCCGGGTTGTCAAAATAACATAGGAACCAATGTCCGCCTGTGCCAAAATTAGCATAGGAACCATTGTCCGTAGGAACCAATGTCCGGGATTCAAATAAAACATCATTACTGATTATCCAAACTTTAAAAGCAGTGTAACTTTGTGTACAAACACATGAACATTCCATTTATAAAATATCATGAGTTCAAGCAAATGATCAGGATAATTGCCAATAAAATTAATTTTTTGTCTTAAATAAAGTTATTTTTTTATTTTAAATGATAGTTAATTCATGTGTTATCAAGTAGATTAATGAAGTCAGTGGCATAGCTGCATGGACAAAGACCGGTGTATTACTTTACTAATTGGTATGCACTGTGATTACGTGATTGTGCCACGTTATTCTAAAGTCAGGACCTAAATATACACATTCTGGTTACATAATAATGGTCATGTATTTATACAAGATTATGATCTGATAACTGATAAGACCAGGTTTGAACAATACAAAGTCTGTCAGTCTCAGAGAACATACCTAATTCTAAATTGCATTTTTGCCCCATTTTTAGTGACGATATACTAGTTAAACTGACAATCTCTTATCATATATCATAATTATATTATAAACCATACCATTTCTGTTTATTAAGAAGTAAACTAAGTTATTATTTATAACATTTTAAAAGTAATAAACTGCAAATGACCGTTTTGCAACCAGTATTAACCACTATCAATACATCGCGAGCCTCGTTTTCGATTCGCCGATAAATTATTGTGTCGTGATAATTGCTAAAAATGGGAATGAGAAACTCATCTATTCTGTATGCATTAGATAATTAGCTTAAAAATATTGGTTCATTACTTAAAAATTAATTTTTTTTATGATGCTGTATGCTATTGAATAAGAAGCCATACTATCACGTTTAAAGGTGGGAAATTGAACATAATTCAAAACAAGAGCTGTGGGAGGATAGCACGCTCGACTTTTCTTGTGCTTGTCAGAGTTACTGGCATTTTTTTCTAAAACAAGAAAAATGGAAATTCCAAGAAAACCTAATTTTTCGAACGAAATGCATTAAATAAAAATTTTAGTAATGGTGAACTTGACCATGACCCCACAAACCCCATATGCAATCCCAAGCGAGGTCTCGATATGAGGTATCTATTTATTAAGTTTCATTAAAAATCTCAATGTCTTCTCAAGCTATTGAGCGTAAACTCTTTGTCTGTTTTGAGTATCGGTGACCGTGACCCCACCTACCCCATATGCAACCCCAAGCGAGGTCTAGATATAAGCAATGTATGAAGTTTCATTAAAATATCTCAATGTGTTCCCAAGCTATTGAGTGGAAACCGTATTTTATTTTTAGTAACGGTGACTTCGACCTTGACCCCTACCACCCTATATGCAATCCCAAGCGAGGTCTCGATATAAGGTATATATTCAGTTTCATTAACCTATCTCGATGAATTGTCAAGTTATTGTGCAGAAACAATTTTTCTATTTTTAGTAACAGTGACCTTGACCCCACCCACCTCATATGCAATCTTAAGCCAGGTCTTAATATAAGGTCACCTACCTCATATGCAATCCCAAGCGAGGTCTTAATATAAGGTATCTATGAATAAAGTTTCATTCAAATATCTTAATGCGTTCTCAAGTTACTGAGCGGAAACCATTTTTCTATTTTAGTAACAGTGACCTTGACCTTGACCCTACAGGCAATCCCAAGAGATGTCTCGATATAAGGTATGTATGTATTAAGTTTCATTAAAATATCTCAATGCGTCCTCATGTTATTGAGCGGACATTGTTTTTCTATTTTTAGTAACAGTGACCATGACCTTGACCCAACACACCCCATATGCAATCCCAAACGAGGTCTGGATATAAGGTATGTATGTATTAAGTTTAGTAACGGTGACCTTTACCTTGATCCCACCCACCCCATATGCAATCCCATGTGGGGTTTTTATATAAGGTATCTATGTATTAAGTTTTATTAAAATATCTCAATACAATCTTAAGTTATTGAGCGGAAACTGTTTTTCTATTTTTAGTAACAGTGACCTTCACCCCACCCACCCCATATGCAATCCCAAGCGAGGTCTCGCTATAAGGTATCTATGTTTGAAGTTTCATTTCAATAGCTTAATTCCTTCTCGAGTTAGAGAGCGGAAATGAAAAGTTGAGAAACAAGCTTACTGAAAAACTTGAACCTGTCAATATAGCTTATATGTAAAATTTCTAAGTGTAATAAGGCCCATAATTTTGACAAATTTTAAACTAGAGTTATCAAACTTGGCCTATAGGTTTATTTTAATGTGGGGAATCAAGTTTGAATGAAATCCTTTAAGCCATTCCTGAGAAACTAGCTTACCTAAAAACGTTAACCTAGCTTGGATGTTGACGCCAACACCAAGCCGGGGCGAGTAGAATAGCTTGCCTTTTCTTCAAAAAGTCAAGTTTAAAATGTTTCCTTTTTAGCAAACATGTACTTATAATTCACATGCTTTTAAAATAGTTTCCGTTGTCGCCAACAGTCTTTCTACGCTCAGCATTTTGATTCTGTTCATGTCTCAGACCTCGCTTATGGTGAGTGATGGTTCTGGTGTCTTCATCTTTGGCGTTTTCCATTGGGTTGAATTCATGGTTTGATTGACATCCACTTGCTGTGTCGTCGAAGTACATGTAATAATACAGGATCAAATTGAAATGCATTTCTACAATAAATATAACTTACACACTTTCGTTTTCTTTTTCAGTAAAACAACTACAATTAACTTATCATTTTGGTTTTAAAATTATTACATTCTTACATATAAAATTATTGTCTTGAAAATGCGGACAGAGAAAAAAAAAAAATTAACATAAATTGACTTTTACACATTAAATCAAGTTATAATTACTTTTCAACATAACCGTTCAGATCGTTTTCATGAGCAACTAATCGTACAGTCAAAGTTTAACATTTTGCAACTTGTCCTACAGTCGAGTCACGTTGGGTGGTTGGACAAAATATTTGATTTCTCCTCACAAAACCTATTTTCTTTAATAAAATTAATACTGCTTGACTTGTAAGCGATGTATTTATCAGTTTTTACACAAAAATACACCAACAACTATTTCACAATTCAATATACGGCTACAAACTTATTATTTGTATTTAAAAAATCAAAATACTAAGTGATCATGTCTGCTGAAACAAGTACTTGTAAAATACTAAGGATAACCGACAGAATATATGTACGTAATGTCATTATATGTGTTTGAAGAACTTAATTTTTTTATTAAGTAAAATATATAATTAAAAATTTGTGTCACTTACTGCGTTTTCTGCTGTTTGCAGCTAACTGATCATCGGCATACAGATCACCAACTTCCGGTTTAACTAGTGTACACTTATACACTGTGTATATGCAAGCTTATAAGGTTTATATGCTTTTGTGTGTATTACTAGTCCTTAGGGGTGTTACAATATACCGGTATATGGCGGTATCAGATCTTGATGTAATATATAGCTATATGTAAATTACATACCGGTATTTCACGATATTTACTGTTTGTGCGTTTACAATGTCTTTTCATGAAATAATCGTTATTTTATTGGTGTTTTGTTGCGTCACTGTTGTGGAGATTATGCATGTTTGTACATATTCACTCCAAATTATAATGCCGGTAATAACGTAATGGTTTTCTATCGAAACTGAATTAATGATTTTGAAAATGGTACATATGAATATATTGCATTTGAAGACTAACGTTCTATCTGTTCATTATTTATTAAATAAAACGATTTTTAGATAGTTGACAAAGAATGTTTATTTATAATACCCACATGAAAAATATATACAAAACGCAAACATGTATTAATTAAAAATATCTTAACCAAATGGTGTTGTTTAAAACGTGTGCTGATTAAAATATCTTGAAAAATGCACACTTGGAAACCTAAATGTTAATGTTTGAAAAGCAAAAAGATGTTGGTGAGATTTATGGTGTTTCTTGTCTTGTTTGCAAAATACTGAGCATTACGATCTTTTCGTAAATTAATTAAAGTTTAGCAATGAACAGAGCGTACTCTATTTAAGACAAATTATCGTCAAAAACCTAGGTATTTTTAGTGAGATACGGAAGAGAAACTGTGTATTTCAATTTGGCCAATATATCGCGGTATTTATCACGATATATTTCAAAATATTGCGATATATCGCAATATGGGCCAGTTATATCGTTACACCCCTACTAGTCCTATAGTTTCCTGATCAGGAAATTTTGTTTCTTATTTGGAAAATCATTATTTTGTGGATGTTTTGAGTCTGAATAAAAAAATAATGAAACCTTTAAAAAAAATTCTGAACGGTAGAAATTGACATCAATGCTTCTTGTACATGTTTCTGTACTTACATTTTCTTTAACCTAAATTTCCTTTTTCAGCGGTGCATTTTAGTAAACCTTTTGAAAAACTGTGTTTTATTTCCTGATCTGGAATCAAAATAGTCATACATGCCATATGTTCCAGATCGTCCGGGATCACTATCTCCACAGTTAGTTTACAAACTAAATAGGGCATTGTTTTAAATTACTTTCCTTGAAATTTGGTTAAAATAGTCGTAAACAAATTTGGTGTACAATTGTTGTCAACACATTTTTTGTTATGCCATGTAAAACCCGTATTTTGCTAGAAAAGAGCACGTATTTCGTCTGCTGGCACCAACAACGTCACATTCCACGCATGGAAAGCGTGCTTGTTCCGACCAGGTATAAAAGTTTCGTAGTGGAATAACTTTACGATCTTTAGCATTTTAATGAATATTTTTAGTACTACGAATACTTATAATAAAACTTTTTTTTAATGAAAAAAAGTACATTGCCTTCAATTGGAATAAATATATGAACATACGCCCGTATTTCCCCGCCAAATAAGAATGCTTATCTGGAAAAATAATTAACTTAGGTCCCAGAAAATGAGTTAAAATCCCTGAAATTTGCGGGCAGAGTCATGGAAATGATACAAAAAAATTATGGCATGAATAAAAATACTATTAATAGTAACAAAATGATTACAGCTAGAGGAATCCCCAAGTTTCCCAAATGGGAAATTCTTCCCCACTGGTCATTGTCTGCACAAGACTTATTTGAACAATTTAAAAAAACAACAAGAGAGCCATTATGGCCCTAGGTCACTCACCTGAGTTTAAGGCATCATAATGGCTTTTACAAATTTAATAGCGGGTACATAGATGTTTTAAGTTAAATGCTGACACATATGATAATAATGGACCAGTCACACCCGTAGCCATATATGGTCAAACTGCCCCGTCCCCTGGCAACCTTGTTTTTAAACAGATCAAAATTATTTGAAGGAATATGGTAGAGGGTCATTCAATATAGCCATATAAGGAAAACTGCCCCGTTTTTTCATGAATCAACATGATTTAAAGAAATTTGGAAGAAAGTCACCCATGGAACATTTCTGTGAAATTGTTTGGAAATCCAGTAAGTGGTTTCAGACAAGAAGATTTTAAAACTTTTCAATATAGCTATATAAGGAAAACTGCCCTGCCCCCTGAAGGCCATGGTTTTTCATGAATCAAAATGATTTGAAGGAATTTGTTAGAGGGTCACCCAAGGAACATATTTGTAAAAACTATTTTCAAATCCAGCCAGTGGTTTCTGACAAGAAGATTTTTTAAGTTTTCCAGTTTTTAAGCTTTTGGTTGCCATGGCAACCAGAGTTTTCAATATATTCTAATAAATTGAAGGAATTTGTTAAAGACCATCCAAGGAACATTCCTGCCAAGTTTGGTTAAAATCCGCCCAGTGGTTTCAGAGAAGTTGTTTGAATAAAATGTTTGAGACAGACAAGGAACGATGGATGCCAGACACACACGGATCACAATAGCTCACACTGAAGTGCTCAGACGAGCTAAAAAGGGATATAACTCAAGTATGGTAAGAGTAATTATGCCGAAAAAGCAAACTTAACCTTCCTTTTATTTCTACAAACACTTCTATCAAGTTTCATAAAGATTGAACAAAAACCTCTTAAGTTATTGTCTGCACAAACCTTATTTGAACAATTTTTTTTTAAAAGGTGGGGGGATAACTAAGTATGATAAGAAAAATTATGCCGAAGATCGAACATAACCTTCCTTTTATGCCTACAAACACTTCCATAAAGTTTCATAATAATAGAACATAAACTTCTCAAGTTATTGTCTACTCAAACTGAAGGGGACGCCACAACTGCCAACGCCGATGTCACCACCGCCAAAAGTAATCCCTATATGTTGCCTTTTCATGTGACACAAAAACGGCAATAATCCTGTAATAATGTTAGCTTTAGTAATGGGACTTGTCATACATCTGCACAGTGTCACCATGAAGAAAGTTTTGTTGAATATCAGGACAGCGCGCTCGACTATTCAACCACTGTGTCTGAGTTATTGGCCTTTATCACTACAAAAAGGGGCATAATTCTGCTAAAATGCTGGTCACAGTTATGGGTCTTGACCAGTTACGTTATATAATGACCATGAAGGTATTTAAGTTTTGATTGAATATCAGTAGTAGATATAGAGATATGGAGTTGTTGCACGCAAACTTTAACCTGATTTTCTAAGTACAAAAAGGGGTATAATTCTGCTAAATTGCAGGTCAGTGGTATGGGCCTTTGTCAGTGACCTCACATAATGACCCCAAACACATGTGTGAAGTTTCAATTGAATATCTTCAGTAGTTACAGAGATATGAACTTGTTGCATACAAACCTTAATGAGAGCATATCTAAATGAATTGAACAAATTTGTTAAAGGACCATCCCTGGAACATTCCTGCCAAGTTCACTTAAAATCCGCCGAGCAGTTTCAGAGAAGTTGTTCACATCAATTGTTCACGACAAGACAGACGACGACAATGACGGACGGTGACTGCCCAGAATAGCTCACCCTTGAGCACTTCATGCTCAGGTGAGCTAGAAAAAGCTCAGAATCCACAGATTATTTCTCATTATTTGAACTAGCCACATCTCAAGCCCGATCAGTTAATTGATGAGGCCCCAGCATATAGCAGCATTGGTACAACTGAATCCAAATATGAATGCGATTGGTCGTGGCCACAATACTTTAAATAAGTTGTTTGTATTCTCCGTTCTTTGAATGTGTTTTTATTCATACTGACTGCATCAAGTTGTTTTATTAATTTTGATTCATGGAAGTAGTTTTTACTTATTGAAAAATGAATGTTTATGCTTATTAACAAAATTCCCAATTTGATGATTCTGCGACAATTCCCAATTTCAAGGGTACCGGACCCATTCCTTAAGGGGTGAAAAAAATAGCTGCCGCACTGTTGGTTCATATTTATTGTAAGTTTCATGCAATTCTACCAGCCAGTTACTGAGAAATGGTGGCGGACTGAACAAATGTGCATTTTTTATTGAATAAAGGTAGAAAACTCCGGAGAAAATTGACTGATCCAAATTAAACTTGACATGGATCAGTGACAGTGACTGACCACAATAGCTAACAAGAGCTGTCAGAGGACAGCGCACTCGACTTTTCGAAGTATTTCAGTTGGTACATATTTTGGATTGTGGAAGGGGCATAAATTTGTTGCAAGAGGGCCATGATGGCCCAAAGCGCTCACCTGAGAACTGGTACAGATGAAGACCATACTGTTGTGACAGGTTTGACAATTAAGGTATCTGAACAATACACAGTGGGGGTAGGATCAATTTTGATTTATAACATCGGTAAGTGCAATGGGCTAACTAAAGTATGAGTTGGGTAGTGGATGTTAGTTTTTTTGCTAATGGTTCTCAAATTATTTTTCTCTATATTCTTACCTGACCCTTTTTCATTAAGTCATTGACAATTCTGGAAAATTGGAAAATGCACAAACAGTAGAGTTTGCGCAAACAGTTTGTGAAAACTAGTTGCAATGCGATAATTGCAATGGCTGTGCTATAAGTTAAAGGTTTGCTTTTTCTTCGATAATTTTCTGTCCAATGATGATACATGATGTTAATGCAGGCTCTGAAGACATCAAAGTTGCATGTACAAATAACTGCATGCAAGTCTTGCAACTGTTGGAAATCAAATTTTATCAATCAATTTTTATGGTCATGCGCAAACTGTGTAAGTTTGGTGTAAGTTTGGTCAACACTGAATCAAAAATCATGTGTGCAAGCCAATAATTGATAACTTGTTGAAGTGTTTTTCCAAACACAAGGGTGAAGATTGGATGAAAAATGAAGTCTCTATCCTGTATAATGTATAATATTTGCTTTTTTTTTTCACGGTCCAAATTGTTGACTGCACCTTGACGACCGAAGGACGGACGCCGCCGGAGAGGTCCCCTATACCAATAGCTCAGGTGAGCTAAAAATACAAAACTGTATCGTTTATACATTTTTGGAACAAAAACGTTAACCACAAAATCTATGTAAAAAGCATGCATAACTCCCATCAAAATACAAGACAGAGTTATGGGCAATGTTGCCCCTGATACTAGAGTTGATGACAAAGGTTAGTTCCAAGTTTCAAGTGAATAACTTATGTAGTTTTGAAGTTACACAACTTTTGAATATAAACATTAACCAGAAAATCTCTGTGAAAAAGGGGCATAACTCTGCAAAATACAAAATAGAGTTATGGGTAATGTTGCTCCTGATGCTAGAGTTGATGACAGAGGTTAGTTCCAAGTTTCAATTGAAAAGCTTATGTAGTATTGAAGTTACAAAACTTTTGAATATAAACTTTAACCAGAAAATCTATGTGGCAAAGGGGCATAACTCTGTCAAAATACAAAAAGAGTTAAGGGGAATGTTGCCCATGATACTGGAGTTGATGACAAAGGTTAGTTCCAAGTTTCAAGAGAATAACTTATGTAGTTTTGAAGTTACAAAATGTTTGAATATAAACTTTAACCAGAAAATCCAAGTGAAAAAGGGGCATAACTCAATAATTGTTTTTTTAACCAATTCAGACGCGGACACTGACGCCGACGCCAAGGTAGTAGGATAGCTGACCTATTTTTCGAATAGTCGAGCTAAAAAGGGTCATAACTGCACTGATGTTGACAAAAAAATGCACCAAAATACCCAGGTGCACAAGTTCAAAAGCTGATGAATAGGTTTAAAAAGTTTCATCACTTTAGCAGTTACACTTTGTTAATTACGCGCAACACAAAAATCCGAAGAACAGATGGGACAGACGGACCAGGGCAATTCAATATCTATAAGCCTTTGATAGTGGGGCATAACAAATTTTGATTGTTATTTGAGAGTCTCCATTGTTCAAATTTTTGTTTCATCCAGTAATTTTCTCTAAAGATAACTCTTTTAGAATGACTAATGCAACAAACTGGTAATGCTGCTTACAAATAATAAAGATTCATTCAATACAAGTTAAAATTTGAGTATCCAAGTAATTACACTCTTTTCTTTTAATTAATGGAAGTGATTTAATGTGGCATTTCTGATTGTGATTTTGGAGATATACACAAATAGATTGACTTACCCAGTAACATTTTCTGTGACTGTATGTTCCACCTGCAGACGTGCATTCACCTCTATGAAATAGTATTGCCCATTGCTATCCAGCAAGAATTCCACAGTGCCAGCATTTTCATAGCCCACATGCCGAGCTAGGCGAATCGCATCAGCAGTCATGCTTTCCTGCATCTCCTTGGGAAGTTGTGGTGCAGGCGCAATCTCAACAACCTTCTGATGGCGTCTCTGGACAGAGCAATCCCTCTCATACAAGTGTACCACATTGCCAGCAGAATCACCTACACAGCAAAATTTAAATAACAAGAGCTGTTTGCAAAACAGTTATGCCCCCTCTAGGTTTCAGCCAAGGCCAACGTTAGATAAATCATTGCAATAACTCTGTAGTTCCTGCATATGACCATATTGTTGATGATTAATATTATAACCACAAACATCATTTCCATCAAGTTTGGTGAAGATCGGAAGATCATTTTTGATAGTTCAAGGACCATAACTCCACAGTTAATGGGACAATTTGGTTGTATATGGAACTTGACTAATATACGCCCATGAAGATTTTCACCAATGTTGGTGAAGGTTGGATAAAAACTGTTGGACAAAAGCAAAAGGAAACGGCTAAAAGGCCAAAGGTAGATAATTTAAAGGCCATACCTCCACAATTCCTAGAGCAATTTGCCTGACTATTGAACTTGGCCGAGATTATGCCCACTAGCATTTTCATGAAGTTTGGTGAAGATCCGATGAAAACTGTTAAACTAGATAGCAGAAATGGCAAAAAAGCCAAGGTTAGAAAATACAATAACCATAACTCCACAATACCTTGGGCGATTTGACTGATTATTGAACTTGGCTGAGATATTATGCCAACAAACATTTTCATAAAGTTTGGTGAAGATTGGAATAACAGAGCTCTTGATAAGGGGCGTATTGGCGTAAATGCGCACATAAATTTACACAAATACGCATTAATTTCAATTTTTGTGCGTATTGATTACGCAGAAATAATGTGCATTACGCAAAACGTTCCGTTTCATCAGCATACTTGTTCAAATAAACAAAAGGATATTAGCCGGAAAGCAGGGGAGAAAACTGTTACGAGTCTGGATACAGACTGGAGTATATATATTTTTCTGATTCGGTTTATTTTTTTCAGAGCAGCAGTCTATCGATTTTTTGGAAATGGAAAATGGGAAAATGGCGTCTGCTTCTTGTGTGCGGTGAACAACCGAAACAATTTTGCCTCAAAATGGCAATATATATTATGACTTTAGCAAAACCATTAATGTGCAGCTAAATGTGCGTAAGCATATTGTTCTTGATTGATTAAAGAAGCACGATCGACAAAATGTGAACGAAAAAACACTTGGTGATTGGAAGTGTTTATTTCCATGGCTGGAAACGTCAAAAATAAAAGAAAGCACTCACCTGAATTGTGAGCAATGTAAAAAGGTGGCTAAACAAGCAGACAAAAACTTAGTACCATTAGTGCAACTATATGAAATACTAAATAGACTACTGTAGATTTATTATAACAATATGACTTTTTTAAAACAAATTTTGCAATAAAAATATTTTAAACATTGTACAGACTAGGTAAATATCTGCTTCAATTTAATTCATTGTTTTTCAGAATGCTGCATCAATATTGAATATATAATACTATCATGTTCCAGTAATCTAATCTAAATGTATACAACTTTTATGGTATAATATAATTATGCATATAAAATAGGTTATAGCAATTCCAGATTCAGATGAAATATATATTGCAAATAATTAAATTATTTTTTATTTTAATAAATACATTCTTCAATGTTCAAGAAGATTGGGCAAAAAATGTGACTTCTCGAGTGTTCACAAGCTTTCTCTTCAATTTGACTTGGTAACCTAGTTTTTGACCCCACATGAGCAGTTTCGAACTTGTCCGAGATATCATTACGGCAAATATTCTGAGCAAGTTTCATGATGATCGAGTTACAAATGTGGCCTCTAGAGTGTTCACAATCTTTTTCTTCAATTAGGCTTGGTGACCTTGTTTTTGACCCCCACGTGACCTAGTTTTGAACTCATTTGAGATATTATTGAAACAAACATTCTGAGCAAGTTTCAAGATTGGGTAGAAAAATATGACTTCTAGAGTGTTCACAGGCTTTTTCTACAATTTCACCTAGTTACCTAGTTTTTGACCCCACATGACCCAGTTTCGAAGTTGTCCGAGATATCATTAGAACAAATGTTCTGGGCATGTTTCATAACAAGAGCTGTCCGAGGACAGCGCCCTCGACTATTTGAAGTATTACAGTTGGTACATATTTTGGATAGTGGAAGGGGCATAAATTTGTTAAAATACAAAACTTTTAAGTGAAGCTGTGTATAGTTTATACATTTTTGAAACAAAAACTTAAATCACAAAGTCTATGTAAAAAGTGGGCTAACTCTGTACAAACACAAAACAGAGTTATGGGTAATGTTGCCCCAGATACTAGAGTTGATGACAAAGATAGTTCCAAGTTTCAAGTTAATAACTTATGTAGTTTTGAAGTTACAAAACTTTTCAATATCAACTTCAACTAGAAAATCTATGTGAAAATGGGGCACAACTCTGTCAAAATACAAAATAGGAATAACTTACCTAGTTTTGAAGTTACAAAACTTTTGAATATAAAGTTTAAACAGAAAATCTATGTAAAAAGGGGGCATAACTCTGTAAACTACAAAATAGAGTTATGGGTAATGTTGCCCCTGATAATAGAGTTGATGACAAAGGTTAGTTCCAACTTTCAAGTGAATAACTTAAGTAGTATTGAAGTTACAAAACTTTTGAATATAAACTTTAACCCAAACATTTATGTGAACAAGGCTTTGATAGTATTGCAAGCAATACAGGAGTCCCCTACTGGTGAAAACCCATACTATTTAAACATTGTGCAATACCACATCGCCCTTTATCTGTAGATATACAAAGTTTCATATTCAAATCCCATTTGTCACAAACATTTTCATGAAGTTTGTTGAAGATCAGATTAAAACTGTTGAACTTAGAGAGCGGGACCAACAGACCGACATTAGCACACCAATACACACTGCCATCTTTAATAAGGGGCATAATTACTGAAATGAAACAACGAGACGCCATGCATAACTTTTCATGGTACTGAAGCTTCCCATAAAATTTTATTAAAATCCTGCCAGTTTTTATTGAGAAATAGACTGGACAAGAACTATGCACTAGCTTCTATTTGCAGCTATTATGAAAGGCCCATCAGTTCCAGAACAAGAAACTGTGTTCGATAGACACATGCCCCCGGTTAGTGCTGGACAGTCCATTTGAATTATTCTGTCCATAATTAGGTCAAGTTCAAAGTATGGTTGGGTGATATCGATGGATTGGGAATGGTCATAAACAACAACTGTGTAAGTATCCAAGTGCTGTAGCAAGCGGTGCTGGTGCTTGATGAAACAGAAAAATCTAGTTAACCAAGAAATAGCTCATTTGAATTATTCCAAATTAGGTCAAGGTCAAAACGAGGTTGGGTCATATGGATGGATTGGGAACGGTCATAACCAACAACTGTGTAAGTATCCAAGTGTTGTAGCAAGCAGTGTTAGTGCTAGACGAAATGGTAAAATCTAGTTAACCAAGAAACAGCCCATTTGAATTATTCTAAGTGCAAATTACGGCGAAGGTTAAAGTGAGGTTGGGTGATATGTGTGGATAGCGAATGGTCATAAGCAACAACTGTGCAAGTATCAAAATATTGTAGCAAGCGGTGTTGGTGCTAGACAAAATGGTAACAAGAGGGCCATGATGGCCCAAAGCGCTGACCAGAGAACTGGTACAGATGAAGACCATACTGTTGTGACAGGTTTGAAAATTATGGTATCTGAACAATAAGTACACGGGGATAGAATCGATTTGATTTAAAACATGACTTAGTGCAATGGGCTAACTAAGTTCGAGTTGGGTAGTGGATCTGCGGTTTTTTTTTGCTAATGGTTTTCAAATCAAGTCAGTGACAATTCTGAAAAATGCAGAAACAGTACATTTTGATGTCATTTTCGCAGACAGTTTTGGATAACTGGTTGAATTGCGATAATTGTGATGGATGTACTATAAGGTCAAGTTTTGCTTTTTCTTTGATAATTTTCTGTCCAATTATGATAAATGGTGTTAATGCAGGCTCTGAAGCCATCAATGTTGCATGTACAAATAACTGCATGCAAGGTTTGCAACTGTTGGAAGTAAAATTTTATCAATAAATAAACTGTGTAAGTTTGGTCAACACTGAATACAAAATTGTGCGTGCAAAAACTTGTTGATGTTTTTTTTCCACACACAAGGGGCAATAACTCTCTTGTTTCTAGCCCGAGCATGCTTATATTTGACTTCACCTGTAATCTTTCATAGTCAATTGTGTACAATTGGTCTCTAGCCTGATTAATGTGCATTTTTTTTATTTTTTTTTACAAACAAAAGGCTATAAATCCGGTGTTTCTGACCCGATTTTGCTTATAATCATTATCACCTTTAATTTTATGGTCATGGTCATACCCAAACTGTGCAAGATTGATGAAGATTGGATGAAATACGAAGTTTCTCTCCTAAATAATGTCCATTATTTGCATTTTTTTTTTCACAAACAAAGGGCAATTACTCTGGTGTTTCTCGTTCGATCTTGCTTATATTCGACTTCAACTGTAATCTCATGGTCATAGACAAACTGTGCAAGATTGGTGGAGATTGGATGAAAAAAGTCTCTATGTGTTTATTTTTCATAAACAAAGGGCAATAACTCCGGTATTTGAAACACGATATGGCCCATTTATTCTGCTGAGATCTGATGGTCATACACAAACTGTGAAAGTTGGATAAGATTGGATGGAAAATAAAATCTATATGTTGAAAAAAGGCATTTTTGCACTTTTTTTGCATAAAAAAGGGGCAATAACTCCAGTGTAACTGGTGTGATCTGGCCCAATAACAATCCCCTCTGAGATTTTATGGTCATACACAAACTGTGCAAATTTGGTTAAGATTGGATAAAAGTAAAGTTTCCAGCGTGAGAACGAAACAAATTGTTGATGGCACACGAACAACATACAATGGACGATGCAGGAGAGGTCCCCTATACCAATAGCTCAGCGAGCACTTTGTGCTCAGGTGAGCTAAAAATCTACCTTGTCATGGACTGACAGCTGGACAGGACAATCACTATATGCCTCCCGCATCAAGAATCAGGGGGCATAAAAACCATTTGAGCAAAATGTCCTGACACCAAGCACACCTACTATTGTTACGTATGCATCCCATAAAGTTTCATTGAAATCCTGCCAGTGGTAGCTAAGAAATATATAATATTATTACATTTTGACTATATTCATGATGTTAGACAATTCAAATTTGTCACTGTCCTCAATGTTAAATAACCAAAATAATACATTAATATACAATACTTAATATTCAGATACATTGCATACCTAATATCTGAACCTCGATATGTCTTGGCCGTTCAATGAATTTTTCCAGAAAGAGAGTCCCGTTGCCAAAAGCTGACTGTGCTTCAGAAGTGGCTCTGTAGAAATTCTCCTTGATATCCTTGGATCAGTAAATTAAACAAAAACAAAATAAGATTTTGGGAAAACAAGACTTTGTCAGCAACATATGCCCATAAAATCAAGGGTGGTGATCCATGTGCTCGCACTCCAAAGTTAAGATTCTGTAAACTGTCAGATAATTATGATTTTTATATCTGGAAACAGCATACAGCTATGCAATGCTAATAATCAAAAGGTACAAAACCTTCTTCCCCTCTTTTCTATGATCATTGAAATAACTGCAATGTTACAGATGTTTTTCCTTGAAAATGTGACAAACTGATTAAAGATACCGGACGTTTTACGGTCAAGTTATATAGGCTAAACACATGCACTAACTTGCCAGGCTGGCGACTTAAGATTGCTTATTTGTATCACCGCGTGATCCATCACGTGATTGAAGCATGTTGTAAATAAACACAAACACAGTGTAGCAAATGACGTTTACTTTCAGTTTACTTTCTTGTAGCAATATAAAAAGTCAATAATATAATAAACAGCGATTCCAATTCTGATTGACCCTGGGATTATCACGTGAAATGCGACCAACTCAACCATAATTTGATTGTTAGAACACAATAGAGCACAAATAAAAAGATAACTTACACATTCTGTAATACCGTCAGTCAGTGTCAGTCATGTTTGTTGTGTATTGCCTTGATTGTAGATCATGGTCACATGGACATGCATCAGCGAGATCTATTTTCACTTAAACGGTTGTTCTCAATGCCAACATTCGCTAATTTATACAGTTTTAAATTGTTTAAAATGTTATGTTGTGTGTTTCAGTCCACAGACGATATAAGCCCATGTTTATAACATGCTGGGACTTTAAAAGTTTCTCAGTATGGAATCTTTAGATAATGTTTTCAAGCAAAAACAGGGCCAAAATTGAAGGTGCTGCAATTATTATAGAACATAGGAAAAAACTGTGCCAATAAAATCTATTACACATATGTCCTTTATTTTTATATATTCCATAAAAATCATAATTAATGGTTTCCAGTATGCTATCTTTGGAATGTGTGCTTTGATTACGACCCTTTAAAATAATCTAAAACATTTATTCTAACATGATACTCACTAGGCTTTTTACAGACAAAGAACAAAGTTATCGTTGTTAAACTACCCAATAAGAAACGCAAAAAGAATTCCAGATTCTGATGGGACCATAGTAAAAAGTAGTTCCAATTACAATTGCAAAAATATATATGTCAAATCATGTTAGAATCGAAATAATTTTCGCATTTTCATTGTTTATCGGTCAATAAACTATTCTTTTTCGTTCTGATGCATGACTATTAAACGATTCGGGCTAACGCCCTCATAGTTTAATTCCTACACATAAGAACTCCAAATCGTTGCTTATTGCCAGATAAACAACAATAAATAGAAAATTATTTCTTAAATGAATGCTTATAACCGGGATCGTGTATTTCTGTAGCTCCTGAGGTCAGCCTTTTATGCTCACCATGTAACCAAATTATGTGCATCCAAAAATAATGCATGTCTGAAAATGGGATTAATAAAATTGTTACACTGGGAGAGTGCCAAATGGACAACGACCAATAATTAAAATTTGGCAAATATGCTGGTAAATCGGCAGCTGTCAGCCAATCTTAGCTTGGCCCCTGTAAATGCCTTCTGCAATATCAGTAAAATTGCACCTAATCTTTAATGTATGCTGACAAATGACTAGAAATGGGGAAAACTGGATAGATGCTGGGTTCAATGTAAATTGGGAACAAGAGTTGTTTGTAAAACAGTTATGCCCCCTCTAGTTTAAAGCAATCTTTGTTTGGTGAAGATCGGATGAAAACTGTTGGACATACCGAGCCTACACTAAAAAAGGCGAATTAAAAAAAAATCAAGGGTAATAATTCTGCAGTTGCCCGCGGGATTTAGTTCATAATCAAACTTGACCCAGAAGCATATGCTTGTCAGAGGAAGGCAACACAATGTCATTTACATATTGGCAAAAATGATGCTTTCTACAAAAAGAGTAAATATTGAACAAAAAGTTATGCTCCTTATTAAATGACGTTTCATTTGAATCCCTTCAATACTACTTATACTAATACTCCCTTCAGGGGCATAAAAACTACTTCCCTGGCAGCCATGTTTTTTGTTTTTGTTTTTTAAATCATAATAAATTAAACGAATTTGGTAGTGGGTCACTGAAGGAACAATTCTGTGAAATTAATTTGAAATCCAACCAGTGTTTTCTGACAAGAAGATTTTAAAATATTTAAATAAACATGTAGCAGGGAATAATCTCGATATGTGTCAAGCATCTCTGATGCATAAAAATCGTCTGAGACACATTACTTTGAAAGTTTTTTCAGCGACTCCGCTATATCGCGATCTGTTATTTCGCGAATTCCAGTATATAGCAATCAAAATGGATCCCAATTTATTAAACATATACTTCAATATTTTCCTATTACCCGACGTTCTTAAATAAATCAAGTTTGGCCCCGATTTTCGTGCCAACATCACTACTCTTTCATTCACACTCTTTTAGTGTGAAAAACCATAACCCGACCTGCTCAACACCAAATTGTAACAGTTTGACAATTTGAAATTAATTACAAGGAATAATATTATATTTTTTAATATACAAATGGATTATTTTACATATTGATATAACACATGGTTGATGTTAACATAGGGGCCATGATGGCCCAAAGGGCTTACCTGAGTTACAGGCTTGAACAAATGTGGGAATATATGCCTTAATGTAATTATTTGTCAAGCTGCTTGACTCTCATATATGTTTTTCCTTTGGTCCTAATTGGGTTTCCACTGCTTGTCAATGGCAAACAAACAAACTCATGGTCATAAGCAAGGACCTGGGTATATTTTCTTCACCCTGGTATCCAACTTTTGGCAATTTTGGAGAAATAGTGTTTATGCTGCAGTTCTAAAGATAATGGCGACGGCTGCGCAAAGGTCATGTCATGCTTGCCGGCTTGTTCCAAAAAGAGTGTGTATTGCCATTTACCCTTCCTATATTCAAATTTGCTTTAGATATCGATATGGTCATAAAATTTTGGTTAAGATTGTTTGAATATGGAGTCCCTGTCTTGCATCAAGTCCATTTTTGCATTAATTTTCACTATTAAGCGGAAATAACCTCCAGAGTTCATTGCCTGATATGTCTTGTTTGCAGCATGTGCTGAGATGTTATGGCAATACAAAACCTGTGGAAGTTTGAACAATACTGAATGAAAAATGAGATCGCCATGCAGGAAGATGGCAATTTTGGCATTTTTTCCACAAACAAAGGGGCCATAAGTCCGGTGTTTGTGGCCTATTCTGGCCCATTGTTGGCTTCTGCTGCAACCATATGATCACAAACAAACTGTGGAAGTTTGGTCAAGATTAGAAAAACAAGAGCTGTCAGAGACAGTGCGCTGAACTGTATTTCAGTTGGTACATATATTGGAAAGTGGACGGGGCATAAATTTGTTGAAATACAAACTGAGTTATGACAATTATTTCATCAAATAATTCCAAGTTTTAACCTTATGTAGTTAATAACTTGTGTAAATTAGAACTTATAAGAGTTTTGAATATAAACTTTAACTAGAACATCTATGTGAACAAGGCTTAGCGCAAGATGTGACTTATGCCCCCGAAGCATAAGCTTTTCAGAGGAACGCAACACAATGTCAGTTAGATGTTAGCAAAAATGATGCTTCCTACAAAAAGAGTTCTGGTCCTTATACTTTGCACTTCCTCTCAACATCTTCTATCAATATATGTGGTTTTATTTTAAATCACTTTAATACTAATGGAGTCATGCACTGCACACGAAAAGTAACTAAAGGGAGATAACTCCATAAATACTGATGAAAGAGTTATGGTCCTTGTACTCTGCTCTTCCTCTCAATTTCTTATATCAATTTATGTGGTGTTATTTTAAATTCCTTCAATACAAAGGAAGTAATTATCTACACAAAGGAGAACAAATTACAATAACTCCTTTTACTCAGCACTTCTTCTCAACATCCTCTATTAATAAATGTGGTTTTATTTAAAATCCCTTCAATACTAATAGAGGTTTACTCTGCACAAACACACACAAAAAAAGGGCAATAACTCCATAAATACTGATAAAAGAGTTATGGTCCTTGTACTCTGCACTTCCCTTCACTGCCCACTATAATTATATGAAGTTTCATTTGAATTCCTTCAATTATAATGGAGTCATGCTCCTCACAAGAAAATTAAATCAAGGGCAATAACTCTGTAAATATTGAAGAGTTATTGTTCTTGTACTATGCACTTCCTCTTATTGCCCACTAAAATTCTTTGAAGTTTCATTTAAATCCCTTCAATACTAACGGAGTTATGCTCTGCACAAGAAAATTAAACAAAGGGCAATAACTCTGTACATACCGTAAATGTCCTTATTGACGCCCATGCCCTAATAGATGCGCATGGGGTATTTTTTGGTCCCGAAATATTTGTTGTTGATCTATTTTTTCAAACATTAACGAAAAACAAACGTTAACTTCGATAGAAACAATTAAATAGACCACCATATTTATGTATCTGGAATTACCTGTATATAAATAAACCTATGCCACACTATACGGGTTACACGCAACCATATATGACGCAAGTAAATGGGAAAAATTATTACGATGTTATGAATATCTATTATAAGAACATGTAATAACAGTTTGCACACGCAAAGCAAGTTTCACGCTTCCCACATGGAGGCTTTAACAAGAAGCGCTGTCAAAAGCAGTCAACCAGAATGTTGTGAACAGTGCCATTATTATACAAGTGCCGTTAGCGTAGAATTAGCGTTCTATGTGTTAATAATTTAGACTTTACCATTGTGCATTACGTTGTGCGAGTGAGCTCGTAGTGTCGATTGACGATGTTAATTTAGACAGTACCATCATGAATTTTCTCATGCGGACAAAGCCCATCGGCCGTATTTAGACTGTACCAATGTGTATTACGTCATTGGAAAGTGCGCATGCATTAAAACTTGATTTGTGGATAATGGAAGAATTAAGAAAAAATGGCTCCATTTAAACGCGCAGGGGTCCTAAAATGACACGCGTCCTGCGCGTCAAAAAGGACATGTACGGTATTTAAGAAAGAGTTAGTTATGGTCCTTGTGCTCAGCACTTCCTCTCATTGTACTCAAACTTTGTATGAAGTTTCATTTGAATCTCTTCAATACTAATTGAGTTAAACAGACTTCCCTAAAACCGTCGGACATGACCGGTAAATTTTGAGTGGGTCCGACATTTATTCACCAAGAATCGGTCCGACCGTCCGACATCTTTTTTAAGACTTATTCCTATATGTAACTGGATAAAAGAAACTAATATCGTAGCAATTGTATACAGCTCTGCTATATCATGATCCGCATTTTGCAAATCGGTCGTAGATCTTATCATGATTTTTTTTCATACTCTTTAATGCTTATCTTCTTACCCCAACTGCCGTAAATAAATCCCGTTTGGTCCAGATTTTCACGCCTTCAGCGCTTCTTTTTCATTTAAACACGTGATATGCAACAAACAATAACACAACCCGCCTAAAATCAAATTGTAACAGTTTGACGTCACCCGCGTACATTGCGCAACCTCCTTTCACTGCAGTCGCTTTAATTAGCAGCCTAATTTTAAACAGATGTGGGTCGTGCAAAATGTGCTGCACGCTGTCCACGTGGTAGGTGTTCACAGTCACTGTAATTGATAGATCAATACTTAACTATACGACAACATCGTTATCCATACCGCGTAACTGCTTTCGCGTTTTAGCGGTAAAATAAATGGTGTCTACACATGAATTAGACTGAGTAAAAATATGTCACATACAATTTGCACATCCTTCACGATTTTATAGACACCTTTTTGTTTTGCGCTACAAAACTTTTATACAAAAGTGAAGATTTCACAGTTCTTTCTGCTGCAAAAATTTTATTTCACTGTCGATACGTCCACGCTTTCCATGCGGATGACGTGACGTTGTGATTGTCAGCATAATTTTGGCTGGCTTATTTTTTAGCTAACCACGGGTTTTACATTAACAACATGTGCATTCTAAATGTAAATAGAATATGTGTGTATGTCTCGTAAATAGTAAAATTTTGATAGGCGTTTCAGATTTGCGTTGTCATATCGTAGTTTGAAATTAATTAAATGTATTTTATATTGTATGTTATGGATGTTAACAACAATGGAAAAGGTGAGCAAATTACGTTTGATGTTTGAGATCGCGAAAATACACTAGCGTATACATGTATACTATAGACTATACATACATGAATGAATTTACGGTCCGGCAAATTTTATTTTGGTCCGACAGTTTTGACAGGTTGTCGGACCGAATGTCTGACACTTTTTTTTTTGAGCATTCAGGAAGTGTGGTTATATTTTGCACAAGAAGCGTGACGGACGGACAGACGATGCGATTACTATATGCCTCCGGAAGTTTTCTGGTTGAGGGACACCCAAGGAACTTTTCTTGGAAATTATTTCTACATCAAACTAATGGTCACTAACAAGATTGTCAAAGTTGCCTATATGACCATATACTGTTTGATAAACACACATGCCCCAGGTTAGTGCTAGACAGCCCATTTGAATTATTCTGAGTCCAAATTAGGTCAAGGTCAAAGTAAGGTTGGATGATATATGATATGATTGGGAATGGTCATAAGCAACAACTGTGTAAGTATCCAAATGCTGTAGTAAGTGGTGCTGGTGCTAGACGAAATGGTAAAATCTAGTCCAAATTAGGTCAAGGTCAAAGTGAGGTTGGGTGATATGGGTGGATTGGGGATGGTCATAATCAACAACTGTGTAAGTATCCAAGTGATGTAGTAAGAGGTGTTGGTGCTAAACGAAACGGTAAAATCTTAACCTTGTCACGGACGGACGGACGGACGGATGGATGGACGGACAATCACTATATGCCTCCCGCATCAAGATGCCAGGAGCATAAAAAAGGCCCCGCCCTTTGACAATCATGTTTAGTGAATCAAATTAATTTGAAGAATTTTGGTAGAGGACTACCCAAGGAGCATTCATACCAACTTTGGTTATTTTCCACAAAGCTGTTTTAGAGGAGATTTTTTTAAGTGATTTTTTTACGACAGACCACGACAGACAACAACTGACGACAGACAACCACTGACCACAAAAGCTCACGCTCGAGCACTTTCTGCTCTGGTAAGCTAAAAATGGCAAACCTCCGTCTTGCGGACTACTCTCATGCCTCGCCCACCACCTCCATATGCTGCCTTGAAGATGACAGGCATTCCATACGTCTCACAAAACTCAAGGGCCTCTTCTGCACTCTCAATGGGCCCAGGCGTGCCAGGGACCACTTGGACACCTAAACATTACAAACTAACTAGAACTGCAGCTATAAACAACAGAGGACCAAACTACTAGTAAAAGGTAGCAATAAAAATGACATTTTGGATACATTGTCTGGCCAGAAAGTAGTAGCAGAATACCTACTGTTGAAAACATGAACATGTAATTATTGTCAAGAGAAAAATACACAAGAGCTGTCGGAGCACATCGCGCTCGACTTTTCTTGTGCTTGTCCGAGTTTATGGCATTTTTTCTAAAACAAACTGTACGGTTGGGGCCAATTAAACAAAATTAATTTCTTTTTCAAGTTACTGAGAAAAAGAATTTTTGTAAATTTCAAAACAGTGACCTTGACCTTGACCCAACTATCCATATGCAATCTCATGCAATGTCTTGTTATACAGTATCCATAAATTGAATATTTTTTAAATATTCCAATTTGTTCCCGAGTCATAAAGCCCAAAAGAAAAAAAAAAATATTTTTAGTAACTTGACCTTTACCCCACCCAACCCACCACAAATGCAATCCCGAGTAAAGTGTTGCATTAGGGTATTTATGCATGAAGATTGATTCTCAAGAAAGAGAGTGGAAATCAAAAGTTGACGCCGTCATTACATCCACTTAAAATTTTCTAAGTGTAAAAAGGCCCATTATTTTGACAAATTTCAAACTAGAGTTATCAAAATTGGCAAAAGAGTTCATTTTAATATAGGGAATAAGTGTTCTAAGTTTGAATGAAATCCATCAAGCTATTCCTGAGAAACCAGGTTACCGAAAAACATTAACCTGTCCATAAAGCTTATATGTAAAAAAGCCCATTATTTTGACAAATTTTAAACAAGATTTATCAAAATTGGCCTAATGATTCATTTTAATATAGGGAATAAGTGTTCTGAGTTTGAATGAAATCTCTAAAGCCATTCCTGAGAAACAAGCTTACCAAAAAACATCAGCCTGTCCATATAGCTTATTTGTAAAATTTTAATATAAAAAGGCCCATAATTTTGATAAATTTCAAACTAAGAGTTACAAAACTTGGCCTATAGGTTCATTTTAAATTAGGGAATAAATATTTTAAGTTTGAATGAAATCCCTCAAGCCATACCTGGGAAACTAGCTACCAAAACACTTTCACCTAGCTTGGACGCCAACGCCGATGCCAACACCGAAAGTATTCAAATAGGTGAGCATACTAAAAACTACTACGATTGATAACATAAGTCTAATTATTCAGATAATAAAAATATAGAAACAAGAGGGCCATGATGGCCCAAAGCGCTCACCTGAGAACTCGTACAGATGAAGACCATACTGTTGACAGGTTTGAAAATTAAGGTATCTGAACAATACGCAGAGAGGGATAGGATCAATTTTCATTTACAACATCCGTTAGTGCAATGGGCTAACTAAAGTACAAGTTGGGTAGTGGATGTGCGTTTTTTTTGCTAATGGTTCTCAAATCATTTTTCTCTATATTCTTACCTGACACTTTTTCATTAAGTCATTGACAATTCTGAAAAATGGCGACACAGCAGATTTTGATGTCTTTTTCGCAAACAGTTTTGGAGAACTAGTTGCGATGGATGTGCTATAAGGTAAAGTTTTGCTTTTCTTTGATAATTTTCTGTCCAATGATGATAAATGATATTAATGCAGGTTCTGAAGACATCAATGTTGCATGTACAATATGCATGCAAGTCTTGCAACTGTTGGAAATCAAATTTTATCAATCAATTTTTATGGTCACGCGCAAACTGTGTAAGTTTGGTCAACATCGAATAAAAAATCATGTGTGCAAGCCAATCATTGATAACTTGTTGATGTTTTTTTTCCAAACACAAGGGGCAATAACTCTGGTGTTTCTGGTCTGATCTTGCTTAAATTCGACTTTAACTGTAATCTCATGGCAATAGACAAACTGTGCAAGATTGGTAAAGATGAAAAGATGAAGAATGAAGTCTCTATCCTGAATAATGTCCATTTTTGTATATTTTTTCAATAAACAAAGGGCAATAACTCTGGTGTTTAAAAAACAATCTGGCCCATTTTTGGCATCTGCTGTGATCTGATGGTCATACACAAACTGTAAAAGTGTGGTTAAGATTGGATGGAAAATACAGTCTAAACGTTGCAAAAGGGAATTTTTACACTTTTTTTGCATGAAAAAGGGCAATTACTCCGGTGTTAATGGTGTGGTCTGACCCAATAACAATCCCATCCGAGATTTGATGGTCATACACAAACTGTGCAATTGAGGTCAAGATTAAATACAAAATGTAGTCATTATCGCGATAACGTCCAAATTGACGACATACGGACGACGGAAGATGGCTGCCGCCCGAGAGGTCCCCTATACCAATAGCTCACCGAGCACTTCGTGCTGAAGTGAGCTAAAAAAGAGGCACAAATTTATGGCCCTGGGTCGCCCATGCGAGTTTTATAAATCATAATGGCTTGTAAAAATTTAACAGCTTGTTTAGTCAAATGGTGATAATGGACATCAATGATGGACCACTGACACAGAGCTCCAGATAAGACGCGTATGAGCGTATTACATATTGAAATATGAAGAACAAGAGGGCCACGATGGCCCTAGGTCACTCACCTGATATTTATGTATGAGGTTTAATTCTCAAGTTATTGAGCGCAAACTGTTTTTCTATTTTTAGTAACAGTGACCTTGACCCTACCTTCCACATACGTAAAGCAAGGTCTCAATATAAGGTATTTACGTATGAAGTTTCATTTATATATCTCAATGTGTTCTTAAGTTATTGAGCGTAAACCATTTTTCTACTTTCAATAACAATGACCTTGACCCCACCCAACCCATAAGCAAACCCAAGTGAGGTCTCTATATAAGATATGTGTATTTAGTTTCATTAAAATATCGCATTGCGTTCTCAAGTTATTGCGAAGAAACTGTTTTTCTTTATTCAGTAACGGTGACCTTGACCACACGTGAAAACACAAGGGCCACGATGGCCCTAGGTCGCTCACCTGAGTTTCAGGCATCCCAGTTTTAACCCCAGGGGCATCATTTGAAAAATCTTTGTAGAAGACTGGTATACCATGTTACATACCAAATAAAACCACTGAGCCTTGCGGTTTCAGAGAAGAAGATTCTTTAAGTAATTTTGCTATTTAAGTCTACACAAAAAATGTGACCCTCGGGGCATAGCCAGTTTTGACCCCAGGGCATCATTTGAACAATCTTTGTAGAAGACCACTATACAATGTTACAAACCAAATATGAAACCTTTGGGCCTTGTGGTTTCAGAGGAGAAGAATTTTAAAGTCATTTCGCTATTTAAGTCTATATAAACCATGTGACAACAGGGGCGTTGCCAGTTTTGACCCCAGGGGCATCATTTGAACAATCTTCGTAGAGGACCACTATGCAATGTTACATACCAAATATGAAACCTCTGGGCCTTGCGGTTTCAGAAGAGATTTTTAAAGTCATTTTGCTATTTAAGTCTATATAAAAAATGTGACCCCGAGGCATGGCCAGTTTTGACCCCAGGGACATCATTTGAACATTCTTTGTAGAGGACCACAAGAGGATGCCACATACCAAATATAAAACCACAGGGTCTTGCGAGTTCAGGAGAAGATTTTTGAAGTAATTTTACTATTTAAATCTATATAAACAATGTGTCCCCCGAGACGTAGCCAGTTTTGACCCCAGGGGCATCATTTGAACAATCTTTGTAGAGGACCACAATACAATGTTCTATACCAAATACCAAACCTCTAGGCCTTGCAATTTCAGAGAAGATTTTTAAAGTCATGTAGCTATTTAAGTCTATATAAACCATATGACCCCGGGGGCGTGGCCAGTTTTGACCCCAGGGGCATCATTTGAATATTCTTTGTAGAGAATCACTATGCAACGTTACACACCAAATATGAAACCTCTGGGCCTTCCGGTTTCAGAGGAGAAGATTTTTAAAGTCATTTTGCTATGTAAGTCTTTATAAACCATGTGACCCTGGGGCGTGGCCAGTTTTGACCCCTGGGGCATCATTTGAACAATCTTTGTAGAAGACCACTAGAGGATGCCAAATACCAAATATGAAAGCTCTCAGCCATGCAGTTTTAGAGAAGATATTTAAAGTTTTCACTTTTTAAATCTATTTTCAGCTCTGGTGACCTACATTTGCAGCGGACCAAAACGATATGAACAATTTTGCAAGAGGGTCACTAAAGGATCATTCCTGTGAAGTTGGGTGAAAATCTGCCCCGAGGTTTAGGAGGAGATGTTGTTTGAATGACAATGTTGACGCAAGACGGACAACGCACAACGGACGACTCTGGTGAGCTAAAAAATTAACGATTTGTTTCTCAGGCAGCGCCGCAAGATTTTTTACGGCCCGCTACGAATTTTTTAAAAACTATTTTTTGACGATCGCGCCCAGGTTTTAAAGCAGCAGTCCAGAATTATGTTAATAACAAGAGGGCCATAAGGCCCTATGTCGCTCACCTGAAGGGCTAAGGAATTAAACTGTTCTGAGCAAGATAAATGAAAATCCGGGTAAAATTTTGGCCTCTAGATTGTTGGCAAGCTTGTTTTTTTTCAATTTGGCCCTGGTGACCTAATATATTTACCATATTTGACCTGGGTTCGAACTTGTCCGAGATATCATTGCGACAAATGTTCTGAGAAAGTTTCATGATGATTGGGATACAAATGTGGCCTCTAGAGTGCTCACAAGCTTTTTAAAATTTTCAATATATCCTTATAAGGAAAACTTAACCCCCTCCTATCCCATGGCGGCCATGTTTTTCAAAGGACCAGAACCATTTTCGAACTTGGTCGAGATATCATAAGAACAAAGGATCTGAGCAAGTTTCATGTTGATTGGGCAAAAAATGTGACTTCTAGAGTGTTCACAATCTTTTCCTACAGCCATATAAGGAAAACTGCCCCCCACCCCTGGCGGCCATGTTTTTCAACAGACCGGAACCAATTTCGAACTTGGCCGAGATATCATAAGAACAAAGGTTCTGACCAAGTTTCATGTTGGTGTGGCAAAAAATGTGACTTCTAGAATGTTCACAAGCTGTTCCTACAGCCATATATGGAAAACTGCCCCCCACCCCTTGGCTGCCATGTTTTTCAACAGACCGGAACCATTTTCGAACTTGGCCGAGATATCATAAGAACAAAGTTTCTGAGCAAGTTTGATGTTGATTTGGCAAAAAATGTGACTTCTAGTGTTCACAAGCTTTTCCTATAGCCATACGTGGAAAAATGCCCGCCCCGCCCCCCACCCCCTGGCGGCCATGTTTTTCAACGGACCAAACCATTTTCTAACTCTGCTGAGATATCACATGACCCAGTTTCGAACTCAGTCGAGATATCATTGGGACAAATGTTCTGACCAAGTTTCATGAAGATTGGCCAATAAATAAGGCCTCTAGAGTGTTCACAAGGTAAGTGTTTATGACGCACGACGGACGACGGACAAAAGACGGTCAGAAAAGCTCACCATGAGCACGTTGTGGTCAGGTGAGCTAAAAAGCCTTATGGTCCTGGTACTCTGCACTTCCTTTCAATGTCCTCTATTAATATATTTCATTTTACTTAAAATCCCCCCCAATACTAATGGAGTTATGCTCAGCACAAAAAAAACAAACAAAGGGCAATAACTCCATAAATATTGAAGAAAGAGTTGAGGTCCTTGTGCTCTGCACTTCCTCTCATATTTCTCTATCAATATATGAAGTTTCATTCGAAAACCTTCAATACTCCATAAATACACTACGTCTAGCGTGATTTCTGCCTAAAACACAGACCCACCGTGGACAATTTTTCGTCAGCGTGGAAAATCACCGCGATTAAAAGGTGGTTCCATCGCGATAGAATCGCGGTGATAGTGGGTGAGCACCGCGGGCGTTATCGGGAAATCAATCTCACGGTGGACCACTGCGGTCGCGGTGGGTCGCGGTGAAATACAGGTACATGTGAATAAACAAGTACAGTTCGATATTTCAGACCGTATACTATTCGCAAAGTACAAATCGTCTTCTATTAACCGATACTTACCAATTAATATAATCACAGTTTGCAACTTTAATATTTTTTATTTTGATCTCTTTTTTATTTTGATAATTTATTCCGAAGTTCCATGTTCGCAGTTGTGTTGTGAAATCGTAAACAAAGAGTCAAGGGCATTAATACAAGTCTCGCGAAAATTCGCAATCTGCGTGAATTGACAGTTTGACGTCTTCAAAGTAAAGCCGACAAGAAACCATAAAATAACACCTTTCTCGGCGATAAAATTGGCTTCTTTTGTTTAGAGAAGCGACATGCTTAACCAATCGCGTGTTTGTTACTCAGTGGCAATCGTCCTATTATGAAAGAGCACGTGCATAGCTCCGCCTTTCGAACTTTTACAGAGAACAAAGGTGTTGGTTATGTCAATCATTGTTATAAAATCACGTTTTTTACCGACATGTTAATCAATTGTTTTGATAGTCATATTAAAAATGCAAAGATTTGTCATAGAATCGGACAACGAATTTGATGAGGTCTTTGTGATTTGACTGACGCATATTTTCATTTTCCCGTTTTGTCATAATGTTCCGTATTTTCCGAAAACCATGTTCTTGGTCGTACCTGAAATAAAATGTAAAATATTTTTTAAAAAGCTCAATGTGAAATTATGACTCGCTAAAAGCACCGCGATCCACGGCGATTTCTTATCAACATTTTTTATTGAGACTGTCACCGCGGTCACCGCGATTCGCCACGGCGACATCACCGCGTTCCACAGTGTTCCACGGTGTATCGCGGTGACAATAGTAGTGTGTCACGCTGGGCTGAATCACGGTGGTGCGTCGCAGAAGGCAGAAATCACGCTAGACGTAGTGTATTGAAGAAAGAGTTGTGATCCTTGTGCTCTACATTTCCTCTCATTGTCCTCTGTCATGATATGACGGACGGACAGACGATCGGACAATGCGATTACTATTACTAATAGGGATTTAGCCAGACTTAAAAAATAAATGCTTCACATAAGGAAATAAAACAAAGGGCAATAACTCCATAAATATTGAAGAAAGAGTTGTGATCCTTGTGCTCTACTTTTCCTCTCATTGTCCTCTATCATTATATGACGGACGGACATACGATCGGACGATGCGATTACTATTACTAATAGGGATTTAGCCAGACTATAAAAATGGCAGGGGGGCCTGAAAAAGGGCAGGGGGGGGGGGGCCTTTTCGCCAAAAAGGGCAGGGTTATAATAATTATATATAAATATAAATAAATAAATGTATAATAATATATATATAATTTTATTTTTATTATTATAATTATTTATTTTTTAATTAATATTATTTATTTTTTAATTAATATTATTACATTAATAATAATATTCATAATTATATTTAGCAATCCTTACTGTTTATTTCAAAAGATAGAAGTACTGTTACTATTATTATTATAGTTAAGACGATTTTATCATATATATTATTTACATACTTAAATTCCAGTGGAATGTGTTGTCTTATAAAAATTTTATTTATATTTTCTTATTTATTTCATATTTAATTCATAGTTATTTCATTAAAGAAAATCATTGCATCAATTCCTAATTACCTTGCAATCATATTTCCAATTTGAACAAACAATAAAAACAGTAAAAAAATACAGCCATTGACAATAACACCTGTTACAACTGAGAAGAGTGAAAGAGGGACATCATAAATTAACCAGGCTTCTAAATCTGCCAGCAGTTAGTAACATCCTTAGCAAAGGTGTTGGTTTTACTTCACAAGTCTTTGATGTGACTGCCAAGCTGGGGCCATTCTCTAGCTGTTTGTAGCATTGACCAAAAGCATCAATCAACACTACTGTACTTGAACAATGCAAGCACTATCCATACAGCATTAATGAATTAGCGTTTTAGGTGAAATGTCAAGGGTGTCAAAAGAATCAGACAGGTGTTTTGTTGCATGGGATAAAATGGATATTTAAATGGGAGAGACGAAATATACACATATTGGACTTAAACTGGAGATTGTGTACGGCATAAAACTTACTGAATATTAAAATTCAATTTGGATTAATATGTGTTTTTGCACGCAAGGTAATTATGTATGCGTATCTGAAATTTCGTTTGCATTGATACAGTTTTTTAAGAAAGTAAATTATTATAATAAGTAGAAAATTCCAGAACACCAACAACAATAACATGGATAACATTTGGTAAAATAACATAATTAGACATTAACAAACAACAGCTGCAAAAAATCCTTCACAGAAGCACCGCAATCGGCACTAAGTTACCATTAATTCGGTAACTGATAATTGATGTCGCATGGTCCTGACGAGCTGATTAATGATACATGTCGCGACAATACGTCAATGATCATTTAGGCCAAGATGTGTTTGCAAATTTTTAAAAGGGCGGAGGAAAAGGGCAAGAGGGCGGGGCTAAAAAATGGAAGGGCGCGCCGCCCTGCCATTCCGCTTTTGCTAAATCCCTAACTAATTTTGGTTAGATCAAAATGATTAGTAGGTATTTGGTAGAGGGTCACCCAAGAAACATATTTATGAAATTATTTCAAAAACCAGCAACTAGTTTCTGTCTAGAAGATTGTCAAAGTTGCCTATACAGCCATGTAAGGTCAAACTTCCCCACCCCCTGGTGGCCATGTTTTTTACTGAATCAAACTTATTTGAAGGAATTTGGTAGACACCCAAGGTACATTTATATGAAATTATTTCAAAATCAAGAAGGTAGTTTCTGATGAGAAGATTGTCAAAGTTGTCTATACAGCCATATACAGTCAAACTTCTGCACCCCCTTGCGGCCATGTTTTTTAACAAATCAAAATTATTTAAAGGATTTTGGTAAATAGTCCCCCAAGCAATATTTCTGTGGAATTATTTCGAAATCCAGCAGGTGGTTCTGACGAGAAGATTGTTTATACAGCTATATACAGTCAAACTTCCGCACCCACTGGTGGCCATGTTTTTTAACGAATCAAAATTATTTGAAGGAATTTGGTAAACAGTCACCCAAGGAACATTTCTGCAGAAAATATTTTGAAATCCAGCAAATGGATTCTGACCAGAATATTTTCAAAGTTTGCTGGTTTTTTAAGCTGCCATGGCAACCAGAGTTTTACAGATATTCATTTAAATTTGGTAAAGGACCAACCCACGAAAATTCCTGTCAAGTTAGGTTAAAATCCACAAGGCAGTTTGAGATAAGATCTTTATAGTAAAATGTTGACGCGGGATAACGAATGTGGGACGACTGACGAAGGACACGGGACAGGGACTGTCCAAAACAGCTCAATTGAAAAAGGGGCATAAATCTGTAAAAAAAAAAAACAAGATTCTGTGTTTAATAAACACACATGCCCCCGTTTGGTGCTGGATAGCCCATTTCTTAGTCCAAATAAGGTCAAGGTCAAAGTGAGGTTGGGTGATATGGGTGGATTGGGAACGGTCATAAGTAACAACTGTGTAAATATCCATGTGTTGTAGTAAGCACTGTTGATGCTAGACGAAACAGTAAAATCTAGTTAAAAGTCCAAATTAGGTCAAGGTCAAGGTGAGGTTGGGTGATATGGGTGGATTTGGGATGGTCATAAGCAACAACTGTGTACGTATCCAAGTGTTGTAGCAAGCGGTGTTCGTGCTAGACGAAACGGTAAAATCTAGTTAACCAAGAAACAGCCCATTTGAATTATTCTAAGTGCACAATAGGTCAAGGTCAAGGTGAAAGTGAGGTTGGGTGATATGGGTGGATAGGGAATGGTCATAAGCAACAACTGTGTAAGTATCCATGTGTTGTAGTAAGCGGTGTTAGTGCTAGATGAAATGGTAAATTCTACTTAACCTTGTCACAACGGGCGGACTGACGGACGGACAGGACAATAACTATATGCCTCCTGCATCAAGATGCCGGGGGCATAAAAACAGAGTTATGGGGATTGATTTTCCTGGTGGAGGTATTGATAGTAAAGAAGTATTTTAATTTTCAAGTAAATACCTTTAATAGCATTTAAGATAATGGACTTAATGAAAAACCAAAATGTCTAAGTTAAAAGAGGGGCATAAATCTGTCCAAACACAAAATAGAGTTATGGGCGTTGCATTCCCTGGCGGAGACATTGATAGTAAAGAAGTATTTCAAGTTTCAAGTAAATACCTTTGATAGTATACAAGATATTTGACATATAAAAAAAATTTACCTTGGACAGGCGGACTAACGGAAGGACAGACGGTTTGATTTTATTATACCTTTAAAATAAGGAGTTCAAAAAGTATGTCTTTAGTATGAATAATTCATCTTTAGCATGAATAATTCATTTCATTTTCTGCCTACTAGAAACTGATGGATGTTCCCCAATGTGCTTTGTAAAGCAATATAAATGCAGAAATTTTCAAAGTCCCATAACTCCAAGAAAAATCATTGAGTAGAACATCTTGCTAATATGCACACCTCCTCCTGGCAATGAAGCTTCCCATGAAATTTCATTGAAATCTGGCCAGTAGTTGCTGAGAAATAGCCCAGACAAGAATTGCACACTATATACTATATTTCAGAAATTTTCAAAGTCCCATAACTCCAAGAAAAATCATTGAATTGGAACATCCTGCTAATATGGACACCTCCGTATGGCAATGAAGCTTCCCATAAAAGTTTATTGAAATCTGGCCAGTAGTTGCTGAGACATAGCCCGGGCAATAATTTATGCAGTATATACTAATTTCAGAAATTTTTAAAGTCCCGTAACTCTGAGAAAAATTATTGAAGCTTAACGTCCTGGTAATATGCAAACCTTATCTTGGTAATGAAGCTTCCTATAATGTTTCGTTGAATTCCAGCCAGTAATTGCTGAGAAATAGCATGGACAAGAAAGTCAAGAACAGTGCACCATATGCTGGTTTCAGAAATCTTCAAGGTCCCATAACCCTGAGAAAATTCATTGAAGTGGAATGTCCTTGTAGTATGCACACCTCCTCTTGGTAATGAAGCTTTCCATAAAGTTTCGTTCAATGCCGGCTAGTAGTTGCTGAGAAATAGCCCGGACAATAAAGTCCAGAATTGTGCCCTACATACTAATTTCAGAAATATTCAAAGCCCCGCAACTCTGAGAAAAATCTATGAAGCGGAACGTCCCGGTAAATGCACACCTCCTCTTGGTAATGAAGCTTCCCATGAAGTTGAATTGTTGCCAGTAGTTGCTGAGAAATACTCCGGACAAGAAAGTGGGACGGAAGGACAGATGGACAAAGCGGCGACTATATGCTCCCCCAAACTTTTTTGGGGTGCATAATTAATAAGAATATTGACTTACCCGCCTCAATTGCTGCTGCTCTAGCTTCCACCTTGTCTCCCATGCGTCTGACCACCTCAGGAGAGGGGCCTATGAACTTGATCCCCGCATCAATGACAGCCTGGGCAAAGTCTGATCTCTCGGATAGGAATCCATAGCCTGGATGGATGGCATCCACACCATTCTCCTGTTTATTAAATATTGTGTGCTTTTCTTTTCTTTTTGGGAAATTATATCAAACAAATACTTGCCAGAATAATTACACAAGATGGCCAAATGGGTCAAACATAACTCTCCTTAATTTAGATCTTGAAATAATGACCTAGTTATCGACCACCAACAACCCAGTTTCAAAATCAATCTGTCTTTTATTGACCGAGTCCGAAGTTTTTGTGGCTTGGGGAGGAGGGAGAAATTTCCCAACCTGTTTTTTTCAAAAGCCCAAACTAAGAAAAATTGTTTGTCACCATTTAATGTAGCTTCCTCCAGAGTCAGTATCCACATTGAAATATAAAAAACATTGAGCAAAAGTGTCACCATTAAGGTAAATACAATTTAACACTCTCTTGGAAACCATACTAAAATTAAACTGTAAACAATGACACAGTATTTGATAAACACAGACGTCCCAAGTTGGTGCTGTACAGCCAATTTGTATTATTCTAAGCCCAAATTTGTCGAGGCCAAGGTCAAAGTGAGAATTGGTGATATGGGTGAATTGGGAATGGTCATTAGCAACAAATGCGTAAGTATCCAAGTGTTCAAGTAAGATGTTTTGGTGCTAGACATAATGGTAAAATCTAGTTAACCAAGAAATAGCCAATTTGAATTGAAGTCCAAATTAGGTCAAGTTCAAGGTCAAAGTGAGGTCGCATGATCCAAGTGTTGGAGTAAGTGGCGATAGTGCTAGATAAAATGGTAAAATCTAGTTAACCTTGTACAGTATCACAGAATCACGGACGGAAAGACGACAGAATGGGCAGTCTGTATATGCCTTCCACATCAAGATGCCAGGGGCAAAAAATTAATTATGTATGTAACATAAGAATAGTCAGTCATGTATTGCTTAAAACAACCGTGCACTAGAGCATTTGATATTGTTGCTTTTATAAGTTGTGACGTAGCACATCCAGGAATAAAAATGAACTATAGACAAGAGGGCAAAAATGGTACTGGGTTGCTTACCTTAGTTTAATGATTCAAAGTCGCACATTTCTTTGAAATTATTTCAAAATCCAGATAATGGTTATATAATATTTTCAAAGTTTTCAATAAAGCCATATAAGGAAAACTACTCTGTCCACTGGCAGCCTTTTTTATTTTCACTGAATCAAAATGATTTGGTAGAGGGTCATGGAAGGAACATTTGTGTTGAATTATTTTGAAATCCAGCTAGTGGTTTTGGACAATAATATTTTTAACATTTTCAATATAGCCATATAAGTAAAACTTCCCCATCCCCAGGGGCAATATTTTTTAAAGTTTTAAAATAATCTGAGGTACTTGGGTAGAGGACCAACCACGGAACATTTCTGTGAACTATTTTAAAATCCAATCAGTGATTACTGACAAGATTTTTTTAAGTTTTCAATACAGCCATATAAAGAACAAGGCTTGCCACAGGATGTGACATATGCCCCTAAAGCACATGCTTGTCAGAGGAAGGCAACACGCTGTCAGTTACATGTTGGCAAAGATAAAGCTTCCTACAAAAATAGTAATGGTCCTTGTACTATGCACTTCCTCTCAACATCCTCTATCAATATATGTGATTTTATTTTAAATCACTTTAATACTAATGGAGTTATGCACTGCTCAAGAAAATTAACTGAAGGGCAAAAACTGCATAAATACTGAAGAAAGAGTTGTGGTCCTTGTACTGAGCACTTCCTCTCATTTTTCTCTATCATTTGAATCCCTTCAATACTAATGGAGTTATGCTCCGCACAAGAAAATTAATGCTTCATATAAGAAAATAAAACAAACGGCAACAACTCAGTAAATATTGAAGAAATAGTTGTAGCTCTGCACTTCCTCTCATTGTCCTCTATCATTATAATAAGTTCATTTGAATCCCATCAATACTAATGGAGTTAAACTCAGCACAAAAAGTGTGACGGATGGATGGACAGACAGACGGACGGACGGACTGACGATGCGTTTACTATATGGCCCAAATTCCCTTCGTAAAAAGAGGGCCACATGACCCTAAAGAGCTCACCTGAGTATGAAGATCTGGGCCTTGTGGTTTCAGAGCAGAAGATTTTTAAAGTCAATTTGCTATTTAAGTGTATTTAACTGTTTTTAATTGTTACCACTTTTGAACTTGTAGAACTGATTGGATAAGGTCAGAGTTCTGTATTTCTTGGTTCTCTGACATTTTTGGAGAAGTGTCCGGTTGGAGGAGGGAAAAAAAAATTAAATAGAACTAGCGAGTCGGATGTGTCGCCTGACACCGGATAGCTTACGTGAATCCAAATGAAGAAGCACTTAAGGTTAATGCTCACATTTTTTAAAATTGATTTATTGAAATCTTCAAAAGCACTGCACTCTGGCTAATTGCAAAGAAAAGACTAATTAAAACAAAAAATGCGACACATAAATAAGTATGAAAATTTACAAAGGGCAATCACTCCAAAAGTATGAGGTGCAGAGTAACGGTTCTTGTACACTGCTCTTCTCCTCAATGAGATCTATCTACCTATGAAGTTTCAAGTTGATAGCTTTCATAGTCTTAGAGTTATGCTCCGGACAAAAATTAAGTATGAAAATATACAAAGGGCAATAACTCCAGAAGTATGTGATGCAGAGTAACGGTTCTTGTCCTCTGCACTTCTCCTCAAGGAGATCTATCTACCTATGAAGTTTCAAGTTGATAGCTTCCATAGTCTTAGAGTTATGCTCTGAACAAAAATTAAGTATGAAAATAAACAAAGGGCAATAACTCCAAAAGTATGTGATGTAGAGTAATGGTTCTCTTGCACTGCACTTCTCCTTCATGAGATCTATCTACCTATGAAGTTTCAAATTGATAGCTTTCATAGTCTTAGAGTTATGCTCCAGACAAAAATTAAGTATGAAAATAAACAAAGGGCAATAACTCCAAAAGTATGAGGTGCAGAGTAACGGTTCTTGTGCACTGCACTTCCCCTCAATGAGTTCTATCTACCTATGAAGTTTCATGTTGATAGCTTTAATACTCTAAGAGTTATGCTCCGGACAAGCGAAAGGGGACGCCGCCACCGACACCAACACCAACAAAACCTATATGTCGCGTATTCAGGCGACACAAAAACAACAATACAGAATTGAGTAAATTAATGACTAGAATTTCACAAATGGAAATGGGCAGTGATATTAAAATCTGTATGCATTATAACTTACAACAATCGTATTACAAAACATTAACTTAATCACTGCATGATAAACATGACATTAATACCAATAATAGTAACATTAAAAGGCAGTCTTTATCATATAAAAAATAAAATATGCTAACACTTAAACATAGTACGTCAGATATCGCTGGGCAGTGGCCACATTATATGTATAATAGCATGTTTTATAAAGGGAACACTAACTGAATATATCTTATTAATAAATCAATAGACCCCAATGAAATTTATCATTTATAATATTTATATAAAATTAGAAATGTGTATTTAATACAATGATTCTAAGATCTTAATTTGTTTTTACTGAGTATTTTCTTCTGATTAAGTGTTGCATGATATATAAAATAAAAAGAGCAGATCATATGAATCATATGAATCATACAGCGATATACAGTCACAATACATGTTACATAAAATTTAGTCATTTCTTAAACCCTTTCACAAGGTCATTTTTATGATATCAGGTACATTCTACAATTTTTAATTATCTTTTGCTTTTTGGAACAAATTGAGTCGGCGGATCCGACAACCAAGAAATAAAAAATCTATCGCCTCACTGGTAAAGATTACAATTGTTAAGAAACTAGAACTCTGCTAGTCGGACGTGTCACCTAACTGGGCATAACTCAAGTACCCTAAGAGCAATTATGCCGAAAACCGAACATAACCTTCCTTTTATGCCTACTAACATTTCCCTAAAGTTTCATAATGTTTGCACAAAAACTTCCAAGTTATTGTCTTCTCAGGCCTTATTTAAAAGGGACATAAGGCATAAAAAAAAATTGTTTGTTTCAGGTTACATGCCCCAAAATAATTAGAGTAAACAGCTAGGGAATTTTTTTTGAATAAATGGTCAACTTGAAGATTTTAACACTGAAAGAATATTCAAAACATGTCTCTAATATCATAAAACATTGCTTTGAAGTGGATGCAATGAAAACAAAACATTTTTAATTATTGGAAAACAGTAAAATAAACAAAACAATATCTGACCAACTCAATAAAATGTTCTAGGGTCGGGCATGTTTTTAGGAAACGTCGGGTAAACTGAAACAAACATTTTCTTTTCCGCCTAACTCAAGTAAGAGCAACATTTCCCTAAAGTTTCATAATTATTGCCAAACATTTTCTCAAGTTATTGTCTGCACAAGCCTTATTTGAACTATTCTTTTTTTTAAAAAGGGAGCATAATCCAAGTACAATAACAGCAACTAGAATTGTCACATGAGTGACGGATATCCCCCACAATATGACTTTGTCACAAAACTATGACATCCATTTGAAAGAAATGGACAGAGAGAAAATGCTTTCATTTGTTAATGGTCAACAGTGTATTTGGACAAATTTAATTTCAATAGGAGCCATAACTCTGTCAAAATTTAGTTGTTTGTAACCAAAGTTGAACTGAACCTGTAGGTTACAGTATACTAAATATTTCAGGTGTGCAATGCTATACTCTCTAAATAAATCAACACCATTTATTTGAAGACCCAATTTTCTGTATAGTCACTTGCCATGACTTTATTTTTGAATATTTCTTTGTACCTGTGGTAGGAAAAACATTGTTGTGTACTAAAAATTCACTGTTTCGCTTGAAGGTTGGAGACTACATGACGAGACTTTGACAGTTGGCAGAATACCTTCAACTGGAGAGTAGCCAGTAAAAAGATGGCCGTAAAACAGTGAACTTTGATTCGCGTCGAGTTTTTTCTTACATATCACATGACCTATCTTTTTTATTGTCTAAATCAATTCGGCTCGGAATGCTCTTTAAGAAAATGTATGGTTATGAGGGTCTCTACGCGCAAAATGTTGAGTTTATTTTTTGTTGAATTTATTGCTTTTACATTGAATTTGTTAAGGAAATCTTTTAGTATATTGTGACCTGTATTTTATGATGCTACACGTGTGTACCAATAATTATGTAAATATGTCAAGCCATTGTTGAGTTATCGTCAGGAAACCATGTTTTTAGGGAATTTAAGTCAAATAAAGGGCCATAACTATGTCAAAATTTAGTGGTCTGTAACTTTAGTCGAACTTGACCCATATTTTATATATGTCAAGGTGTAAACGTGTTGGCCTTATTCAGAAGATTTTTGAAGTCCACTTGCCAGATAAGTCTTTAACAGCCATGTGACCCCGAGGTTTAAAGTCCACTTGCCATATAAGTACATTGAAACCATATGATCCACAGGGCATGGGCAATTTTACCACAGGGCGTTGGCAATTTTACCCCAAGGCCATAATATGAACAATCTTTGTAGAGGACCACTATACGATGTTAGATACCAAATTCGAAACCTCTGAGCCTTGCGGTTTCAGAGGAGAAGATTGCACATGAACCCCTAGTTGTGGCCAGTTTTGACCCCAGAGAAATAATTGGAACACATTTTGTAGAGGACCTCTAGAGGATGTCACATATTAAATATGAAAGCTATTAGCCTAGCAGTTTCAGAGAAGATATTGAAAGTTATCACATTTTAAATTTATTTTTAACTCTGGTGACCTACATATGTAGCGGACTGTATTGATTTGAACAATTTTGAAAGAGGGTCACACACGGAACCTTCCTGTGAAATTTGGTGAAAATCGGCCAAGCTGCTTGGGAGATTTTGTTTGAATGAAAATGTTGACAGACGATGAACAAAACGCAATGGACAAAAGGCGGTTACAAAAGATCACCATGAGCACTTTGTGCTCAGGTGAGATAAACAAGAGGCACACAAGTGCCTATATCTCTCCACTGGCTAATTAAGTAACGAGTGTCATAAGTAAAAGGATCCTGATATGGTATATAAAGAAAAAAAGGCCCTGCCCAGTGGTGGCCATGTTTTTTTAACGAATCAAAATAGAAAAGTATTTGGTAGAGAATCAAACCAGTGCTTTCTGACATTAAGTTTTTCAAATTTTTCAATATACCCATATAAGGAAAAAGAGGCCCCGCTCTCTGGTGGCCATGTTTTCACGGGAGTGAAACCATTTGAGCAACTTTGGTAGAGAACTACCCAAAGAACATTCCTGTGAAATTATTTAAAAATCCAACCAGTGGTTTCTGACAAGAAAACTTTCAAAGTTTTCAATATAGCCATATCAGGAACAAGAGCAACGCCTACAGGTGCTCGACGCTCGACTTTCTTGTATTAATAGCAATCTGGACTTTTGTTTACAGAATAGGTTCATCACTGTCATGAAGTATGTTAAATTTCAAATCAATACCTCTTATAGATATTAAGAAATGTGACCTAAAGCAAAAAGTCTAAGTTGAACTAGAATTGTCACATGAGTGACGGATATACCCCCACAATATGGCCTTGTCACAAAACTATGGCATCCATTCGAAACAAATGGACAGAGAGAGAATGCTTTAATTTGTGAATGGTCAACAGTGTATTTGGAAAAAATTAATTTCAATAGGAGCCATAACTCTGTCAACATTTAGTGGTTTGTAACCAAAGTTGAACTTGATCTGTATTTTATGATGTTACACCTATGTTCCAAAAATAATTTTAAAATATGAAGCCTTTCATGAGTTATTCTCCATGTTTTGGGGGAATTTAAGTCCAAAAGGCGGGCCATAACTGTGTCAAAATTTAGTGGTTTGTAACCATAGTCAAACTTGACCTGCATTTTATGATGCTACACATGTGTACCAATAATTATTTAAATATGTCAAGCCATTGTTGAGTTACCGTCAGGAAACCATGTTTTTCGGGAATATAAGTCAAATAAAGGGCCATAACTCTGTAAAAATAGTGGTTAGTGGTTTGTAACCAAAATCGAACTTGACCTTTCAAGCCGAAAACGAAAATGAGTCCGGAAACCAAAAACAAACAGACCGATAGACCGACAAGCTCACTCCTATATACCCCCCCTAAACTTCGTTTGTGGGGGTATAAAAAGGGCAATAACTCCAACAAAATCTTTGATAGATTTACCTCATCTTGTCTACAAAATGGTTTCATAACTGTAATCAAGTATTTTGAGTTTCAAGTCAAAACCTGATATAGATATTGTGAAATTTGACCTAAAGCAAAAATTCGAAGTTAAAAAAAGGACAATAACTCAAGAAAATTTTTTAATAGAGTTATCTTCTCTTGTCTACAGAATAAGTTCATCAAGTATTTGAGTTTCAAGCCAATACCTCCAAATAATTTTTTCACTCATAAAATACAAATACCAAGATTTTTCGGGAGTATTTTATATTACCCTCAATGCATCGTAACAATTAAATGGTTCTAAATTGCAGTGCACTAAGCAATTATCAGTTTTTCTATTTTTGTTTTTGGTTGGGGGGGGGGAACAGACTCACATTTTTACAATGATGCTCAATAGTTGCAATTACTTCTGTACATCAGTAGTACCTTCAGGCGTCAGTGCTCAGCTTGTTTGGGCTTTTAGGGGAAGGTTTTGGGTCCTTTCATTATTTACAATCTTTGTAAGACAATATTCCTAATACTAATCTAGTAGATGTTGATCATAGTGCCAATATCTCCTCTGCATTGCACTTAATTTACTTTCATAAAAATGTAATCAATGTAAATTTCAGATGCACATACATAATTACCTTTTGTGCAAAATACATATTAATTCAAATTATCCTTTTTAATAATTAACAAGTTTTTATACCGTTACACAATTCCATTTCAATTCCAATACATGTATATTTCAGCACTCCCATTTAAATCTCCAATTTATCCAATGCAAAAAAAAAATCTAATTGTTGACAGCCTTTGAAATTTTCCCAAGAATGCTAATTCATTAATGCACTATTGACAGTGCTTGTATGCATTGTCCAGGTACAGTTGATTTATGCCTTTTCACCAACCATGTGCTTAGTGTGTTACACACTACTACCAGCCGTTTCACAATGACCCCAGCCAATCAAAGCCCTTTGATGTCAGACCGACACCATTGTTATGGCTGTTGCTAATGGCCTGGAGATTTAGAAGCCAGGTTAATTGATGACGTCATGTATTTACTCTTCTAAGTTGTGATGTGTTATTATCAATGACTGTGCTTTTAAAGGATTTTATTGATTGTTCAAATTGTTAATATGAATGATTTAGGTATGATAATGAAAATAATGAATGATTTATTACGAAGTAGACACTGGTGGTACGACTGATAATAGCACACGATGCGTATAGTGGATTTTACCATGATTATTTTTCCTCACTAAATTTTTTATTCATTCATATTTAGAAAATTTCCATGTGTATTTTATGCAGATACGCATCTGATCTGGACCTCTGCATATAGGTATTAAGAAATTTGACCTGAAAGGAAAATTGCAAGTTGAAACAAGAGGGCCATGATGGCCCAAAGCGCTCACCTGAGAACTGGTACAGATGAAGACCATACTGTTGTGACAGGTTTGAAAATTAAGGTATCTGAACAATATGCAGAGGGGGATAGAATCAATTTTCATTTAAAACATCAGTTAGTGCAATAGGCTAACTAAAGTACAAGTTGGGTAGTGGATGTGCCGTTTTTTTTTGCTAATGGTTCTCAAATCATTTTTTTCGATATTCTTACCTGACCCTTTTTCATTTAGTCATTGACAATTCTGGAAAATGCAGAAACAGTAGATTTTTATGTCTTTTTCGCAAACAGTTTTGGAGAACTAGTTGCAATGTGATAATTGCGATGGCTGTGCTATAAGGTAAAGGTTTGCTTTTTCTTTGATATTTTTCTGTCCAAAAATGATAAATGATATTAATGCAGGCTCTGAAGAATCAATGTTGCATGTACAAATAAATGCATGCATGTCTTGCAACTGTTGGAAATCAAATTTTATCAATCAATTTTTATGGTCATGCGCAAACTGTGTAAGTTTGGTCAACTTTGAATCAAAAATCATGTGTGCAAGCCAATCATTGATATCTAGTTGATGTTTTTTTCTAAACACAACAGGCAATAATTCTGGTGTTTCTGGTCCAATCATGCTTTTTTTCGACTCCACCTGTAGTCCTACATTCATAGACAAATTGTATATTGTGCAAAAAATGTGATTTCTAGAGTGTTCAAAAAAGCTTTTTCTTCAATTTGCCTTAGTGACCTAGTTTTTGACCCCACATGACCCGGTTTTGAACTCGCCTGAGAAATCATTGGGACAAATGTTCTGAGCAAGTTTCTTAATGATTGGCAAGAGCGTTTACAAGCTTTTCTTCAATTTGGCCTGGTGACCTAGTTTATGACCCCACGTGACCCAGTTTTGATCTCATCAGAGATATTATTGAAATAAATGTTCTGAGCAGTTTCAAAAAGATTGGGTAAAAAATATGACATCAAGTGTTCACTAGCTTTTTATTCAATTTGACCTAGTGACCTAGTTTTTGACCCCACATGACCCAGTTTCGAACTCGTCCAAGATATCATTAAAACAAATGTTCTGGGCAAGTTTCGTGAAGAGTGGGCAATAAATGTGGCCTCTAGAGTGTTCACAAGCTTTTTAAAGTTTGCAATATAGCCATATAAGGAAAACTGCCCCGCTCCCTGGCGTCCATGTTTTTTAATGGAGAGGAACCATTTTCGAACTTGGTTGAGATATCAAAAGAACAAATGTACTGAGCAAGTTTCATGTTCATTGGTAAAAAAAATGAGACTCCTAAAGTGTTCACTAGCTTTTTATACAGCCATGTAAGGAAAACTGCTCGGGTCCTTGGCGGCCATGTTTTTCAATGGAGCATAACCATTTTCGAACTCGGCCGAGATATTATAACAAGAGGGCCCTGAGGGCCCTAGGACGCTCACCTGAAACCTTGTAACCCAATTGGAATTTGCATCCCCGAGGCGTGGCTTATCTTTATCCAAGGGGCATAATATGAACAATCTTGAACAAACCTCTGGGCCTTGCGGTTTCAGGTTAAGATTTTAAAAGCAACTTTGCTATTTAAGTCTATATAAAGCATGTGACCCCTCGGGGTGTGGCCAGAATTGACCCCAGGGCCATCATTTGAACAGTCTTTGGAGAGGACCACTATGCAATGTTACTTACTAAATATACGAAAGCTGTGGGCCTTGCCGTTTCAGAGCTGAAGATTTTTAAAGTCATTTTGTTATATCAGTCTATATGAACCAGGTGACCCCCGCGGTATGACCAGATTTGACCCCAGGGGCATACTTTGAAGAATGTTTGTAGAGGACCACTATACGGAGGTTACATACCAAATATGAAACCTCTAGGCATTGTGGTTTCCGAGGAGAAGAATTAAAAGTCATTTTACTCTTTAAGTCTATATAAACCATGTGACCCCTGGGGTATGGTCAGTTTTGAACCATGGGGCATAATTTGAACAATCTTTGTAGAGGACCACTTGAAGATGTTATGTACCAAATACGAGACCTCTGGGCCTTGCGGTTTCAAAGCAGAAATCATTTTGCTATTAAAGTTGATGAAAACCATGTGACCCCCGGTGCGTGACCAGTTTTTAACAAACTTTGTTAAGGACCACTAAAGGATGTTACATACATGATCTTAAACTTCTGGGCCTTGTGGTTTGAGAGGAGAAGATTTTTTAAGTCATTTTGTTATTATAAACAATGTGACCCCGGGGCGTGGCCCGTTTTGACCCCAGGGGCATAATTTGAACAAACTTTGTAAAATACCACTGAAGGATGTTACATACCAAATATTAAACCTCCGGGCCTTGCAGTTTCAAAGAAAAAGATTTTTTAAGTCATTTTGTTATATATTCTATGTAAACTATATGACCCCCCCCCCCCGCCCCGCGTGGCCAGTTTTGACCCAAGGAGCATAATTTGAATAAAAATGTAGAGGACAACTATAGGATGTTACATACCAAATATGAAACCTCTGGGCCTTGTGGTTTCAGAGGAGAAGATTTTTAAAGTCATTGTGCTATATATTCTATATAAACCATGTGACCCCCGGGGCGTGGCCCGTTTTGACCCCAAGGGCATAATTTGAACAAACTTTGTAAAGGACCACTAAAGAATGTTACATACCAGATATGAAACCTCCGGGCCTTGCGGTTTCAAAGGAAAAGATTTGTATAGTCCTTTTGCTATATACATAAACCATATGACCCCCGGGGCTTGGCCAGTTTTGACCCCAGGGGCATAATTTGAACATTCCTTGTAGAGGACCACTATAGGATGTTACATACCAAATATGAATCCTCCGGGCCTTGTGGTTTCAGAGGAGATTTTTTAAGTTATTTTGCTATATATTCAATATAAACCATGTGACCCCCGGGGCGTGGCCCATTTGACCCAAGAGGCATAATTTGAACAAACTTTGTAAAGGACCACTAAAGGATGTTACATACCAGACATGAATCCTCTGGGCCTTGTGGTTTCAGAGGAGATTTTTAAAGTCATTTTCCTATATATTCTATATGAACCATATGACCCCTTGGCCGCGGCCAGTTTTGACCCCAGGGGCATAATTTGAAAATTCTTTGTATAGGACCACTATAGTATGTTACATACCAAATATGAAACCTCTGGGCCTTGTGGTTTCAGAAAAGTCATTTTGCTATATATTCTATATAAACCATGTTGCCCGCGGGGCTTGGCCTATTTTGACCCCAAGGGCATAGTCTGTAGAGGACCACTATAGGATGTTACATACCGAATATGAAACCTCTGGGCCCTGCGGTTTCAAAGAAGATTTTTAAAGTTTACACTTCTTAAATCACTTTTTAGCTCTGGTGACCTACATATGCAGTGGACCGTGACGATTTGAACAACTTTGAAAGAGGGTCAACTAATGATCATTCCTGTGAAGTTTGGTGAAAATCTGCCAAGTGGTTTAGGAGGAGATGTTGTTTGAATGAAAAGTTGACGATGCATGCACACACGCACGCACGACGGACAGCGGGCGATAACAAAAGCTCGCCATGGCACTTTGTGCTCAGATGAGCTAAAAACAAATATTCAGAGCAAGTTTCATGTTGATTGGGCAAAAAATGTGACTTCAATAGTGTTTACAAGCTTTTTCTATAGCCATATAAGGAACTCAGCCGATATATCATATGAACAAATGTTCTGAGCAAGTTTCATGTTGATTGGGCAAAAAATGTGACTTCTAGAGTGTTCACAAGCTTTTTCTTCAATTTGACCTAGTGACCTAGTTTTTGACCCCACATGATCCAGTTTTGAACTTGTCCGAGATATTATTGGGACAAATGTTCTGAGCAAGTTTCATGAAGATTGAGCAGCAAATGTGACTTCAAGAGTGTTCACAAGCTTTTCTATAGCCATATACGGAAAAATGCCCCCCCCCCCCCGCTGGTGGCCATGTTTTTCAATGGACCGAACCATTTTCTAACTCTGCCGAGATACCATAAGAACAAAGGTTCTGAGCAAGTTTTATGTTGATTGGGCCAAAAATGTGACTTCTAGAGTGTCAACAAGCTGTTCCTATAAGGAAAACTGCTCCCCCCCCCCACAACCCCTGGAGGCCATGTTTTTCTACGGAACTGAATTATTTTCGAACTCAGCCAAGATATCATAAGCACAAATGTTCTGAGCAAGTTTCATGTTGATTGGGCAAAAAATGTAACTTCTCGAGTGTTCACAAGCTTTTTCTTCAATTTGACCAAGTGACCTAGTTTTTGACCCCACATGACCCAGTTTCGAACTCGTCCGAGATATTATTGGGACAAATGTTCTGAGCAAGTGTCATGAAGATTGGGCAACAAATGTAGCCTGTACAGTGTTCACAAGGTAAATGTTGACAACCAACGATTCACGACGCACGACGGACAAAAGCTTACCATTAGCACGTTGTGCTCAGGTGAGCTAAAACGAGACAATAACTCTGGTGTTCTTGGTCTGATCTGGCCCATTAGCGAACCTATCAAATATGTTATGGTCCTACACAAACTGTGCAAGATTGGTAAAGATTGAATGAAAAGTGAAGTCTCTATCGGGTCTGTCGACTCAAATGTTGACACATTAGTATGATTACAGACAACAGACGACGCAGGACAGTCCCCATTTACCAATAGCTCACCGAGCACTTTGGGAGGACAGCGCGCTCAACTTTTCTTGTACTTGTCAGAGTTACTGGCATTTATTCTAAAACAAGTAGGGGCCAATTAAACAAAGTTAATTTTGTTCTTGAGTTTCTGAGTGGAAAGCATTATTCAAATTTTCAAAACAGTGACCTTGACATTGACCCCACCCACCTCATAAGCAATCTCATGCAAAGTCTCGCTATACATTATCTACAAAATTGAGTTTCATTACAATATTTCAATCTGTTCTTGAGTTACTGAGCAGAAAATGTTTTTTCTATATTTAGTAATAGATACTGACCCCACCCCATGGGGTATATGCAATCACATGCAATGTCTCGCTATACAGTATCGATAAATTGAGTTTCATTTCACCCAACCAACCCCAAATGCAATCCCAAGTAAAGTATTAGGATATCTATGTATGAAGATTCATTCTCGAGTTAGAAAGTGGAAATCAAAAATTGATTCTGCCACCCCACCCACTGGAATGTAAACTTTCTAAGTGTAAAAATTCCCATAATTTTGACAAATTTCAAACTAGAGTTATCATATTGGCCTATGGGTTTATTTTAATATAGAGAATAAGTGTTTTAAGTTTGAATGAAATCCCTCAAGCCCTTCCTGCGAAACTAGCTTACCGATAAACTTTAACATTGCCCAGACACCGAAGCCAACGCCGATGCAGACGCCGGGCAAGTAGAATAATTTGCCTTTTCTTTAAAAAGTCGAGCTAAAAATGATTGCTACCTTTGCAATTGTGATGATCTCAGGTATGTTCAGGTAGGCAGCCACAGGTGGCAGTCCCTTTCCAATGAGGTACGACTCGTCAGCCTTTTGCCTGTGCATGTGCATCTTGTCCTGCTCTGAGTATATGGCTACTGTTCTGATGTTCATCTCTGTACAGGCTCGAAACACGCGAATAGCAATTTCACCTTAACAAAAGAATTTAAAGAATGTGTTAAACTGGAGATTAACAAGAGCTGTCCCAGGACAGCGCGCTCAAATATTCACTCCGCTTTAATAGTATATATATTCTATCAGCGACCTTACATAATGATAATGAAAAGGTATGTGAAATTTCAATTGAATATATGTAGTAGTTACAGATAAATATACTTGCACACAAACTTTAACCTGTTTATTTTTAAGTATGAAAAGGGACATAATTCTGCTAAAATGCTGGTCACACTTATGGGCATTGACCAGCATCCTTATAGTTTGAGCCTATAGGTATGTGTGAAGTTACAATTGAATATTTATAGTAGTTTCAGAGATATAGAGTTGTTGCATGCAAACTTTAACCTGAATTACAAAAGTACAGAAAGATGCATAATTCTGCTAAATTGCAGGTCAGAGTTCAAACAAATGCAAAACAAAAATGAGCAACACTCTAAAACCGCCTGTCAAGGCTGTTTACTGTACATATTATATTACACATATTGTGATTTTTAACACGTACAGATACTCCAGTCATGGTGTATGTTAGTTTTTTGCATGTATTTCGCTGTTTATTTTAACTAGAAACAATGCATCAGGTTTAATGTATAATTAAGCACACATATTTCAAGAGAATACATGTACACCAAACATAAATGGAATATTATTGGTCGCTGGTACTGTCTATAATGGTGTGGTTTTTTACCTTCATCCCTACAAAATTAGCAACTTTACAAAAGGTACTGGCTTTCAACCGTTTATCACTCACAGTAAGCTTGTTTTAATTCAGTCAAAAGTTCGGTAATCAAGGTATTTATAACAGGAAAAAAACACATAACTTAAAAAATACCTAATACAAAATGCAATATATTGGTATGGACATTCATATTGCAATATTTTATTGCAGAATCAAATATTGCAATATACCAATATACCGGTATATTGTGACACCCCTAATATAAACCATGTGACCCCCGGGTTTGGCCAGTTTTGACCCCAGGGGCATCATTTCAACAATCTTTGTAGAGAACCACTATCCAATGTTAGATACCAAATATGAAACCTCTAGGCCTTGAGGTTTCATTTTGTTTGTTTGTTTGTTTGGATTTTTCACCGTATTCAACAGTATTTCAGTCATTTAACAGCGGTCAGTTAACCTACTCACACTTATGCCAGTAACTGACAACTGCCCTACTTGAATCAGAGGTAGGGGGAGAACGGACATAGAAATAATTTCATGACCAATCCCACACACAAGTTATGTGGCCAGGCTGGGAATCGAACCCGCGATCCTCGATTTGTAGTCCAGCGCTCTACCAACTGAGATAGCCGGCCTGGCTCAGAGAGATTTTTAAAATCATTTTGTTATTTAAGTCTATATAAACCATGTGAGCCCCAGGGTGTGGCCAGTTTTGACCCAAGGGGCATCATTTAAACAATCTTTGTAGAGGACCACTATGCAATGTTACGTACCAAATATGAAACCTCTGGGCCTTGTAGTTTCAGAGTAGAAGATTTTTAAAATCATTTTGCTATTCAAGTCTATATAAACCATGTGACCCCCAGGGTGTGGCCAGTTTTGACACCAGGGGCATCATTTAAACAATCTTTGTAGAGGACCACGATGCAATGTTACATATCAAACATGAAACCGCTAGGCCTTGCGGTTTCAGAGAAGAGTTTTAAAGTCATTTTGCTATACAAGTCTATATAAACCATGTGACCCCCAACAGTGGCCAGTTTTGAACCCAGGGGCATTGTTTGAACAATCTTTGTAGAGGACCACTAGAGGAAGTCACATATCAAATATTAAAGATCTAAGCCTTGTGTTTCAGAGAAGAAGATTTTTAAAAGTTTTCAGTTTTTAAATCTATTTTACGCCACGTAGGTATTAAAATCCCTGGCAAGTTAAAGGACAGACATGCAAAAAGTAAATTTTGACCTTTGACCTCTAGGTGTGACCTTGACCTTTGACCTAGGGACCTGATTTATGAGCGATACACACAAGCTGATTGCAGCAAACAGTTGTGCCAAGTAATTATAAGATCCTTTAATCCCATGGCTAAGTTATAATGTGGGCAAGAAAAATAGCCAATTTATAATCAAAGTGCAATTACTCCCTAAAAAATCATTAGACCGGAACGACCTGACAATATGGGCATATCTTCTTGGTAGGAATGCTGCATATAAAGTTTCATTGAATTTGAGTTGTTAGTTCCAGAGATCTCACGAGGAAATATATATATTCCATTAAAATGTATTATTTTTATTATAAAAAGGGCAATAAATCCCTGAAAATTCATCACACCGGAACGACCTGACAATATGCGCATGTCCCCTTGGTAGGAATGCTGCATATAAAGTTTCATTGATGTCGGCTTATTAGTTCCTAAGATCTTGCGCAGAAACGAAACATTCCTTAGGAAATGTCCTATTTTTAATCAAAGGGCAATAACTCCCTGAAAAATAATCAGACCGGACGACCTGACAATATGCGCATGTCCACACCCCATAAGTAAGCTGCATATAAAGTTTCATCAAATTCGGGTAATTAGTTAGAGATTTCGTGCGGAAAAGAATTATCGGACGGAAGGAAGGACGCACGTTCTAACAAATGAATACTTATGTGACTATTTCATGACTAACCCTAATGCCATTTTAGCCCCCTAAGGGACTAATTTAGCCACCAAAGGAAGTTTTTACTTACAAAGGGATACTTATGTGACTATTTTAGTCACCTAAGTATCCAAATGTGTGTACGGAACGACGGACGGACATGGAGTATGATGGATAAAATCATCTGGGAAATATGTTTCACACCTGAACAAATTGAATTGCAGTGACATACAATTCAGACGGACGGACAAAGCGGCGACCTTTTGCTAGCACCCTTTCGGGAAACATAAAAATCCATCCATGCAGGACAAAGATATGCTCCAGACAATGTGAAGGATTGCATTCTTATATTTGACCTTTGATCTTGAATTGTGACCTTGACCTTGGACCTAGACACCTGGTTATTGCGTGTGACACACCAGCTCACCATGCTTTTCACTATTGCCATGTTATCTGAAAATCCATCCATGCTGGACAAAAATGTGCTCCCGACAAAGTGTTAAGAATGGATTATTTTGACCTTTGACCCTGAATTGTGACCTTGGACCTAGGGACCTGGTTCTTTTGTGTGACATGCCGTCTCACCATGCTTATCATGTCTGCCAAGATTTTTTAAAATCCATACATGCTTGACAAGGATACGTTCCTGACAAAGTTGAAAGGATTGATTTCTTATATTTTACCATTGACCTTTTATTGTGACCTTGACCTTGGACCTAGGGACCTGGTTCTTGCGTCTGATACACCGTCTCGCCATGCTTATCACTTCTGCCCAGTCATTTGAAAATCCATCCATGCTTGACAGAGATATGTTCTGGATAAAATGGTAAGGATTGATTTCTTATATTTGATCTTTGATCTTGAATTGTGACCTTGACCTTGGACCTAGGGACCTGGTTCTTGCGTGTGACAATCCGTCTCATCATGCTTATCACTTGTGCCAAGTTACTTGAAAATCAATCTATCCTGGTCAAAGATATGCTCTGGACAGAGTGGTAAGGATTTATTTTTATATTTGACATTTGACCTTGAGTTGTAACCTTGACCTAAGACCTAGGGACCTGGTTCTTGCGTGCGACACTCCGTCTCACCATGCTTGTCACTTCTGCAAAGTTAATTGAAAATCCATCCATGCTGGACAAAGATATGCTCCGGACCAAGTGTTTAGGATTGATTTCTTAAATTTGACATTTTAGCTTAAAGTGTGACCTTGACCTTGGACCTAGGGACCTGGTTCTTGCGCAGGACACTCTGTCTCATCATGCTTATAACTTTTGCCAAGTTATTTGAAAATCCATCCATGCTGGACAAAGTTATGCTCCGCACAAGGATTTCCCACCGCCTGCACGATGCAGGACAGTCCCCCTTTAACAATAGCACTTCGTGCTCATGTAAGCTAACAAAGGCTTGTCACGGGAAGGTAACACAATGTCAGAACGAGAGGGCCATGATGGCATAAAGCACCTATCTGAGTAGTGGCAATGACAAAGACCAGCTACGACATCAGATGAATGTCATCAAACTGACCCACATCAGACAGATATCTTACTGTTGTTGACCTGGTGATCAACAGATGCATTACAGCTGCCTGTCTGGCCTACTTGTGTAGTTAACCTGGCAATCGACAGGCGCTGTACAGATGCCTGTCCGGCCTCTTTCAGCTACTCACCTCGCAATACAGACTTATTTACGGTCGAAACTTTTGGGACCAATTACCAACAACAAGTAATCAGAGACATGTTTACCATGCGTAATCACACTTACATTACATAGAAGTTCATCCAATCTCTGCAATCACATTAGGTTCAAACATCCAGCTGAATTCCATATATGGCCTTTTGTCCTTATTTTTACAGAACAATAATTAAAACAGTCTGTAAGCATTATGTATATAATCAATTAGGACTAGTCATCAAACAGACCATCGTACTTGATGTATTTGCAATTTGATTGCATTTTTTAGGTCTTATAAATGATATTTAGCTTACCGGTTCATAGCTCAAATACCAAAACCAATTAACTGGTTACTGAAATAATATTTGTTGCCATCTATAGTAAAAAACTAGACATGTGTCCCCCACATTTCGCTGGTTGTCACAAAACTCTGCTAATGTCGGAAAAAATGCACAAAAAATCCAGGTGCACTAGTTCACATGCTGATTTATATGTTTATAAAGTTTCATCACTCTAGCAATAATACCTTTTGAGTTACGTTGACACAAGTCCAAAAATGTCTTTTTTTAAATAAAAAAGGGCCATAACTCCGCTAATGTCAGAAAACAATTCACCAAAATACCCAGGTGCACAATTTTACATGCGTGACACAACTATCTGACGGACGGACGGACGGACGGACGGACAAGGGCAAATCTATATGCCCGCCCCCCCCCCTCTAAAGTGGGGCATAATAAAGCCTCTAACCTGAAAATAGTTCATTATTTGTTTTTCACAAACAAGAGCCCATAACTCTGCTGTTTGTACCCCAATCTGCGCAATAATTTGGTGTCTTATTTGATCTTATGGTCATACACAATCTGTGCAAGTTTGACCAAAATTAGATGAACAAGAGCTGTCTCAGGACAGCCCGCCCAACTATTCAACCGCTTTTAGTTATTGGCCTTTATCACTTTAAAACAAGAATGACGTTGTCAAAAAGATACGCCCGTCAAAGAAGCTTTTTCAGGGTAAAGATTCAACAACTAAAGAGAAACAATTAAAAAAATAATAAGGTAGAGTCACGGTATTTATGCATCTTATTCAACTTCCAAAGCCTCTCTATGTGTGGTGAGTTGAGGTATTAAAACTATTCCATATATATTCTTAAATCTATAATCAAGATGACCAAATAAACAAGAAACATGGAAATTCCACAAAAACCAAATTTTTCAAATGAAATGCAATAAAGTAAGCATAAAAATAAAACTTTTAGTAATGGTGACCTTGACCTTGACCCTACCCACCCCATATGTAATCCCAAGCAAGGTCTAGATGGTATCTACATATGAAGTTTCATTAAAATATCTCATGTCTTCTCAAGCTATCAAGTGGAAACTGTTTGTCTATTTTTAGTAATGGTGACCTTGACCCCACCCACCCCAAGCGAGGTCTAGATATAATTAATCTATGTATAAAGTTTCATTAAAATATATCAATGTGTTCTCAAGCTATTGAGCAGTACTCCGGTTTTTTTTTTATTCTTAGTAACAGTGACCTTGACCCCACCCACCCCATATGCAATCCCAAGACAGGTCTCAATATAAGGTATCTATGTATGAAGCTTCATTAACATATCTCAATGTGTTCTCCAGTTATTGAGTGGAAACCGTTTTTTTATTTTTAGTAATGGTGGCCTTTACCCCATATACCCCATACGCAAATTCAAGCGAGGTCTTCATATAAGGTATTTATTAGGGATGGGACCGAATATTCGAATCTTCAAATATCAAATAATATTCGAATATAAAAAAATGAATATTCGATTTTCAAATTTATTTAAAGAACACAATTCCTAGACGATGGGCGGGGGCAGTGTAACATTTTTACAACACACGCCAAACATGTCCAATTAACGACAATTGATAATTGGCAGGGGGGCCACGTCTTTACAAGGGCCACGAATTAACGGTTTGTAGGAGGCGCGAATATGACACATTATATCCACAAATAACAAAACTGGGCCATGTTGTGATAACGGTTTCACAGTTTGCACAAGGCGTACATTGTTGTTTATTGTCCTTAAGTGACATCTAGACGGTTAACTTGTTTACAGGAAATTACAATTACTCTCTAAGTAAACCAATCAAAATGAATCTATTATCAGCCAATCAATTTCTTTAACAAAATTAGCATGATCTGGTCAATCTTAATATACTTCACTTGTAAATTATTCTCCATTATATCAACACCGTATATTTTACAAGAGTCTTGATTAATAAACAATGCCAATATCATGTTCTTGGAAGTACTTTACGCCGTAATTAGAGAAAACCCAGGCAACGTGTTATCTATGTATTGAGAAATTTGTGTACGAATGATTAACAAATTAATTAACAATTCATTTAACAATATCTTACATGTCTTTATATGTGCCTATCACTCACTAAGTTATATCGCTCATTTACCACTGAAACATTGTTTGTTTGTTTGCATTTTTCACCGTATTTAACAGTATTTCAGTCATATAACGGCGGTCAGTTAACCTACTCACACTTTTCCTGGGTAAGCTGGTTTACCAGTACTGAGTGAAAATACTTATGCCAGTAACTGACAACTGCCCTACTTGAATCAGAGGTAGGGGGAGAATGGCAGAAGAAATAATTTCATGAATCGAACCCGCAATCCTCGGATTTGTAGTCCAGCGCTCTACCAACTGAGCTAGCCGGCCCGGAATACCACTGAAACAAGGTAAACCAACTACATACACGTAGTATACATATTTCAGATAGGTAAATATTCGGACAGAGTGCCGTATATAGTAGTATTTACAAAACAAATATTCGAATATATTTGAATACCTAAATCGAATATTCGAATATTCATTTCAGTATTCGGTGCCATCTCTAGTATTTATGTATGAAGTTTCATTGAAATATCACAATTCGTTCTCAAATCTTTGAGGGGAAACCATTTTTCTATTTTTAGTAACAGTGTCCTTGACCTTGACACCACCCACCTCATACGCAGCCCCAAGCGAGGGATCAATATAAAGAATCTATATATTAAGTTCCATTAAAATATCTCAATGCGTTCAAGTAATTGAGAGGAAACCTTTTTTCTATTTTGAGTAAGTGACCTTGACCTTTACCCCCCCCCCACCCCATATGCAATCCCAACGAGGTCTGAATATAAGGTATCTATGTATTGAGTTTCATTAAAATATCTCAATGCGTTCTCAAGTTATTGAGCTGAAACTGTTAACTATTTTTAGTGACCTTGAACTTGACCCCACCAACCCCATATGCAATTCCAAGTGAGGTCTCGATATAAATGTATCTATGTAATAAGTTTAATTAAAATATGTCAATGCGTTCTGAAGTAATTGAGCAGAAACTCTATTTTTAGTAAGTGACCTTTCTCTTGACCCCAACCACCCCATATGCAATCCCAAGCGAGGTCTTGATATAAGGTATCTATGTACACTGCAGATGCGTTATATCGCAATTCGCGGGGTCCATGGATCACGATCGCTATATAGCCGGATTGCGATATTACTTTCAACCCAGGTCATTCATGTACATATAGATATACATGTATACACTTACCTTTTTTCACGATCTCAAAACATTAACCTAATTAACTCACCTTTTTCATTGTTGTTAACATCCACAATATGTTATATCCATATGTAAAATATTCCATTTGTATATAAAAATAAAATTTTTACTGTTCACATAACGTAAACACAAATTCTATTTACAATTAAACTGCAAATGTATTTCATGTAAATCCTTTGATCTGCTAGAAAAAATCCTTTGATCTACTAGAAAAATGCATGAAAATTATACTGACATGCAGACTTCCCGAAAGCTAAAAAAAAGTGTCGGACATGTGGTCTGACCACCTGTCAAAAGTTGCCGGACCGAAATAAAGTTTGCCGGACCGAAACATTCATTTAAGTATGTATACATACACTAACGTATTTTCGCGATCTGAAAGCAAACATATTTGATCCACCGAAGTCATTGTTTTAATTAATATCATACCACGATATGATGACGACCGTCCAAATTTACTGTTCATGATACATACAGTACACACAAATTCTATTTACAGTTAGTATGCACGGGTTTTTCATGTAAATCCCGTGGTTTGCTGAAAAGCCCACGAAAATTATGCTGACAATCACAACGTCATGTCATCCGCAGCGAAAGCTTGGACGTATTGACCGGGTTATAAAAAAAAGTTTTTAGCGCAAGAACTGTGAAATGTTACTTTTTTGTAGAAGTTTCGTATCGCAAAACAACACAATTAGGTGTCTGTATGTATGCCGCATATTTCTACTCAGTCTTTTGTTGACACCATTATATTACCTCTAAAACGCGAAAGAAGTTACGCGGTATCGAGAATATTGTCGTCGTTTAGGTCTTTGACTTACAGTTACTTTTAACACCCGCCACGTGGACGGCGCGAAGCACGTTTTTCACGACCCAAACTTGTAACCATGTTTGTTATTGGGCTGCTAATTAAAGCGACTGCAGTGAAAGGACTTTGTCATGGGTGGCACGCGCAATGTAAGCTGGTGACGCCAAACGTTTACACTTTGATTTTGCGCAGGTCGGGTTATAGTTGATCGCACAAGTTTAACTGACAAAAGTAGCGATGAAGGCGCGAAAATCCAGATCAAATGGCATTGGGGTAATAAGAAAAAAACATTGGATACGCACTGGCTTCACAACCCAGGCATCGCAGGTTCGAGCCTCCGCTACACCCTAACCTACTAACTCGTCTTTCGCATGAGACGTTTAACCGAGATGCAGTGTACTAGGTGCTTCACACCGGGCACTAAAAGACCCAGGGTCGCCTCTGGAACGGGGCGTATCCTGTATCTTGCACTACCCCCCGTAACCCAACTAATGGGAGAAAATCCCGGTGCACTCTATAAACATGTACTACACACACACACATAAGAAAATTAATTAAGAACATGATCCACGGACGATCGTATTGGAAACCGCGATATAGCGGAGCTGTATTCAATTGTTTAGATATTTATATTTTGTTATCCAGTAACATGTAGGAATGAGTCTTGAAAAAGCTGTCGGACGGTGGGACCGATTTTTAGGAACAAAATGTCGGACCCACTCAAAATTTGCCGGTCTTGTCCGTCGGACCGACGGTTTTCGGGAAGTCTGACATGTACAACGTCGCGTCATCTGCATTGAAAGCGTAGGTGTATTGATTGCAGTATAAAAACTTTGTAGCGCAGAGAACACTGAAATCTACTTTTGTATAACAGTTTCGAAGCGCATAACAACAAAATTGGGTATCTATATCGCGAACGATGTGCAGTTGGCATTTCCTCTTAAACAAAAAAGAAACAGCTATTGCATCGATAACATTATTGTTGTTCAGATAGGCAGAGGCCCAGATACGCAGAGAAAAGTAAATGCTGGGTGTACATATACGCAGAGAAATTAATATTTGGTGTATATGTCACACGATATTTCTCGTCTTCGCGTACACAACGCCACATTTTAGTGACTAGAAAACAGAAGATGTGAGTTTTGACAGGCCTGCCTACTTGAATGTGCACATGGTTCATTAGTTAGGCTAGTAATTAAAGCCTTAAACTGTTCAGAAGTCTCCTGTGACATAATTGTATTCAAATAGTGATGTTATACATTTTTTGGCTTGCTATTATAATACTGTGTTGTTGTTTTTCCCACATATTGCTAAATTTATTGGATGTAAATTAACCACAGACTGTAAATTTTACCCCCCATACATTCTTGGGAGAGTGTACATTTACTCCAAAATTTTCAGAAGTACGCATACATTTACCCGCAGTACAAAAGCTTATCAGGAGCACTGCAGATAGGTCAATATTGATCTATGACATACGGTAACTGTATACACTCTCCACGTGTAATTCGGCTGCTTAATAATGAGACAGCAGTGAAAGGACGTTGTCATGGTTGGCGCGCGCAATGTAAGCTGATGACGTCAAACTGTGACACTATGATGTTGAGCAGGTCGGATTATAGACAAAAAAATGGTTGGTGCCGGGATGGAGAAAGTTTATCCGGTGAGGCTTAGAAAGTGAAAATAGGGCGAGCTTTAGCAAGCCCTATTTTTGTTTTCGGGCCGAACCGGATAAACTTTCTCCTTCCCCCCACCTACCGTGTATTCTATTTATCCTGATTTCTATTCAATTAAATTTTAAAACACCAAACACTAATTAAAGGTTTAAATTTTAAAAAAATTCAAGACTGGCCTCGAACCTAATAACTCGCTTGCATGTATGTGTACTATCCGAAAAAAATAGTTCTCTATTTCTTAATCACCTATATCAAAAAGCGAAAGTAAAATATTAATAAATCTTATTTGCTGATGTCATTACAGCACCAAAATGACGTAGTAAATTTGCTTTTGTTTTAAACCAGACTATATTAGTTTTTAAAGAGTTACATTACGTCACACCAACTGCGTCATTCATTTTGTGTTGTAAGTTTACACAGTGTAGTCAAACCAGAACACGTTTGTTTTGCAGTTTGAAATACATGAAATCGGAATAAATATTTAGTGTTTATGTGTTTTGGATGGATTATATTATGCAATAGGATTCAGATAAAAAGTGTATGGAATATTTGCTTCAAATGAAAACGGTGAGATTGATCCCTTTTCAATTTTCTACGATTTACTCGGATAGTTGTGGGTGGAGGACAGTATAACTGAAAGTGAAATAAATCAATTTAATGTTTGTTCTACGTTAAAATTACAGATGTAGCTTTGATGATTTTTTTCATTTCTTTTAATCGGAAATTTATATAAAGGGTTATTTCTTTGATGAATATGCTCTGTTGGTTGAACAAAGAAAGTCTATCCACAAAGAATAACCCGCTTGCATCAGATTCAAGTGTGTTGAAATGGAATGAAACAGGATGGAAGTTGTTGTTAACAAGTTAAATGGAATGTAAGGGCAAATAACTCATTTGTTGTTTAACTCTGTTAAACTAGACAACACAAAGTTTGTATCGATGAAAAACTCCGGTAAGTACTAAGTAGACTTTATGCTGTGTCATTCTCAACAATGTTGTTATCCGGCACGTAGGAATACCTATTGACGGTATATCAGTCACGTGATCTACTGCCGGATATCAACAAGTTTATACGGTCACCGCTTTATTAGGTCACTGTTTGGGTTAGTAGCAGGATAAATTGTTTTTCGCACTACAAGAGTGTTAATGAAAGAGTAGAGATGTTGGCGCGAAAATCCGGACCAAACTTGATTTATTTATGAACATCATGTAATAGTAAAATATTGAAGCAGATGTAAAACAAGGATATCCCCAATGCGCTTTGTCAAGCAATATAAATGCATTGAGAAGGGCAAAGATATTAAAATGACAAAAAATCAATAGAAATGTGTACCATATTTCAGAAATTTTCAAAGTCCCATAAATCTAAGAAAAATCAATGAAGCGGATCATCCTGTTAATATGCACACCTTCTCTTGGCAATGAAGCTTTCCTTAAAAGTTCATTGAAATCAGGCCAGTATGTGCTGAGAAAAATAGCCCGACAATAATTTATGCAGTATATACTAATTTCAGAAATTTTCAAAGTCCCATCACTCTGAGACATATCATTGAAGCGGAACGTCCTGGTAGTATGCACACCTCCTGTTGGTAATGAAGCTTCCCTTAAAGTTTTGTTGAATTCCAGCAAGCAGTTGCTGAAAAATAGCACTGACAAGAAAGTCACGAACAGTGCACTATATACTGATTTCAGAAATCTTCAAAGTTCCATAACTCTAAGAAAAATCACTGAAGCGGAATGTCCTGGTAGTATGCACACCTCCTCTTGGTAATGAAGCTTCCCATGAAGTTTCGTTGAATTCCGGCCAGTAGTTGCTGAGAAATACTCCAGACAAGAAAGTAGGACGAAAGGACAGACAGACAGACGGAAGGACGGATAAAGCGGCAACTATATGCTCTTCCGAAATTTTTCGGGGAGCATAAAAAATTGGGATCCATGGCCAATTTGCGATATATAGGATATCACGAAATAACAGGTTGCGATATAACGGATCTGCAGTGTATCAAGTTTCATTAAAATATCTCAATAAGTTCTCAAGTTATTGAACGGAAACCATTTTTCTATTTTTAGTAACAGTGGACTTGATCATGACCCCACCCACCTCACATGCACTACAAAGCGAGATCTCGCAATAAGGTATCTATGTATTAAAAGTCATTATAATAGCTCAATTCGTTAGAGTCAGAGAGCGGAAACACAAAATGAAGTCGCCATCATGCCTTTGACCTTAAAACCTTCAATTGTGACCTTGACTTAGGACCTAGGGACCTGGTTCTTGCGCCCGACACTACAACTCACCAAGCTTGTCACTACTGCCAAGTTATTTAAAAATCCATCCATGATGGACAAAGATATGCTCCGGACAAAGTGTTAAGGATTGATTTCTTAACTTTGAACTTGAATTGTGACCTTGACCTTAGACCTAGGGACCTGGTTCTTTCTTGCTCGCAACACTCCGTCTCACCATGCTTGTCACTTCCGCCAGGTTATTTGGAAATCCATCCATGCTGGACAAAGATATTCTCTAGACAAAGTGTTTAGGATTGATTTCTTAAATTTGATTTTTGACCTTGTTTTGTGACCTTGACCTTGGACCTAGGCAGAGCAACAGATAAGGATTCTGTCAGAATTGAGTATTTACCCATCGCATTTTAAATAATTGAGTACTGGTAAACATATTTGAGCACTGTACACTATGTTACCCCATTAGAATAAGAGGGCCAAGATACACCTGAGTGTAAAGCATCATAACAAAACGATTGTTTAAGATTTCAATAAAGCCATATAAGGAAAACTGTCCCTCCCCCCCGGCGGCCATTATTTTAAACGAATCAAAATGATTTCCAGGAATTTGGTAGAGGGTCACCCAAGGAACATTTCTGTGAAATTATTTTAAAATCCAGCCAGTGGTTTCAGACAAGAAGATTTTTAAAGTTTTCAATATAGCCCTATAAAGAAAACTGCCCAATGCTTTTAACAAATCAAAAAGACTTGAAGGAATTTGGTAGAGGGTCACCCAATGAGCATTTCTGTGTAAACGATTTTCAAATCCAGCCATTGGTTTCTGACAAGAAGATTTTGAAAGTTTTCCAGCTTTTGGTTGCCATGACAACTAGAGTTTTCAATATATTTTAATAAACTGCAGGAATTTGGTAAAGGACCATCCCAGGAACATGCCTGCCAAGTTTGGTTAAAATCCGCCTAGTGGTTTCAGAGAAGTTGTTTGAAGTAAGATGTGGACGACGGACAATGGACACAGGACACAGACTGACAACAATATCTCACCCTTGAGCACTTCGTGCTCAGGTGAGCTAAAAATAATTCAGTATTAGACGAAGCTGATCTCCAAATTTAGTAAAACAATGACAACACGCAAATGGTGTGAGTTTTTCTTTAATATATAACAAACATAACTGTTTCCGTTTGTCACAAGTTCACAACACTAAATCTGCATATTGTTCTCACCACATATGTACCTAACCTTTGGATAAATTCTGAAAATATTTATAACTTCGTTTGGTAAAGAATGCTAAGTTTTCAGGGTGACGTCTGATTAGTCGACCCGATGTTGACAGAACATAAAACATTGCCACAAAACATTCACACTGATAAATGGTACTATTCTTGTCAAGTTTTTCCTCTGTGTTTTTGTGGCCTAAATGACGTCTGAAACAATTCATTATGCAATCTCTTAATCACCGAGTTTGCCATTTTTTGCGTATTGGGTATATTAATTAAGTTTTGTTACTCATCAAATATAAATTTAATTGCATAAAAGAGGTTTCAGAATTGCGTATTTACGCAAAGCGCCTTATCTGTTGCACTGGACCTAGGGACCTGGTTCTTGTGCGCGACATTCTGTCTTACCATGCTCGTCACTTCTGTCAAGTTATTTGAAAATCAATCCATGCTGTACATAGATATTCTCAGGACAAAGTATTAAGAATTGATTTCTTACATTTTAAGTTTGACCGTGAATTTTGACCTTGACCTTGACCATAGGGACCTGGTTTTTAGGGGCGACCCTCCATCTCACCATGCTTATCACATCTGCCAAGTTTTTTGGAAATCCATCCATGCTGGACAAATATGTACTCTGGACAAAGTGTTTAGGATTTATTTCTTAAATTTGACCTTTGACCTTGAATTGTGACCTTGACCTTGCACCTAGGGAACTGGTCCTTGTGCGCGACACTCCGTCTCACTATGCTTGTCACTTCTGCCAAATTATTTAGAAAAAACTTCCATGCTGGCCAAAATATGCTCTGGACAATGTGTTTAGGAATGATTTCTTAAATTCGACCTCTGACCTTGAATTGTGACCTTATCCTTGGACCTAGGGACCTGGTCCTTGTGCGCGACATTCCATCTCACTATGCTTGTCACTTCTGCCAAGTTATTTGAAAATCCATCCATGCTGGACAAAGATATGCTCAAATTGTTTAGGATTGATTTCTTAAATTTGACCTTTGACCTTGAGTTGAGACCTTGACCTTGGACCTGGTTCTTGCGCGTGACACTTCGTCTCACTATGCTTGTCACTTCTGCCAAAATATTTGAAAATCCATCCATGATGGAATAAGATATGCTCCGGACAAAGTTTTTCATCCCCCGACCGAACGCCCCCCTGCTAGCCATTGACGCTCCTATAACACATCCCGTTTTTCAAACGGGCCTATAACAAAGGGGCATTATTCGTCTATAATGCTGGTCTTAGTTATGTGCCATGGCCAGTGACCTTATATAATGACCTGGAAGACATGTGTGAAGTTTTAATTGAATATCTGTAGCAGATATATAGATAAGTTGTTGAAAGCAAACTTTAACCTGAAATTTCTAAGTACAAAAAGGGGCATAATTCTCTTTAAATGCTGGTCACATCTATATGCCTTCACCAGTGACCATATATAATGACCTGGAAGACATGTGTGAAGTTTTAATTGAATATCTGTAGCAGTTATAGAGATATGAAATTGTTGGAAGCAAACATTAACCTGAATTTCTAAGTACAATAAGGGGCATAATTCTGCTAAATTGCAGGTCAGAGTTATGGGCCTTGGTCAGTGACATTACATAATGACCCAGAAGACATGTGTAAAGTTTCAAATGAATATCTGTAGTAGTTATAGAGATACGTTGTTGTTGCATGCAAACTTTAACCTGAATTTCAAAGTAAAACAAGGCTTCTCACAGGATGTGACATATATGCTCCCGAAGCATATGCTGATCAGAAAAAGGCAAAACAATGTCCGTTACATGTTGGCAAAAACGACACTCCCACAAAAAGAGTTATGTCCCTTGTACTCTGCTTTTCCTGTCAATGTCCTGTCAATATATGTGGTGTAATTTCAAATTTCCTCAATACTAAGGTAGTAATTATCTGCATACAAAAAACAAAGGGCAATAACTCCGTAAATATTGAAGAATGAGTTATGGTCCTTGTACTCTGCACTTCCTCTCAACATCCTCTATCAATATATGTGGTTTTATTTAAAATCCCTTCAATACTAATGGAGTTATGCTCTGCAATAAAGAATAAACGAAGGGCAATAACTCAAAAAATATTGAAGAAAGAGTTATGGTCCTTGTGATCTGCAGTTCCGCTGATTGTCCACTACCATTCTATGAAGTTTAATAACTCCATAAATATTGAAGAAAGAATTAAGATCCTTGTGCTCTGCACTTCCTCTCATTGTCCTCTATCATAATATGAAGTTTCATTTGAAAACCTTCATTACTAATGGAGTTGTGCTTTGCACAAGAAAAGAAAACAAAGGGCAATAACTCTGTAATATTGAAGCAGGGCTTTCATTACCTTTTCAAAACTGAAAGTTTGAACTTCCTGGCCTCTGATTTTGGAAGTTTTGCTCATAATATTTGGAAGTTTTGACAGTTTTGCGCTACATAAGTATTGAGCATTTCAGAAATGAAATTAAGTATAAAATTCAAGGTTTTTTAAGGCCAGTTCTTTTTCATCAAGTGTTTATATCCAAATTTATTCAATGAAAGTGGTACACATTTAGATAAATTTCTTAATTTTTCTTCTAACTAGTTCATCCTTACATGATGGAACTTCCTTGGCTGCAATTTTGGAAGTTCTGCAACTTCCATGGCTGCAAATTCCAAGTACTGTGACAAAAACTGGGAGTAAATTACTCCCAAACTTCCCTTAATGCATGCCCTGTTGATGAAAGAGCTATGGTCCTTGTGCTTTGCACTTCCTCTCATTGTCCTCTATCACTATATAAAGATTCATTTGAATCCCTTCAATACTAATGAAGTTATGCTCCACACAAGAAGCGTGACCGACGGACGACGGACAGACAGAAGGATAGACGGACCGACGATGCAATTATTATATGCCCCCAAAGTTCCCTTCGGGGAATAAAAAGGGGCATAATTCTGCTTAATTGCAGGTCAGAGTTATGGGCCTTGGTCAATGACCTTACATAATGACCCTGAAGACATGTGTGAAGTTTCAATTGAATACCTGTAGTAGTTACAGAGATATGGAGTTATTGCATGCAAACTTTAACATGATTTTCTAAGAATTACAGTCAAACCAGCCACAAGTTAAACCGGCCAAACGTTAAACCGGCGACAAAAACGTCAAACCGGCCACACAGTATGCGGAAAACAGTCATACGGGCCTTACTTTTATTTCTCTATACTAATAAGCTGATAGTGTGAATTATATACATTTATTGTACTACAATATAAGCCCATGATGTGTTGTTTGATTTATAGTGGAAATAGGCTCAGGATCATAAAATAACGACAATGAATGTATGTAAATATAATTGTATTTGTTTTCTTTATCAACATTAGACATATATCAAACACATACCAAATACATACCAAATACATAAAACAGTGATGAATGTTTAGTATATTATAATCAAATACATACCAAATACATACCAAATACATACAACAGTGACATGTGTGTATTGTATTTAAAAAAAATATAATCATGTTCACAATATACACCTTAAAAACAACAATATTTCACTCTATAAATGGCTGAATTTGGTGAATAATGATATATTATTTGGACTGGCTTGGTTTTCTGGTAGCTGGCACTTGAGTCAAGTTTTATCTACTGGCTTGACAAAAGATTCCAGTATATGTAGTTCTGAAGAAGAGATACTTTCCAATGCAGTAAGCGAGTAATGAACATATAAAGGTTAGGCCTAAATTAAAATTAAGTTTGTTTGCCCTTTACCGACCGACCCACGAAAAAGCAGACTCAAATTTTTTTATATTTTATTTACTTATTTCTTCTTGCTTTAAATTTCGTATTTTTGTTTCACTCACAACTTTTTCATCAACTACAATTTTTATCATTAATGCACTTGAACAAAAGAGTATAATGCGTTTGAGTGTGAAAACAAGCGCCTATTGACCGGATACTAGTAAACAAGGTGTGTTTCATGTTTTGTCGTGTACACACCGGTAGACGTATGACGTCATCATCTGTGTATAGAATTACATTTTGTTTCAAGGTTAGATACCAGTAAAAAGAAGGGTGGTCCCCTTGAAAATTGTCCGTATATGATTAGTTTGTTTTTTCTTCTGTCAAAAGAAAGAGACATTTCGCATAACGGACACTGGTATAAATGGTTATTTCCTGAAAACGACGTGTCTTTTGTGCATTTTGATGTATCATGACACCGAATTACTTGAAATTTGAATATTCAGCAGTTTATGTATAGGAAGCATACATGTGCTTTTGTCGAAATCGCGAGTGTTTCTTCAAGTGACTATAATCAAGTGAAATAAATTTTCTTAGAAGGTGCATAACATATCTTTTTTTATTTTAAATTTTGAAAGTAGAGAGAATCATCTTTCCAAAGAGATCAGACTCACAATATCTTAATCAAAGAAAAGTGGCAACAGATGCCAGGAGATTTTGCTGTTTTACAATGAGATCCTGTGGAGATTTGATTTACCTGTTTCTAACCTTCAGCGTGTTCGTTGAAATCAATAAATAAATACAAAATTCATAAAGTTGAAACAAGTAAAGCTTGGGATGACGTATTTTATCATCTATTGTGTGTGGTAGACGAGAACAAGAAAATTACCGACAAAGTTTCGACTTCAGTTAGCAAATCAATAAGTGGCAGTGCAGAAAAGTTTTACACTGATATTAACAAATAAAAATGCTGACCGCGTAGAAAGACTGTTAGCGACAAAAGAAACTAAAAGCATGTGAAATATGAGTGCATTTGTGCTAAAAAGGAAACATTTGTTTGAATGAAGTTCAAATCACCACCTATAAACTTGACACTATGGATTCTTATTCAATAGTATACATCATAACAAACATTTATTTGTAAGTAACGAACAAATATTGTTCAAGCTAATTATCAAATGCAAACGGAATTATATACGTAGATGCCAGTTAACACATCAAACACGTCAAACTGCAACGAGCCATGCAGAATAAGAATAAAGCGTGGTAGTTAGGAGCATCGATTGTTAGTGATTCGTAGCCTATTGAGTCTACACAGTTTAAAATTAATGCAATGCAGTGATTTGTTGTCAAAATATTCAGAATAAGAATCGGTAACAAGAAATAGCACTTTCTGAACGAGTCAAAAATAACGGATGTAGCGCATTAATTTAGTTGTACCATTCCAGGACACTCAGGTGAATATTCCGGTTACATTCCAGTAAATAGTGAAAATAGGGATGTCATTAATTTGACATAACATTTCTAATAATACTTTTAGAAAATATTATTGTAATAAATCACATATGATACACATGACATACATTATCTTAAATAATGAAAAGGTGAAAAAAACATTTGTGAATGTTTGCTGTTTTGAAAAAGGACCTTTTCATGTTTCGATTTACTGCAAAGAAAAGAAGTAGTTTTCCGCGATACCTGTTTTGGAAATTACCCTCTCAAAAGTCTAAAAAGTGTATGTCAATACTGGCTTTATCAGGGAATAATTCTTTAATCAGTACTAGTAACTGTTTGTTAAATTGTTATTTACAAAGACGCAGTTTATATTTGAGAGAAACAATGTTTCTGATTTTCTTATTGACATTTTAATCAGATTATTTGTAATTTTCGATTCATTTATTTTACATTTTTTTAGTGAAACAGTATGTATTTGTACTGTATTAATATGATTGGGACAGTCTAGTTATAATAATACATAGGTTTCTTGTCAGACAGTATGTGTCTATGCTGTATTAATTAATATGTGTGTCTAGTCAATTCAGACATTGGTATTAAATAGAATACATGTACTTCACAAATAGTTTTCAAAGCATTGCATATTCTATTTTATTTTTTGTCTCTTATTAAAGCCAGTTTTACCATGTATAATCTTGGTTGTACCAATCAAGATGAAACAATCATTGTGATTTTCAAACAAATATAAAATTATAATGTATTGCTAAATGACGAAATTCATGTATGACAAAGATTAAATTCTCGAAATAAAATAAAATATTTTTTAATTTAGGCCTTAAGTTAAAATTCATAAGTTTAGGCTATATATCACACCTTTTCAAAGTGTGAAGGCGTCTTTAACACATCGGTGTGAAACAAAAACATTATTTCATTTTAAGCAAAGACGTTAATATATCAACAGACCTGTCTGCATTAGTCATTGAAATGAGAAATATAATTCTTATATTTTTGTAAGAAAAATATACTTGTGTTTAGATATAATCCTACATACAGAGGTAGTAGAAAAACGTATTTGAATAATTTTTAATAAGACTATTACACATGTTTGTATATTAAATTTGATAACCTCGATCATAACCTATTTACATATTTTGTTATCCATGTGTTAAATTTTACAACAGGCTAAAACACAATTGTATGCTTAAATTTAATAAATTATGATTGTTATTGTTGTTGTAGTAGTTAAAAAGATATGTTGCTGATATGTAAATAAATAAGTCAATAACTGAAAGGATCAATATCAATACAGTGTTGTGTTAGTACATGTGGCTCCACATCTACTGCTTTGGGGCTGTGAAAACAAGTTATGGTCCTTGTACTTTGCACTTCCTCTCAACATCCTCTATCATTATATGTGGTTTATTTTAAATCACTTCAATACTAATGGAGTTATGCACTGCACTAGAAAATTAACAAAAGGGCAATTACTCCATAAATATTGAAGAAAGAGTTATGGTCCTTGTACTCTGCACTTACTTTCAATGTCCTCTATCAATATATTTGGGTTTATTTAAAATCTCTTTAATACTAATAGAGTTATGCTCTGCCCCCAAAAAACAACAAAGGGCAATTACTCCATAAATATTGAAGAAAGAGGTGTGGGTCTTATACTCTGCACTTCTTCTGATTGTCCTCTTTCATTATATGAAGTTTCATTTGAATCTTTTCAATACTAATGGAGTTATGCTCTGCACCAGAAATTAAACAACGAGCAACAACTATGTAAATATTGAAGAAAGAGTTAAGGTTCTTGTGCTCTGCACTTCCTTTCATTGTCCTCTAGCATTATATGAAGTTTCATTTGAATCCCTTCAATACTAATAGAATAATGCTCCGCACAAGAAAATTAATGCTTGACATAAGGAAATAAAACAAAGTGCAATACGTCCATAAATACTGGAGAAAGAGTTGTGTTTTTTGTGCTCTGCATTTTCTCTCATTGTCCTCTTATCATTATATTAAGTTCCATTTGAATCACTTCAATACTAATGGAGTTATGTTCCGCACAAGAAAATTTAACAAAGGGCATTAACTCTGTAAATATTGAAGAAAGAGTTGTGGTCCTTGTGCTCTACACTTCCTCTCATTGTCCACTATTAATATATGAAGTGTCATTTGAATCCCTTTAATACAAATCTAGTTATACTCCACACAAGAAAATAAATGCTTCACATAAAGAAATAAAGCACATGGCAATAACTCCTTAAATATTGAAGAAAGAGTTGTGGTCCTTGTGCTCTGCACTTCCTCTCATTGTCCTCTATCATTGTATGAAGTTTCATTTGAATCCCTTCAATACAAATGGAGATATCCTCTGCACAAGAAAGTTAATGCTTCACATAAGTAAATAATTCAAAGGGCAATAATTCTGTAAATACTGAAGAAAGAGTTGTGGTCCTTATGCTCTGCACTTCCTCTCATTGTCCTCTATCTATATATGAAGTTTCAGTCGAATCCCTTCATTACTAATGGAGTTATGCTCCGCACAAGAAAATTAATGTTTCACATAAGAAAATAAAACAATGGGCAATAACTCCGTAAATATTGAAGAAAAAGTTGTGGTCCTTGTGCTATGCAACTCCTCTCATTGTCCTCTATCATTACATGAAGTTTCATTTGAATCCCTTCAATACTACTCAAGATATGCTCCGCACAAGAAAATTAAACAAAGGGCAATAACTCCGCAAATATTGAAGAAACAGTTGTGGTCCTTGTACTCTGCACCTCCTCTCATTGTCCTCTACCATTATATGAAGTATCATTTAAATCCCTTCAATACCAATGGAGTTATGCTCCGCACAAGAAGCGTGACGGACGGACGGACAGTCAGACGGACGATGCGATTACTATATGCCTCCGAAGTTCCCTTCAGGGGCATAAAATGGGACAATTCTCTTAAAATGCTGGAGTAGTTGCACACAAACTTTGACCTGATTTAATAAGTACAAAAAGGGGAAAGATTCTGCAAAATTGCAGGTCAGACTTATCGGCCTTGGTCAGTGACCTCACATTATGACCCCGAACACAATTGAAGTTTCAATTGAATATCTGTAGTAGATACAGAGATATGGACGCAATCCTTAACTAGAGCATTAAGCAGACGCAGAACCAATGAACGGGTGAGTAGTAAAGCTCGAACTATTCAGTGAATAGTGGAGCTAAAAATGAAGTTTCTATGTTGAACAAAGTCCATTTTTTTGCAATTTTTCTCACAAAAAGGGGGAAATAGCTCTAGTGTTTCTGGTTCTATCTGGCCCATCATTGCAAACAGATGAGATCTTATGGCAATACACAAACTCTGCAAGTTTAGTCAATGTTGAATGAAAATTTACTTTTCTATGGAGACTGAAAGCAAATGATTGTTGACAAATTATGGATTTTTTCACAAACAAGGGGCAATAACTCTGGTCTTTTTAGTCCAATCTGGCCCACATTCGATTTCTACTGAGACCTTATGGTCATACACAAACAGTGCAAGTTTGACCAAGATTAGATAAGACATGCAGTCTCTATCCTCCACATTGTCCATTCTTTGCATTTATTCTCACAAACAAGGGGCAATAACTCGGGTGTTTGTAACCCAATCTGGGCCATATTTGGATTATTTTGAAATCTTATGCTCAAACACAAGCTGTGCAAGTTTGGTCAAAATCAGATGAAAAATGAAGTCTGAATGTTGCACAAAGTCCATTTTGCAGTTTTTCTCATGACAAAAGGGCCAAATGGCCTTGGTTGCTCACCTGAGTTTCATTAGTAGAAATTTTTTCCAAGTGTTAGATTTTTATACGGATATGGTTATACTGATAAGGACTGATGGAAATGCGGCCTTAATCATCACGGTTTGAAAAACTTAGGTGACAACAGATATTCAAAATTTGGGAAGTACATATTGAAATTGAAGCTTTTCCTTCAATTTGACCTAGTGACCTAGTTTTTGACCCCACATGACCCAGATTCGAACTCGGCCGAGATACCATTAGGACAAATGTTCTGACCAAGTTTCATGACGATTGGGCAAATAATGTAACTTCTAGAATGTTCACAAGCTTTTTCTTCAATTTGACCTAATGACCTAGTTTTTCACCCCACATTACCCAGTTTCAAACCCAGCCAAATACCATTAAGACAAATGTTCTGACCAATTTTCATGAAGATTGGGCAAAAAATGTGACTTCTAGAGTGTTAACAAGTTTTTTCTTCAGGTTGACTTAGTGACCTAGTTTTTGACCCCACATGACCCAGATCGGAACTCAGCCGAGATATCATTGAGACAAATGTTCTGACCAAGTTTAATGAACATTGGGCAAAAAATGTGACTTTGAGAGTGTTAACAAGCTTTTTCTTCAATTTGACCTAGTGACCTAGTTTTGACCCCACATGGCCCAGATTCGAACTCAGCGGAGATATCATTGGGACAAATGTTCTGACCAAGTTTCATGAAGATGAAAAAAAGTGGCTTCTAGTGTTAACAAGCTTTTTCTTCAATTTGACCTAGTGACCTAGTTTTTCATCGTACATGACCCAGAATCAAACTCAACTGAGACATCATTAAGACAAATGTTCTGACCAAGTTTCATGAAGATTGGGCAAAAAATGTGACTTTTAGAGTGTTAACAAACTTTATAAAGTTTTCAATATAGCCATATAAGGAAAACTGACCCGCCCCCCTGGCGGCCATATTTTTCAACGGAGGGCAACCATTTTTTAAATCGGTTGAGATATCATTACAACAAATGTTCAGCGCAAGTTCCTAGAAGATTGGGCAAAAATGTTGCTTCTAGAGTGTTAACAAGCTTTTCTTCAATTTCACCTAGTGACCTAGTTTTTGACCCCACATGACCCAGATTCGAACTCAACCAAGATATCATTGAGTCAAATGTTCTGACCAAGTTTCATGAAGATTGGCCAATAAATGTGGCCTCTAGAGTGTTAACGAGGTAAATGTTGATGACGCACGACACACGACAGACGACACACGACGGACAAAAGGTGATCACAAAAGCTCACCATGAGCACATTGTGCTCAGGTGAGCTAAAAAAGTGGCAATAACCCTGGTGTTACTGGTCTGATCTGGCCCGTTATTAAACATCAAAAAGGTTTTATTGGCATACACAAACTGTGCCAGTTAGGTCAAGATTAAATGAAAAGTGAAGTCTCTATCGCATCCATGCGTCCAATTGTTGATGCATTATGGACAACTGACGACGCAGGACAGCCCCCCTATACCAGTAGCTCACCGGGCACTTTTCGCTAAGGCAGTGACTGGGAAACCCATGCAAAATGCGATATTTGCGCATAAATTGAGAATAATCGCTAACAAATGTTCACCGATGCAATTTTTCGTCACACCGAAGTTTTTTTAGCATGGATCGAAAAAACGCTGCCTTACAATACACGATGCTCTGTCTGATTTGCAATTAGGTTACTATGCGCTGAGATTTTTATATATAAAATTAATTCAGCAGTCTAAATCTAAAAATCAACAGACTGTGCATCATTACCCTATGTAATGAGCTTACACCTTGGACTGGAAGCGGGAGCATCTGCATTGTCTAGTTTTCACAATTGAACCATAACATGGAATTGCTGTAAATCCCTTAAAAATCAGAGGAAATCCCATAGATTTTTTTAAAAGCCCATACATTTTTGTGGAGATGAGAAATCATCTCATATGGAAAAATCCTTTCCCAGTCACTGCTAAGGTGAGCTAACAAGAGCTGTCAGAGGACAGCACACTAGACTTTTCTTATGCTTGTCAAAGTTTCTTGCAGTTTTTCTAAAACAAACTGTATAGTAGAGGCCAATTAAACAAAATTGATTTCTTTCTCGAGTTACTGAGTGGAAGCATTTTTCTAAATTTCAAAACAGTGATCCTGACCTTGACCCAACTAACCCCATATGCAATCTCATGAATGTCTCGTTATACAGTATCTATAAATTGAGTGTAATTAAAATATTCCAATTTGTTCTAGAGTTATAAAGCATTTTTTTTTTTTTTTGGTAACAGTGACCTTGACCCCACCCAACCCAACACAAATGCAATCCCGAGTAAAGTGTTGCTTTAGGGTATTTATGCATGAAGATTGATTCTCAAGTTAGAGAGTGGAAATCAAAAGTTGATGCTGTCATTCCACCTACTTAAAAATTTTAAAGTGTAGAAGGCCCATAATTTAGACAAATTTCAAACTAGAGTTATCAAAATTGGCCTATGAGTTCATTATTTTAATACAGGCAATAAGTGTTCTTAGTTTGAATGAAATCCATCAAGCCATTCCTGAGAAACCAGCTTACCAAAAAATTTTAAGTGTAATGTACATATATTGTAAAGCTGCATATAAATAAAGTTGTAAACATCCATACATGCATACTATACATACAATTTTATATATCAAAAACATTTTACAGAATACTAAATTGAACATACATGCTATATAAATTTTTAGATGTAAACATGTATATCTTCTATATAATATTGCACACCTTTTTGGGGGTAAGTAATCATGTATTTTACTTTTAAACAGAAATTTTTGATACAAAACATGGAAGAAAGTGAATAGGACACAGTGTAATGTCAGTATGGTTATTTGAATGTACAAAAGGATCATGATAGTGTGGATGTACATGCTTGTATATTGGGTTTTATTGCATTAAAAGTCTTACAACTGACCAGTTAGATAATCGAAGTTCTGGGTTTTTGCACAGTGTATGTTTTTGAATTTCCCAAGCTAGTTTTAGACTTTTCTTTAACCCTGAAATAGTAGGAATTTTGCAAGATTTTTGACACATAAAAATATATCTCTTCACTTCCAAAAATAAAATATTAATATGGTCCATTTTTTTGTTGCACATTCCAAATAGCATGTCTTGACAAGTCAGTGTAGGTAAGTCAAACTGCTTTGTATTCAATTCATTTTTAATATTATTAATTAAAGATTGGACATGTTCACAGTCCCAAAAGAGATGAGTTAAAGTTTCTTCATATTTGTTACAAAAGCAACATAAATTATCAGTTACAATTTTCATTTTTTGTAACAGAGATTTCGTTCCTAAAATTCTATGTACAATTCTAGTTTGTAACCATTGTAAATATGTATCTCTGGATAATTTAAAAACAAAACTGTATGCATATTTCCAATCTATATTGTTATACATTTCGTTCCATTTGCATTGACTGGAAGGTTTGTCATTATTTGAGATAAATTTGTCATATACTGCTTTATGTTTTTGCATGAAAACGAGTTCACTTAAATAGAATGAAATAAAAACGCTGTTACTATTTGGTACATATGTTGTATCAAATCTAGAGTTTCTAATGAACTGTGATACAGATCTTTTAAGCCCTTCATAAAATAAAAAATTGAGGGCTTTACCAGTATAAACCTCAATGTCTTGCTTTGATATGAAACTTCCAGAGATACACATTATGTCTCTAACAAATCGTATTCCTCTTTCATACATATTATTTTCATAAATGCAGTTCAAACCAATTTTAAAATTGGTATTATAGAACAATGGCATATTCGATACATCATCAAATTTACGAATGTTTAGTTTATCAATGTACATAATATAATATCTAAGAACATCCTTCCAAAAGTGGTTTCCTATTTTATTCACAATTTTCTCAACATAAGCTGTCCCCATATTAATCATTTTTTTAACATCAAACATGGAATAAACTAGCTGAAAACATTTACCTGTACATGTTACAATTTTCTTTATCCATGTCAATTTCATGCTTTTTTCAAATGAGTAAATATCTATCATGTTAAGTCCTCCTTCCTCATATGGTTTAATGAGAATAGTGTGTTTAATTTTTAGTGGGCCATTCCAGATGAAGTTACAAAAGCTGTTATGTATTTGCTTTAATATATTTGTCCCAGGACTGGGGAGGGCTATAAACAGATGTGTAAACAGGGGAAGTAACAAGGATTTTACCACAGTTATTTTTCCTAATGGTGTGAGGTTTCTTTTACTCCAAAATTGTATCATATTTTGTACTTTGATTAACTTGTTTGAAAAATTGAGGTCAACCATTTTTTCTAGATTAATATCAAATAAAATGCCTAGCATTTTAAAACTGGTTGTGCCCCACACTAGTTTGTACTTAGTTTTTATTGATTGTGCACTGTATTTCTTAGAACCTATCCATATCAAATTTGTTTTATCGTAATTAATTTTAAGTCCGGATTCTAGTGCAAAAACTTGTAATAAATCAATTGTAGCATTTAATGAATTTTCTGAACCGTCTAGTAATAAAGATGTGTCATCCGCAAATTGGGAAATTTTGTATTCTATATTTTCAATTTTAATTCCTTTAATTTGTTTTGAATTCCTTATGTTAATTGCTAAAATTTCCGCACATAGAATGAAAATATAAGAACTTATTGGGTCACCTTGACGGCAACCTCTTTCTATTTTAATGAATTCTGATAGATACCCATTGATCTGTACAGCTGTCATGGTGTTGTAAAGAAAAAGAGAAATCCATTTTCTGAACATAATACCAAAATTAAAATATTCTAGAGTTTTCTCAATGAAGTTAAATGCTAGTGTATCGAAGGCCTTTTCGAAGTCTAGAGTCATTAGAAGTCCTGGTATTTTATTATCCTCCGTATATTTCATGATATCATATATAAGTCTTGTATTTTCACCAATATATCGACCTTTTATAAAACCGGTTTGATCTTTTGAAATGAGCGTGTCAAGGACTGTTTTCAATCTGTTTGCAATTGTACCTGATGCTATCTTATATACAACGTTTAAAAGTGTTAAAGGTCTAAGGTTCTTAAAAAAGTGCCTTGGTTTACTATCTTTTGGAATACAGGTTATGATTCCTTGTTTTTGAGTGATTGACAAAGATCCAGAAATAAAAGCATGATTCAGACTTCGTAAAATAAAACACTTCAGATCATTCCAGAATACTTTGAAAAATTCAGTTGTATAACCGTCTGAGCCTGGGCTCTTATCGTGCTTCATGTTTTTCAAGGTAGCTGAAATTTCTTCCATTGTCAACAATCCTTCTAATGCTTGAGATTGGTCATAGCTTAGTTTAACTGTTTGCATTCCGTCAAGGTCATTAAAAATATCAGTATTTTTTTTTTTTTCATTTGAAGTAGTCTTAGCATATAAAGTTTTATAATATTTTGCGGCTTCCGTTAAAATATTTTTTTGATCGTATACATTCTGACCATCATCGTTTATAATATAAGGTATGGTTTTACTGGCTGAATGTTGGTTTTCTAAATTGCAAAAGTATTTTGTGGGTTTTTCACCTTCATCGATCCATTTTGCTTTTGATCTTATAAATGATCCCTTCATTTTGATGTCACGCATTTTTGAAAGTTCTTCTTTTAATGAGTTTAATTCTACAATGTTTGTTTCCTTAACATCTTTTTCTAGTAATTCAATTTTTTTTATAAGAATATATTCTCTGTCTTTCATTTGTTTGGATTTGTAAGAGGAGTAAGAGATTGTTTTGCCTCTAATTTCCATTAATAACGTTTCCAAGAATAATTGGTCATTAATAGTGAATTGAATCATATTATTATCAATGGTATTCAATAATTCAGTATTGTAAACAGGTAAGCAATACTGTTGTTTAACTTCTTCTATTTTTAGTTTTATGCACTTAAGATATTCTTCATCAAATAATAAAGAGTTGTTGAACTTCCAAAGTCCCTTACCATGGATTACTTCGCAAAGATTCAATTCTAAGGTTATAACTGAATGATCAGATTTGTAGCTTGCTTTAATGTCAGATTCTCTTAAGTGTTGTAAAAGATTGTTAGAGACAAGGAAGAAGTCCAGCCTACCTTGCTGTAGAGAGTTAGGTTTTCTCCAAGTGTATTGGTTTAAATTACCATTCATTAGTCTAAAAGTATCTATTAAGCCCCTATCTTTAATGAAAGAAGATAACAGATTCCTTGAGTTTTTGTTATTATCTAGGTTTCTATAATTAACATAGTCTATTTTGGGGTCGAGTACAAGATTGTAGTCTCCACATATTATATATCTTTCATTACCTAAAGAGTCTATTTTCAAAAATAGATCTTTGTAAAACATTGGTGTATCATTATTAGGCCCATACAGGTTACAGACAGTAAATCGTTTTGAATCGAATGTTAAATCTAACAGTAAATAATTGCCATGCTGATCCTTCTCAGTGGTATGGACCGTTACTGATATATGTTTTTTTAACAAAATACACACTCCTCTAGAGTTGGAATTACCATGACTAAAGTAACAGTCACCATCCCACTGCATATAAATGTGCTTTTCCATATATGGGGTAAAATGACAATCCTGTAGACAATAAATATGTGCATTTTGTTTTTTTAAATAACTGAGTACATCTCTTCGTTTTTTACAATCGTTAAGGCCACGACAGTTGTAAGAAACAATTTTTATGTCAACCATTATTGTAAACGCTAGAAGTTTTCATATGGTAAGTCATACAATTATAAAACCCAATTAACAACATTTTCATCAATTGACTTTTGATTCGCAAATGCAAGATAAGACAATGTACGCAATGTATCATCTTTTTCTTTACACATGTGTCCTGAATAGTGATTGAACAAAACATCAAATTAGTGAACTATAATAATGTATAGCTTGCTGTTTTTTTGCAAATTATTCTCAGTTTCTTATTTAATGTGTTATAGAATGTAGTTTATTATGTAGTTTAGGCAATTCTAAGAGTTATAGCATATACTTGAGAGAGATAAAACACAACAGATGTGAATTGTTAATGTTAATAGCTCCTCATACAGGAGTTATTTATATTTCATAGTAAAATAAATCTATAATAATTTTTTTACTCTTCAAATGCTTCTTTTTATTGAGCATCTTCATACCATATTAGCAGTTTTCAAAGGCTACCTGAAAGACTGTAGTACTGACTGCAATGCAATTGTTATGGAAATACCCTGTCTAAAAATAGATTACTATTTGAATGGCTGAATACTGATAATCGCAGTAAACTTGTTTTGGAAAAAACCCTGTCTAAAAATAGATTGCAGAGTCAATGTTGCGGAAAACTTTGTTCTTAAAATAGATTACCAACTGAGTGTTTAAAGCTATATCATAGTCAAATGTAAAGCAAACAACAAAAATTACACATATATAAAACAACAACATTAACATTAATATCAGTATTATAGATATAAGCATGGAAATATATGGACAAATATGGTCAATGCATGTTAAATCACACATATTTAGACATGAAATGTAAATCATCAATAATCTACAGCATAGATAATTAAAAGAAGGTTATAATGATAAAAGATTAAGAATGTCAAACTTACTATAATTCTACCTATTGACAATATGTTTAGGCAGAATGTGTCCTGTGACAGAGGGCTATATTTATCTTTAAGTTCTAGTGTATCCAATCTTTTAATGTTTCTTACTTGACTGTTCTTGGCATTTCATGGTGTTTCCGCATATTATGCAAAGACCGTTTATTTCCGGTAAAAGGCAAAATAGTTCATTATGCTACTAGCACTGCTGATGGTGTTTATTTCTGCTTCTGGCGATTGGCACGGTACTCGTTGATGACACTGTCGATATTGTCATGAATGTCAAATTTAATGCGCTCCTGGTTCTTGGTGAGCGCAAACACAGACCCATTAAAAAACCATGTCGTCTCGATGGCTTGATGGAGGGATAGTCTGTTCATTAAAGCACTGTTGAGAACCGTGACGTCGTCTACCAGCCTGTGCCCTGCTGCCTTCATTTCTTTCCTCTTACGCATAATGGCTGTTTTATCTGTGTTTGACTTCATCTTCAATATAACTGGTCTTATATGTCCCTTCTTACTAGGAATTCTATGTATTGCCAGAATTTGTTCTTTTTCAATCTGGATTCCTTTACTATGGAGAAGTTCTAGAACTTTTGTAGTCAGATGGGATACAGATTCTTGTTGTTCTTCTTGAATATCCATTATCTTTACATTATTTTTTCGTGAATACTGTTCATTATGGTTTGAGCTTTTTATGGCATCGCTGCATTTCTGTGTGTTTATCTTTAATTGCGTTTCAAGGTTCGCCATTGTTTGTTTACTTTCTGCTTTTATGGTGGATATGTTTTCTTCAAGGATTTTATTCTCAAACTCTAAACCCTTGATATGTTCTGCTAAATCTTTGGTTTTTTCCTCTACTTGCTTTTGTACACGCTGATTTAATTGGTGTTCCATCTCTTTTTTCAGTTTGGACATTCTTTCTTCATAGCGCTTTTCAACCTCAGAGACTATTGAGGAAATAGTGTTAGTGATCAGGCTTTCAACGTCTTCTTTTTTCAAAATGGAATTCATTGCATCGGTTAGGCATTTGAGGGACTGTTGCATGGCTTCAAGCTGTAGCTTAATTGAGGTGTCGTTAATACTGTCATTACTAACCTCTGAATTTGTACGTTTTGGCCTGTCCTCACCTTTCGCTGCCATTTTTCCGGAGGGTTGATATTTTGATTTCTTCAACCCTTTTGCAGTGTCTTTTCCACTCATGAAGATTTTACAATTATGGTGTGACAGCTTTAATATGTTTATGTGTGTTTACAAGACTCAACACTATATCAGGGTGATCACCTTTGTTATACTGAGATGTAATCCAATAATTGTTCTGTCTACTGCAGATTTAATCCCCGTGCATTGTGATTTAATCCCTGTGCACTGATTTACACTGATTTGCACTGCTTGACACAATAGGATCTATAGGATAATATTATTCCAATAGACAAAGAAATTCACTTTTGTATACTGATTTCTCACTTATGCTTCATTTTATCTATCCAGAATTTTGATCACTGTTTAGAATGTCTTCTTCTCTTCAAATTGGTACCAAATTCACATTTTATGTCACTGAAGTAACTGAGTTATTTACATAAAACAGTCCAGCTAAAAAAACTGTGTCACATCTTTTCAAACTGTATTTACATCTTTTATGCTGACGACGTAATTTGTAATATGTACATTACAACTTTTAACTACTCTGTATATAGCATGAATGTGTGTATAATATACTATGAAGAAAATAAAATTGTGCACACTAAAAAAAAAAAAAAAAAAAAAAAAAATTTTAAGTGTAAAAAGGCCCATAATTTTGACAAATTTCAAACTAAAGTTATCAAAATTGGCCTATGAGTTCATTTTAATATAAGAAATATGTGATCTAAGTTTGAATGAAATCCCTCAAGCCATTACTGAGAAATCAGCCTACCGAAAAACTTAAACCTGTCCATATAGCTTATATGTAAAATTTATACGTGTACAAAGGCCCATAATTTTGACAAATTTCTAACTAGAGTTATCGAAATTGGCCTATGAGTTCATTTTAATATAGGGAATAAGTGTTCTAAGTTTGAAATAAATCCCTCAAGCCATTCCTGAGAAACCAGCTTACCGAAAAACTTTAGCCTGTACATATACAGCTTATATGTAAAATTTATAAGTGTAAAAAGGAGCATACTTTTGACAAATTTCAAACTAGAGTTATCAAAATTGGCCGATGAGTTCATTTTATTATAGGGAATAAGTGTTCTAAGTTTGAATGAAATCCATCAAGCCATTCCTGAGAACCCAGCTTACCAAAAAACTTTAACCTGTCCATATAGCTTGTATGTAAAAAGTGTAAAAAGGCCCATAATTTTGAAACATTTCAAACTAGAGGTACCAAACTTGGCCTAAAAGTTCATTTTAATGTGGGGAATAAATGTTTCAAGTTTGAATGAAATCCCTAAAGCCATTCCTGAGAAACTAGCTTACCGAAAAACTTGAACTTAGCTCGAACGCTGACGCCAACGCCAGTGCGAGTAGAATAGCTTGCCCTTTCATCGAAAAGTCGAGCTAAAAATGAGATTTTCTGCATATAATTAAAAGTCTGAAATTTAACATGCGTGGTAAAAATAAATCTTAATTCTAAATGTTTTAATTTTTGGCAATTTTGATATATATTTTATATGAATAATTCAGATAAATTTGTAGACTGATGCCGACATACAATTCGGATATATAATGGCAACCCTTCAGTTGAGTGCAGGCAGTTATTATGCAGAATATAAGAAACTAGTTCAAACATGTTGTGCAATTTTAAAACAAATGCTGCTCACTAACACTGACAGGTAATTGTAACTACAATGTTGTGACTGAGATACCCACCTCTATTTGCCACCATCAGTTTTTTTATTGTATCCCTGGGAAATGGTGTTGCCGAGCGTGCTGTAGAGTAGCCGACGCCCTGGGGTAGTCTGAATCCTGGGCGGGGTTTTAAGGTTGTCGGACCCTCGGAGAGCTGCAAACTTGCCACATTGCGCAACTGGATAGCTCGGGACTGTAACCGCAGCATGATCCACAACTTACAATTACAATTTCTTGCACAGGATTCAACAATGCACTTTTAGCTGTAGACTTTCTGAAACAAAAATAAGAAGACCAAGATGGCGCAATTAAGTTCACCTGGTTCAACAGTGTGATATGATTCAAACCATGACAGATGGCATCAAATTATTTGGGTAGCATAAAGAGTATAAAATTCGCTTCACATGAAAATAAACAGGCAATTATGTAATTGGAAGTAATGACCTAGCTTTTCATTGCAAATAACCCATTTTTTACCATTACTTAAAATTCATAGAAGACAACAGTCTGAACAATTTATAGCATAATTTTCTGAACAAAGGATGCAAATGAGGCATTAGGTCGCTTACCTGAGTTTAATTAATCATAGTGGCTTTTACAAATTTATTTGCCTAATCAGAGATGGAAGTAAAATGTTGACAACACCATAAAACAGCAATGTCTTATGACAAATCCAAACAAGAGCTGTTTGTAAAACAGTTATGCCCCCACCTAGGTTAAGAACAATCTTGAAATAAAATATCAATGATGATTGCTGAAGATAAGGATTAAAACTGGTGGACATAGGAAGTGGAAACTCTTATCTAGAGGCCTGTTGGCAACATGTCGAGTCCGTTGTCAAGAAAGCTAATTGTATAGTAATTATTTTATAGTCACATTTTTTTAACAAGCAGATCTTCTCCTTTGACCTCTAAGTGTGACCTTGACCTTTGAGCTAGGGACACAGGTCTTGTGCGCAACATGTCCTCTCCATGGACTAACGGATGGACAGATGGTTTGATTTTAATATGCCCTCCTTTGGGGGGGGGGGCGGCACAAGTAAAGACGTCAGAGGACAGCGCACTCGACTATTCAAAGTATTTCACTTGGTTTTATATTTTGGAAAGTGGAAGGGGCATACATTTGTTGAAATACAAAACTGAGTTATGGCAATTATTTTTTCATCAAATTATTCCAATTTCAACCTTAACTGTAGTTTTGAAGTTATAAGACTTTTAAATATAAACTTTAACCAGAAAATCTATGTGGAAAAGGGGCATAACTCTGTCAAAATGCAAAACAGAGTTATAGGGAGGTTGCCCCTGATACTGGAGTTGGTGACAAAGGTAACATAAGAATCCTATTTTAAAGTGAATAACTTATGTAGTTATGAAGTTACAACAGTTTTGAATTTAAACTTTAATCAGAAAATCTATCTGAAAAAGGGGCATAACTTGACAAAATACAAAACAAAGTTATAGGGAATGTTGCCCCTGACACTGGAGTTGATGGCAAAGGTATATTCCAAGTCTCAAGTAAATAACTTCTGTAGTTACAAAACTTTTAAATATAAACTTTAACCAGAAAATCTTTGAAAAAGGGGACTAACTCTGTCAAAATACAAAACAGAGTTATGGAGAATGTTGCCCCTGTCACTGTCACTTGAGTTGATGAAAAAGGTATATTCCAAATTACAAGTAAATAACTTCTGCAGTTTTCAAGTTAAATAACTTTTGAATACAAACTTTATCCAGAAAATCTATGTTAAAAAGGGGCATAACTCTGTCACAATAAAAAACAAGTTGCAAGTGAATAACTTGTGTAGTTTTGAAATTACAAGACTTTTGAATAAAAACTTAAACAAAATTCAGACTCGGACATCGACGCAGGGGTAGGAAAGATCACCTTCGAATAGTTGAGCTAAAAATTGTAGTAATCTTGTTATTTGTTTAAACACTCCAAAATATAATGAAATTATCTAGCTTCAAGACAATACAATCCCCTTTGCCAGGTCAATGGCTTACTAGTGTGACAGTTTACAGACAAAGACAACTGACCTTGAAGTATTATTTTACAAAGATTGTCACGAAATTCTGTTTAAGGCTTTATGTATATTAAAGAACATGATAATACTTTCACAGTCAGTAAACTTCGCCTCTACAACATTTTTTTGTAATTGTTTGTTTTTTATTGGGGGGGAGTAGGGGGATTAAAGCCAATGCAGCAGTTAAAGTTGCCAAATGCAACTCATTTGTAATTAAAGGGCCTATGTCGGCGAAATATTTGATTCCTTCTACAATATAAATTATATTGTATGATAGAAATGCGCATGAAATAATTAAAATATAATATAATACACAATAAGATATTTGATGAAAACAAATTAGCAAAAGTCTGAACAAGAGGGCCATGATGGCCGAAAGCACTCACCTGAGAACTGGTACAGATGAAGACCATACTGTTGTGACAGGTTTGAAAATTAAGGTATCTGAACAATACGCAGAGGGGGATAGGATCAATTGTCCGTTAAAGTTTTGAGCAACTGGGCCCTGGCCCATTTTCGTCATCTGCTGAGATCTGATGGTCATACACAAACTGTGAAAGTTTGGTTAAGTTTGGATGGAAAATAAAGTCTATACGTTGGAAAAGGGCATTTTTGCACTTTTTTTTGCATGAAAAAGGGGCAATAACTCTGGTGTTACTGGTGTGATCTGACCCAATAACAATCCCATTCAAGATTTTATGGTCATACACAAACTGTGCAAGTTAGGTCAAGATTGAATAAAAAATGTTGTCTTAATTGCGATAATGGACCAAATTGTTTGAGGCATACGGACGACGGACGCTGGATAACAGATGATGCCGGAGAGGTCTCCTATACCAATAGCTCGCCGAGCACTTCATGCTCAGGTGAGCTAAAAATGAAAACCCCAAGCACGGATCAAACTAATGACTAAGTCATACAAAGAAATGACAGTAGACAGTGCTTTAAACACCTGCACTATCATGCTTCATAAGAAGTAGAGTGTAAACTTTGGTCATAGAAAATACTCACAATTATGATGTCTAAATGCAAACATGAAAAGGGCCCAACAAACAAGACCAATATTAAAAATTGATTTTTAACTCAGAATGTGTGCACTCTTCTTTCATTATATATACCCTGTTTTAACCATTAATATATGTCAGTATTTATATCTGAATTTCAGAATATTTTAAGAAATTGCCACCTTGAGGATCTTTTCGATGACATGGTCCCTTTAATCTAGTTGGCAAATTGTTTTGGTTACCTTAACTAGAACAGTTGTTACAATAATTATTTGGTCATCTTAACTATAACAGTTGTTAAAATAATTATGAAAGACGTTAATTTACAATTATGTATATATATTTTTGTTGTTTTGATGTATAACATTATAATGTTGCTTATCAAATGAACAAAAAAAATGATTTGAGTAAACACTAGATGCCTGTTGTCAAGAAAGCAACTTGTATTATTTTAAGATCTCGTTTTCTAACAAGCAGATCTTCTCCTTTGACCTCTATGTGTGATCTTTGAGCTAGGGACACAGATCATGCGTATGACACGCTGTCTCCACATGGTGAACATTTGTGGCAAGTTATTTTTAAACTGCCTGATGAGTTATGAATTACCAGTCCGAACAAGATGTATTATGCCTATATTTGACCGTTGACCTCTCAGTGTGACCTTGACCTTTGAGCTTAGGACACAGGTCTTGCACGCAACACACCGTCTCCATATGCTGACCATTAGTGTCAAGTTATTTTAAAATTGCCTGATGAATAATAAAGTTACAGTCTGGACAAGCTGTATTATGCCCATATTTGACCTTTGACTTTTAAGTGTGACCTTGACTTTTGAGCTAAGGACACAGGTCTTGCAAGCGACAGCCGTCTCCATATGCTGAACATTTGGGTAGAGGGTCACCAAAAGAAAATATGTGTGAAATTATTTCAAAACCGCCCCAGTGGTTACTGACAAAAAGATTTTCATCTAACTTTCTACTGAAATGTTTTTCTGAACGAATAAAACAAGGCAGTCCAAAGGATAGCTATATCCCCCACCGTGATCTTTCATTAGATTTTAAAGGACTTTAAAGTAACACACTGACCTTAATCAGTTTCATGAAAAATCCTTAAAGGGCATAGGAAATATGGAGCTGAAACGAAAATTGAGGCTTAAACATTTGACCTTTAAGTGTGACCTTGACCTTGAGGAGGCAAGACTGCTCCATGCATTCTGCACATTGCCTCAATGTGATAAACATTTGAGCCAAGTTTTATAAAAATCCTTCAAAGGACATAGGAGATATGGAGCAGACACAAGAATGGAGGCTCAAACATTTGACCTTCAAGTGTGACCTTGACCTTGAGGTGGCGTGACTGCCTCATGCCTTCTTCACATTGCCTCAATGTGATTAACATTTGAGGCAAGTTTCATGAAAATCCTTCAAAGGGCACAGGTGATATAGAACCAACATGATTTACAGGCTCAAATATTCAACCTTCAAGTGTGACCTTGACCTTGAGTTGGCATGACTGGCTTATGCCTTCTGCACATGGTCTCAAGAAGCAAAACATTTGAGCCAAGTTTCATGAAAATCCTTCAAAGGGTATAGGGGATATGGAGCAGACACGAAAAATGGACACGAAAATGGAGGCTCAAAAATTTAACCTTCATGTGTAACCTTGACCTTGAGCTGGCATGAAAGGCCCATGCCTTCTGCACATCGTCTCAATGACATAAACATTTGAGCCAAGTTTCATGAAAATCCTTCAAAAGGCATAGGAGATATGGAGCGGACACAAAATGGAGGCTCGAATATTTGACCATCAAGTGTGACCTTGACCTTGAGCCGGCGTGACTGACTCATGCCTTCTGCACATCGTCTCAATGACCTAAACATTTGAGCCAAGTTTCATGAAAATCCTTCAAACGGTATAGGAGATATGGAGTGGACACGAAATCTAGACTCGAAAATTTGACCTTCAAGTGTGACCTTGACCTTGAGCCGGTGTGACTGACTCATGCCTTCTGCACATCGTCTCAATGACCTAAACATTTGAGCCAATTTTCATGAAAATCCTTCGAAGGGTATAGGAGATATGGAGCAGTCTCGAAAATGTTACGGACAGACGGACGGACGGACAGACAGGGTGACTACAATAGGGCACCCGCAAAAAAATTGCGAGGCCCTAATGAAACTCCATTAGTCCTTTATTTAAGTTTATTTATAACAAAGATGTACTATGTGCAAGTCTAAATAAACTATCTGTTCCGTTATTTGATACAAGTGGCCAATTGCCGATACAATACAGGACAATACATACAACACAACACTAAACAAACAAGAGCTGTCAGAGGACAGCGCGCTCGACTATTCAAAGTATTTCAGTCGGTACATATTTTGGATAGTGAAAGGGGTTGATGACAAAGGTTAGTTACAAGTTTCAAGTGAATAACTTATGTAGTTTTGAAGTTACCAAACTTTTGAATATGAAGTTTAAACAGAAAATCTAACTGAAAAGGAGGCATAACTCTGTCAAAATACCAAACAGAGTTATGGGTAATGCTGCCCCTTGTACTAGAGTTGATGATAAAGGTTGGTTCCAAGTTTCAAGTGAATAACTTATGTAGTTTTGAAGTTACAAAACTTCTGAATATTAACTTGAACCAGAAAATCTATGTGGAAAAAGGGGCATAACTCTGTCAAATACAAAACAGCGTAATGGGAAATGTTTCCCCTGACACTGGGGTTGATGACAAAGGTAAGTTCCAAGTTTCAAGTCAATAACTTATGTAGTTTTGAAGTTACAAAACTTTTGAATATAAACTTTAACCAGAAAATCTATGTGAAAAAGGGGCATAACTCTGTCAAAATACAAAACAGAGTTATACAGAATGTTGCCCTTGATACTGGAGTTGATGACAAAGGTTGGTTACAAGTTTCAAGTGAATAACTTATGTAGTTGTGAAGTTACAAAACTTTTGAATATAAACTTTAACCAGAAAATCTAAGTGAAAAAGGGGCATAACTCTGTCAAAATACAAAACAGAGTTACGTGGAATGTTGTCCCTGACACTTGAGTTGATGACAAAGGTATATTCCAAGTTTCAAGTAAATAACTTATGTAGTTTGAAGTTACAAGACTTTTGAATAAAAACTTGGACAAATTTCAGACGCGGACACCGAAACCGGGGGTAGTTGGGAAGCTCACATATTCCTCGAATAGTCGAGCTAAAAAGTGATTAAAACTGGGGTCACCGCCTTGGAGCAGTCAATACAAAGCATTTGGGGGTTCAAACCGGTTTAAAGGCATGCGGAACCTCACACTTAGCCGAGAATTAATCACAAAACATGCACTTGTAAATAAACTTTAACCTCATAGCATGGCAATTCAAATTAAAAAGTAATAAAATAGAATATTAATTCAATTGAATTAACATCTATTTACTCAATGGTTTAATGTTCAACAGAGCAACAGAATTGCAACTTTTACAAAACACACATTTTATAAATTTTATTTTTTTATTTGTTTCAGGCATTTTTACGCAAACGTGTTGAATGTATTTCATCAACTGTGTATTTTTTTCCACATTGACATGGCACCTGTTTATCAATTTTGAATAACCTGCGTATGTGTCAACTTAGTTACAAAGAAGCCTGTCTAGCAGTCATCTAATGGTGTGAACATGTGTTGTTTTACCAGTAACAGGTTTCACGCATTTCATTGTTTGTATTATACAAACAATCACATAGTCACTTTATCAGCTGGACAAGTCCAGTGTTTTTTCAAACATAAAGCGGTTCCACAGATTTTTTGTTCTGCAAGTGTTTTTGCATTCCCTTAATTTAAATTCAAAGGGTATTCGACATTCTGTAGGCAAAATAAAAACAAGAGTCTATCATTTTTTATGTTTTTATTGATAATGTAAAACCAGAACTCAGCGAGTCGGATGTGTCGCCCGACGCCGGATAGCTTACGTGAATCCAAATGAAGAAGCACTTAAGGTTAATGCTTAATTTTTTTTTAACAGATTTATTGAAATCTTCAAAAGCACTGCACTCTGGCTAATTGCAAACAAAAGACTTATTAAAACAAAAATGCGACACAAAAATAAGTATGAAAATTTACAAAGGGCAATAATTCCGAAAGTATGAGGTGCAGAGCAACGGTTCTTGTGCACTGCACTTCTCCTCAATGAGATCCATCTACCTATGAAGTTTCAAGTTGATAGCTTTCATAGTCTTAGAGTTATGCTCCAGACAAAAATTACGTATGAAAATAAACAAAGGGCAATAACTCCAAAAGTATGAGGTGCAGAGTTACGGTTCTTGTGCAGTGCACTTCCCCTAAATGAGATCTATCTACCTATGAAGTTTCATGTTGATAGCTTTAATAGTCTAAGAGTTATGCTCCGGACAAGCGAAAGATGCCACCGCCGCCGACAAAAGTAACACCTATATGTCGCCTATTCAGGTGACACAAAAAGACATTACATTTTGGCCTTCTGGATATCATGTGAAAATAAACAATCAAAAACTATTAAAGTATAGTTAAAGTATACATGACAAAAATTATTAAAGTAAAGTCCAGAGTTCTCACTGGGATTTTGAAAAAGTAGGAGTCCCACCATAATTAAGCGTTCCAGATCATTATTTGATTATCTTCATATATTTATATGTGTCTAATGTATATTGAATAAACCATATTTAAACCATATTTTGTTATAATACAAAATATTACAAATGTTCAGCACATTTATTTTTATTTCATATATAACCATACAACATTTTCACAAATACATAAACATACATATTAGACATCAATTTCAATAAAATGAAACATCAACATCTCATCAGCATGACCATCTACATAATTCACCACACAAAATCCTATATACGCATCAGCATATCATATCAAAATCGTGATACATCAGCATCTACATAGTCACTTTCGCTTTTACTTTCACCATCACACGGTGTATATGGTCACCGTATACTGTCAGATGTAATACAACTACGTTGCTTCTATAATGAATGGATGAGCACCGCATACTTATGAACAAAAAAGGCAGAGTGCAGTGCAAGAAAATGTTAATTTCTCTGGGTTTTCATCATTATATGACAATAATTTTAAAACTACGGAACACAGTGGATATCGCTACTACATATTCTTACAACATATTTTCCTGTCTTTTATTCATGAAATGAATTTTCAGATATATGTTCAGATTTCTCTTCCATTTTGGCTATAATTGGTGTGATAGAAGCTCATTTAAGTTTCTGTGATCTCATTATTGTGTTTTTGTTGAAAAAATACGTCTGATACTATTAACTTTATTTTGAAACTTAAGGTTTAATAGCGAATTATGTATATCATTCAATACCGGTACTTGTTTTTGACCGAGATCTACACCATGCTAGCACTATTTTACTAAAATTAAACGTTCATGTGTGTCTTAAATCATATTGTGTTCCGTGCAACTCATAGTGAATATGGATTGTTAAATATTTGAATTTAAATACAGGTATATCTTGCCTTTTCAAAGACTTTTTCCACCAAGTATAGGAACGTTGATTGTTATTCTTTACAATCGGGATTTTTCGCGCATCTTTATTTGCTTTAGTGCCCTGTATTCTGGAATAAGTTAACTTAAATGGATATATAGTTTTTTAATTTTATTGTGTCACGAACAACACCTTTGTCTTGTATGAGTGTTGCAAACATGGATATTGGGCACAATCAATTTAATTATTTTAAATGCATTATTAGTAAACAATAATTATAAAAAGAAACGATTCATAATGTAATATATCTTATTATAACATTATTATGTGCCAACATGTTTTAAAACATTGAATTATTGTGAAAATTAACTAATGTTTTTTAAACACTCTCTATATATGCCAATGTTATGCCCACCACCTTTTGCCAACCAGTGGGCGGAGTCTAAACATAGCAGGTGCACGTGACGTCACTCGTCAACGTTCTATAAGATGTAAAGCAATTATAATGGATCATGCCAAATAGGCTTTACGTAATACATTAATTAAATATTGAAACCTTACCAGAACCTACACAGGTCAGAAAAACCTTACCTGCTTATATATTTTAATCCACTTTCATAAAAATAAAATGGTATCGAACTTAATCTTAATTTGTATGTTTTCACCAGTTTGTGCACATTTCACACCCTAACCATCGTTTAATAATTAAATCCAGCGTTTAATTGCCCCTTTGTTTGAGCACAAACCTATTATCTCATTGCGACCAGATACTGCCCAGACAGTTACTAACTAACAACATGGTGTCATGTTTGATTCTAAGTGCCCTAAAACCACAGGTGGCAGACGTACACATGTCTGGTCATTTAACAAAATTTATTATACTTCCATGGTATTTAGCAGTCATTTTCATGGATAATATAAACGCCCGAAAATACTGAATTCTTGTTCTTTTATTAATGTATTGTAAAAACGATGCTCATTAAATTTGGTAAATTGCTAAAAAATGTTCTGAGACAAAAGATTTTTAATCGTTTAAGCATACGTTTTATTGCTATTGAAAACCCGATAAAATTTAAACATGGTGCAAATTTGCTATAAAACATTTTATTTTTAAAACGTATAAAAACACCACCATCTTAGATCGCCAATGATTTTAAACATGTATAACATTATGAGCATCATTAAATAATTATAATATATAACCATAGGGATGTTTTAAAATAATACAACCTTGTTGCGCTAAATAAAGACAATGATTTAAAATTTAAGATATTTAGGAAGTTAAATGTACATTCCCGATACTGATGCCTTTAATTGTTTATTTGTTCGAGTTATAAGTAATGAGTTCATCAAATTGTGTATTCGATGTGCTAGGAAAATTATAAATCATATTTAAATATTGTCTTTTAACAAGTATTACGCTACAGGTTTTTTAAGGTCGATATTACATGGCTGATCAGTACATTCGTTGTACGTTACAATGCACCTCCCCCTGCAACTTTATTTCATAAAAAATAACACTCATTAGCATACACAGTGCATTCATATCATTACTGTTTTGGTACAAATTATCAGGATTCGTAAAAAACATTATCATTTTTAAAAATAAAAGTTCTTTTATTCGTGTCTAAAGTAAATTTAAAGGAGAAGTTATTGCTTCGTTCAAAACATTGAAACTTTTTTGTTTAAGCTAAATGACCCGCCCATTTGATATATTAATTTAGTTTATTATATACTTAAGTTGGTATGTGATTTTTTTTTTTTTTTTTTTTTTTAATTTTATTTGTAGTGTTTTAATATGTTTTTCAGAAATTCCGATCGATTTATCAGGTAAACACATGTATGTATGCATGTTTTCTGTATCTGTAACCAGCGCTTTTGCCAACCCTTAGGGTTAGGGTTGGGTTACGGTTTGCGCATGCGCGCAAAATCCCGATTGTAAACAATAACAATCAACGTTCCTATACTGTGCATTCCAAAAAAAAAAATTATTTCCGCAGTATGCGGTAACCATATGCACCGTGCCTCACGTTTACGTTTAACTCCGAGCCCGAACTGTTGCAACGTCCGTTGCTGCAATATTACACTACACTTTTCAACAGCATTAACTTTATCGCAAATATAAACACAAATAAGCACTATAGAAATATACAGTATTAAATAAACGTCCTGACGAAAAAAAATCTGAATATAAACTGAAAATATCTCTTGAATGAAACGCTTGGAAATTGGAGCATTCCAATTAGCACCTTCCATCTCAGTTTGATTATTTCAGTAAATAAGATGTAATTATTATTAGCTTTATTAGTCGCGAACCTGCACTTCTTAAAAACCTTGTCTTTACTCTCGATGTCTACCGTTCACACGTTCCAAAGAACACACACGCCGAAATAGAATTTGTTACAGACAATACCCCCTTTACTGTGCCCCTCAATTAATTAAATCGAGCCATAACTGAGATGGCTCAGTCTGTGAAAAAGTGCTTATGAAAATATGCGCAATTTGATTGGCTGAGTGGTCAGCTGAGGTAATCCTGCTCCGCCTACGGAAAGATTTTATCGATAATTGACGTACTGCTGCAGTTGCCAACCAATGGAATGTGTTTGAGGGCAAGGTTAATCGGCATGAGCGATTATTTAGTGTGTACTGTTGTGGAAAAACATGCGTACGCAACCGGATATTCATGAGTCCTAGAATCTGACCCTGGATTTTATGGCGTCCTTATCGGAAAAGTTCGCGTCCAAATACGCTGAATCTCGCGTTACCGAGAACTCTGACAGTTAAAGTATACACCTGACAACTGCAATCAATATCAAATTGAAAAACAAACAAACTTTATCTTAAAACAATTCTGCTTTAGCGAAGGCTTTCCATAAATGCTGAAAAGGATTTCCATTAAAAAACATGCGTTTAATACACATCAAATATATCAGTTCAAACAACGAACTCCTTTAATTATTTATTTCTGAATATTCAGTGAAGCTAGAAAATGACACATTTTTTCTAAGTTTAAAAGCTAAGAAACGCTGATTTTAATAAAAATAATGAATTGTTACTGTAACGTTATCCATTTAGCTAACACAAGTTGGCCAAATTACAAGCATAATAATTTCTGTGTTATGTTGCTGCAGTATGTTGCATTTATTTGTTATCTCAAACATTTATTTATTAAGTAATTACTTTACCAAATTTATTCGCTCGCCACATAGACCTTTAATTATCTAGGCACTTCTATTTCAAGATTATATTGATACTGACTGCCGATTTTTAAGTGGTTATGAATTGACCTACATAGTTACGAAAGGACCGATCGATGTGTACAAAATAACCGAAAATGAATGGTTACGAAATGGTTATGTTACGAAATGACCGTAAACCCAAACACAGAGGTCATATATTGTTAAAATGGCATCTTTGTGCAAATCAACTACAACTATCGATCCGGTTCAAAAATACACCTACCTCGCTTCTAATTCTCTGTTAAAGTTAGTATTGGATGATAAATTTTCTTTATTGTGGAAGAAAAATAATTGTTTGCCGTAAAGTAGCAATACGGTCGTATTTCTAAGATGGCGGCTCATGGACATCGCGGGAAACACCCATGTCCATAGATGAGACAGCGATAGTCGAGCCGATCACGGTGGCCATAAACAGCGTCTGAATTAGCCATAGTTAGCGTCTGAATTCCAGCATCAAACCACTAAAATACACAATGATCTGGAAAAAGAATGATATTTTATATTAAATGTAAGATTTAATTCAAAAAGCATTAACATTATTTATTTTTTAACAGCCAGTCACCTATGGCCACAGTAAAAAGTGATTTTTATCTAAAAATGTGCACATCCAGTGACCAATGGCCACAGACAATTGCGATTTCTATAACAATAGGCGCATTTCAAGTGACATATGCCAAGAGGTAATCGGGATTTATATGAGAATATACGCATATAAAGTAACATACGGCCACAGTAAAGGGCACTTTCTATGAGAATAAAGTGGCATATGGCCACAGCAAATGGCGATTTGTATCAGAACATATGTAAATAAAGTGGCCCATACCAGAGCAAATGGCGATTTCTATGTGAATATACGCATCTCAAAAGTCACCTATGGCCGCAGTAAAGGACGATTTCTATGTGAATATACGCATATAAAGTGACCAAAGCCTCAGTAAAGGACGATTTCTATGTGAATATACGCATATAAAGTGACCTATGGCCACAGTAAATGGCCATTTCTATGATGATATACGCACATCATTTGGCCTATGGCCACAGTAAATGGCCATTTCTATGATGATATACGCACATCCAGTGGCCTATGGCCACAGTAAATAGCCATTTCTATGATAATATACGCACATCCAGTGACATATGGCCACAGGAAATGGCCATTTCTATGATAATATACGCACATTCAGTGACTTATGGCCACAGTAAATGACGATTTCTATAATAATATACGCACATACAGTGACCTATGGCCACAGACAATGGCGATTTCTATCAGAATATACGTAAATAAAAAGGCCCATGACCAGAGCAAATGACGAGTTCTATGTGAATATACGCATCTCAAGTCACATATGGCCACACTAAAGGACGTTTGCTATGTGAATATACGCGTATAAAGTGACCTATGGCCTCAGTAAAGGACGATTTCTATCTGAATATACGCATATAAAGTGGCTGGCAATTTTTATGATAATATACGCACATACAGTGACCTATGGCCACAGTAAATGGCCATTTTTTTATAATATACACACATCCAGTGGCCTGTGGCCACAGTAAATGGCCATTTCTATGATAATATACGCACATCCAGTGACCTGTGGCCACAGTACATGGCCATTCCTATGATAATATACACACATCCAGTGACCTATGGCCACAGTACATGGCCATTTCTATGATAATATACACACATCCAGTGGCCTATGGATATAGTAAATGGCCATTTCTATGATAATATACGCACATCCAGTGGCCTATGGCCACAGTCAATGTCAATTTCTATGATAATATATGCACATCCAGTGGCCTATGGCCACAGTAAATGACCATTTTTATGATAATATACGCACATCCAGTGGCCTATGGCCACAGTAAATGTCCATTTCTATGTGAATATCCGCACATCCAGTGGCCTATGGCCACAGTAAATGGCCAGTTCTATGTGAATATACGCACATCAAGTGGCCTATGGCCACAGTAAATGGCCAGTTCTATGTGAATATATGCACATCCAGTGGCCTATGGCCACAGTAAATGGCCAGTTCTATGATAATATACGCACATCCAGTGACTTATGGTCACAGACAATGGCGATTTCTATCAGATTATACGTAAATAAAAAGGCACATGACCAGAGCAAATGGCGATTTCTATGTGAATATACGCATCATCTATGGCCACAGTAAAGGACGTTTTCTATGTGAATATACGCATATAAAGTGACCTATGGCCTCAGTAAAGGACGATTTCTATGAGAATATACGCATATAAAGTGACATAGGGCCACAGTAAATGGCCATTTTCATGATAATATACGCACATACAGTGACCTATGGCCACAGTAAATGGCCATTTCTATGACAATATACACACATCCAGTGGCCTGTGGCCACAGTAAAGGACCATTTCTATGTGAATTAACGCACATCCAGTGGCATATGGCCACAGTAAATGGCAATTTCTATAATAATATAAGCACATCCAGTGGCCAATGGCCACAGTAAATGGCCATTTCTATGATAATATACGCATATCCAGTGGCCTATGGCCACAATAAATGGCCATTTCTATGACAATATACGCACATCCAGTGACCTATGGCCACAGTAAATGGCCATTTCTATAATAATATACGCACATCCAGTGACCTATGGCCACAGTAAATGACAATTTCTATGATGATATACGCACATCCAGTGGCCTATGGCCACAGTAAATGGCCATTTCTATCATATTATACACACATCCAGTGGCATATGGCCACAGTAAATGGCCAATACTATGATAATATACACACATCGGGTGGCCTTTTTAGCCTTGGCCGCTCTTGAAGTCCAACAGTTTTCATCTAATTTTCCCAACCTTTATATTTTAAAGATTGCTTTGGACCAAGAAAGGACACTACAACTTGATAAAGATATCGTGTTGCTACAATTTGTGTTCTTTTCTCCATTTGAAATCCATACACTGAAATATATATTATTACATATGCCAGCTGTAGGTTTGTAAATCGTGCTGTAACTGAGCACATTTATAACAGTCTGTGTATTCTTATTATTATATGTATTTCAGTGAATTCTTTTTTTGCAGCCCATTTACAATTCAAGCCAGCATTTATTACGCAAACAGCAGCCTTAAACGGATGTTTTCCACAGATACGCTAATTGTGGATATATTTGTTTCATGCATGGCAACTGTGCACATGTAAATCAAATCAAATTTGTAATTATTAAAGTATCTAAAATAAATAAAATTTAACATCCCTTAACGTTAATAAAAATAGACTTTTTAGTTTAGTTTTTTTTGAGTTTGGTGTACATATTATTTGGTACATGTATCTGCTTAACAATGTCAGATTTATGACTATTATTTTTCTTGTTTTTATATTACAGACAAGCTTACGAGTATGTCAGCCAAGTTTTTTTTAAAGAAGCCTTAGTTGCTATACTGGAAAATGTGAGTATCCAACTGTAAATAAATACTACGTGTTTGTTTGGTACAGTGCCCTGTAAATACATAACACATCAAAACTGCATTTATGAAAAAAATCATGAAGTTTAGGAACGTTGCACCAGTTTTAAAACTGTTCAATAAAATGCCCCCCCCCCCCCCCCCCACTGCCAATTATCAATTGTCGTTAATTGGACATGTTTGGCATGTGTTGTAAAAATGTTACACTGCCCCCGCCCACCTGCTAGGCAGGAAATACGACTGGAATTCATGTTAACTTTGCAATCAAACTGGAAAAAAAACATGAGTTTTTAAAAGAATTTTTTTTCTTTAAATAAATTTGAAAATCGAATATTCGTTTTCGTTTTTTATATTCGAATATTATCCTATATTCGAATATTCGGTCCCATCCCTACTAAAAACGATTATATTTAAAAATCATATATTATTTGTTAGTCAACTGAAAACCTATTCGGCTCTGAAGGATATGTAAGTGGTATTAACTTCTAAAAGAATAAGAAAATGTATCAAAGTTGTTTCAGCAATAAATGAAGATTGTGAAATGGTTTGTTAAAGAATGGGAAGCTTCGTGAATTATTTTTGTAAAAAGTACTCTTGTTTCAGATTTTATTTAAAGCACACATTATATATAAAAAAATCGTGTTATCATGTGTCTGTATCTTGTTTCATAAAAACTATACTTCTCTGCTCGTAGATTAAGATTTTTATTAAATATTCACTGTTCTAAGTGTGTTTTACGTAGATTAAAAAAAAAGAATGCAACACTTGCCTGACCGTTAACACATCACTTCTATCAAATTTTAACATTGTGTAATTTTACAGGTGAAGACATCTTCTATGAAAGGCTAATGCATTATTGACACATACGGAAGGAAGGAAAACCTTACGGAAAGCACTTGCCGATCGACTGAACACATGTTAGTTCATGTTATGTACTTCATGTATAGGTGATAACTGGATCAGCAGCTAACCTGCTTTTTCACTCTATTTTCAGACAACTAAACGTATCATATTCAATTATCCAAGAACAAAATGATAACAACTTTAAAAAGATATCAAGTTAGTAATCAAATCAGTGAAAATGCATTAATGCAATATGTGTGTCGTTTTTACTTCACAGGCGTGAAGACAAAGCATGAATTACAAGGTCAGAGTCTCCAAAACTGATTTCTTCAAACTTACAGTACTTGTAGACATGGATCAGTTGTGAATTAATGTGGGACTTACACATGCGCTTAATTTTATACATTTCACTGTGGGACAAAACACAGTTTCCACAGGTACATAGAGTTAAGAACCAACATTATAGCGTATATTTGTATACATTTGTTTTATGCTCACATGCTTCAATGGTGCGCTGTTCAACCTTTAATGGAGCAGCCACACAAATCGTGAATTTGAGAAATAGTGTTTGATGTTTACTGTGAAATATTATATGCTCATACTCCTAGCAGTTTAAAAATACATGTATGACATTATTTGTGTACATGATAGTATTAATTATTACAACTATTACTTATTTTAATTGGCTGCTTTATTTATTTAAAAGCAACATCAACATATAGAAGTATATTTTCTATACATTTTAATAATTGATAAAAAGTTATTTCTGTAACTGTATACGTTCTTAATTTCATTATTATTATTGTTGAAAATGCCTATATATTTCTATATTATTATTACATACTGCACTGTCTGTTTATTCATAATAGATCAGTCATTTTGTACAACAATATATTGCATTAATACGCCCATGTTTTGGTGTTTGTATATAGGAAAAACATGACACTGCATGATAACCTATTGAATTAATTTGAAGTATATATAAGACAATGACAGACAGATGTGCGTGTGGTTTTTAGTAATTTATTTACCGTGCAACAATAGACTGGGGAACTAATATAGTAAGTAAATAGCTATCAACCCTGATAATGCATGCAATATTTTGCTTTACACTATTGTATTCAAAAGTGTTATAAATTATGTTAGTTTTTTTTTCCCGAGAGCCTGGCAGTTTGTTTGTTCTTTTACTTAGGTAAAAGGAACAATATATTAACTACCTAACTTATTTTATGACATTGGAAGCCTAAAATACTCTACACATATGCATACTATGCCTAAAATAACAACTAAAGTATTAGTTTTATAAATTATTATGTTGACAGTTACATATATGTAAGATATGAACTATATTTATGGTCTCTATGACTATCCCTTTGACCTACTAAAACGGTTATCTGTTTTTGTTAATTATTCATTTCCGTCCATAAAGAAGATTCACTGTGTGGCATAAATAACCTCTTCAATAACATTTTTGTTGTTTATTAGGTATTAAGCTCGCCTGAGCCAAATTGCTCAAGGGTGAGATATAGTGGTCATCACTATCGGGAGTCCATTGTTCGTCGTCAGTCGTCATTAAAATTACTTTTAACAGCTTGAACAATAATCGTCAAGGCATTTATCCATGAAGCTGAAAGCTGCTTCCCATCCGCATGTCTGAACATTGAAAGGGTATGTTACAAATTGTCAGATATGATATAGGCATATTTGTCCGCTCATATGAGTACAAGTCACGATATATGTTTTTGTTTAAAACACATTCTATTTTCTGTTACTTTTGGTTTTCTTTAATGTCTTGCCACAGTCTTGTTATGATCTCACTTAATGTCGATTACTAAATATAGTTAGTGAGAAAATGTTATTTTTTATGTAAGGGGAGACAACCAAATAGTGAGCGGAGATAACCAAATATTGGCTACAAATAGTTAGTTGTTGGTAAACTTGATTTATACTTAGGTGAGCGACCACGAACACTTTGACCATCTTGTTTAGATACATTAATCTGTATCAACTGGGTACGCTATTATGACAAAGTATGCAACACATTTTAACCAGACAGACATAGCTATTTTGATATTGTTTGCCGCAAAAATGTTTATTGACAATAAATGATGTTAATAAAAATAAATTTAATACCAACAACTGGCTTTTATGGAGCGTGTAGTTTGGCTCAGTTATCGGAATGTTTATTTCAGTACAGACCATGTTGTTGTTTTTTTCGAAGAATTATTATTTTGCAAAACGTATGGAGTCAGTACTATTGATGTTTGAACTATAACTGTACTTAATTATGTTTTGACATACATGTATGTTAATACTGATATGTATATATTTTAAATATATCAATGATCAATTCTTTGCTACAAAAAATGCATACAAGTCAACGGATTTTGAACTAAAAATATAATCCGATGCAGTTCTCTTTCTTTCTTTTCCTTTTAGCCCAACATGTATGATAGAGTCTGCTAAGTGAACATTAACTTGTTTAATAACCCCTTCCTGTGTACAATATATAGGTCACTGGATGTGCGTATATTATCATAGAACAGAACAGAACAGAAATTTTATTACCCATAAACTTTACAGTTTCTGGTGTTTAACAATAATACATTGTACATTATACATTATAGTAAGTGATAATTTATTTTAATACTTCTAAAACTGGATGAACTTGTCTAAATATAAATGAAGCTTGCATTTTCACTCATAAGAATAGTACATCTATTTAAAATGGAACTGTTTTCGTGTGTCCATTTGAAGTAAACAACAATTATATAACTATAGCCACATGAATATCAAATTAATTAAGCAGTAGTGGTATAGAATATGTTTACAGATATACATCAATATGCACATATATGCAAACATCTGTTATTAATTGTTCATCATAATATTTTGGCGAATACTTAATGCCTCTGATATGTACTTGCTTAACCTAAACATTTCACTTTCATTCTGTGTATTTAGCAATTGCGTGAGTTTGAACATACTAGGCCTGATTCTATAATAATTTTTTATATATTTTTCTCTTATTTGAACGAATGTAGTACATTTCGTATCTACCAGTTTGTATTATCAGATTATGTGCACAAAGACGTAGTTTTGTAATCGCTGTTCTCAAATTTCTTGATACGACTGTTTCTAAATATGATTCAAATGTAAATGTTGTTTTTATTGCTTTATTACACAATCAAAACTCTATTATCAGTTACGTCACGTTGCCACTCTTGTAAGTATTCATCAATAACTCGTTGCTTAAACGAAGACAAAAAATTACGTTCATTGATTAGTGAGTTATTGGCCCATACATAATTAAATCCATATCTAGAGAGTAGGTCCTTAACCTTTCCAAACCAATTTATCTTGTTATTATTTTAATCAGTCAGACCATCTTCCATGATTGATCGCAGTATTATACTGTCACTTTTAGTAAGTTTAAACCAATATTTGATAATGCGTACATATCTGCTAACATGTAACGGGTATCTACCAAGTTCGCCGTATACGGCAACATTTGAAGTTGATTTTCTGACACCAAGAATAGTCTTGCAGAATTTTAGGTGTAATTTTTCTAACTCGCTAGACTTAGAGAAACCCCATATTTCGCATGAGTATGTAATAATTGGCGAAACAAAAGCATCAAATAACTGTAAGGGTACCTTTGGTTTACAATCATATGTTTTCAAATTTGATAGCAATGTGTTTAGTGCCTTTAGACCTTTACCACGTAAAGTATTAGTATTAAGATTAAAATTTCCAGTATAATTCAATGTTACACCTAAGTAGATAAAATCGTTAACCATGTCTAGGTATTCATTTCCATACATCCACTTCTCATTACGTTTTGTACCTCCTTGTTTACGGAAAACAACAATTTTGGTTTTTGCTATATTGACTTGTAAGCCCCATGTATTACAATAGTCATAAAGACAATTTAGAGACATTTGTAAATCTTCAGGCGTTTCACCAATTACAACCATGTCATCTGCAAAAAGCAATAAAATCAAACATATATCTTGTAGATTAATTCCAGCACTATGTCATAGAAATGACCATTTACTGTGGACATAGGTCACTGGATGTACGTATATTATCATAGAAATGGCCATTTTCTGCGGCCATAGGTCACTGGATGTGCGTATATTATCATAGAAATGGCCATTTACTGTGGCCATAAGTCACTGAATGTGCGTATATTATTATAGAAATGGCCATTTCCTGTGGCCATATGTCACTGGATGTACGTATATTGTCATAGAAATGGCTATTTACTGTGGCCATAGGCCACTGGATGTGCGTATATTTACATAGAAATGGCCATTTACTGTGGCCATTGGCCACTGGATGTGCGTATATTGTCATAGAAATGGCCATTTACTGTGGCCATAGGTCACTGGATGTGTGATTATTATCATAGAAATGGCCATTTACTGAGGCCATAGGTCACTGGATGTGTGTATATTATCATAGAAATGGCCATTTACTGTGGCCATATGTCACTGGATGTACGTATATTGTCATAGAAATGGCTATTTACTGTGGCCATAGGCCACTGGATGTGCGTATATCATCATAGAAATGGCCATTTACTGTGGCCATAGGCCACTGGATGTGCGTATATTTACATAGAAATGGCCATTTACTGTGGCCATTGGCCACTGGATGTGCGTATATTGTCATAGAAATGGCCATTTACTGTGGCCAGAGGTCACTGGATGTGTGTTTATTATCAGAAAATGGCCATTTACTGAGGCCATATGTCACTGGATGTGTGTATATTATCATAGAAATGGCCATTTACAGTGGCCATAGGCCACTGGATGTGCGTATATTATCATAGAAATGGCCATTTACTGTGGCCATAGGTCACTGGATGTGTGTATATTATCATAGAAATGGCCATTTACTGTGGCCATATGTCACTGGATGTGTGTATATTATCATAGAAATCGCCATTTACTGTGGCCATAGGCCACAAGATGTGCGTATATTATCATAGAAATGGCCATTTACTGTGGCCATAGGCCACTGGATGTGTGTATATTATCAAAAAATGGTCATTTACTGTGGCAATAGGCCACTGGATATGCTTATAGTAAAATAGAAATGTCAATTTATTGTGGCCATGTGTCACTTAATTTAAGTATATTATCATAGAAATTGTCCTTTACTGTGGCCATAGACCACTTGATGTGCGTATATTATCATAGAAATGATAATTTACTGCGGCGATAGTCCACTGGATGTGCGTATATTCAAATAGAAATGGCCATTTACTGTGGCCACAGGGCACTTAATTTACGTCAATTATCATAGAAATCGCCCTTTTATGTAGCCATAGGTTAATTGATATGCGTCTTTTCTCATAAAAATCGCCATAGGTCACCTGATATGCAAATATTCCCATAAAACTAGCAATCTACTCTAGTTATACATATTTGAAGCATTTATTTATTTACGTGTTTATATGAAAATAAATAATGCCAATGTGTCAACTATTATTAGTGGATTGATATTAATTCGTAGATTTAATATAAATTATAGTCCTTACTCCAGATCAAACAAAGTTATTTTATAATTTAGTAGTATTTAGCCTAAAATCATGCACTGGAACTATGGAATAAAAGTCATTTATGGCCAAAGTGACTTATCTCGACAATGGAAGAGTCGTTGATAATTTCAACGAAGCGAAAGACTTAATTAAAAAGACATTAAATTGAATAGATTGTGCGCCTAACTACTTGTTTCGAAACCAATATTTTGGAAAATCAGTTAAATTCTGAAATAATATATTTGAAATTGCGAATAATAATTAATATTTGGTTATTTCGATCATTGTGTCGATTGGTGAACTTGTTTGTGTCGATTGGTGAACTTGTTTAGTTTTTCCTGAATTATTTGAGCTACAAAGTTTGCAACCGGAGTGTCATTTTGTTGGGAGTTGTGATGTGGCAACTTTCTGCTAAATACATCTTAATTTGTAATATGATGATGCCTCAGAGTGAGGGTAATGTAACGACTCGCCCCACGTTTAATAACGACTTGCCACATGTTTAATAACGACTCGCCCCATATGTATAACGATTCGCCCCATGTGTATTCGCCCCATCAAATGTAGTAGGAATCTGTAATATTTTGTAGCTTAATTTGAGTGTATATGAATATGTAAAAGAATAAATATGGTATATTAAGACGATGTGGTATAATTGTGTACTAATTGTTTACTGCCTATGTAATATAATAAAATATGGAATTGAAAGTTCATTTGTGACTGTATTGAATTGTGATCTATAATAATCGCCAACCTTTATTGTTGGAACATTTTAATTAGTATAAATAATGTTTTTCACATACAAAAAAGTGGGTTAATAAGAAGATGTGATATTATATAAATATTGACTTTCTTGAGGGTGACAGTGCATACTGTCAACCCGAGGTAACACTGTCTACAGAGGCTTTAGCCGAGGTTGACAGTGTTTGTCGAAGGTTGACGAGACGCACTGTCACCCTCAAGGAAGTCAATATTTATTTTATTATACCGAACAACCCCATATCATTTGCATACGGGGCGACATAGCAGTAGCGGGCGACATCGCCGGGCGACATACCAAATTGTTGCCCGCTGCAGTTTATATGCATTATATAGAGAAATAATCAAGTGAGGTATAATAAATATAACTGTGTCAGTTCTAACCACTTTGTTTGTGTGTCTTACGGGTAATATAAACAGAAAAATAGGTACAATATAATGCGTTGATACTAGTAAATTTTAACATATGTTTATGTAACATTTGAAATGTTTAAATGTTTGCATGGTTATGCCAAATTTTGAATGTGATCTTTGTCACTTGAAATTTAAATGCTGTAGAAAAAAACACGCAAAGAAGTATTTCTAATGTTATTCTGTTGAAGAGTAAGCGGTTAATGGCAAAGGAATAGTAATAATTTTAAATTACATAAAATGATATCAAAACAGAAGTCAAACAGATAAATTGAATACAAATATATTGCAAACTTGTCTTCTTATATTTTTTCGGGACTATTTTACTTGTTTAAATTAAACATGTATTTCGAATGTTTCACTATGTATTTTTTCCACATTGACAAGGCACCTGTTTATTAAGTTTACATAACTTGTGTATGTGTCAACTTTGTAATAAAGGGTCTAGCAGTCATCTAATGGTGTGAACACGTGTTGTTTTAACAGGTTTCACACGTTTCATTGTATGTATTGTACTATTACCGGTAATCTAAATCACTTTATCAGCTGGACAAGTCCAGTTTTAAACATTATTTAGCCCCAAAGCAATTTGTACTTTAAATTGGTGTGGATTAAGAACTATATTCTGTAATTTTCTACATTCTAAAACCTAATCAACATTTAACTGTACAACAAACACATTATGATGGACGAATCGTTATACATATCGGGCGAGTCGTTATTAAACATGGGGCGAGTCGTTATGGGGCGAGTCGTTACATATTCAGAGTGAGATGCAGTACATGTACATTATTGGGAGAAGTTATAATGTAATGGTGTTGTCTGTTAATTGTTTATTTTAATGGGACTTGTTCACTTTATTTTTTGAAGTATGCCATTAAATGTATAGGGTATAAGTTGACAGATCAGAACTAAGGAACTCAGATATGATAACAAGAAATATTAAACACACTATTATGTGAAGTTAGAATAAGACATCAAAAATAGAATGGAACTGTTTTATTTCACTAATGTTTTATATGCAGTTTACCATTTGTAAATAAAAAACATTGCACAGTCGTAAGTGCAATAGACACCTACATATATAACTGCATCAGCTAAATTGATCTTTCCACAAAATTGTATACTTGTATGCATTTACACAATTTTCAGAAAAAAATAAAATAAAACTCTGTCCATGCGTGCATGAACACAGTTTATAAATACAGTAAAAATGATGAAAAACACAATCAGTTTTAATAAAAAAAATCATGGAAACATGCAAATTATACCAAAAATAAATACAGAATATAACAAACATACTTAAACAAAATGACATGCACAATTTTATGTGAAAAAAAGGATAAAATCATGTCTATTCTATGTTTGATGTCTTATTCTAACTTCACATAATACAATGTTGATTAAAATTAAAAAAGAAACAATTCCCAGCCAGCAAGCCTACATTGGTCCGATATCGATCCGATATATCGTCATATTGGCCCGTCATCGCGAACGATATCTATCTGATATAGTGTTGCCCATCTGCGCTCTATCATTGCAGCATTTGCATATCAGATGTATATTTGCATTTTGGATGGCAGTTTGTTGGACAGAACCATTCCTTTAAATTTCGTAAATGATTTAAACCAGATGACAAGTCGAATTGACAACATATTGGATAGATATAGGACCAATGTAAGCTTGTTGGCTGTGACAATATTGGTCCGATATACATACGATATCAACTGCACCCGATGACGGACCAATCAAATGCTGATGGGCAAAACTATATTGGCTAGATATTGCGCCCGATGATGGGCTGTAAAGGCTTGCTTGCTGGGAAGTTGCTCCCACCAGTGTTAAAACCTCAGACCTCCGGATCAAAACGCCAACGCCATAACCACTCTGCCTGTCTGATTTCTATATTTGTCTCTGCATTTTTACGTTGAGGCCCTGCATTAAGTAAGTGATCCACTTGTAATCAACAAGTTTATTGAAAACAACAGAAACTCTTCAAATGATCTCATTGTTTAGCAGTACAAATGCAATAAGGCAGGGGTGACCGTGTGGAAATCCCATTCCAAAATTGTCCGGTTCAGGAAATTTTATTGTCGGACAAGTACATTTTTCCAGTCTACTTGTCCAAAGACAAGTTCAATTTCAGGGTGTGAAAATGACGTAAAAGTTGGAATTTTATTATCAAATTATTATATACTCGTACATTTGAATAACAAATTGTGTTTCATTTATTATTTAATAAAAAAATATCAGGAAGGCCTGGAATAAAAACTAAATTTTTTATTTAGACAAGTGACTCTTTATTGCGGACAAGTAAATGTTAGCAATGAACTAAAGCAAAGTTATTTAGCTTTTGCATGACTTTAAAATCACCACAAACTGTATCTATACTCCAAAAGTATGTGAATTCATAATAAATATTAATAATGTACTTTTTGTTGTGTACTTTAGCTAAAACACAATGAAAATTTATTTTTGTTTATTTGACAGATTCTAGTGTTACCATATGGAATGCTGGAGACTTCATTCCGCTACAACCTCGTGTCACTACAAGATCATACCACACTTCGAGTCTTCATACCACATATGGATCTCTACAGGGATAAAGTAATCCTGGGAGGAAAAGTGCGACCAGTGCGGGGCTCAAACCCACTACCGCCGGAATATTTACACAGCGCTCTACCATCTGAGCTAAATGGCCATCTGGTTCTTACAAATGCACACGACACACCTCTCATTAACCGTTTAGGTTGACTCCAGGCACCCCTGTCATGTACTTCTGACACCATTAAAGTAAACCTGTGAGAAAAGGTGCGCCCCGTGTGGTGTGAACCCACAACTGCCTGAACACAAGCGTGGCACCATGTGAGTTAACCGGACGGCTGGTTCTAAACTATGTACTACGAGGAACTAATCAATTAAAAGACCTTTGAAAAACTTTGAAGATTAATAATATCTACTCATATATTGATGTAATAAATAATCAGGTATCTATTAACTACAACATTTGTTGCACTTCTGTTATTATCCCCTCTATAGAAGATGGCGTGATATATTGGTTTGCTAATGTCTGTTGGTTGGTCAATGAGTAGACCACTTTCGTTTCCGCTCTTTAAGTCCAACAGTTTTCATCTGATCTTTGCGAAACTTCATGAAAATCTTTTTTAAATAATATTTTGGCTAATAACCAGGTAAATCACCCCAGGAGTTGTGGAGTTATGGCCCTTGAATTATCTAACATCATGCTTTTAGCGGTTTCAGCGCATTTTTCATCCAATCTTCACCAAACTTCATAAAATGTTTGTTGGCATAATATCTTAGCAAAGTTCAATAATAAGTCAAATTCCTCCAGGAATTGTGGAGTTATGGTCCTTGAATTATCTAAAATTGGCCGTTATAGCCATTTCTGTTCTTGAAGTCCAACAGTTTTAAGCCAATCTTCACCACAATTGATAATGTTTGTCTTTGTGGGGTTAATATCTTAGTCAAGTTTATAAGCAACCAAATCATCCCAGTAAATATGGATATGTGGTCCTCGAATAATCTAAAAATAGCCTTTTAACTCTTTCCACCCTCTAAGTCCAACAGTTTTCATCAGATCTTCACCAAATTTGATGACAATGTTGAAGGTTATAATATCTAGCCACATTTAATGATCGACTAAATTGGCCCAGCAACTGCAGAGTTATGGTCCTTGATTTATCAAAAATAGGCCCTAATAAAAGTTTCTGCTCCCTATGGCACAGTTTTAATCCAAAATTTATATTTTATCTCAAGATTAAATTTGTCTACGTTGTAGGCAATCCTTTTAAACTGATCAGGAATAAAACAACAATATATATCAATGTTGACTGTCAGTGTGTTTTTTAGGGCTAGTTTGGGGCCGAAATTCGGACCCATTCCCCTGCTTAAAAGGTTTATATTTTTCCCCTATATCTACCTTAAAATTCCCCTCAGAATGTAAGCTTTATTTTGAAAAAAAAAGACAAAAATCGGACAAAAATTGACTAAGAGGAATTTTCGTAAACAATCCCAGCAATTTCTCATCAAGCAAGTTAGTGCATAATCTTTGTAGCAACACAATTGATTAATGTTTTATAACAAAGTAGAGTTTAAACATTAAATTATGCTTTTCTATAAAAAAAAAATTCCCTTTTTGGCCTAAAATTCCCCATCTGAAAGGCCCCGCAACCTTTCCCCAAAGGTGAAAAAAAACACTTATCACTGAATTTTACAGTAATATACATAGTATTATTTTGTATAATGCAAAGCACATACAGCAATTTCATTTTCATCAGTTATTATTATTATTATACCACGTTTATATAGCACTTTTAACATACATAACTCATTCAAAAGTGCTTTACAAACACAATTAAGATATTTTAAAATAACATAAGAAATGAATAAAAAGAATGCAACTCAAATTACACGGGGAAAATATAACAATATCTAAGATGAAAAGTGGTTGTTATTAATATTGTTGTACTATACTAAAAATTATTTGAGTTGATTTGATTGTCTTAAATAAAATTGTCACTTCTGGTAACTGCTTTTAACCAGCCTCACAAAACGTATCATTACTGGGGGTAAGGAATATGCCTATAATGATACACATTTATAAGAAGTCTGTACTGTATCCAAATTGTTTAGTGACATATTTATTAAAATTACATTATTTATGAATACATTTTTTTATTGTAAATCTTTGTTTTTAGCTCGACTAAGGGTGAGCTATTGTGGTCAGTCTGTGTCCGGCATTCGTTGTACCGTCGTCCGTCGTCAACATTTTACTTCAAACAACTTCTCTGAAACCACGGGGCAGATTTTATCCAAACTTGGCAGGAATGTTCCTGGGATGGTCCTTTACCAAGTTCCTTCAATTTATTGGAAATATATTGAAAACTCTTGTTGCCGTGGCAATCAAAAGCTTAAAAACTGGAAAACTTCAAAAATCTTCTTGTCAGAAACCACTGGCTGGATTTGAAACTTCCTTCAGGTCATGTTGATTCGCTAAAAAACATGGCAGCCAGAGGGCGGGGCAGTTATCCTTATATGGCTTTATTGAAAACTTTAATAATCTTCTTGTCTGAAACCACTGGCTGGATTTCAAAATTATTCCACAGTAATGGTCCTACCAAGTTCCTGGAAATCATTTTGATTCTTTAAATTATTGGCCAACAGGGGGCGGGACAGTTTTCCTTATATGGCTGTATTGAAATCTTAAACCATCTTCTTGTTAAAAGCCATTCTGATGCTTTACACTCAGGTGAGCGACCTAGTGCCATCTTGGCCCTCTTGTTTATGTTAGCTTATGTGACACATATTTGCATAAAATTATAGCTGATTGAAATATTTAGCTTATGTGTTGCATAGTCAGATAGCTCAATTTGCAACAGTAACCCAAGCATCGGGCTTTTGTTGCTGTGGGGATATTCGGGTTCGAATCCCGATCTGACAAAAGCAGCAGTTTATTGCAAGACACTTTCTTGTACACCTTATTTTTTCAGTGAGTTCATTACAACTATTTTTTAGTGAATTCATTACAACTGTTGTGATAGTACATTCATTAGGTTATATTCGTGTTTGCTATGTGTAACTCTTAAAAAAATTGATTTTGAAAACTTAAATTAATATCTACTCATTATAATAGTCAACATGTGTGCATTTGTATACATAGAAGAAAGTACCGGTAAACCGTAATATTCATCTGCGTGTAATGGCAACATTATGTCACACATAGAAAGATGTTATATACGTTTTACTAAATTGCTAAGAACACTGTTTACATGTGGGAATATATGTTATCAATTAGATTTAATGAAAAAAAAAAGTGTAAAATGACCAATTGCTGACAACTGTTTCCAGCATGATCTTTATTAGCACACCAGACAGACTTATTTGTATGCCCCCAAAGATGCCTATTGGTGTGAGAGGCATAATATAGTCATTGTTCTGTCTGTCCGTCCGTACAAGGTTAACTATATTTTACTGTTTCGTCTAGCACCTGAATAACTACACAGTTATTGTTTATGACCATTTTTCATCTCACATAACGTCACGTTGACCTTAACCTTGACCTAATTTGGAATAATTCAAATGGGCTATTTCTTGATTAACTAGATTTCACCGTTTCGGCACCAACACCACTAACTACAACACTTGGATACTTACTCAGTTGTTGTTTATGACCATTCCCGATCCATCCATATCACCCAACCTCAGTTTGCCCTTGACCTAATTGGGACTTAGAATTATTAAGATGCGCAATTTTTTGGCCGATATCTATTTCAACTACAGATATAACACTTTTGTTTGATTATTAGATCTGTATCCACAATTTGCCAAACTCTTTCAACATACAGAACTGATGTGTCTGATAATTTTATCACTATCGACAGATATGTCCTTACTCATAAAACTTACAAAATTGGATGATTATTTGATCACTATAAATATAAGTAGCAGACTTACCAAAACGACAATATTGGATTATTATTTGTCACTAGCACCAGCGATACTGATAAAAATGTCTATGCTAGACGATTATTTGTTTACTTAAATTGGTGCTAGCTTTACTTATTAAAATGACAAAGCTGGATGATAATTTGTTACACCAGTGCTAGTCTTGTTAAAAAAAATGACATGCTTGGATGATAATTAAGGTCACTGACACCAATGCTAGCCTTGTTCATCAAAATGAAATTGTTGGATGATAATTAAGTTACCAACATAGTGCTAGCCATGCTCACCAAAATGGCAAGGTTGGGTAATATTTACCGGCAGGTTACTAACACCAGCGCTAGCCAAACCCATTAAAATGGCATGGTTGGATGATAATTATGTCATGAACACAGTGCTACCCATATTCATTACAATGGCAAGGTTGGATGATAATTAGGTCACTAACACCAGTGCTAGCTGTATTCATTAAAATGGAAAGGTTGGATGATAATTAGGTCATTTACACCAATGCTAGCCTTGTTCCATCAAAATGGCAAGGCTGGATGATAATTATTTTAATAACACCAGTGCTAGCAAAACTCATTTAAATGGCAATGTTGGATGATAATTATGTTACTCAAACCATTGCTAACCAAACTCATTAAAATGGAAAGGCTGGATGATAATTATTTTACTAAAACCAGTGCAAGCAAAACTCATAAAAATGGCAAGGCTGGATGATTATTATTCTAATAACACCAGGGTTAGCAAAACTCATTGAAATGGCAATGTTGGGTGATCATTATGTCATGAACACCATTGCTAGCCATGTTCATCAAAATTGCAAGGCTGGATGATAATTATGTCACGAACACAGTGCTAGCCATATTCATTAAAATGGCAAGGTTGGATGATAATTATGTTACTAAAACCAGTGCTAGCAAAACTCATTAAAATGGCAAGGCTGGATGATAATTATTTTAATAACACCAGTGCTAGCAAAACTCGTTAAAATGGCAAGGTTGGATGATAATTATGTCATGAACACAATTGCTAGCCATGTTCATCAAAATGGCAAGGCTGGATGATAATTATTTTAATAACACCAGTGCTAGCAAAACTGGCAATGTTGCATGATAATTATGTCCAGGAACACCAGGGCTAGCCAAACTCATTAAAACGGCAAGGTTGGATGATAATTATGTTATGAACACCATTGGTAGCCATGTTCATCAAAATGGAATTGTTGGATGATAATTATGTCAGGAACACCAGGGCTAGCCAAACTCATTAAAACGGCAAGGTTGTATGATAATTATGTTCTGAACACCATTGGTAGCCATGTTCATCAAAATGGCAAGGCTGGATGATAATTATGTCACAAACACAAATGCTAGCCATTTTCATTAAACTGACAAGGTTGATTGATAATTATGTTACGAACACCAGTGCTAGTCATGTTCATCAAAATGAAAATGTTGGATGATAATTATATTACTAACACCAGTGCTAGCCAAACTCATTAGAATGGCAAGGTTGGATGATAATTATGTCACGAACACCAGTAATCGCCATGTCCATAAAATGACTATAAGGTTCGATGATAATTTGATCACTAACAACAGTGCTAGCCATACTCTTAAAGATAACAAGATTGGATATTTCGGTTACTAACACCAGTGCCAGCCATACTCATTAAAATAACAAGATTGGATGGTTATATGTTTACGAACACCAGTGCTAGCCATGTTAATTAAAATGGCAAGGCTGGATGATGATTATGTCATGAACACCAGTGCAAGCCATGTTCATTAAAATGGCAAGGCTGGATGATAATTATGTCACGAACACCAGTTCTAGTCATGTTCATTGAAATGTCAAGGCTGGATGATAATTATGTCACAAACACCAGTGCTAGTCATGTTCATTAAAATGGCAAGGTTTGATGATAATTATGTCACGAACTCCAGTGCTAGCCATGGTCATCAAAATGGTAAGGTTGGTTGGATGAAATAATGTTACTAACACCAGCGATGCCCAAACTCATTAAAATGGCAAGGTTGGATGATAATGAGGTCACTAACACCAATGCACATACGGTGCATATGAGAAGAAAAGACAACAAGCTTATATATCAGATAGTTAAACATATATAAAGAGCTGACAGATACCAAACTTTGAACCAGCTTTATGGCACTTAACATGTGACCTCACTTAGCCGTTTTGTTTGGTTAGCTATCATGGTGATGGTCTGACGAAAGTTATGTGAATTTCTGTATCGGGAAAATGAGAAATATGTTTTAATTGTCCATATTCTTATTGTCTGAGGACATTCTTGATGTTCTGTTCGCGAAAGAAGGCCATTTAAGTATTGATTATTCAGTACACTACCCAATTCTGCTTTGTTTGTATACAATTAATAATTTATGAACACTATATCGTATACTTTATGAAGTTGGGGTATGGTAAAATTAATAAGGTCTACAGCGGTCAGACAAAGATGACGGTAAGGTTAACAGCGGTTTATTTTTCTGTGTTTAGTGCATTTAAAGCAATTCAACATTTCTATTCATGTCCTGTCTTGTAAGTATTTAGAAGTCAAAAAATGATCGTACTCACTTATCCTTCATATAAATTGATGAAAATTCTGTAATTCCTAGCGTTTTAAGTTGCGGAAGTTTATTTGAAGAACATATTCATTTAAGCAGTAGCCTACACATGTAGTATAGAGTAGTCGGTATGCACTAAGTACTGGTAAACCGCTTAGATCGGCTAAGCTTGCCCAGGAAAAGTGTGAGTAGGTTAACTGACCGCCGTGATATGACTGAAATACTGTTAAAAATTGCGAAAAACCCAAACAAATAAACAAACAAAACTAAACAAACATGCATATTTGGCCACTCGCACAATTAAGAGTATCATATTGTGCAGCTTATTTCGGGATAACAAATGCTTTAACTCACCGTGTATACACTCATATTGACAACTAATAGATGCTAATGTTCCGTGTGTAACTATCTAAGCGTACTAATCAGTTTAAATGTTCATTTTTGGACGTTTCGTGCAGAATCATTCATGTTTTTTATCCGTTAAAGTGCGTTTTTTACCATGAAAATATCGCCAAAAGCCAATTTTATCCTGAAAAGTTGACCCTGATCCTACACCGTGACTCTGCTCTGTACGTAAAACATATATAGTTTGGGTGTTTAATCCTATAAGTGTTACGACTGTATTTAGCATAGTCCTAGTATAATTGGCATTTTTTAGTACTTTAGTAGTTAGAGTAAGTGGTTGCTTTTAATACATTAATCCACGCAGTTGCAAGAATACAATTATTAGCTCCTTCATTTAATTTAATGGAAATTTGACTGTAATTTGAATGTAATATCCTGGGCTGAACTGGATAAAATTTTAAATATATTATTGGAGTACTTAATTCCTAATATTCTATAATGTTTTGTCCATAAATATGACTATGGATCCGTGTTTGTGTTTGGGAGCTACCTTGACTGTCAATATTGTCATGTTGCGGGGGCATCTGTGTCTGACACATTTCTAGTTTTCTACATTAACATACTTCTCTACATGTATGTATGTTTATCAATGCAGTAAGCAGTGGTAACACTTGTATATTTCCATGTCTGGAAAACCTGAAGAATTATTAAACCTTTTTTCAACATCTTCAAATCTCAAAAATCAACAACAGGATTCCCTGCAATTAACAATTTGATGTTAAATATACTTATCAATTCCAACAATTTAACCCCAATCGTACTTATCAACTGTTTTTCATGTTTGCATTCGTACTTAATAAGTACTACTTATCAATGGCCTCTGTAGACCTCACTAATTTTACCATACCCCACCTTCAGAAAGTATCCGACATAGAGTTCATTCATAATTAATTGTAGACAAACACAGCTGAATTGGGTAGTGCAATGATCAATTCAACTTAAATGGCCTCTTTTCGCGAGGAGAACATCAGAAATATTTCCAGACCATAATTGTAAGGACGATTAATGAATATTTTTCATAATCTCTATACACAAATCCACATAACCTTGTCAAACATGGTGATAGCTTTCCAAACAAAACGGCAAAGTGAGGTCACATGTTCTCGCTATAAAACTGGTTCAAAGTTTGGTATCTTTCGGCACTATATATATGTTTAAATATCAAATATATTAGCTTGGTGTCTTTTCTTCCCATAATCTGTGAACCGCTGTTTGCCTTATCAAACCGCTATAGCTTTACTCGAGTACAGAGGGTGGTGCTAGCGATGTTCATCAAAATGACAATGTTGGATGATAATTTGATAGTTAACACCAGTGCTAGTCATATTCATTAAAATGATAATTTGATCACTGTAAACTAAGCCGTACTCCGAGCCTGATAAACGTCGACAGCAATTGGAATAACATTATTTTCATACGTCAGTGTTAATTATGGATTATGTTTCCAAATACATTTAACTTACTTAATTACACAGTTTCTACAAAAAAACGTGTATACTCTATTCGGATAGTCGCGGTACGGACGGTGTCGCAGTAAACAATAAACGTCTTCTAGTGGACATTTCTTGTAAACAAAACCCACCTCATTTTCCAGTCTCGGCTTCTTATTATGAAAAATATCTGAAAATGCATATAATATCGCAAAGTACATTCTTTTTTGCTTAAACATGCTTGTATAATTCATTTCTTCTAAGAGTCTCATCCGATTTCATTGCAGAATTTAATAAGATATTGATTTACTCTGTCGTCTGTGTCAAATTAGTAGGAGTATTTCCCCGTGGGTTTTGTACATAAGTTATTTCCATCCCGGTAAATAAGGTTATACTGTACACTATTTATTTTTCAAAATTGGCAAGTATTGCTTCCCTTGTTACCAATTACCGCGACTCCGTCGTCCAAGTTGTCAAATTTAACATATAGACCGTGTTGTGTGGTTTGGTGTTTTACAGGTATCCCAAATGAAATAATTGTTTTTTTATTGATTGTTATGTGTGTTTAAGACATTTTTACACCTTATAATCGTTTATTAAAAGTTGTAAGTGTTATCTTTCCATTTTGGTTATTCAACAAATCGTTAGTACCGCGACTCCATCGGAACACAGTATATATTAAAAACGTTATAGTTTGACCTAAGTCATCATTAAATTGGTTATTTTATAATACTTAAACAGAGCATCATTTATTTTGAGAATGAATCACTATTTTCTACATTGTCGCAAACGTTGTCGTTAAAAGTTTGAATCTTCATCCACGATTTGAACATATTCTTATTCCAAAACAGACACGACCCAAATTCTCTAGCTGACTGACCTTAACAGTTCCCAAATTAGCTTGGCCTTGACCTCTGTCGGGTAACATGCCACTAAATTTTCCAACCTCCGCTTAGAGATTTGCGTATTGTCTACACCGGTCTTACAGGTTACAATCTACTAATTCCAATCCTTATGTAATTTAATGTCAAAGCGATAACTTTAACCAAAAATAAATGCAACATTTTGCACATAGGGACCTTCATAACCATAACTTTTCTTAAAGAGCATTCTAAGCTGAATTGATTTAATCAATAAAAAGGGTATGTCATGTATTATGTAAGAAAGAACTCGACACTAAACAAAGTTGACTGTTTTATCACCATCTTTTTAGCGAATACTTTCTAGTTGAATGTAACCCGCCTCAGCGCAAGTGTCATACTGTAGTCTCCAATCTTAAAACATATCAGTGATTTATTTGTACATACCAATGCTTACCCTACCGACATCTCCAAAAAGAATATCAAAGCAAGTGTCTAAACCTAAAAACATGTCTTCGAGTTACACTTGTTGATTTATTTAGAGAGTACAGCCCTACGTGACTTATTTATTTAGTGTATTGTGACCTAGAAGACAACTTAAAGTTTTGATATCGCGAAAAAAAAAAAACAATTCTACATCATTATTAACATATTTCTAATGTGCATGAACAATTTCAGACCGATCCACAGTGTAGAAATGCTTGAAAACGCATTTGAGAATGAGCCTGATAAGCAATCTGGCTTGCATTTTCAGTGCTTTGATTACATGGGGTGCCTGAGTCAAATTGTGTACTTAATTCATAGAAATCAGTCAAAATACTAGCATATGTTTACATACTTTAATGCAATAGAGATAAATATTGTATAAAACGTGTTCATTTTTTGGTTTTAGCACTAAAGTGTGCTGCAAGATTCACAAGACGGGTTTCCGTACTTTTTTTTTTACTTCAAAAAGCGGTTTTCGCTATTAAATTCGTAATGCACATTAAAATCATGATATTTATCTCATGTTTTCCATGAAACTTACTACACCCAATAAAACCACACAGTAACATGGTGATTTTATATACACATTGCCCGTTTAGTGCCTCTCCCTGTTTTGTGTTTAAAGAAGACAACTTACAGTTTTTATATCGCGAAAAAAAACAACTATTCTACATCATTATTAACATATTTCTTATGTGCATGCACAATTTCAGACCGATCCACAAAGTTGAAATGCTTGAAAACGCATTTGACAATGATGCCTGATAAGCAATCTGGCTTGCATTTTCAGTGCTTTGATTATATGGGGTGCCTGAGTCAAATTGTGTACTTAATTCATAGAAATCAGTCAAAATACTAGCACATGTTTACATACTTTAATGCAATAGAGATAACTATTGCATAAAACGTGTGCATTTTTGGTTTTAGCATGATTTAGTGTGCTGCAAGATTCACAAGACGGGTTTCCGTACTTTTTGTTCTTTTTTTTTTTACTTGAAAAAGCGATTTTCGCTGTAAAATTCGTAATGCGCATTAAAATCATGATATTTATCGCATGTTTTCCATGAAGCTTATTACAGCCAATAAAACCACACAGTAACGTGGAGATTTTATGTACACATTGCCCATTTAGTGCCGCTCCCTGTTTTGTGTTTTGGTTACAATATACTAATTCCAGTCCTTATGTAATTTAATGTAAAAGCGATAAGTTTAACCAAAAATAAATGCAACATTTTGCACATAGGGACCTTCATAACCATAATTTTCGTAAAGAGCATTCTAAGCTGAATTGATTTAAGATAAAAAGGGTATGCCATGTATTATGTAAGAAAGAACTCGACACTAAACAAAGTTGACTGTTTTATCGCCATCTTTTTAACGGCTACTTTCTAGTTGAATGTAACCCGCCTCAGCGCAAGTGCCATACTGCAGTCTCCAATTTTAAAACATATCAGTGATTTATTTGTGCATACCAATGCTTACCCTACCAACATCTCCAAATAAGAATATCAAAGCAAGTGTCTAAACCTAAAAACATGTCTTCGAGTTAAACTTGTTGATTTATTTAGAGCGTACAGCCCTACATGACTTATTTATTTAGTGTATTGTGACCTAGAAGACAACTTAAAGTTTTGATATCACGAAAAAAAAAACAATTCTACATCATTATTAACATATTTCTAACGTGCATGCACAATTTCAGACCGATCCACAGTGTAGAAATGCTTGAAAACGCATTTGAGAATGATGCCTGATAAGCAATCTGGCTTGCATTTTCAGTGCTTTGATTATATGGGGTGCCTGAGTCAAATTGTGTACTTAATTCATAGAAATCAGTCAAAATACTAGCATATGTTTACATACTTTAATGCAATAGAGATAAATATTGTATAAAAGTTGTTGATATTTGGTTTTAGCATGATTTAGTGTGCTGCAAGATTCACAAGACGGGTTTCCGTACTTTTTGTTCTTTTTTTTTTTACTTGAAAAAGCGATTTTCGCTGTAAAATTCGTAATGCGCATTAAAATCATGATATTTATCGCATGTTTTCCATGAAGCTTATTACAGCCAATAAAACCACACAGTAACGTGGAGATTTTATGTACACATTGCCCATTTAGTGCCGCTCCCTGTTTTGTGTTTTGGTTACAATATACTAATTCCAGTCCTTATGTAATTTAATGTAAAAGCGATAAGTTTAACCAAAAATAAATGCAACATTTTGCACATAGGGACCTTCATAACCATAATTTTCGTAAAGAGCATTCTAAGCTGAATTGATTTAAGATAAAAAGGGTATGCCATGTATTATGTAAGAAAGAACTCGACACTAAACAAAGTTGACTGTTTTATCGCCATCTTTTTAACGGCTACTTTCTAGTTGAATGTAACCCGTCTCAGCGCAAGTGCCATACTGCAGTCTCCAATTTTAAAACATATCAGTGATTTATTTGTGCATACCAATGCTTACCCTACCAACATCTCCAAAAAAGAATATCAAAGCAAGTGTCTAAACCTAAAAACATGTCTTCGAGTTAAACTTGTTGATTTATTTAGAGCGTACAGCCCTACATGACTTATTTATTTAGTGTATTGTGACCTAGAAGACAACTTAAAGTTTTGATATCGCGAAAAAAAAAACAATTCTACATCATTATTAACATATTTCTAACGTGCATGCACAATTTCAGACCGATCCACAGTGTAGAAATGCTTGAAAACGCATTTGAGAATGATGCCTGATAAGCAATCTGGCTTGCATTTTCAGTGCTTTGATTATATGGGGTGCCTGAGTCAAATTGTGTACTTAATTCATAGAAATCAGTCAAAATACTAGCATATGTTTACATACTTTAATGCAATAGAGATAAATATTGTATAAAAGTTGTTGATATTTGGTTTTAGCATGATTTAGTGTGCTGCAAGATTCACAAGACGGGTTTCCGTACTTTTTTTTTTTTACTTGAAAAGCGGTTTTCGCTGTAAAATTCGTAATGCACATTAAAATCATGATATTTATCTCATGTTTTCCATGAAACTTACTACACCCAATAAAACCATACAGTAACATGGTGATTTTATGTACACATTGCCCCTTGAGGTCCGCTCCCTGTTTTGTGTTTAGGTTACAATATACTAATTCCAATACTTATGTAATTTAATGTAAAAGCGATAACTTTAACCAAAAATAAATGCAACATTTTGCACATAGGGACCTTCATAACCATACCTTTTCTTAAAGAGCTTTCTAAGCTGAATTGATTTAAGCAATAAAAAGGGTATGCTATGTATTATGTAAGAAAGAACTCGACACTAAACAAAGTTGACTTTTTTATCACCATCATTTAGCGGCTACTTTCTAGTTGAATGTAACTCGCCTCAGCGCAAGTGACGTACTCCAATCATAAAACATATCAGTGATTTATGGTCTAATTACCCCAAAACGGAGGTCACATCCTCAGGGCTGTCAGTTAGATAATAAGCACATGTGGTTGAGTGCAGGATGCATATAATTTGTAAAATACAGGTTAAATGATATGTTTTAGTATCATTTTGAAGGTATATATGTAAGCAATAAGAAAAAAGGCTGTTTTGTGCACTACGTTTTGTCTAGTGGTTGCCAGCTTCATAACTTTTGGCCCATGTATTCATGCGCAAAATGGCAGCCTCCATGCCCGTCAAAACCGGTGTGTTTTTTCTTAGGTAAATATTTTGAGTTACAACACATAGAATTTTTTGACATGCTATTTTTCAAAAGGTTATGTCCTCATCTTTCCAACAATATATAGTGATATATTGGAAAGTAGCTTGGTCATGGTGAAAAGTGAGATGAAATTTTGAATATTTTATATGTAACAAAGAAGGAATTTATTTGCGCATGCGTAACCTTTAAGAACTTCACGTAATATTACTCGTCTGCAAAGATTTTGAAAATGGGACTCTTACAAACACACTGTACTGGAAAGAATAACTGTCAGATGCCACCTTGATCCCATTTAGGGCTGTATTTTATGGGATGGTTGCTCTAGGGGGCATTAGGAGGGTAAATATGGGAAAATTAAAGCAAAATGTCCAATCCGAGACCCATTGTGTTCATCGTGTTGTTCTTCAGTTTTATTTTGACATTAATTTGCATTAGTTTCAACAATTCTCTCATTTATGTCATAATGCCTTGTGTTGTAATCCTGAATATTTAGTTTAAGAACCTGTAACTGACAATAATGCCCGCCAAGGTCGTGTCCGCACTGGCCGATGCTTTGGCCATGATGACCGTCCGACCTGCCTACTTTGAATAATACCAATTTTCATAATGTGAAAAGTTAACAGATCCTATTTAGTTCATAATTTATGTTATTTTGTAATTGTACTTCAATCAGGCTTTCAGCTGAAAAATGCATGCATAAAACACTTAAGCCGCTCACGCCAACCTAGACCGCACCTAATGGAGATAGCGGCATCAAAATTTTAAATCACCATCACAGTTTGGTTTAATTTAAGTATGTTTTTTAAATGCAGTGTTGAAAAGAACCAGGACCTCAGCCGAAACCATCAACTTATTGGTATACAAGTCTGATTGAAGTGACGAGTCATCAAAACTACTTTACTTGTCAACTACACTGGAGCGTTGGGGCGGGGCCGTAAAGCTGACACAAACGTGTCCGTACCATCGGTATTTTTGAAGGTTAGTACATGATTATTGTCATGTATTCTATTATCTAATGACTTCTTTTCCAGCCTGGCATTCTTCTTATCAACACTAGTTGGAAAAGCAAGAGTTTAACCCTTGTTGGGACTCGCAAACCCGTTTTAGAACTGAACTGTTCGCACATAAGCTCGACAATCTGAAGCCGGCATAGCGACTAGCCTTATCGCAGTAAATAAAACATAGTAAACTATTGTATATGTACACTTATTGTATCAAAGTTACACTAGTAATCACAATATTGAGTAAACATGCACAGAAAACCTTTTTATTTTCACAGATTACTCAGCAGAGAGTTCCTGGAACAGATTGAAGATTGCAGGCGGCTGACCTCACCCACAGGTTCAGGTGTAACAGAAGACTGTTAATTAGTATCTGGCATTGACATTTTGGGGTTAAATTCTTTTTGTGTTGTGTGACAGGAGGTCAAATCTGTTGATTGTTATGTAAACAAACCCTTTTTCTGGGGTCAAATGGCATCTGAAATGCTACATTTATGTGGATTTTACCCCCAAAAATGCAGAAACTTAAAAAAAAAATTGTTTAAAACGGACTAAAAATCTATTCTGTAACATTTAGAATGCCAATGAAGATTGTTTTCACTTCTGACTTTATATATTGTATCTGCTATGCCTATTAAAATTCAACTTATGCTTAATTCTGAGTTAAAATCATGTTTTCCAGATGTACCCAAGTACATTTTTTCCGTCTAAATGTTTGCCTCAAAACACCATTGTGTGTGACATTTTCAATTTTATTTTTTTCCAATAAATCTTTAAACCAGTGTAATAGGACTTCATGTTCTTTCTCGAAATAGATCATATTGTGGTTTTTATTCAAATTTGGAGGGTTGGGTTCTCTTAAACGTCTAATCACCCCAAAACGGAAGTCACATCCTCAGGGTTACATAATGTGTCAGTTAGATAATAAGCACATATGGTTGAGTGCAGGATGCATATAATTTGTAAAATACAGTTTAAATGATATGTTTTGGTATCATTTTAAAGGTATATATGTAAGCAATAAGAAACAAGACTGTTTTGTGCACTACGTTTTGTCTAGTGGTTCCCAGCTTCATAACCTTTGGTCCATGTATTCATGCGCAAAATGGCAGCCTCCATGCCCGTCAAAACCGGTGTGTTTTTTCTAAGGTAAATATTTTGAGTTACAACACATAGAATTTTTTGACATGCTATTTTTCAAAAGGTTATGTCCTCATCTTTCCAACAATATATAGTGATATATTGGAAAGTAGCTTGGTCATGGTGAAAAGTGAGATGAAATTTTGAATATTTTATATGTAACAAAGAAGGAATTTATTTGCGCATGCGTAACCTTATTTGTGCATACCAATGCTTACCCTACCAACATCTCCAAAAAAGAATATCAAAGCAAGTGTCTAAACCTAAAAACATGTCTTCGAGTTAAACTTGTTGATTTATTTAGAGAGTACAGCCCTACATGACTTATTTATTTAGTGTATTGTGACCTACAAACCTGTGTACTCACGCTCTAGGTTACAATTTACAAATTCCAATCTTTATGCAATTTAATGTAAAAGCGATAACTTAAACCAAAAATAAATGCAACATTTTGCACATAGGGACCCTCATAACCATACCTTTTCTTAAAGAGCATTCTAAGATGAATTGATTTAAGCAATAATAAGGGTATGTCATGTACACACCGGTATAGACGGGCATGGAGGCTGCCATTTTGCGCATGAATACATGGGCCAAAAGTAAGAAAGAACTCGACACTAAACAAAGTTGACTGTTTTGCGGCTACTTTCTAGTTGAATGTAACCCGCCTCAGCGCAAGTGTCATACTGTAGTCTCCAATCTAAAAACATATCAGTGATTTATTTGTGCATACCAATGCTTACTCTACCAACATCTCCAAACAAGAATATCAAAGCAAGTGTCTAAACCTAAAAACATGTCTTCGAGTTACACTTGTTGATTTATTTAGAGAGTACAGCCCTACATGACTTATTTATTTAGTGTATTGTGACCTAGAAGACAACTTAAAGTTTTGATATCGCGAAAAAACCCAATTCTACATCATTATTAACATATTTCTAATGTGCATGCAAAATTTCAGACCGATCCACAAAGAACAAATTCAGCAAATGAGTAAACAACTGTAATCAAAATTATGGTAATATCTCATTTTCAGAGCATAAAAATCAAACCTGTAGTTGTGTTGTTCTCTTAGGCCACAACAAATTGATCAGTTGTTCTACGGATTTGGTCCAAAGAAAATTGGAGCGAGCGAGCGAAATAAAAATATTTTTTTTCCATTTTCGATAAAATCGGAGGCGAGCGAAAAGCGCAAAATAAAAAAAATCCTATCATGCCCATAGTGGTTAAAAATTACTCCCAAACGCCATCATAACTTGATATCTTATCAATAATTTCTTCTTCATCTGCTCTGTTCCATAAATTGTTGTCAAAATCAATATATATGTAATAAACTAAGCAACTAATTTCTCCATTTCTTCTTTGACCATGTCCTGCAAAGGGTTTTGTGCAACAAGTCTTCAATAATGATTCTGCTATTAAATTAACGACCGGCAGTAAATACTAAATAGCCATATCTTAACTATAAGAAAGTAGACCTTATACAAGGTAATTGTCATTATCAAAATATAGATTTGATACACCAAGTCATTCACTACCAACAGTTTAATAACATGAATATGAAATGTCATACAATAAACACAAAACAATTTAGGAATCACTAGTATAAGATCTGTATCTTTAAATGACACGACGAAACAACTGGACGCCACCATTTTTTTCAACCGTAAACCAGGACTCACACTGGCTCTTATTTTTCTTGAGCCATTTTTGTATCGACTCGCAACATCGTTGCGTGTTTCCATGTCAGGGAATAGTTATATCTTACTGTTTTAATTGTATAAAATTATACTTCACTGTGCTGTATTATATTAATTTATTATGGCATTAACAAAAGCATTAGTATACTTCGATTTTTATATTAACATTTTTCTTAATTGTTCATTGCAGTAAACTTGGATAATTATTTTTTATTTCAACATACACTCTTAAACTATCTATAAGATGTTAACAAAATATATCCATAAATAAATTAAAATTAATAACTAACATAATGACTTGGCTTGCCCTGTTAAATGTACCTTAATATATAAAGGCTGAACAAAATGTACACCAAACAGATACGTTGAATTTATAAAATGGACATGTCAGAAAAAACAACTTATATGTGTGGATATTAGAAGTAAGAAATCAAGGACAAACCGCTGGTCAAAACTGTCCGATATGTCAACATCCCCGATAATCAGTCCATTTGACATAATCCAGACATCCAATTTCACACATCCTTTATCAACAAGGTAATCCTTTAATTAACTGTTAATTAACTTGTGATATTACGAGAGCTTGCTAGCAATCGTCTTTAATTAGGCAATGAATGCTGACAAACAGCTCTTTGTGTTTTCACAAGTTTGATAAAACATGCTAAGAAATTGCCGAGTTGAAATACACATGGCAGCAGTGCCAGACTGGCTGTTGGCGATTAAAGGTCTGGGTCATAAATTGTGTGCTCTGGACATTAACCAGTCACCGCAAAGCGCCTTATTCACTTCTATATCAGTTCCAAATGCTTGTTATGATTTGGGTACACCACGAAGACGGCGTTTAACGTAAAATGAGACTCATTAATGAAAACTTCATTTAAAAAAATCGGATGCGGGGCAAACTTGTAGGTGCGGGCGCAAAATAAAAATAAAAATATTTTTTTTTCGATTTACGATTTTAAGGTGCGGCAAATCCGACGAACATCTGATCAATTTGTTGTGGCCTTAGCAAGCATGTTTTATCATCTTCTGCTCACCAAGACTGTGATAATGTTGCTTTATCTGTTCTGTTTCTGTTAAAAGAAGCACAATGTTAATTTATATGAACAAATAATGTCCTAAAGATGAAATAAGTATCTGAGGGTGATACCTCATGATTTAAAAATACTTTAGTACTGTGTAAAATATATTTTTGTTTCAGGTTACATGACCAAACAAACTAGGGTAGGTAAGTACGTAGGTTTTTTTTTATTTAATAAATGGTCAACTTAAAGATTCTAAAACTGAATGAATATAGTTTAACAAGTAGATGCTATCAAAACAAAACACTAATTAAACCACAAAAAAACATTCAGTTATTAAAAAAAAAAAAATATCTGACAAACTCAATAAAATGTTCTTGGGTCAGGGCATTTTTTAGGGTAGGTTGGGTAACCTGAAACCATTTTTTTACGCCTAACAAGAATACTCAAGTTCTACTGGTAAAAATAATTCAGTTGTGGTTGTTAACTGTGTTTTTTTAGAGGATTTTGTGAAGGGTCTCATTTGTCATAACCAAAAGTTAGGGTAATTTTTTCGAATTGCAAAGCTATCCTTGTTACCAAATACAAAAAAATCACTATAACATTTCATCACTAGTAAGAATCTGCTTTATTGTAAATTGAAAGCAAAAATGATAACCATTTAATATTTAACAGACATGAAGATAAATCTGTGATGGTATGGACTTATTGTGTAGTGACCCGGTAAGCTCAGTGGGAAGAGCACTTGCCGGGTCTTGGGTTTGAGTCCTGGACTGGCTGTTCAATTTTCTCACCCTGTGAGTGTGACATTTGTTACCCAACAAGGGGTAGTGCCAATACCAATGCCTCTGATACAACGCAGATTAAAAAGCAATTAAAAACAACAACAACATTATTCTCATTGATATACATGGTAAAGTCGATATAGTCGATATATATATATACATGTACATAAGTTGAAGTGCACACATTTCATTAATATGAAAATAAAAATGTAATACATAGACAACTGTATATATTTGGTCAAAAACAATATGGAAGGTAATAAATACATTAAACAACAAACTACAAATTGGTATTATTAATATCACTGTGAAATTGGTTGCATATGAAACAAAGTAACAAAAACCGTCAAAAGAAATTAAGTAAATTCTATTTAATAGAACTCGTATAAGAAATAGATTGGATTACAACTAGAAAAAGTATATTTCGCACATATAATGCAGAAAATTTCATTGTACAATATTCTCTCGTATTACATGTGCACATCTATACATAATTGTCTTGCGTAGTATGTCTTCTTCATAAGCTCTAATAATTTCATCATATTAAGAACATGCTCTGACAATGGTGGTTCATCATTGTGAAAGTAATTTCTTTATTGAACCCTGTTGTAAGTTTCTTATTATTACTGCTGCACAAGTTATTGACGGCTGGAAAAATTGGTTATTGATATTAAGAAGGACCTATACAAGAGGGCTGGGCCTAATGGACCTCGGTCGCCCACCTGAGTTTAATAAATATTACTCGATAAACCTTTTAAAAATTTAAAAGCATGTTCATACATGTTTAAAGGGAAATGTTGGACCACTGAAAACCATGTTTTAGCAGTACAAATTATTTGAAAGGAATTTTGTAGACAGTCACCCAACAAACTGTTCTGTGGAATAATTTTGAAATACAAGAAGCTTTTCAAGTTTTCAATATAGCCATTTAAGGAAAACGTTTACAGGCCTGGCCGCCATGTCAAAATAATTTGAAGGAATTTTGTAGAGGGTCATGCATGGAACATTAATTACCTTGAAATCCAGTCAGCTCTTACAAAAAATATCAAGTTAATAGCTTACATGCTTTTGAAGATATGAAGCAAAAACATGAAAATGTGGACAGAAGGACGGGCAGACAGGGTAGATTACTATAGGGTACCAGCAAAAACTTGTGGGGCCCCAATTGAAATGTGTTAAATGCTGTATGGAAGGCAAATCATGTCTTGAATAATGGATCCAGTCAGTTGAAGATGTCCATCTAAGGTGCAGAAGTCATTCAAGTTTGCACAGTACTTTTGAAGTAGAAGCATCCACTGCATACTGGTGTTACTGTAGCATAGTTGTTGTGCTGAAATAATCATCAAGAAGTAAAATAACTAACTAACTTGTATTAGGAATAATATTTAAGTTCAATCGTGATTTTTGTTGCCTCACCACTGTAATGAACATCTTCAATGTTTGCCATTTACTAGATAAGTATTTGAAAGAATTTTTTTAATGTAAACAAGCTAAATATACAGTTTAACAACCAATACAGTCCTTAGCATGGACCAGGCATAATTTTCTCATGCAGTTATAACATAAATATGCATACTCCAAAAAGACAACATTGAATCTATAAAAATTTCTCCACATGAATTATTTATCATAATCCGTTAGCCTGATGTACATTCTGTCAACAATCAATACATCTTTGTTGGAAAATATTTTATCAACATTATGTCACTAAAGTGTCTGAATGTTTGTTGTCATCAAGACAAGCAAATTCATGTTCATTAAAATGATTTAACACTGCTTAATGGACCTTTAAATAATTAAGAAAACTACTGAATCATATGATTTATGTCAGTAAGATCTTGTTTACTTCCTATTTAAGAAGTTTCATGCAATGCTTTCAGACATGAACTTATTTTAGCAATAAACTCATTGTACACATGGTGGCCACTGAAATTCGGAAGAAAAACCCTGTCTTCCTGATTTTCTTTGACCAGAATATGATTTTTCCTTATATTTTTTGTCAAATTGCCATTCTAATTTGTGCGTATCTGTGACAGTGTTGAATTATGTCTTACATTTATATTTCACGTTTCATCTGTCTTTGGAATTTTTTCCTATGACTATGGTCAAATTTCCTGAATTTTCTGATTTTTCACAATTTACACTTTCCAGTGGCCATCATGGAATAATAGAACAAATCTATGAATGAAGCTAGTCAGAAAAAAGCTCTCTTGAATCAAGCCATGAACATCATATATAATGATTTTATAGCACATAATAAAATCATTTCATAGTTATATGAATGAACTAACCAGTACACTTGAATAATGTTAACAAATGTCTGCAAATAACTGGAGTTGTCTTAGGACAACATGCTTAACAATTCATTCCGCTTTGATTATATATATATTCTGTCAGTGACCTTACATAATGACCCCGAAGACCTTTGTGAAGTATCAATTGATTATCTGTAGTAGTAACAAAGATACATATTTGCACGCAAACCTTAACATGAATATTTCTAAGTACAAAAAGAGGCATAATTCTGCTAAAATGCTGGCCACAGTTATGGGCCTTGGCCAGTAACCTTATATTATTACCCTGAAGACACGTGTGAAGTTTCTGCTGAATATCTGTAGTAGTTACAATGATATTTACTTGCACGCAAATCTTAACCTCAATTTTCTCTTGCACACGAACCTTAACCTGACTTTTCTAAGTACAACAGGGGTATTATTCTGCTAAAATGCTGATCACAGTTATGGGCCTTGGCCAGTGACCGTATATAATGACCCGGAACACGTGTGTGAAGTTTTAATTGAATATCTGTAGTAGATATGGAGTTGGTACATGCAAACTTAAACCTGAAGTTGTTGAAGTACACAAAGGGGCATAATTCTGCTAAACTGAGGTAACAGTTATAGACCTTGGTCTATGACCTAACAAAATGACCCTGAAGACATGTGTGAAGTTTCAATTAAATATCTGTAGTAGTTACAGATATATATATATATACTTGTTGCACCTTAACTAGAACATTACGCCGACACTGACGAACGGGTAAGAAGTATAGCTCGGACTATTCGATAAAGACTGAAATATAATTAACCTTGGAAATGTACTGCCTCCTTCTTTGATATCGTTTTGCTCTTCTTATCACTTCAGCACATCCAGTATGCTCATAGTGTCACTGCAATACACATATCTATTTTAAACATCTGATAACTATAAAATCTTGCACAATCAGGTTTATTCTATTTGTACAACATTTATCTAACTGAAAGTCTAAGTAATTTAAAAATGTGCATTTATTCTTTATTTACTCGACAAAGATGTGCCAGTATTACTAAGGGTTCACAAATTAAACTTTCAATTTGTTGTTTCAGCATTGTTTCTTACATGAGGCGTTTAAATTATATACATGTACATCTCTATATGAATGAAATCATAATACATCAATTTAGATATTATAATAGTTTTTAACTTAAAATAATTTAATACTATAATAATCAACAGCACATTCCTACAATAGCAAATGAGTAAACAAATGTAATGAAAATTATGGTAATATCTCATTTTCAGAGCATAAAAATCAAACCTATAGTTGTGGTGTTCTCTTTGCAAGCATGTTTTATGATCTTCTGCTGACCAAGACTGTGATAATGTTGCTTTATCTGTTCTGTTTCTGTTGAAAGAAGCACGATGTTGATTTAGATGAACAAATAATGTCTTTAAGATGAAATAAGTATCTCAGGTTGATACCTCATGATTTAAAAATACTTTAGTACCGCGTCAAATATATTTTTGTTTCAGGTTACATGACCAAATAAACTAGGGTAGGTAAGTAATAATAACTAAGTTATTTATAAGATATACTAACGTAAAAACCTCGTGACTTGTTTATTCTACTTACTTGTTGTTGTTGTTGTAGTATATAAGCTGGATGAGACACTATTACTGATTGGTCAGTTCTAAGTATAGGAACCAATCAAATCATTTTCTCGGGTAACCCATGGCAACCGCTTTTTGTGCAGTATTTCATGTGTTATATTTTCCGTCGGAAGATTTGTAAAGTTCCGCGCTTTTTAGATTCCGCTTTTTGTGCAGTGTTCATTGCGCAATTTTTCCGTCGGAAGAATTGCAAAGTTCCGCGCTTTTTAGATTATGCTTTCTAGCCGTCGGAACAAATGTCCCGAAAAATGCTATTTAAGGTAGTATCTTTCTGTCCGTCGGAAAAAGTTACAAGTTCCGCGATTTTTAGATTCCGAATTCTTCCCGTGGGAACAAATGTCCCGAAAATTGTTAAGTAATTAGTATCTTTCTGTCCGTCGGAAAATGTGGATTCCCGAAATTCCGACGGCTGCTATATGCTTATATTAGCGTTGTTTTTCGCGGAATATTAAAGTTCCGCAAAATGAAAATCTCCGATAGTCCGATAGTTACTATATATTTTAATGTAATTTAGCGGGGGTCCCAACCGGCTTTCCATAGTAAAATACTACTGTCAACATAAAAAAGTCCGTGTTTTATGTACCCCTTTCAGGGCCTCTATTGTTGCGCATGCGCACAAGTGAAACATATTTTGTTTACTACGCAAATGGGTGATCAACCCAGTATATTACACGCGAATTTTCATCGTTGAGTTTGTTCATGAATTAAAACTGTCCCAAAATAAATGCATATTTCGTTCGACAAATACTCGCTCACCAGTATAATTAGTATCTTTCTGTCTGTCGGAAAATGTAACATTTCCGCGCTTTTTGGATTTTGAATTCTACCCGTCGGAACAAATGTCCCGAAATTCCGACGGCTACTATATGCCTATATTAGAGTTTTTTTTCGCGGAATATGAAAGTTCCGCAAAATGAAAATCTCCGAAAGTCCGATAGTTACTATATATTTTAATGTAATTTAGCAGGGGTCCCAACCGGCTTTCCATAGTAAAATACTACTGTCAACATAAAAAAGTCCGTGTTTTATGTACCCCTTTCAGGGCCTCTATTGTTGCGCATGCGCACAAGTGAAACATATTTTGTTTACTACGCAAATGGGTGATCAACCCAGTATATTACACGCGAATTTTCATCGTTGAGTTTGTTCATGAATTAAAACTGTCCCAAAATAAATGCATATTTCGTTCGACAAATACTCGCTCACCAGTATAATTAGTATCTTTCTGTCTGTCGGAAAATGTAACATTTCCGCGCTTTTTGGATTTTGAATTCTACCCGTCGGAACAAATGTCCCGAAATTCCGACGGCTACTATATGCCTATATTAGAGTTTTTTTTCGCGGAATATGAAAGTTCCGCAAAATGAAAATCTCCGAAAGTCCGATAGTTACTATATATTTTAATGTAATTTAGCGGGGGTCCCAACCGGCTTTCCATAGGCTCGTTTTTAATCATAACAAATTTTCTTTATATTGGATACTTGTGTTTTGTTTGTAATAATCAAATTCGTCACAATTTTGTTCAAATTTCTGTTTACATCATTTAAATTTCGTATATGTATTATTCACTTTTTGAAAGGTATGAGTACATAATCACGCATTAATGAATAAAAATAGCTCAGTTGGTAGAGCGCTGGACTACAAATCCGAGGATCGCGGGTTCGATTCCCAGCCCGGCCACATAACTTGTGTGGGGATTGGTCATGAAATTATTTCTACGGCCATTACCCCCTACCTCTGCTTCAAGTGGTGCAGTTGTCAGTTACTGGCATAAGTATGTGCACTTAGTGCTGGTAAACCAGCTTACCCAGGAAAAGTGTGCGTAGGTTGACTGACTGAAATACTGTTGAATACGGCGAAAAATCCAAACAAACAAACAAACAAAATTAATAAATAAAAAGAGTCAAAATTAATGTAATACGTGAATTGAGGCAAAACCCATCGACATACCTGCAAAACAATAACTTCTTAACAGATAAGCGTAGCCCTTACTTATTGGCAAAATGTCCCCAATTGTTCACACACTGTCCCCAATTGTTCACACACTGTCTCTAGTAATTACACACTGCCCTATCAGCTAATATAGAAATATTCAAATCTTAATCGTATTTCTTCACTAATACAAAGTAAACGAAGGTGAAGAATGACGCTTGAAAACATAAATGACCGAGCCCGAATCATGACATGTTGTATAATTCTCAACCCGGTAAGAGCTTCAGCTCAGTTCGGATATTGCACCCTCTCTTTATGTCAAGGAATGCAAGCCTCGAAGGTCGGTCTGTTGCAGACATAAGCGGTCAACTAAAGTGCGTCTCGACGCAATTGTACGACGCGGTAATACCGCCTGTAGAGACCACAAGCGTAGCTGAAATCTGCCGGATAACACTGCTGTTAACAGATCTTTTTCGATCAGAAACTGCACAATATATGTTTAGTATTTCATCCACACGTGAACATCTACACAACTTATTTCCATTATAAAACTTTAGAGGTTGGAGAAGATGTTTTTCATTCATATAATGTATTATATATGTTGATATGTCAAGAACAGCGTGTTTTATATCGGGTTATACGTCATTAAGATCTGCTTGTAATACACCCATTGTTATTTCAGAACGTATTAAGTATTCCTTTAGCTTACATATATTTGTTCACTTTCTGAGAGGAAACTAACAAGAAGAGCATTGTTATATGCAAATAACTTGAGATATCTTGTAACATTTCTCAAGTTTGAATACGTACTTTTATATATTTACGAAATACGTGTATTTGAATACAGAAACTAGATTTGGATTGTTTAAATCGATTGCTGCTAAAATAGAACTGCAAAGGAAAGTATATGGTCGTTGAGTGCCGATTTTGGCCCACAAAATTGGCGATTTTTTAATTTCATTTACAAGCAATGCCAATCATGTCTGTACTGCTGTAGGTAGATCATGACGTGCGCTTGACGTTGACATGGATATCGAACCATCGCGCGGACGTGTGACTTCACGCGGAACGTTCAAACAACGATTTCTGTCAATTTTATCACTTTTGTTGTAAAATTTAAATCAGCGCATGTGAGTACCACAACCATTTCTCAAACAGACGTAATTTTAATTCAGTTTTTGTTTTGTTTTGTTATTATCTTTGTGGTACTCGCATGTTGGTTAAGATAAACTTTTGTAAATTTAGACAATTGGGGAAATTGGCTTTTAACTGAAATTTTTAATTGATAAGTAAGCAACTTGTCATTCGTAGCGCAAGGATGTCGCTACACTTGCAGTTTACCGTCTTTGGTTAATGCACTTAACACCAGTATTCCAAAAAAGATATCTGTTAGGCGGTAAAAAAATCCCGGTCAAAACTGAAAACGGTCACAAATCAAGTTGTTCGCAAGTCAAAACAGTTAACAACAAATCGATTAAAATAAATAGTGGTCCTTAGACAAATCGGTCACAAGTCAAAAGGGTCACAAACTAAATTGGGTACATGTCAAACCGGTCACAATCTAACTACAAGTAACAACGGTCAATAGGTTAACAAGGCACAAGTCAAAACAGGTAAGTAAACATACCGGCAACAAGAGATAAAGGTCCAAAAGCATGTTGTTCCTAAGTCAAAACTGTAAAAGAACACAAATCGTTTAAAAGTAATATTGGTCAGACAAATCGGTCACAAGTGAAAACGATCACACAAATTGGGTACAAGTGAAAACGGTCACAATCTAACGTGAGTACAAATCATAACTGTCACAATTGTAACTTACAGTTTGGACTTCGACCAATGTCGTTGAACTCGTGGGACGGATTTAGTTTCTACATCCACTTTTGGATGTTTTGTTGCTATGCGTGCCCTTAATGTTGCAACGTTTGTTATTGTTTTTGGAAATTCCGGAAATACGATCGAACTAAGAAAGAAAGGCTGTGATAACGTGTTCGACTATTCTAATAACGATTCATATCAGGCGTACTTAAGTACTATTCCACCATAAATATCTGCATCGACCCTATCCATAATTCGTTTCGCATAAATCTGTACTTTAAACATTTCAATTGCATGCGATATCTGCAAAAGACGACTGTATGGCATAACTCATTGCATTTTGCTGTATTTAGGATTAGGACCCTGATAGCAATATGTGTCGTTATTATTGAATTATCCGCAATAAATACATATGTATCAAAAACTCCGTCTACGATCATACGATCAGAAACCAAGCATACAGCGTTTTGGACGATAACATTGATGGACATTAACATAAGTGTCGTATCTCGAAAATTTTCAGTTACTTCTTTCTTTATCAAGTAGCAAAGATTTGCGTGTTCGTACATTGCAATAACGATTCATATAACAGAAGTTCTATAGTACTTTTCCTTTGTTGTCTAGCAGGAGTACAAAAGTACTATTCCTTTGTTGTTCTCCATAAATATCTGCATGACCCTGTCATGTCGACGCATTTTTAATGTGTACATTAAACTGTTCAATCGCATGCGATATCTGCATGAGACCATTGTATCGGTAAAGATCTCCTTACATTAAACCAGTGCTTTCCATTGCCAAGCATAAGGCGTTTGTTACATAGACATTTACTAATAAAAATACACTGTTGCGTGCATTTCGTTATGACTGCTGAATAATTGCAATTGTGGGGAAATCCAAATGAAGAAACCAAAATCGAGAGCCTATGTCCACGTGACATTGTAAGACACTTGTAAGTAACTCACACACTCAAAAAACACAGACACACCACTCAAACACTTTACATAACACAAAAACTCACAAACAAATCTGTCACATCACAAATCTGTCAAAAGTTAAAACGGTCACAAACTAAGTTGGTCACAACACTAAACGGTCAGAAACAAAATTGGTCACAAGTGTCACAATGGAATACGGTAACAAGTCATTGTGGTACTTGACAATTCACAATTCAAACCGATAAAAATACAAATCGGTAACATTATATACATGATCAGTATAACGGTCAAAACGGTAAGAAAAAAATCGTGAAACAATTTGGTCGCAAGTAAAAACGGTAAAAAAACAAATCGTTTAAAAGTCATATTGGTCTAAAAACATATTAGTTAGGAGTCAAAACGGTCACAAACACAATAATACAAAAGTATTTACGGTCACATAATTTTTTTTTTTAAAAGTACTAGTGGTCCCAAGAACAAAATAGGTCAAAAGTGAAAACGGTCATCAACAAAATTGGGTACAAGACAAAATGGTCAAATAGTATACCGGTCACAACATTAAACGGTCATAAAACAAGTTGGTCGCAAGTCAAATCGATCACCAAAAAAAATCGTTTAAATATTCTAGTGGTCCAAAAATCGGTAGCATGTCAAAACGTTAAAAAAAAATCATTGAAAAGAATGACAGGTCCCAACAAATCGATAGCAATTCAAAACTGTCACTAATTAAATTTTTAGCACAAGTCATAACGGTCAAAAACAAAATAGGTCAATTCAGGACGGTAAAATACCCGCTTACAACCGACAACGGGCATAAAAATAGTTGGTCGCAAGTCCGAACGGTCACAAAACAAATCGATTAAATGTTATAGTGCTCACAAAAAATCGGAAGCAAGTCAAAACGATCACAAACTAAATTGGGTAATCGTCATAGTGGTCACAAAGCTAATAGGTCACAAGTTAAAACAGCTAGTAAACGTACCGGTTAAAATGGTCACAATACATATCGGTCATAAGAGAAAAGGGTAAAAAACAAACCGATCACAACTCAAAACGGTCACAAATGATATTGGTCGGAAGTCAAAACAGTTATAAAACAAATACGTCGCAAGTCATAACGGCCACAAAGCCAATCGTTCTGGAGTCAAAACGGTCATAAAACAAACACTTCACCACTCTAAGCGGACATAAATCAGGTTGATTTAAAATAAAAACGGTTTAAAAATAGGTCACAAGTCAGAACGGTAAAAAGCCCTGTTTACAACTGCAAATAAAAACGGTCAAAAACAAATCGTTCAAAGGTCATTGTGGGCCCAAAACATATCGGTTAAAGTTCAAGAACGTTACAAGTTAAGTAACGTACAAGTCATTACGGTCAATCGCTTACAAGTGAAAACGGCAAAAAAAAAACGGTCGCAACTGAAAACGTTAATAAAACAATTTGGTCGCAATTCAAAACGGTAACAAAAGAAATAAGTCAGAAGTGAAAACGGTCAAAAACAATTCTGTCAAAACTCAAAACGGTAACGAAACAGGTTGGTCGGAAGTCAAATCGGTCATAAAACAAATTATTCGCAAGCATAACGCTCACAAAACGAAGACCATAAATTGGTTAGAAAACAAACCGATCACATAGCCGGTTTCAACGCTGATCGGTCGGATGTCATAACGGTCAGAAAACAAACCGGTCGCAACACTAAACGGTCATAAGACAGGTTGTTTGGAGGCGTAAACGGTCACAAATAAATCATTTACAAGACATAACGGTAATGAAACAATTTTGTAGCAAGTCTAAACGGTCAAAACAAATCGTTTAAATGTCAAAGTAGTACCAAAACATATCGGTTATAAGTCAAAACGAAGACAACCTGCATTCGGCACACGTTATTACGGTCAAAAAACCAATCGGTCACAAGTTAAAACGGACGAAAACTAAAGAAATTCTTACAAGTGATTTCGGTCGTAATTAATTAGGACACAATGTCATAACCGTCACAAAACTTTTTGGGCACAAAGCCAATCCGTCACAAATCTAAACAGTAAGTAAACATACCGGATACACGCAAAAACGGACATACAAAAGTTGATCCGAAGTGAAAACGGTGAAAAATCATTTCGGTCATTAAACAAAACGGTAAGATAACCCGGTGACAACTTAAAACGGTCATAAAACAAGCTGGTCGTAAGTCAAAACGGTCACAAAACAAATCGTGTAAAAGACATAGTGGTCCCAATAAAATCGGTGGCAAGTCAAAACGGTCAGAAACAAAAAAGTGATAACAGCAAGTAAACATAACGGTAGCATGTTAAAACGGTCACTAAACAAATCGGTCAAGAGTTCAAGGGTAACAAAAACAAACCGGTCACCACTGAAAACGGATAAAAAAGGTAATGGTCGGTAATCAAAACGGTCGTAAAACAAATACGTCGAAAGTCATAACGGTCACAAAGCCAATCGTTCAGAAGTGTAAACGGTCATGAAACAAATATTGTGGTCGCACTAAAATGGTCAATGGCCAAATGGTCACAGAAAAAATCAGTCACAACTTAAAACGGTCAAAAAACAAATCGGTGACAAGACAAAACGATCATAAAACAATTTGGTCGCAAGTGAAAAGAGTAAAAACAAACCGTTTAAAGGTCATATCGGTCCCGGAACATACCGGTTAGGAGTCAAAACGGTCACAAAATAAATAATGCACAAGTCATTACAGTCACATGGCCAATCGGTCACAAGTTAAAACGTTCAAAAAACAAAATGATCGAAGAAAAGAGTGTCAAAAAATAAATTGTTTAAAAGTCATATTGGCCGCAATTAAATTGGGAAGAAGTCATAACGGTCTCAAATCCAGTAGGTCACAAGTGGAAACGGTTAAAAACAAACCGGTCGCAACTAAAATCGGTGATAAAATAAGATGGTCGCATGTCAAAACGGTCAAATAACAAATCATTTAAAAGTAATAATAGTCCTACGAAAAATCAATCACAAGTCAAAACGGTCACAAGCAAAATTAGGTACAAGTCAAAGCGGTCTCAAAGCTAATAGGTCACCAGTCAAAACAGTAACAAAACAAATCGGCACAAGCCATAAGATTCAAAAGTTTGTCCTAAGTCAAAACGGTCACAAAAGCAATCAGTCACAACACAAAACGGTCAAAAAAACATACCGGTGACAAGTCAAAACGGTCATAAAACGATTTGATCGCAAGTCATAACGCTAGAAAACAAATCGTTTAAAAGTCATTTTGGTCTGAAGGAATATCGGTTAGAAGTCAAATCGGTCACAAACTCAATAACACAAAATTAGATACGGTCACATAGCCAATCGGTCACAATTTAAATCGGTCATAAACAGTAACAAGTCATTGTTGTCGCCATTAAACTGGATACAAGTCAAAACGGTCACAAAGATAATCGGTCACAAGTCAAACTGGTAAAAAAAGAAACCGGTCACAACTCAAAACAGTCATAAAAAAACTGTCAGAAAAAATATCGTTTACAAGTATTTGTTGTTCTAAGAAATCTCTACAAGTCAAAACGGTCACATATTAAATTGGGCACAAGTCACAACGCTCTAATTGCGAATCGGTCACAAGTCAAAACAGGGGGGGGGGGGGAATCACTTTATTTTACAAAGGTGATATATAAGACATAGTATTGTCATCACTAAAACATACCTTATTTTCATATGGTCGCAAGCCAAAACGGTAACAAATGAAAAAGGTGACAAGTCAAAACGGTTAAAAAATCAATCCGGTCAAAACTCAAAACTGTCACGAATAATGTTCGACGGAAGACAAATCGGTCAAAAAATAAAATAGTCGCAAGTCAGAGCGTTCAAAAAGCCAATCGCTCACAAGTTAAATTGGTCAGAAAACAATCCGATCACAACTCCGGTCACAAAGCTAATCGGTCAGAAGTTATAACGGTCAGAAAACAAACCGCTGAGAACTCTAATCGGTCATAAAACAGGTTAGTCGGAGGTCACAACGGTCACAAATCATTCATTCCCTAGTCTTAAGGTGAAACAACAAACAGGTCACAAATCATAACGGTCATAAAACAATTTTGTCACAAGTCAAAACGGTTAAAAATAAATCGATTAAAAGTCACAGTGGTCCCAAAGCATATCGGTTACAAGTCAAAACGGTCACAAACTACATTGGATACACGTCATTGCAGTCAAAAAGCCAATCGTTCACATGTCAAAACGGTCATAAAGAAATAGTTACAAATCATTGTGATCGTTATTAAATACGGCACAATGTCATAACGGTCTTAAAACGAATCGGTCACGAAGCCAATCGGTCACAAATCAAAACAGTACGTAAACATACCGGAAACAAGCAATAACGGATATATAACAATTTATCCGAAGTCAAAACGGTCAAAAAATATTCGGTAACAATTCAATCCTGTAAAAAAAAAACGGTCGTTCCTGAAAACGGTCATAAAATAATTTTGTCGCAAGTAAAGACGGTCAAAAACATTTTTTTTAAATCATAGTTTTCCGAAAACATTTCGGTTACAAGTCATGACGGTCACAAACTAAATTGGGCACAAGTAATAAACGTCACAACGCCAAAAAAAAAATCCTTTAAAAATCATTGTGGTCTTCGGACAAATCGTTCACAAGTTAGAACGGTCATAAACGAAATTGTGTACAACTCAAAACGGTCACAAAACAATTCGCTCACAAGTCAAAGCGGTCTCAAAACAAATCAGTCACAAGTTAAACCGGTCTCAAAAGCAATCGTTTCAAAATGATAGTAGTCCCAAACAAATCGGTCACAAAAAGGTTGTTTGCAAGTCGAAACTGTCATAAAATATATCTGTTAAAAGTCATAGTGCAAATCCCAGAACAAATCGGACACAAATGAAACGGACGTTATTAAAAACGGCTACAAGTTTTAACGGTCATATAACAAGTTGGTCGAAGTCAAAACGGTCAAAAACATATCGCTTGAAATTCGTTGTAGTCCAAAAACAAATCGGTTGCAAGTTAAAACTGTCATAAAATAAATTTTTCGCAGGTCAAAAAGGTTTAGTCATAATTGTCCCAAAACAAATCGGTCTCTAGTATAATCGGTCACAGAATGATCGGTCTCAAGTCCCAAACAAATCGGTCACAAGTGAAAAAGGGAAATATTCAAATCGGTCAAAAGTTTTAACGATCATCAAAAACGTTGGTCGCAAGTCAAAACGCTCGTAAACCAAATCGGTTATAATTCATATTGGTTCTAAATCAAACCTGTCGTAAATCAAACCTGTTACTTTTGAAATTTTTCAACAAAACAATCGCATGAGGTATACAATCAAATAGACAGTGTCTAATTCGGATGCAATGACTGTGTTTATGCATTGGAATTATTCCAAAATCGTTTGTCATTGCATTCAAAAACATCGATTATGTTTTCGGTGGAAAGTTCGAATTAAGTGTGCATAACTTACCTACATTGAACTACTTTACTATACTCTCAGACAGATTCAACGGATGCTTCATTTTCAAATCAGGCTGTTGTTTGAAACAACATCCTATAACACCACATGAAAAGCTCTTAACCTAGTATCAGACAGCGACTCTTCCAGCATGTCAAACCTTCTCCAGGAAATCATAATAATGCACTTTTAAGAAAAGGGTAAGCATTTAGTGATTTGCATATAAATACTACTAATCACACACAATGCTGGGTGCACTGTAGCAATTTACGCAATCATATGTTGGGGTAACAATACGACTAACAGAATTATATCTGCTAGTTGTTTCGATCATTGTGAATGTTTGTAATGCCCCTTGTCTCTGAACTCCTGGGACGGTTTCACTTTCTTCTTATGTTATATTACGTACCTTTCTTAATTAGTTAGCAAAGATTACGTGTTCGAATATTCCAATAACTAGTTATATATCAGGCGTACTAAAGTACCATTCCTAAGGTTTGTTCACCATAAATATCTTTATCGACCCTGTCATTTATTCGTTTTGCATAAACATTTACTTTAAAAGTTTTAATCATATGCGATATCTACAAGAGACCATTGTCTCGGTAATGATCTCATTTTATGTTACAGTAAACCAATCCTTTGCAATAAGACGATCGAATACATTTTAAAATAATGTTAAATACATATATATCAAAGCTCAGTGTATGAACCAAGGATTAGGCCTTTGTCAAGTGGACATTTTTTTTACATTTGTCGCGTTCATTTGTCTCGTCAGCCATCTGTATACGTGTATATATTTTTCCTAATTATAATTATCGAGATTACATAGGCAAGGAGTTTTAGAAATTTAGAACATCACTACATGTGCTTCTTTGTTCTGCAGTTATTGAAGCCATTGCGGAAAACGCATATTAATAGCACATATTTGTATCTGTTTTGTTTGCATCAATATATCATTTTGCAACATTAATTATGTAATATTTACTAATAACAATACACAGTTGCGTTCGTTTCGTTATAACAGTTGAATAATTGTAATTGTGGTGAATTCAAAATTTAGACATCAAACTCCAGAACCTGTGTCCATGTTACATAGAAAGCTAATAGACCCTTTTCACATTCCCGTTATCGAGTTCTGTAGGAGTTGCCTCCCTTGATAAAGCGAATCGAGAACGAGGCTGACGATGTATTGGCTGAATTTACCCATAAAGGAAAATAATGTTCAGTGGATAAAATGTCGAATAAATTTATAAAATGTTGTTTGTTTTTCATTAAACTTGTCTCTGTTTTATTTACTAAATTATGTATACGTGGATATGTTTCTAATACTTAAATTATAATGCAAATAATGTAACAATCACAACACAGCCAAATCTGCTAACGATACTATGTTTTACATTATGATTATGTTACTTCATATTCAGATCTGAACTTTAAATGCTTAAATTAGTCTATAATTGCTGAATTTATTGATTAATTAATATTTAATTAACATTAGCAGTTCGTTTATTCCGGATTCAGGGTCGGCTGGGGTAATTGTTACTGTTAGGAATTACGGGAAGTTTGAATATAATAACCATTTAAATTTAATTTTCCTTTGTGTTTCTTTTTTTATAATTATAGAACTACCTTGATAATGGACCGATTGCTTTTTGTTAAAGAAAAGCATATTAATAGTTAGGTTATTAATTTTAAACGACACTTTTGTTCGATATAACATAATTTAAACTATATGCATTATCGTACGCAAAATATGACTACATCACTAATTTAATGAACGGACATAAGAACGACGTCTTTTATTGAGTAACGGCTGCATGTCGACCCTGTTACAGTACCAGGACGATTTTTCAACATTAATGAGATTAGTTTTCAGGGAAATAATGTGGAGGAAACAGAAGTCTCCATGAATGTTGCTGTGTATCAGTGGAATGGGGCATCTCCTGTGTCATGCACTATCCCCCGTTACCCAACAAGTCTTTTGGGGCGATATCTGTATAAGAGAGAATACCGGTGCACTCGATAAGAATGTACCACACCCGCAGTCATGAGATCTCGGAAACGCAGATTTCGTATTCAGGGGCATATCGACGTTATTTATGATAAATATAAACACGTATTAAAACAGTACACTATTCCCATTTGGCACGAAAATATTTCTGTCAGCAAAATATATTGATGGAATTAGTAAGAAAAAAACACAACGCAAAAATTAGTTTTCGATTCACGGTTCCAGCAAGATTTGAACTCACGCCTTCAAAATTGCACACTCCAACGCTAGACTACGTTGATCCATAGTGCGCATGATTGTAGCAATACTTTATGTACATTTCGAAGTGTCACTGTGACAACTTTTTTATAATCGATATGCCCCTTTAAAATGTCAAATTTATAATAAAAGCAATAACTTCCTTGAAATTCATCAGAACGCAACGACCTGAAAATATGCGCATGTCAACTCTGCTGCATATAAAGTGTAATTGAATTCGAGGAATATATCCTGAGATCTCGTGAGGATACGAAGTACCGGACGGAAGGACGGAAGTAAATTGAGTATGGTGGATAAAATTGTCGGTAAATTTATTTTGACAGGCGGACAAACTGAATGGCATTGAAATAAGAAGTCGGATGGACGGACAAAGTGGCGATTAAATGCTTACCCCTTCGGTCAGAATAATAAAAAAAAGTCGTCACATGTCCGTTACATTAAATATTAGCCGTAACAGCGTCGTCTCGCGACCGTCAAAATAAGCTATGATAGTTATCTAAAGCAAGTAAGAGAGTTACCACTGAGCTTAAAAGGTATAGGCTTACATCTGTCTAAGACTTTAATAACGTTTGTAGATATTTTGCACACATGTTTTCGTTCTTATAAATATTATATCTACGCAACATCTTTGGAGCATTAAGTATAATCCATTTGATTAAGATAAATAATACATGTACATTTATATTTCAGTACACAGTCCAAACAGTAAAATACACAGCATGCTTAACAAATGAACATAATAAATACCATATACCATTTTAGAAACGTTTTTACCACCCACGCATCAAAGTGACATATCGTTCGTCCTACAACCGTGACCGAAGATCGTCCCGTGTCCATTTCTCGTGTTACCGAGATCCCAAACACCGCACACACAACACACACATTTATTGTAGAAAACGATCGAACACGATGAAATATGGCTACATAACTGTTAAAAGTTTCCTAATTGTTTATTTTCAGAATTTGATGTACATCAATGGAAACAAAAGTTTACATTTTGATAAATGATACAGAGATGTTTCATTTCATTTGATAAAATAAACACATTGTCTAAAATATTGCAGTCACATTCGTGTGCAATGACAGTGTTTATGCATTGGAATTGTTAGAAATTCTTGTGTCATTGCATTAAAATTAACACACTTCAATTTCAAAAACACCGCTTTGGATTTCGGTGAAACGTTCGAATCTAGTAAACACAATTTACGTATATTGAACTACTTCAATCTATCAGCAGGCAGAGATTCAAGCAACAATGCTTCATTTCTAAATCAGACTATTGTTTGAAACAGCATTCTGTTACACCATATGGAAATCATTAACGTAATATCAGACAGCGACTCTATCAGAACAAACGGTTAAACACCTCCAGGAAGGCCCGATAATGCACTTATAAGAAGAAGATACGCTTTTCACTGCTTTGCATATATATACTACTAATACTAAATACAGTGTTTCCCGCATGCCTGTTTCGCTTGTCGGGCCTTCAAAGAAGCAAGTCGTTTGCCGACATGCTTAAATAACGCCGACGAAGGGCCATAAACGAACGCCGTATTGATCAATAGGGTCGATAAGGTCTCACTTCCAACAATGTGATTGACAAGTGATTGAACTGTGTATTTTCGCCCACAACGATCTCCCATTAGCCAATCAAATACGGCGATTTTTTGGGCGGAGTTTATACCGTACAACGACAAAAGTGTTTGACAACAAGTACTAGCGCTTTCTGGAAAAAACCAATAGGCATTTTAAAACAGTTAATTATTATATTTGTCGTTTTATTTTATCCCGGTTATTCCCTTATCCATTGCGCACATTGGCAATCAGAACTATGGAAACTTTGTTTGTTTGTTTTGGATTATTTGCTGTTTTCCACAGTATTTCAGTCATATCACGGCGGTCACTTCTCACACTTTTCCTGGGCAAGCTTAGCCGATCTAAACGGTTTATCTGTACTAAGTGCACATACTTATGCCAGTAACTGACAACTGCCCTACTTGAATCAGACGTAGGGGGAGAATGGCCGTAGAAATAATTTTATGACCAATCCCCACACAAGTTATGTGGTCGGGCTGGGGTTCGAACTCACGATACCCGGATTGAGAGTCCAGCGCTCTACCAACTGAGCTAGCCGGGCACGGCAAAAAAACAAAACAAAAAAACAACAACAAAAAACTATGGAAACAAATAACGTATTATGGAGCCTCATTTAAATACACAATTTGGCGTCGTCAAACGTCATTTTTTTCACATGAACACAGCAATTAAGCACGTAACGAGTACTCGCATGAGGTGCCGTGGCTTTGTGCATGGCGATATAATTTTCGCGCGCATTTTGTAGAAAAACACGCTTTTTACATGGAGATACATGACCGTATTATATTTCGATTAGGAACTGCATATTTGTTTTTAGTAACAAAATGTTTTCGGCTTTAATGTTTGCATGTAGTGTAACAGATAACGAATGAACGTGTGAAAAAACGATTAATGAAATAATTTTTTTTATCCTATACTGTATAAATATACACAAAAACGCCCGCGAATCATGACGGATCCCTTATTATACTTAATATAACGCGATTGAGATGGTGTTCATTCTTAATCAACTTTGTCAGCGGGCATCGTTGGTAGAGGTGCTGGTCGAGCGATAGGCTAGGTAGTTTTGCGAAGGCGTAGTTCAAGCGATACTGCCGATTTGGTCGCCGCCGGGATTTCGATCGTGGGATCGGGCGAAGCGGCTGATTTCGGGGAGGTGGGGTCGGGCGATTCGGCGATCGATCATACGATCAGAAACCAAGCGTACGGCGTTTTGGACGTTAACATTGTTGTTCCCTTTTTGTTCACCATAAATATCTGCATCGACCCTGTCATGTCGACGCAAGTTCATCATGTACTTCAAAAGGTTCAATCACATGCGATATCTGCAAGAGACCACTCGAGGGTTAAGCGTGAAACTATTGTATCTGCTTAACATTTCTATATCAGACACAATAGTTTCGCACTGAACCCTTGCACTGTATCGGTAAAGATCTCCCTTTTTATTACAGGAAAACAGTAAAACAGTGCTTTTCATTGATTCGTTTCACATAACTGATTTGAATATGCTTTATCTAGCATACACCGTTTATAGCGATGATGTGTCGTTGCTATTGAATGGCCGCAGTAAATACAAATATCAGAAACCAAGCGTTAGGCCTTTGTTACATCGACATTTACTAATAACAATATACAGTTGCGTTCGTTTCGTTATCACAGTTGAATATTGCAATTGTGGGGAAATCCAAATGAAGAAACCAAAATCCAGAGCCTATGTCCACGTGACATTGAAAGGTAACTCACACACTGAAAAACCGCTGACACACCACTCAGACACTGTACACAACACATAAACTCACAAACAAATCGGTCACAATACAAATCTGTCACAAGTCAAAACGGTCATAAACCAAGTTGGTCACAACGCTAAACGGTCAGAAACCAAATTGGTTACAGGTGTCACAAACGAAATCGGTAACAGGTCAATGTGGTACTTGACCAGATCCGTCAAACCGATTAAAACACAAATCGGTAACAAGTTTAACGGTCACAAACAAAGTTGGTCGCAAGTAAAAACGGTCTCAAAACAAATCGGCCTAAACAATTAGCTCACACGTCAAAACGGTCAGAAAAATATCGGTCGCAAATCGAAACGGTCAGAAAACAAATCTCACAAAAGTCGTAGTGGTCTCAAAACAAATCGGTCTAAACGATAACAAAACAAATCGGTCAAAACTCAAAAGGGTCACTAAACAACTCGGTCGCAAATCAAATCGGACACAATGCAAATAAGTCACAAGACATATCATTTATAAAACAAAATGGGCCTCATTTAAAATAATAATAATAATAAAACAAATCGGCCACAAGTTAAAGCGGTAAAAAAATCCCGGTAACAACAGAAACGGTCATAAAACAATTCGATTATAAGTAATAGTGGTCTTAAGACAAATCGGTTACTAGTCAAAACGATCACAAAGTACATTGGGTACAAGTCAAAACGGTCACAGTCAAAATTTGGTGCAAGTCTCAACGGTCACAAGCCAACCGGTCACAACAGTCAAAACAGTCACAAAATAATTTGGTACAAGTCATAACGGTCACAATGCAAATCGGACAGAAGTCAAAACGGTCAAAAATAAACCGTCCACAACTGTTTATAAAACATATGTTTTAAAAGAAAGTGGTCCCAAGACAAGTCGGTCACAAGTGAAGACGGTCACAAACTAACATTGTTTGTTTGTTGACTGTTTTGACTTGCGACCGTTTTATTCGGACCAACTTGTTTTATGACCCTGATGACTTCATGTACCCAATTTAGTTTTGACCATTTTGACATGTTGAACGATTTGTCATGGGACCACTGTAACGATATGGTTTTTTTGGCCATTTCGAGTAACTTATTTTATGACCGTTTTAAGTTGTGACCAGTTTGTTGTTAGACCATTTTGGCGTGTGATTAATTGACTTTGCGACCGTTATGTCCTTAACCCAATTAAATTGCGACCACAATGACTTGTAACTTTTTTATCATCGTTATGGCTTGTTACCGGTTACTTACTGTCTTGACTTGCGACCGATTTGCATTGTGACCGTAATGACTTGTACAGTTAAGTGTGTGACCTTTTTGAATTGAAGCCGATATGTTTTGGGACCACTATGACGTTTAAACGATTTGTTTTATAACCTTTTGACTTGCAGCCAAATAGTTTTATGACATGTGACCGATATGTTTTATGACCAGTATGTTTACTTACTGTTTTGATTTTTGACCGATTGGGTTTGTGACCGCTATTACTTGTGATCTTTTCACTGTTTAGACTTATGTCTTCTTGACCAACTTGTTGTATGAACGTTTTCAGTTGTGACTGCTTGTTTCTTGATCGTTTTGACTTCTGACCGATGTCTTTGTAACCAAAGTTGTGATCCGTTTTTTTCTGACCGTTTTGAATTGTCACCGATTGCCTGTGAAACCGTCATGACTTCTGACCATTTTTTGTTTCTTAGCGTTTTAACTGGTGTCTTGGGACCACAATGACTGTTCAATGATTTGTGTTTTTTTGGCCGTTTTGACTTGTCACCGATTGGTTTTGTGACGGTAATAACTTGTGTCCAATTTAGTTTGTGACTGTTATGACTTGTAATCGATATGTTTTGGCTTCACTATGACTTTGAAAAGATTCGTTTTTGACGGTTTTGATTTGTGACCGAATTGTGTTTTCATCGTTTTGACTTAGGACTAATTTGCTTTATGTCCGTTATGGCTTATTGCCGGTATGTTTACAAAAAGAAATCCAAAAAACTGTCAAAAAAACAAACAAGTCTCATTTAAAAACGGTCACAAATCATGTAGACCGGCAGTTAAAACGGTCATAAAACAAATCAGTCATAACGGTCCCGAAGACAGTCGGTGAGCAGTCAAAACGGAAAGAAAACAGACCGATCATTATCACAAAGTCAATCGGTCAGAAGTCACAACTATAAATGGCCATAAAAACAATTGGTCGTTAGTCATAACGGTCACAAAACAAATCGTTTAAAAGTCACATTGGCCCAAAAATATATCGCTTACAATTCAAAACGGTCACAAACTTTATTAAGTACAAGTCATTACGGTGACAAATCCAATCGGTCACAAGTCAAATCGGTCATAAAAATAGATAGAAGTCATTGTGGTCGCATTTACAGGTCAAAATATTCAACAAACAAACCGATCACAACTGAAATTGGTCATAAAACAAGTTCCCCGCAAGTTCAAACAGTCACACACCAAATCGTTTAAATATCATATTGGTTTGGGACCACCATTTGTTTCAATCGATTTGTTTTCTGACCGTTTAGACCTTCGTCCAGTTTTGTTTCATGACCATTATAAATCATGACTAATTTGTTTATTGACCGTTTTGACTTGCGACAAACTTGTTTTACGACCGTTTTGGCTTTTGACCGATTTATTTTGGGACCGCAATGACTTAAATCTTTTGTGTTTTTGTTCGTTTTGACTGGCGACCAACTTCCTTCATGACCGTTACAACTCGTGACCGATTTGCTTTTTGACCGTTTTCACTTGCGATCGATTTTGTGTGTGACCGTTTTTACATGTGACCGATTTGTTTAAATACCATAATGACTTTTTAGCGACTTGTTTTTTGACCGTTTCGACTTACGACCATGTTGTTTTATAACCGTTATGAATGTGACCGATTTCTCTTAAGATCGATTTATTTTGGGGCCACTATGGGTTTTAAACGATTTGGTTTGTGACTATTTTAATTTGCGACCAACTTGTTTCATTAAGGTGAGAATTTGTGAGAGATCCGTATGTGACAAATTAGTTTTAAAACCAAAAGTACTTTTAACTGATTTGATTTTTGACCTTTATAAATTGTGACCGATTTGAATCGAGTCCGTTATGATTTGAGACCAGTTTGGTCATGGACCTGAAAAACTTGTTACCGACTTGTTTTGTGTCTGTTTTGAATTCTGACCAATTTGCTTTAGGATCTTGTTATGTAACCATTCTGACTTCTGACTTATTTGTTTTTAACCGATTTGACTTGTGACAGACTTGTTTTGATACCGTTTTAACTTAAAAACCACTTGTTACTTATTGATTTGGCTTGTGGACGATTTGCTTTTAACCCGTCCGATTTGTGACCTTTTGACTTCTAACCGAATTATTTTGTGACCGTTTTATGATGTGACTGATTTGACTTGTGAAATTTGACTAAAGTCATAGCGGTGACTAGAGTTTATACCTGTGACCCATTTGTTTTGGGACAATAATGACTTTTAACCGATTAGATTTCTGACCATTTTCCCTTGCGACCAACTTGTTTAAATGCCGTTATGGTTTATGTCCGATTTAGTACGTGACCTTTTTTAGTTGTGACCAATTGATTTTGAGACCATTTAGACCAATTTGGTTTGTGACCGTTTTCACTTGTAATTTATATGTTTTAGAACTATGGATAGGTACCATTACAATTATAATTTAATTAATTAAAAAACTTACATTTTTTTGGTAATGGAAATAATGATTAATTGAACCATTTATTGCAAATATATATTGAAATTAATTACAATGCAAAATTTGACATATAATTTTCAATTAAAGTTAATTATTTTCAATTATTTGTACATTGATCATTGATCAATGATAGTCATTGATAGTTTGATCCCAAATAGACAAGAATGCTTACCGAGGGAAAATAACCCCACTGGTCGTCGCCGACAGTGTGCTGGGGCAATGGTTTTGAACCGAAGCCCCGAGGATAAACAAGCAATTCATTCATTTATTCATTTTCGTCCCAATCCAGATCTAGTTATTTCTTTCATTGTTTTCCCTTTTTTGTTGGTGTTGTATTATTGAAAATTGTAAGTTTTGTACTATCTATTCATTTACTACATAATAAATAAAACTAACGTAATAAGCCCGCCTAGTGTACAAATTTAATTACTGTGTATTGCTCATGTATTCATGTCATGCATGAATTTAGTGACAAATAAAAGGTTTTCGACTTTTTGACTTTGAGAAGAAGAAACTTTTCTGACAAGAAGCTCTCATGTTTGTTAAATGAAATAAGATGTTGTGAACAGTTTTCTGTGGGACTGATATTTGTGTAGTTCACAAAGCAGACCGATGAGTTTGAAGCAAATGATTGTTTAAACTTAAAATAATAAATACAAAATTTACAAAGTTGTGTCATTGAGATTGTTAAAAGCAATTTTATTTGAACATTATTCATTAAAAGGAATTACATTGTTCAAAATAATTGTAATTAATTAATTACAATCTGAAAATAAATGTAATCGTAATTGTAATTTAACTGGGAAGTTTTTTAATTAATTGTAATTAATTAATACCTTTAAAAATAATGGTACCCACCCCTGTTTGGAACCACTTTGTACTTCAATCCAATGTCTTTCTGACCGTTATGACTTGTGACCAACTTAACTCCGATTTCACGTGTAAACGATTTGTTTTTGGACCATTATGTCACATTTGACCAATTTGGTTTGTGACCGTTTGAACTTGTGACCAATTTGTGAAAAATTATTTCTTACCGACTTTATTTTTTACCGTTAGCCTTATTGTAGCTGTATCTCTTTTGGACCACTATGTCTTTCAACCAATATCTGTTTCGACCGTTTTTACATGCGAATAACTGGTTTTATGACCGTTATTGATTGTGGCCGATTTGGTTTGTGACCATTGTGACTATTGACCAATTCTATTTAAAACCATTTTTGACTTGTGACCATGTTGGTTTGTGACCGTTTTGACTTGTGATACAATTCTTTTGGGACCACTCTGTTTCTCAACCGATATGACTTGTGACCGTTATGACTTGTGACCAATTTTGTGTGACCGTTCTATTTTTATACCACTTTGACTTTTAACCGATTTAAAATAAACTTATAAACCTATTGTTTTTTGGCCGAAAGGTTTTATTACCACATTGACTTCATACCGACTTGTTTGACTGTTATGACCTGTGGCCAAATAATTAGGGACCACTATGTATTTAGGCCGATTAACTTCTTTCATGAAGTAACTAGTGACTACTTTGTTTTAGAACTGTTTTTACTTGTGTTCGATTTGTTTTGTGTACTAATGTCATGTTAACCGATTTGTTTTGTAACAGTTTTTTCTTGTGACCAAATTAATTTGTGACCTTTTTGACCTACGAACAATTTGGTTGGTGAACGGTTTAACTTGTGATTGATTAGTTTCAGGACCACTTTAACTGTTGATGACTTTGTCACCGTAATGACATGCGAACAATTTAGATTGTGACAGATTTCACTTGTGAGCAATTTGATTTGTGACCGTTTTGAGTTGTATCTAACTTGTTTTGTGAACGTTTTGACTTGTGATCTATTTGTTTTCGGATCACTGTGACTTTTAACGTATTTGTTTTGTCAGCGTTTTGTCAAACGACCAACTTGTTTTATAACCGTTATAGCTCGTGATCGAAATGTTTTTAATGTTTTTGAAATGTGACCACAGCCGATTTGTTTTTTTACCTTGAATACTTATGCCTGATTTGTTTTGGGACCATTAAGTCATTGACCCGATTTGTTTTCTGGCCGTTTTAACTTCCGACCAACTTGTTTTACGACCGTCATGGCTTGTGGTCGATTTTGTTTGTGACCGTTCCCACTTGTAAACAAATGGGTTCGTGAAAGTGTATCCAACTTGGTTTTTGACCGTTTTCACTTAAGATCTATTTGTTTTGGGACCACTGTGACTTTCAAACGAATTGCTTTGTAAAAGTTATGACTTGCGACCATTTACATTGTGACCGTTATAACTTCTTCTCAAGTTGGTTTGTAACCTTTTTGACCTGCGACCGATTGATTTTGGTACCACTTTTTTTACTCTTTTACCATTTTCTCTTAAAAGGGAAGATCACTCGTCTATGAACAAGGAAAAAATTGTGGTACTTGTTTTGTCACCCTGTCGGGTACCAATATTACAAGGAAATGTGTTTGTTTTGCCACTAGATAATTTGACACATGATTCTAAGTTAAAATACATAAGTTTTAATACTCTCAGGAAATGTCCAAATACACCTTTTTTCTCTAATGATACAAATAGTTTTAAATGATTAACTTTATCAAATGCTTTCTTACAGTCGACGTAAAGACAGTAGAATCGCCCACCTTTTTCGAGATATATTTCTGAATCATAGCTTGAAGGCAGAAGACATTGTCAATTGATACCCTTTCTGAATCCAGCCTGTGATTCATCAATTTTAGAATTCTCTTCTGCCCATTATTTCTAAATTTTTCTCATATTTGCTCAGCCCTGCAATCCAAAACACGTGTTTCATTGTTTACGGAGCCTCGGCCTGATCCCTAGTCGACTGATGATTCAGAGCGTTCGTTGTAGTCGGAAGTCACTGCTCGCATGCTGATTGGTTCGTCTACATCACGATTCGCGCCCTATGTTTCGACCAATCGTTGATCGCCATCGTTGCGGTAGTAACTAGTAACTGTGCTTGTGGGCGTTTCCCAGTCAACACAATTTGCTCGGTTGCGTCTTCATATTTATAAACACAGTCATTTACTACCGGTTTATTTTAACGAATCGATGCATAATTGCCATTGTTACTATGTTGTTTTTTACCGTTTTGATTCTGACCAATTTGTTTTGGGACCACAATAACGTATAACTGTTTGGATCTGTGAAAATCATAACTTCCGACCAATTAGGTTTGTGAGCATTTTCACTTGTGACCAAATCTATTTGTGATCGTTTTGGCTTGTGACAGAATTGGTTTGTGAACGTTTTGTCTTGTGATCGATTTGTTTTGGGACCACTAAGACTTTTAACCGATTGTGTTTGACCGTTTTGACTTGAGACCATCTTATTTTATTACCGTTATGACTTGAGACAGATTTGTATTGTTACCGATTTGTTTTGTTTAGTCTGTTCCTGGTTTTAAGTGTGCCAAAACTTTTAAAACTGTTGTTAAATGTCACAGAAAAGGGCCCCAAAGGAGCAATTCCAGTAAAAAAAATATGAAAAATTAATATTAATATTGGCATATAATAAAGGTTAAAATAATGAAAAAATAATGGGAAAATAGTTGATGCAATCAGAGGAAAAATCATTACATAATTTAGGTTGTGGTTGTGAATTCTAGTGATATAACTATAGTTTTTGATCAACAGGATAAAAGTAATACACGTATGCAGATGGTTGCCGATACAAATTTGTGTCATTGTGGAAATTAAAGTAAATATAAATTGAAATTGTTTGTATTTGTTATTAATATACAAATACAAATAAGGCGTACATCACAGTGAAAGGGTTATAATTAACTTCTTTGCTTAATTTTGTAAGGAGACAGTCTCGTTACAAAATGAATGGACTCTTATAATGTTTACCATGTTCGTTATCTTTAATAAAATAACTTTTGAAATGTCAGTTATTTTTAATTAGCTAATTTAATTGGTTAATTTTGTATGTTATCTTACCATCGCATACCTACTTCCGATAGTTTAGAAAGTGTTGAGTGATGACACTGAAAACCGTCACACGAAAAACAGGGCAGCGTCAATTCTGATATTTTGTTTTCATAGCGTTACAAGATGTATGAATTATAATAATTATATGTCAAAACCTCATTACATATACGTTATACTTAATTTCGTTCTACATAAATTCTGAATATTATTAGAATTTAATGATTATCGGTATAGTGCTTAACGAGATGCAACATCAATATCAAAATCCATTTTATAAAGCCTAACGCCTGGTTTGTGGATGTTATGATCATACGCTGAGTTTTTGATATATTTGTATTTACTGCGGCTATTTAATACAAACATCAGCGACACATCATCGCTATACAGAGTGAATGATGCAATACATCATGATGCAATCAGTTAGCAAATAGTTCCATACGTGGTCATCATGTAAAACATTGTGCCAATTATCAGGACAGTAATGAATCATAGTTAAATCCTTAACATTATTTTAAAATGTATTAACTAGTATTATCGCAAGCTCTTGTTTGCTGTAATATAAAAGGAGATCATTACCGATACAGAGGTCTCTTGCAGATATAATAATCCCAATGTATCCAAACACAGCGATTGCACACGAACGAAACTGCCATATATAGTTTCTGTATATTGTATATTTTTTCGTATACCTCATCCGCAGAAAACAAAATGACAGGGATAAACATCTCTGTATTCACTTTCGTTTCCTTTCCACAGGGCTGAACATCAAATTTTGAATATAAACAACTAGTGAACTTCCAACATCACTGTGGAGTGTTTGTGTGTGTCTGGAGTGTTGTGGATTTGTGTGGAGTAGAGTATTTGAGGGGTCTGCAGTGTGTGAGTGGTATGGTGAGTGTGCGACTGTGCCTGTGGCGTGTGAATTTTTCATGAGTGGAGTGTTTGAGTTCTAGGTGTGATCGACTTGTTTTGTGGCCGTTTTAACTAGTGTCCGATTTTTTTTTACCGATATGACTAGAGAACAATTTGGTTTGTGACCGACTTTGAAGCGCAACTGCAGTTGTCCACCGTACCTGAAAACCATGATATTTTATTTTTCTAAATTAAGCGTCATTCCTGTGTTGTCGCAAAATTCACTAATTGGGTCAATTTGGTTTTGCAGTTTTATTACCGTTTCTGCCATTGTAGCTATATCGTCTGCAAACATCAATGCGTGCAATTCATCAACATGTTCAAATATGAAAATTCCATTTCCGCATTTCGCTTTTAAATAGGATATTAGGTCGTTTATGAAGAGAGCAAAGATTACTGTTGATACTTTCTTTAAATACTATGTTTTAGTATATTTCAAAATAATGGTAAAAACAAACTGTTAAGTGCCTTGTTCTGTCTCTCAGTTTCTTCTTTAAAGATAATTGATGATGAATGAAAAAATATAATTTTTCAAACAGATCCATTCTATGTATGTTCAATCATTATTCAATCTTACACCGAATATTATTGAAAACCTTTCATCGAAAGCCAGAACGAAAAGAGGAATATAATAAAATTAATTTACATAGCTTGGTTGTGTATAATGTTAAATATTTATAATTAATATAATTGAAATAGCAGTTTAATGTTAAACTAAAACGATAATTACTACATGTACCTCTGCAAATTGAAAATTAGAAATTGTTCATTCTACAAAACCTGAATAAAATACTAAATTTAATATTTTTGTGTCCATGTGCCGTAAACAACTTACTTGTTCAACTGTAATACATGTAATCGGGCATTTTACACCACGCATAACGGCTTCTTCATGAGACGCACAATGATGATCTGTGATCTGTACTACATGAAATCTTGTCAATAAGCAGGGATTTAGATGATAATTGTATTTACTTTATTTCATCGTGCCTCAGGAAGTTGTTATTCTGCTGCTCTGGTGAACATTAAACCATTGAGTAATTAAATTGTAATTCAATTGAATTAATAGATATATTGCAAATCTGAAATACAATGCTATGAGGTTAAAGTTTATTTACAAGTGCGTGTAGTACTTCTGGCTAAGGTTAGATACCAGTAATCCAATTCCCATAGGGTCCCATTATAAAAAGGCGAACATTCCAGACACTTTTTCGGCGTAGCTTTCTAAGATCACGTTTGACCCAGATTTTCTTGCGATAATTATGCAGCGGGAAAATTGAATGCCAATAGAATTGGGCAAATTTTATAATTGTACGGAATGCAAACTTCAAACAATGGTTTAACGTATACCAATAACTGTTGCATACTTTGGGGGATAAAAAATTTACATAATTGTTTACATAAGTGGTTAAAATGAAGTAATAAACATATCTTCAACATATACTCTAGAACTGAGCATAAATATGAACGTATTTACTTATTGTATGTCATGAATAGAATATTATATTAATTCCCAGAATTAATCCACTATTTTGTTTAGCCTAGACGCCCGCTCTGTTAATAACAATCGATTGTAGAAAGCGAGTTCAACACACGATCATTCTAAAAATAGCGTGCGTTTAGCTGCCGGTGTAAAGCTGTTATAATATACATGCATCGATTAGCGTACAGAGAAACATAAGAGCGAATATTTCAATAAATGGGGAATTTATGTTTATATACATACTGTGCATGTTAATTTGAAATTGAATTGCGCTGTGTTCTAGAAAGAAACAATGATAATTGTACATGTCTATCAACTTCTCCAGTAGATGTTAATCAATCTATAAAAAGATACATTTCAATAAATAACATGTTGTGAAATAAATCTCGCCCGGAATATGTCGAAATGATATTCATGCTACCTTTACTTCATTTGTGTAGCATTGATACATTATTTGCAATGCCATTTATACACAGAAACCCTTGATACATAATATTCCTACCGAATATTATTTTTAATCGCCATAGTCTACTGTAATATTTGTGTTATAAAAAATGAAAGTCATAATTATTTCAAATAGGCTGAATGTTTTCTGAAGATTGCTTTTCCTGAGGATAAACAGTATAAATGATTCATTGACTTCGAAATGTGTATGTATTATGCATAGATAACTTCCAATATGAAGGTAGGGCATATTACTCAAGAATAACTATACGCGTCTGACACTAAATACTTTTCAATCATTCCCGCAATTATTTTCGTACATTGTTAATGTGTTATATTTGGCTGACAAATTTATGTAATAATGATGTTAACGTACATTATTTATGTTATTCATTTATCACTGGTGAAAATGATCGGTTTATTCACGGTACAAATATTAATAATTATTGAATGAATCACAAATTAATTTGGGGATCAGAGTTTTCGTATGGTGTCCGAAATAGCTGGAGTCCGAGAAGTCTCCTTATATAGGTTGGGACCGAAAAATCTGGGGTCCGAGAAGCCATGTAACCGATCATCTTGGCCCTCTTGTATTATGTTTAGGGTAAAAATCATATCTCAATATTAATGTCAACGCCAATTGTATTTTTTAAAGACATTTCTTGTTTAGCCTTTCCTTTATTTCAGATTGTGCACGCATGTTATCGATTTAAAGATGAATCTTTCCTCTTCCAAAAATTGCAATAAAAAAGATATGTCATGTTACTTCCAAGAAAATGCATCTCGCCTGAATGCAGACACAGGTAAACAAGAAATGTCTTTAAAAAAGACAATCGGCGTTGACATTAATATTGAGATGTCTTGTTTACCCTAAACATAATACAAGAGGGCACAGATGATCGGTTACGTGGCTTCTCGGACATCAGATTTTTTGGTCCCGACCTATATAAGGAGACTTCTCGGACCCCAGATTTCTCGGACCCCAGATTTTTCGGACACCATAAGAAAACTTATCGGGTCCCAAAATTAATTTGTGATTAATCCAATAATTATTAATATTTGTACCGTGAATAAACCGACCATACCGCCCCATGTTTTCACCAGTGATACATGAATAACCTCTATAATTTACGTTGTCATGATTATTATATAAATTTGTCAGCCAAACTGAACAAATAAATAATTTACGAAAATAATTGCGGGAATGAATGAAACTTATTTTTTATCAGCCGCGTATAGTTATTCTAATGTAATATACCTTACCTTAATCTTGGAAGTTATCTATGCATCATACATACACATTTCGAAGTAAATTAATCATTTATACTGTGTATCCTAAGGAAAAGCAATCTTCAGAGAACATTCAGCGCATTTAAAATAACGACTTCCATTTTTGATAACACAAACATAAAATTTCATTAGACTATGGCGATTGAAAATTATATTCGGTAGGAATATGATGTATCTAAAGTGTTTGTGCATAATTGGTATTTGCTAATACATGTAATGTATTAATGCTACGCAAATGAAGTAAAAGTATCATGAATAACATTTCGACGTATTCCGAGACTTATTTAACCACATTTTATTTATTGAAAGATATCTTTTTATAAGTTGCTTAACATCTAATAGAGAAGTTGATAGAAATGCGCAATTCTAATTAATTCTTAATATAACCCAACCGCAATTCAATTGCCAATTAACATGCACAGTAAGTTTATAAACATAAATTCCCCATTTATTGAAATATTCGCTCTTATGATTCTCTGGACGCTAATTGATGCATGTATATTATAATGTTCAGCTATACACCGGCAGCTAAACGCGCGCTATTTTTAGAATGAACGTGAATGTGTTGAACTCGCTAGAACCAATTGTTATTTAACCGCTTAATATGTAAACAATTATGTACATTTTAATCCCCTAAAGTATGCAACAGTTGTTGGTATACATTAAACCATTGTTGTGAGTTTGCATTTCCTAAAATTAGGAAATTCGCCCAATTCTATTGGCATTCAATTTTACCGCTGCATAATTATCGCAAGAAACCTAGGTCAAAAGTGATCTTAGACATTTACGCCGAAAAACAGGGTTTCGGCAGTCATATTTCGATAAAAGCCCCACCCCATACCACAGTAAACACCCACCCACCCAAAGTTCACCTTTCTAGTTAGCCTCTAATGGAATACACCAAAATGTGCCAGACACATGGGATATAAGAAATAACCACAAAAGGCATGTCTGAGATTGCTAAATGGCTTTTATACCACATGAGAAATGGAACTCTTTAGGAATAGGCACTACTTTCGAATGGACCACGGAGGGATAAACAATGATTTACTGGTATCTAACCTTAAAGAAAACTCAAAACTTTGCTATCGTGAAAAAAACTCGTCTACCTACTTGCACTACAGATGCAAAATTTCAGGTCGATCCGCTTAGTAGAAATGCTTCAAAAACGCATTTGATTATAACATATGATAAGCCATCTGGCTTGCGTTTTCACTAATTGGATTGTGTGGGGAGCGAGAGCTAAAACCAGTCAAATGACCAGTTCATTTAAACATTTTTTGATGCAATAGACATCAATAATGTGTAAAACATACCATATTTTGCTTATAATATGATTCGATGTGCTGTGAGATGCAAACGGCGATTCTCCGTACTTTTTTCCTTTTTTTACCCGAAAAATCTGGTTTCGCTTTAAAAATCGTAGAAAACATGTCAGTTGTGATATTAATCGCATTGTTTTCCCAGAAAAGTAATAAAATCAATAAAATAACAAAATTGCAATAAAAATGATACGTTATGTTACTTCTAAGAAAACGCATCTCGCCTGAATGCAGACACAGTTAAAAAACAGGGTTTCGGCAGTCATATTTCGACAAAAGCACCATACCACAGTCAACACACCGCAAACGTTCACCTTTCAAGTTAGCCTCCAATGAAATACACCAAACTGTGCCTGACACAAATGGCATATAACAAATAACCACAAAATGCATGTCTGGGACCAATAAACCGATTTGTTTTCTGACCGTTTTGACTTGCGACCAATTTGTTTTATGAGCGTTATAACTCATGTTTCATTTGGTTATTGATTGTTTTGACTTGCGACTGACTTGTTTTACGGCCGTTTTGACTTTTCACAGATTTGCTTTGGGACCGCAATAGCCAAACACATTTGTTTTCTAGCCGTTTTTACTTGCGACAAATTTGTTTCATGAGAGTAACCGATTTGTTGTGTTACCCTTTGGACTTGTGACCATCTTCTGTCAGATTTATTTTTGACCGATTTCACTTGTGATCGACCTTTTTGTGACCGTTTAGACTTATAAACAACTTGGAGTTTGATCGTTGTGGCTAGTGAACGATTTGTTTTGCTACAACTGTGACTCTGAACCCATCTGATATGTGACCGTTGACCTGCAACTGAATTGTTTTGTGGCCGTTTTGCTTAGTGACCCACTTGTTTGATTTGTGACCGATTTACTTTGTGATCATTTAGACTCGAGACCCATTTGTTTTGGGACAACAATGACTTTTAACCGATTTTTTTTTTAAAAACTTTTTGACTTGCGACCAACTTCTTAAATGACCGTTATGGCTTGTGACCAATTTGGTTTTTGACAGTTTGACCAATTTGATTTTGGGATTTTTGCACTTGTGGTCGATTTGTTTTGTGGACCAATATGCCTGTTATCCGATTCGTTTCGTGACAGTTTTGACTTGTGACCAACTTGGTTTTCTTACCTTTTTGCCTTGTGATCAATTTGTTTTGGAACCACTATACTATGACTATACCCGATTGGCTTTGTGACCGTTGTGGCTTGTGTCCAATTTGGTTTGTGACCGTTGTGACCAAGTTATTTGGAACCGTTTTGACTTGTGATATATTTGTTTTCGGACCATTATGTCTTTTAACCGTTTTTGTGTGTGACCGTTTCGACTTACGACTAATTTTTAATTCTATTACCTTTATAACTCGTGGCCGACTTGTTTTTTTACCGTGATGGCATGTGGCTAAATTGTTTTGGGACTTGTCTTTTAACCAATTTGTTTTCTGGTCATTCTGACTTGAAACCAACTTGTTTTATTACCATTAAGGCTTGTAACCATTGTTTTACCGTTTCTGACCGAACTGTTCATGACCGTTATACCTCATGACCGAATTGTTGTTTTACCGTTTTGACTTGTGACCGATCTTTTTGCGACCACTATGACTTTTAACCGTTGTGTCTGACACAGCATTTATGGGTATGCGCTACTTTGCAGCATAGCTCGCAATGGATTTAACATATCATTGAGGTTAGATACCAGTAAATCCATAGATATAGAAAACTAGATGCCGCGTCACAACCAATAGGATGCGTCAGCGCGTCCGCCATGTTGGAAAGGTCGTCGATTGTAAACAAACACTTAGACCTATACTGGAATGGATTTTTTTTTTCTTAACACATTTGCGTCTTTTTGCTGAAGAGATTGTCAATGCATACAGGCGTAGAGGAATAATTTCTCAAAGGTAATTGTCAATGAAAATTTGTATTGTAACGTTTATACTGCTTATAAATGATAATGATAATTAGTTTAATATTTGCCGTAAGTGTTAATAAAGCAAAGACTTATTATTTAAAAATCATTTAAATAAAAAAATGGATAAGGCAATAATATAAAATTATATTTTTACAATGACATAATAATTATTATAATAATAAATTAATAATATAATTATTATTATTAGATCTTTTTATATTATTATTATTATTATTAGATAATAATAATTATAATAATAAAATAATATAATAATAATAATAATTATTATTATTATTAGAACTTTTATTATTATTATTCTTCTTCTTATTATTATTACATTGTACTTTTACAAATAAGTATTTATTATTTATTATATTGTATTATTACAAATAATTTATTGTTTGTTTTCATTATGTTATTTTTATTTTTATTTTTTGCTTTTTATTTAAAAACGTTTCATTTAAATCATGTTGTAATTATTTGATAAACACATCATTGTAATATAAAATATTATATATTAAAGCTGTATAATAATAATATTGATAATAATAATAATAATAATATAATAGATCATAATTCATGCACTATAAATATGCAAATATGCCAGAAATAATGTATGTTGTTTTTTTTCAGAGGGACCCATGAATATGCTTTGAAAAAGATGGCATGCATTTCTTCAATCCAGTGCAGCAACAACATACATGAACTTGAATTGACTGATATAAATACTGCCACTAAATATGTATTTCATGACTTTTCTGAGCATATAAAATATCATTAAAGTTCTGCAAGCCTCAGACTCTGTAGTATAATGTTTGTTACAGTGATTTTTTAAGTGGTTGCACTTTAAATTTAAACAGTAAGGATTGTAAGCTTCGGTTGCAGATTTCCACAGCCTTAAATGCAAACATAAACCGTCTCCGTGGCCTAGTGGTTAGGGCGGGAGCGGGAGGTCGAAGGTTCGAGTCCTACACAGGGCTTGTTCTGATATGGCCGGTTGCCTACCCAGCAGCTAGTTAAATCAAGGGGTACCGATTGCCTTCCAGCCAAGCGCCCGGCATATGGGATAGAAATCGGGAGTAAAGATGTTCATCAGTAAAGGTGTCTAATAAGTTAAAAAGTGGCTGGCCCTTAATCGCGAGGGGTGACACTATAATAAACAAAAACACTTTTAAACAATTGTGAAATGACAACTTTTTATATATTCTAGCAAAATCAATTTCCTTCACTGAAGTATTTCCAAAATCACACCCTTTTGTAATCTTCAAAGAAAGGGAAAAATATGAAAACAAATGAATATTTAAGCAAAAGATCTATTATTTTTTGGAAAAAAGTTACCACATTGGGTGTATTGTGTGGGCTGTTTTTTAATATTGTTCAATAAATAATGGATAACATTACCAGATGTTTGTTTATGGTTGCTATTTTCTTATGAGAAAATGTGTAAAAAAAATCCATGCAGGAAAAATGAGGGAAATTAAAAATCATATTTAGTTTAAAACTATTTATTTTAGTTTTACTGTGTAGAAAGCCTGACTATTATTGAGATATTTTGACAATGAAGTAATAATTAATCTGTTTCCGGAGTAGAATCAGTACTGGGTGTCTTTTTGAGAAAGACCATTCAAATGCTCCATTAATATGGATCATACTCAGAATTGCTCAATCAAAAGGCAGACACCATAGCCATTACACATGTTACACCTCTGCAACACAAGGAAAATTCACAATTTTTATTTCAAACTGACAGGCACAATAAAAAACATGTGGCTACCAATTTGTACTTCTAAGCAACAACCTGTGTATACATGTACAATATGGCCAGAATGGAAAAATGGAGGCCACATTATAATACAGTGAAACCACCATTCCATAGTAACCTGGTTACCCATTAATAAACAGATAAATGCTTTGAAGACCTCCAGTGGCAAACCTTTAAAAGGCTAGAACAATGTAAAAACCTATATTACAAGGTATATCATATTTGCATTCAGAATTGTATGCCAATTCAGTATATTTTCAGAATAATTTATGTAGACTACAGTAGTGTTTGTAGCCTTTGTCACATAGTTCCAATTGTGCATGCATATTGCAAACAAGAAAAGTTTAAACAATGTGTGGTGTGTACAGTATTATTGCAAACACAACTATATTATATAAAATGAAATAAACATATAGCAACAATAATTATATAAATGTAGTTTTCTTTATTGTATATTACCAGGTTGTTTACCACTAGGTTTGCACACATATGTGGTCAAAGAGAGATAGAAGGTTTTAATTTGCACTTTTGCAACCTTACAAGGATTGCCAGTAATGTTAACATAGCTTATTCTTTAAAATTTTTGGCTGTTTCATCTGAAGAAGGAAAATAGATATTTCTGAAAAATCATTAGCTGTTAAATCTAAAAGAAGAAAAAGAACTATTTAAATAGGACTTGACAAATGATTTTACATATTTCTAAATTATGTCAACACTATTCCCTTTAAATAAGACAAAATGTAATATTTAACAAATAAACAAGTACATAACAGTGTTATATTTCTTATTAACATAAATCATTAAGTTCTCTTAAAATTAACATATCAGACATGTTGATCTAATTGATTATTTAATCCATTTATACAATTACAATACTAACATCAGTTTTTCTCACTGAAACAGAGTCTGATAGCAATACTATAGTTAGGCATCAAAAAGTAATATTTTGCTGGTAGCTGGTCATCTAAATTTGCTCTTGACCAGTGAAAAAAAAAGGCAAATTTCCATTCTGGCAAGTGGATTTTTATGAAAAATTACAACAGTCAGCATAAAAAATAAAATGTAAAGGAAGTTAATTCAAAGTGAACATGAATAACTTGTGTTTGAACAAGGATAACATAAGTTTTTGAAAATGGAAATTGCAGGGCAATTAGATTCTAACGACTGCAGTCATTTTAAACAAATACAAGGAACAAAATATTCATAGTGTCTTGACTAAAATTGAATTTGCATTGTTTATTTACCTGTCTTTCCAGGCTCCCATTTTCCAACATTTTTGCTAATGGTGCCTCTGCAGTCTAATGTCAGTAAAAATCCAGATTATTAAGCATAAATGAAGATTGTTGTTATTTAAGCACAGCACAACAACATTATCCATGATGATGCATGAGAGTAATACACACACCTTCTAGGATAAATGTATTGGCATACTTAATCAATCTATACGGCTACCATCAATTTTTGCAATTCATGTGTCAGCTACGTGAACTTTGTCATTGGAAGAAATATTTTTATCCGAAATCGAATCAACATTCAGACTGAGTGGTGTTCATCCGAAATCCGTTTATATTCATAATTACAATTATATTCCACGAACGAATATCGTTATTGTATATAATTAGAGAGAATATTCACAAGACCAAAATAAAACAATATTAATTTTAAGATTTTTCCTCAGATTATCAAATTAAAAGCCTAATTATGGATAACCTTGCAAAGAAATCATAGCAATGTTTACAATCGACGACCGCACCAATATGGCGGACGCGCCGACGCATTTCACATGCATTCGGGTAATAGGCGATGCGGCATCTAGGTTTATATATCTATGAGTAAATCAATGTGTTTCCGTTCGTTTTACATTCGAAATATTGCCTTTTACTGGAGTTCCTAGCAAGCATTTAGCAATTTCATACATGCCTTTTGTGGTTATTTCTAATATCCTCTGTGTGTTTTTAACATTTTTGTGCATTTCTCTAGAGGCTAACTTGAAAGATGAGCTTTTGGGGTGTGTTTACTGTGGCATGGTGCTCTTGTCGAAATACGACTGCCGAAACCCTAGTTTCGACCGGTGTCTGCATTCAGGTGAGACGCATTTTCTTAGAAGTAACATGCCATATCTTTTTATTGCAATATTCGGAAGTGGAAAGATTAATCTTTTAACAGACACCAAGCTTGAACAATCTGAAATCTGAAAGTTCGCCGTTTTATAATGGGACCCTATGGGCATTGGGTTTACTGGCATCTAACCTTGATTTTTCGCACAAAACGAAAGTGAAAGTAGTTTTTTCACCATTAACACGCTAAACAGTTTTAAACACGAACTGCTGTTATTTTATTTAACAGAAATATATTCTACTATCAGTATTTACTGAATATTAGACTGATTAATGGTGTCAATAAAGTGATTTCATGAAAACAATTTTCATACGCGGGATTTCTTCATGTGTAAGCACATTTCGTCGTTTGGGGCGAAATAATGCGGTTAAGTACAGAGGTTTGGCGTGTGACGTCATCCTCTGCGTATAGAATGACTTTTAACCGCTTGTCTTTGTGAAAGATGGCCTCGCGTGTTTTTTCGGCGTAGCTGTCTAAGATCACGTTTGACCTACATTTCTTGCGATAATTATGCAGCGGGAAAATTGAATGCCAATAGAATTGGGCAAATGTTCTAATTTTAGGGAATGCAAACCTCAAACAATGGTTAAACGTATACCAATAACTGTTGCATACTTTTGGGGATTACAAATTTACATAATTGTTTACATAAGCGGTTAAAATGAAGTTATAAACATATCCTCGACATATACTCTAGAACTGAGGCTAATTATGAACGTATTTTCTCATTGTATGCCATAAACAGAATGCTATATTCATTCACGTAACGAAATAACTATTTTGTTTAGCCTACATTGACATAAGCAGTACGCTCTATAAATAGCAATTGTGCAATGTTGCCATTCATAAATCTCATTCACAGAGTAGCCGTTCCATGTAGCCCATTGATTCTAGCGAGTTCGTCACATTCCAGAAACAGTAGTGTCATTCTAAAAATAACGCGCGTAGCTAGCAACAGTTGTATAGCTGTGTTAATATACTCGTACATGCGTCAATAATAGCGTTCAGAGAATCATAAACCTAAATATTTCAATAAATGGGGAATTTACTGGTGAGCGAGTATTTGTCGGACAGTAGTATTATCCGGACGTTTTTAAATATTCGCGTTTCGTAGCCGCTTTTCGTATTTTATTATCATAATACAAATAAACGCTTTCTTCAAGTACGTTTCGTTTTTCTTCGAAAGTAGTGAGTTTATTTTTTGGTAAAACCCCAAATGTTTACGTTGATAGTCTGAAACGCATGCAACTGTCGTCTGGGGAAATAAAATGACGTGCGCATGCGCGATAAAATCCCAATTTGGGGCCCAGACAGGGTTTGTGATAGTTATGGCAGAATATTATTTCACCCGCTACGACGTTAAGGACGTGCGTAGTAGCTACATAGATACGTAACGTCTAGTAAACTCTTTAAACGTCATGCTTCCGTATTTGTTTAAACGCCTTACTTATATTCTCTAGTTATTACTAAATCATATGATAAAGTGGTATTATTTTGATATAATTTACGCATTTTATTATTTATTTGTTGTCTAATATAGATTAAATAAAATTATAAAGCATTTCTCCGTATATTTCACTTTTAAAAAAAAACATCCGGAAAATAATACTGTCAACGTGAAAAAGACCGTGTTTAATGTAACCCTTTCAGGGCTTCAATAGGTGAATCTTATTTTGTTTACATACGCAAACGGGTGATCAACCCAGGATGTTAGAAGCGACTTTTCATGGTTGAGTTTGTTCATAAATTAAAACTGTCCCAAAATAAATGCCTATTTCGTCCGACAAATACTCGCTCACCAGTATATTGATAAACTTACTGTTAATTTGAATTAAAATTGTGGTTACGATTTATTAACAATTATTTATAATTGCATCTTTCTATCAACTTCTCCAGTAGATGTTATTTAATATGTAAAAAGATGATACATTTTCTATAGATAAAATGTTATGAAAGAAGATTCTGAATGTGTCGAATTGTTATTCGTGTAGCATGAATACACAATTTGCAATACTAATTATACACAGGAACCCTTGATATATCATATTTCTACTGATATAATTAAAATTGTCATAGTCTAATGAATTTTTATGTTTGCGTTATCAAAAATAAAGTCTTATCATTTCAAAAATCGCTGAATGTTCCCTGACTATTGCTTTTTATTGGGATACACAGTATAAATGCTTATTTGACTTCAAATCGTTATTATATTAGATAACTAACATGAATGGTATATTACCGGTACTATAAATAACTATATAGACTCGTCGGATACATAATAATTTTAATTCATTCCCGAAATTATTTTCTTACATTGTTAATTTGTTAAATTGGCTTGACAAATTCCGATAACAATTATGTTAACCTAAATTATTTTGGTTATTCAAATATGACTGGTGGAAACATGGAGTTGTATGATTGGTTTATGCACGGCATAGATATTAAAGATAATTTTATTTAATTTTTAAATTAATAAATTTATCTCAAATTAACTTTTGGTCCGAGAAGTTTTCTTATAGTGTCCGAAAAATCTGGGGTCCAATAATTAGTCTCCTAATATTGGTGGGCACCAAAAAATCTGGGGTATGAGAAGTCACGTAACCGATCATCTTGGCCGTCTGTTTAGGTAATTTTTAAATGACATTTCAATATTAATTTCAACGCCGATTGTCTTTTTAAAAGACATTTCTCGTTTACATATTGTTTTTAAACAAAATGTGTGCAGGAAATTTAACAGGAAAACAGTTGAAGTAATGAACTGGACTAGTTAAAAGGTCAGTAGGTTAAGCTTGAGAGGTCATAGGTCAGATGTTAGTAATAAACGGTCGAACCAGTTGCGCCCCTTTGTTAGCATGTGCCGTTTCAGAACAAGATGGCCGGCCATTATGATCGACCGTACCTGATTTTATTACAGCTCTGCTCGTTAAGATCATGGCATTAATATGGCCATATGCATGGCATTTTTGCAGGTGTACAGGAAGGGGCGTCGGCCCTTGTATTTATTGGGAAACTATTAATTAGGAAAATTGGGAAAATAAATTGCTAAGGATTTTCAGCCCAGCATGTTTTTGCTTTAAAGATGTTTGGATACGACGTATTTATGATATATTTAAAATATTACAGGTAACTAGCCCAATATAAGCAGAACAAGTCAATATGGCACATGCTAACGATGGGCATATGTTATCAAACTTTAACTTTATTATTTACACTTGATACCAACCATTATCAGACAATTCACCCCCTACAGACAAAAATACCAGACAAATAATACTGGTAATAAATATCAAGAGTACAGAAAATACCTTTCTTTGTTGATTTCCCTGAGTTTTCTAAGCAATTTTTTATTATAATTAAACATGTATATATTATATATTATATTTACATCGAATGCAATTACCTAGTTAATTAACATGAATGGACTTATAACAACGGTATTGAAAATGAAAGCATGAATACAAAAAGAAAGAAGATGATTTGCGGTTTAAACTCATACCGGAAGTGTCGCCGGGTCCCTGCTTCTTGAGTAACGCCATCAAGCGGGCGTTTTCTTCTTTAAGTGCCCGGATCAAGCGGTCAGTGGGACTCTCGTTCACAGTGGCATTGTTCTGGATTTTCTTTGCCCTGAAACAAATACAAATGCCAATATAATTTGAAATACAGGTCTGAAATATGGACACGTTATGAGAAAAATTAATTTTATGGACAGCTATCGACAGTTGTTCAAGAGGTCCGTGTTCTCTCTAATAGCGTTTTATAGCGCCGATGAAAACATGTAAAAATTCCAGATCGGGACCTTTTACATATAAAAACATACAACGTGTGAGTAGTCATGCGAGTGAAGGTGATGGAGAAAAAGTAGAGGGGGAGAGAAAGATTGCGGAGGGGAGATAAGGTGGTGAAAGCGGAGATCTGGTGACGTGTTACCTGTCGGCGTACCGCCGCGTGGACAGGGGGGAATAGAGAGGTGTAGAGAGGTTGAGAAGGGATGAGGGCGTGAAAGGGGTGTGTGGAGACCGTGTTACCTGTCGGCGTAACGCAACGTGGACAGGGTCTCCTCGTAGTTGATGTCCGCCGGACTCAGGGCAGCAATCTGCAACAGACACCTTGGGGAGTTAAAGGCCCAGTGAATAAGTTCTCAATGTCCAACTTTGTCCAAATAAAATATTAATCTTGTTACTTTTATTGCCGTTGGCTTATATTTTAGATCAAGTGCATGTATACCGTTAAGAATATTCGTGGTCATGGGTGAACTATATAATTATTTTTGAAAGTAACAAAAATTCCTTTAGTGTCATGTAATTAATAAAATATGTCCATACACTTAACGCGCAGTGTTAAAACGTACATACCATGTTCTAGATTTATTAGTAAATGGTAACGTGGTATTGTTAAATTTCTGTACAGACAACGCTGTCAATTGTTATAGCATTTCTGGATTACTTTAATAGTGTCCTATCATACTTAAACGTGTGTTGCATTCGTAAATCGTGCCTTAGTTGGGACATTCCATAGCTGGCCTAACATGGTTTTAATAAATATTTACTGACATGTAGAATAAACAGTGAGTCCTTTTTAGTGAAAAAAAATGTCAACTAGTAAAACTGGCGGCTTAGTTAGCGAACAAACAATCGAAGTGGAATTACAGAAATGAATTTGAGTTGTTGCTGATAAAACATCAATTGAAAAGGCGAATCAATGCTGGGCCGATTTTAAGTACCGATTTCTTAATGCTTCGCCTTACGAAACAATTTTCTTGTAACTGATTTTTTCTTGTTTCGCCTTATGATCGATTTTAGTAAGCGATCGTCCAATGTTTAGCCTTCAATAAAGACCAATAGCAACCAATTCCTTATCATGTTTTGGACCGACTTCTAGCAACCAATTCCATATCATGTTTTGGACCGACTTTTAGTAACCAATTCCTTATCATGTTTTGGACCGACTTCTAGTAACCAATTCCTTATCATGTTTTGGACCGACTTCTAGTAACCAATTCCTTATCATGTTTTGGACCGACTTCTAGTAACCAATTCCTTATCATGTTTTGGACCGACTTCTAGCAACCAATTCCTTATCATGTCTTGGACCGACTTCTAGTAACTAATTCCTTATCATGTTTTGGACCGACTTCTAGTAACCAATTCCTTAATGCTTAAGACATATTTCTTCATGTTTCGTCACAACTGAAACGACACAAATTAACTCCGTGTAACAGCACGTGCATTTTTATTTTTAGAGCTGCCTTGGGATATGTGGCCGATGATTGTCGTTGGTAGCGCAATAGCATAATCAGTGTACAGAAATGTGGCCGCTGATTATTGATGGTAGCGAAATAGCATATTTGTTGTACAGAAATGTGGCCGATGATTGTCGATGGTAGCGAAATAGCATACTCGTTGTACAGAAATGTGGCCGATGATTGTCGATGGTAGCGAAATAGCATACTCGTTGTACAGAAATGTGGCCGCTTATTTTCGTTGGTAGCGCAATAACATACTCGTTGTACAGAAATGTGGCCGCTGTTTGTCGGTGGTAGCTCAATAGCATACTCGTTGTACAGAAATGTGGCCGATGATTGTCGATGGTATCGAAATAGCATAATTGTTTTACATAAATGTGGCCGCTTATTTTCGTTGGTAGCGCAATTACATACTCGTTGTACAGAAATGTGGCCGCTGATTGTCGATGGTAGCGAAATAGCATACTCGTTGTACATAAATGTGGCCGCTTATTTTCGTTGGTAGCGCAATAACATACTCGTTGTACAGAAATGTGGCCGTTGTTTGTCGGTGGTAACGAAATAGCATACTCGTTGTACAGAAATGTGGCCGCTTATTTTCGTTGGTAACGAAATAACATACTCGTTGTACAGAAATGTGGCCGCTTATTTTCGTTGGTAGCGCAATAACATACTCGTTGTACAGAAATGTGGCCGTTGTTTGTCGGTGGTAACGAAATAGCATACTCGTTGTACAGAAATGTGGCCGCTTATTTTCGTTGGTAACGAAATAACATACTCGTTGTACAGAAATGTGGCCGCTTATTTTCGTTGGTAGCGCAATAACATACTCGTTGTACAGAAATGTGGCCGCTGTTTGTCGGTGGTAGCGCAATAGCATACTCGTTGTACAGAAATCGAGAAAACCGATTTTATTGTTAGAATCACTCAAGGTGTTTAATAATCCCCACTGGTATTAAAACATCGACAATTTTAGTCGTAATTATTAACAGTTCAATGGTTTGGTGTATGTTTATGTACCTAAATGTCGATAACTCATTATTATTTTATGTCACAATTAATCACATGTGAACATGCATTCATTCAGGCCTTACAGAAACCATTTTTATAAACCTTGTTCAAAGTGACTTTGAATTCACTATTAAAAAAACATATAATTGTAACTCGTTTAAAGTCGTCGACGTTTCGCTAAATAGCGTAGACGCGTACGCTTTCCCTGGTGGCGATGTTGATAGTAAAGAAGAATTCTGAGTTTAAATTACATTCCTTTGATAGTATTCAAGATATTGGACTTTATGAAAAACTTTAACCAACATGTTTAAAAGGGCATAAATCTGTCAAAACACAAAATAAAGCTATGGGGATTGCTTTCCCTTTTGGAGATATTGATAGTAAAGAAGTATTTCAAGTTTCAAGTAAATACCGTTGATAGTATTAAAATATTGTAGTGACCAATGTTAAAAAAGGGGCAAAAATCCGTCAAAACAAAACAAAACAGAGTTATGGGGCTGCTGTCCCTGACAGAGACGTTGAAAGTAAAGAAGTATTTTAAGTTTGAAGTCAATACCTTTGATAGTATTGGACTTTATTAAAAAAAACTTTGGTTGGACGAACTAACGGACGGACGGCCGGACAGACAAACGGACGGACAGACAGACGGACAGGCGGTTCGATTTTAATATGCCCACTTTTGGGTGTATAGAAAAAGCTCAGGTATTTCAAACTGCCAAAGTTTTTCAGTTTCTATTATGGTACATGTATATTCATTAACATCTCATGAACATCAATTCATAGCTGTTGGTTACACCTTCACTTGTAATGTCATGTACATAGGTATTATGGGATTGGTTACCATGACAATAGATTTTGCCCAGAAGGCACGTCAGAGACATTTGTTACAACAATAGACAACCTTGCTCAAAGCGTACATCCTCAAAACATTGAGACACTGACTGTCATGGTCGGCTGCTCTGCTCTAATGAAAGATCATAGAGACTTTGGTTGCTACAAAAGTATGCCGTCTCAAAGCGTACATCGTCGAAACATTGAGATACTGACTGTCATGGTGGGCTGCTTTGGTCCAATGAAAGGTCAAAGAGACTTTGGTTGCAACAATAGTATGCCGTCTCAAAGCGTACGTCATCAAAACATAGAGACGATGACCATCATGGTGGACTGCTTTGCTCCAATGAAAGGTCATAGAGACTTTGGTTGCAACAATAGCATGCAGTCTCAAGGGTACATCGTCGAAACATTGAGACAGTTGTTACAATGATGGCCTACCTTATCATTGTAGTCTACTTTGCTCAAATGATAAGTTAAGGGTGAGGTTGGTTTTACAACAATACCACGCCGTCCTCAAAGCGTACGCTATCGAAACATTGGACATTGATAACCATGATTGTGTACTTTACCATCATGGTTTACTTGGAAAATTGATTACCACGATGGTAGACTTTAGCAGTATGGTCCACTTTATTTAAATAATAAGTCATACAGACATTGGTAACGTTGCTTGCCATTATGGTCTACATTACTCAAATGATACTGCACAGAGACATTTGGTACACTGGTTACCATTATGGTTTACTTTGTCCAAATGATGTCACAAAGACATTGGGGACGCTGAATACTATCATGGTCTACTTTACCACGATGGTCAAACCTTACCATTATAGTCTACATTTAGGGAAAGATCTAGGATCAAAAAAGGTACAGGGTGCTGCTTAAAAGGAGCAGGGTGGAAAGATGGACCAGTTTGTTGACATTCTCTAATAATTTGCTGAATCCTGGGTTTTTATGAGTCTTAATGTACTATTAAACGTTTATAAACATATTATATTCATTTGACATTGAATATTTAAAAAAATATATGGACTTCCAAAAGATATTCAACATTTCTGTGTTGGCCAGCCCAGAGGGGCAGCAGGAGGGGAACCAAAAAGGGGCAGGGTGCTGCACCCCGCAATTTTGCTCTAGATTTTTCCCTACTACATTACTCAAATAATGCCATAGAAACTTTGCTTCACGGTGGTTACCATTATGGTCTGCTTCACTCAAATGATAGGGTACAGAGACATTGGACAACGTTGATTAACATGATGGTCTTTACCTTACGCAACTGGTAGGGTACTGCGACATTGGGGACGTTTGTTAACATTATGCTCATCTTTACTTAAATGGTAGGGCACAGAGACATTGGACAACGTTTATTACCATGATGGTCTTTATTGCTTAAATGATAGGGCACAGAGACATTGGGGTCGTTGGTTACCATTATGGTTTGCTTTGCCCAAATGGTGTTACAGAGACATTGAGGGGACGTTGGTTACCAGTATGGTCTACTTTACTCAAATGATACAGCCTAGAGACATTATCGACGTTGGTTACCATGATGGTCTATTTAACTCAAATGATAGGGTACAGATACAATAGGAACGTTGGTTACCATTATGGTCTACTTTACTCAGCTGGTAGGGTACAGAGACATTGGGGACGTAGGTAACCATTATGGCATACTTTACCATTACAATCTACTTTAATCAAAAGTAAGGTACAGAGACATTGGGGACGTTGGCAACCATTATGACATACCTTACAACTATGATCTACCTTACTAAAATGAGTCACATATACAATGGGAACGATGGTTACCTTGATGGTCCTGCTGTTCCCTCCCAGGGCGGACTGCAGCAGCTTGGTGAGCACCGAGTCCCTGTAGGGCACCAGCACATTCGTCTTGCCCATGGCCTGGTCCGCCAGGGCGCTGAAAGAAACAAAAAGGCGTGATAATCATAACACATCCAGGTACATAGCGGATTCAAACGTCAGTGGCACTTATGGATTGACAATTTGGCCAGCTGACACAGTTTGGTATACTTGACATTAAGTAATTTTACGAAAGACTATTTTAAAGAACAATTCCTATTAAGCAAATACGCTACAATAGGCAGTTTTAAAACTCAGTATTGGTCTCGTGGAACAATTTAAAGGGTTAACAAATAACAGGTATGGGGCTTTGGCAAAAGTTCGATCACTCCATTGAATCGTTTTTTTTTCTCCAAAAAATACATACAAACTTGTTTAAAACCACTGCTTCACCTAATAACATTGCCTAAGGTGGAGAGACTTTGGTTGATGGCCGAGCCCTCCTTGAGTCTGTCCCCCGTGGCCCCTGTAGAGTCGGCCCTATCTGACCCTGCCAGGTCAACCAAGTAGATGTCACTTCTGCGAGTGTTGCTCTGCCCTGCCTCGTTCATCAACACCTGCAATATATTTAGTAAGACTCAGTGGTTATCTTGCAAATGTATACAACAGATTCAGTAAGACTCAGTGGATATCTTGCCAATGTATACAACAGATATAGTAGGACTCAGTGGTTATCTTGCCAATGTATACAACAGATTCAGTAAGACTCAGTGGTTATCTTGCCAATGTATACAACAGATATAGTAGGACTCAGTGGTTATCTTGCCAATGAATACAACAGATTCAGTAAGACTCAGTGGATATCTTGCCAATGTATACAACAGATTCAGTAAGACTCAGTGGTTATCTTGCCAATGTATACAACAGAGTTACTAAAACGATGAGGTCAACGTTCCGATACAGTAGATTCAGTGATTTGAGGGCAATTGTTGATTAGTTAAATGATAGGGCTAACTTAATGATTAATAATACAGGTTCGATGATTAATAATACAGGTTCGTAAACAGCACTCCTCGGTCCTAATTCGTAAGCGATGAACAGATTCAGTGAAGCTTGAGGGCAATAGTTGACTAGTAAAATGATAGGGCTAATTTAAAGATTATTAATACATGTTCGTAAAAACATAGGTGGTAACTTTGCAATGAAAACCAATGGTTCGTAAACATTAGTGGCTAATTGTCTAATGAATAATAAATTAACAAAAGAAAAATGCGGAAACCGCATTAAAGCCGGATTTTTTATTTTGCCGTTGGGGATACATGTACAAGTCAATGTTGGTGAAAACGTTTGGAAGTTTCATGTCGATGATCTAAAATGTATGCAGTTTGGTGAGATGTTTGGCTCTAGTGGCCATTTTGTGCAGTGATGCGGAACCATTTGAATAAGTTTGGTAGAGGACCACTAAAAGAACATTGGTGTGAAATTATTTGAAAATCTAGCCATAGGTCCAGAAAAACTCGGCGTTAAGACATATTTCTATTTTTAGCTCTGGCGGCCATCTTGTGCAGTGAAGCGGACCATCCAAGGAACATTTCTGTAAAGTTTCACGAAGATTGACCAAGAACTTTTGAAAATATGACAGGAAAACAAAACTTTAACGCAAATTCTATTTTTAGCTCTAGTGGCCATTTGGTGCGGGACCACTTGAATAAGTTTTGGTAGAGTGTAAAGTTTCATCAATATTGATCAAGAACTTTAGAAAATATGTAAGGAATACAAAACTTTAACGCAAATTCTATTTTTAGCTCTACGGCCATTTTGTGCAGAGAGGCCGAACAATTTGAATAAGTTTGGTAGAGGAACACTAAAAAGGCATTTGTGATTTTTTTTTGAAAATCTAGCCATATGTTTAGAAGAAAATGGCGTTTAGACATAATTATGCTTCCCTTCGAAGGAGTGGGGGTATATTGCTTTGCACCTGTCCGTCCATCGGTGGGTCGGTGTGTCGGTCGGTCTGTCCGTAGACCATTTCGTTTCCGCACGATATCTAGAGAACACTTTGACCAAAGATCATGAAAGTTGGTATGCTGGTTACTTGAGAGGAAAGGAAGATCCTTATTAATTTTGAGGTGAACAGTTCAAACGTGAAGGTCACCGTTACTAAAAATAGAAAAACGGTTTCCGCTCAATAGCGCATCTAGATATTTTAATGAAACTTCATACATAGATACCTTATATTGAGACCTCTCTTGGGATTTCATATGGGGTGGGTGGGGTCAAGGTCAAGGTCACCATTACTAAAAATAGAAAAACGGTTTCCGCTCAATAACTTGAGAACGCATCGAGATATTTTCATGAAACTTCATACATAGATACCATATATCGAGACCTCGCTTGGGATGGCATATTAAAAAAAATCTTAACAATTGCACATATTCACAAATTGGCTGCAAGTCGGGGGGCATACATGTTTTACAAACATCTCTTGTTCTATTTTTAGCTCTGGCGGCCATCTTGGTCATAGAAGCGGAACCATTTTCACAGGTTTGGTAGAGGACCACCCAAGGAACATTTCTTTAAAGTTTAATGAAGATTGACCAAGAACTTTTGAAAATATGACAGGAATACGAAACTTTAACGCAAATTCTATTTTTAGCTCTAGTGGCCATTTTGTGCACTGAGGCGGAACCATTTGAATAAGTTTGGTAGAGGAACATTAAACAAACATTTGAGTAAATTTATTTGAAAACGTAGCCATAGGTTTAGAAGAAAATGGCGTTCAGACATAATTCTACTTTTAGCTCTGGTGGCCATATTGTGCAGTGAAGCGGAAGCATTTTCACAAGTTTGGTCGAGGACCATCCAAGGAACATTTCTGTAAAGTTTCGTGAAGATTAACCAAGAACTTTTGAAAATATATCAGGAATACGAAACATTTAACGCAAATTGTTAACGACATCGCAACGCCCGCCCGCCCAACCGACCGGTTTTTGCTAATCTATGAAAAGGTGCAACACTACGGTATTTTAAAACTCACAATGCGTGTTTTTCGTACTGCGGTGTTGCATGCGGCCATTGGTCACTTTCAGGAAATAATGCACCTATCAAGGTGGGGGAGGAAGCGGAGGGCATTTACGGGACTTTAGACTGAAACCGATTCCCCACAGGCGGGAATTTGACACACCAAATGATTCCCGGTCCCGGGGAAATAGTCTTTGGTCGGATTTTTGATCCCGGTAATATTGGGCCCCGGTCCATTTGATATCCCTATAGCATCTCCCACTGAGGGGATTTAGACAAAAATTATTGGCCATAAGACCCCCAAAAACTCAAATTTGTCAAATTCCCCCTGGGTCAGCCCGTCGCTCCCTCCCCCCCCCTGGGGGAAAATATTGTTAGGTTTAAAAGACATGCGAAGGTTAAATAAGGCTTTCTCTACTACCGATGCCTTTGGAGTTTCATATCTTTTATATTCAACATTTCAATAAAACAAAATACACGAAGAGCAGTAGAGGACATAGTGCTCGCCTATTCGAAGTATTTCAGTCGATGTATTTGTTTGAAAGTGAACAGGAGAAAGAAACACAGACACATATACATGTTTATAAATAAAAGTAGTAACATAAGATCGCGATACACCAGAATGGTAGCCTAGTAAAATATCTACCAAAAGCAGAATTGAAATGTACATATAGTCAACTGTTAGTTTTTCAGCGTTAATCAATAAACATATATAATTCAGAGCTATGAGCATTGCAAGTGCTTCAGGTGGAGCGTTCAGACGGCTACTAGAGTAACTATGGCTACGCACCTGCTCAAACCGGATGGTGATTACCATGTGGGACCGGCTGCTGGTGGCGTTCATGTTGGTGGCGGCGGTAGTGCGGTTGATGGTGCCGCTCTCCATCAACTTCTCGATCTCCTTGTAGCTGCGGACCGGAACTTGCTGTAAACAGCGCGAAACTTTGTGAAATTGTTAACTTAGTGAAAATCAGGCATTATCTGTGAGGCTTATTGAAATATTGTTCAGTCCATTCCCTGGGTAGAGCCAGTACTTTGTGTCTTGAGAACGCTTCCTGATCGAACTCACAATCTACACATCGCAAGGCGTACTCCACATCCATGACACCACTTCGACTTTTAAAGTGGGTTGTTATTGCTGTTGCTGTAGTTACTGCTGCAGTTATGCATATTACCGCTGAATTCAGTTAAAGAGACATCTATAATACAGCTTTGAATTGCACGTATTAACTTGCGGTAAATATGTGTATTTGTATTATATACAAAATGATAGTATAAATATAATATAGATATAATGTTTTTAAATGCCATCAGAAAACTTCCGAATTTGCTAATATGTTTATCCTACCTTGAGCCATTCCACGTAGAAGCCGGTCTTGGGGTTCTGTCGGATCTTGAGGCCGCCGTGTAGAGGTTTCTCCTTCACCAGGAGGTCCCGCACCTGCTCGTTGTAGATCTCCAGCATGCTGAAGAACACCTAGAGGAGGAAGAAACGGGGGTAATGTGACAGTGTGGCTCAGTATGCATCGATGGTGGACAATCTCAGACATGACGGGGAAAATATGTTAAATTTGCACAAGTCAGGGCCCATATCCACAAATCTTCTTAGTGAAAACTTTAGTAAATTTCTTAAAATCATAAAAAAAATAAGTATGTTGCCGGTTCATATAAAGTTTATTTTGTATATAGTGGTTTCAATCTTTTAAAGAATCCACAGTTGCTTCTTATTTTACCATATTTCAAATATAAAATATTTATTTTAAGACAGAAAATTGTATTTGAATTTGACACTTAAATATGACTTAAGTTAAGATTTCCCTAAGGAGTTTTGTGTATATGGCCCCAAGTACATATGTGGTGAAGAAAATATGCGAGAGGGATGGGCATATTTGACAGTGTGGCTCAGTATGCATCGAGGGTGGACAACTGTCAGACATGATGGGGAAAATGTGTAAAACATACACAAGTCCGGTACTAGATTTAGTATATGGCGACGAACATCTGCGGGAGGGGTGGGCTAATATGACAGTGTGGTTATATGCAGCACGGATAGACAACTCTGCTGTGAGGCTGGACGTTTGCAAAACATACACAATTGAAGTCAATATGTTTAAATTAAGTATGATTTAAATTAAAGCAGTTGTGCACACCATTTGTCGTTCAATCATGTTCTTGGGTTGCTTGGAACATATTTTTATACATTTATATTAACAAGTAACATTTTACTGATGATATTAAAACTGAATTGGAACGATCGATTAGTATATCGGCAACTCATAAATAACAGACATTTATAAATGTGAATGGCAAATTATCTGTCCAAAAATACACATAATGATATTTATTACTCGTATTCATTAATTTACGTAACGTCATATTGTTTTGTTTAAACATAGGATTTAGCTGCAAGGTGACCCTTATTGTTTGCTCTGGGTTATATCAGATGAGGTCCCAATATGTCTGTTTGAATATTCATAGTTATTCTAGAGATCTTAGATCTGAAATCTCTAGATTTTACCCTTAGCTGCTTCTTCTTATCTGACGACGTATCTATGGCCTTGAACAGCTCCTCGCAGGTGATGGGCACGATTCCCTTGTTGGCCCCGTAGCCGATCATGGAGTAGCTCTTGCCGGAGCCCGTCTGACCGTACGCGAACAGGGCGGCGTTATAGCCCTGCCAGGCGTTGTCCAGCACGCCTTGACCGAGGTCCGAGAAGAGGCGTTTCTGGAATCAGTAGAATGTAATCTAATGTAATATAATTTTAAAATAATGTTGTGTAATTTTAATGTTATTTTAATTAAATGTCATTTAATGTTATGTAATTAAAGTCTAATTCAATGTTATGTAATGTACTTTTAATGCATTGCAATGCAATATAATTTCAATGTAATGTAATATGAATGTAATGTTAATGTTATGTAAGTTTAATGTAATGTAATGTAATGCAATGACTTTTAATGTAATGTAAAACCGTATGTAATTTTATGTACGTTTAATGTAATTGAATGTAATTTTATTTAATGTTATTTTATTGTAATGTTTTGCAATATATTTTAATGTAATGATATATTAAAGTAACAACATGTAAAATAATGTAATGCAAAGTATATTTAATGTTGTAAAATGCAATTTTAATTAATGTAATTTTAATGTATTGTAAAGTCAGGTTATTTTAATGTAAAGTAATTTAATTTGAATGTTCATGTTTATAAATTTTATGTTATGTAATTTAATGCAATGTAATGTATACAACACAATGACACGATGTAATACACTAGGATACATAACAATATAATAAAAACATAACATACATGAAATATCATTCATAGATATAATAGAGTCTGACATGATACTCGCTAATTTTTATATAGACAAAAAAAATAAAATAATCGTTTTTAAACTACCCAATAAACAACGCAGAAAGTAGTTCCGATTCTTAGAGGAGCATAGTAAAATATGCAATTCTCATTATAATTTCAAAAATATTTGTCAAATCATGTTAGAATCGAAATAAATTTCGCATTATCGTTGTTTATCGGCCAAAAAAGTATTTGTCGTTCTGACGCGTGGCTTTTAAACCACTAGGCTAACGCCCTCGTGGTTTAATCCCTACGCATCAGAACACCAAAATCGTTGTTCACTGGCCGATAAACAACAATAAATCGAAATTATGTCTTAATTCTACTGAAATATAGGTACTCTATACAAATACTAGTATACTGGACCACAATGCTTTCAAATGATAAATTCAGTTTATAGTTTTAGACTTTCAGAGTACATCAAGGAAATGAAAACAACAGGCATGTCAGTGAAAACATTTACGTCTATGGATGATCAATGTATATAAATGTCAACAACAATCGGAGAACATAGTGATTTTTATATTCATTTCCGAACTGATAGTATTTAAATGATGGCACTGTACCCAATAGCTAGGAAGATAGAACTATACATGTAGAAGTAAATGTACCGGTTTGAAAATAAACACATATATATATACACGGATGTTTCATGCTTTCCCACTGCAAAGTGTATTGACCTTATCATGAAAGGTGTATGAATAAAACTTTTCAATATGCTCAATGCATTTAGACCACAAAATACGATGGTTCAGATTTAATACAAGCGCAAAAATTATGTTTACGTATTTTCAATTAACAGGCTTAACAAAATGTCTGAATTGTGGTTTTCTTTAATAACCTTAACAGAAGATGCTCATAATGTGAATCGTAAAGCCCCGACAAAATGACGAATTCAAAGCTTTAACAAAACTATAATTATAGTGCAGTTAATATACATGTGTACATTACAGACATATGGTCTTTTTGAAAGCAACGGGGCATTACGGAGTTAAGTAAAATCAATAGAAAGAAAATGGAATGAATCTAGCAAAAGCCTTTGAAACTTTAAACATTATCAACTGCCTACACTATATTGTAACATGAAACTCGCTCATTTCTCTATAGACAAAGAACAAAAATATCGTTGTTAAACTATCCAATAAACAACACAAAAAGTAGTCCCGATTCTGAGCGGAGCACAGTAAAAAATAGTTCCAATTACAATTGCAAAAATATATGCCATATCATGTATGAATCGAAATAATGTTGGCATTATCGTTGTTTATCGGCCACTATTTGTCGTTCTGATGCCTGTTGCGTGGCAGTTAAACAACTCGGACTAACGCCCTCGTGGATTAATTCCTACGCATCAGAACTCCAAATCGTTGTTTATTGGCCGATAAACAACGATAAATCGAGCATTATTTCTTAAGTAGATACATGTACGATGCTCGTGATGTAGCATGCTTCGCACGGGGGTTATTCAGAACAATAAGAACGATTGTCGAAAACAGAATAACGTAAATAAAGAAATGCTCTGGGTCTTACATTCAACAAAATTTATGAACTGTTGAGTTTCTTAAATAGCTCTGATACAAAACGCGCTTTATGTAAATCTGCAAAGAAAAAAAAAAAAGATTCTATTCAAAATTAAAACTTTACTACAAGTTTATTGCCTATCACAATACTGCACTATTTTTGTATGTATTTTTTCACAGTTTGGCAAATGTACGAATGAACAAAAACAATTCCATCATACCCTAAGAAGCCAAATAACTTTACTACAAGTCTAGTGCCTTTCACAATACTGCACTATTTTTGTATGTATATTTTCACAGTTTGGCAAATGTACAAATAACAAAAATAATTCCATCGTACATTAAGCAGCCAAATAACAAGCCTGACCCAGAAATATATTAAAATCTGTTTCTGTTACGAAATTAACATCGAATGAAACGGGTAAACTTATATTTTAGCGTTTGTAACCGGTGGTCCACTCGAACGTAGGCCGTATATCCAATACATGTAGTTAGTTGTTTTTTCTTCGAAACAGACATTTCACATACCAATACCGATTTAAAACGTTATTTCATGAAAACGACGTGTTTCGTTGGCATTTTTATGTATCGTGACACCGAATTACTGAATACTTGATTTCTCAACAGTTTTAGTAGACAGCATGTGTTTTTGTCGAATTCACGAGTGAATTCTGTGTTTCTTACGGGTGACTACAATCAAGTGAGATGAAATACAATCAAGTGAGATGAAATACAATCATGTGAAATGAATTTTATTAGACGTAGATCTAGCATAACTTATCTTTTTTTATTTTAAGTTCGAAAGCAGAGACCATCTTGCCAATAAGACCAGACTCGCAATATCTGAAATAAAGGAAAACGGCGAACGACGCCAGGAAATATGGCTTTTTTACAATGGGACCCTATTGGATTTGATTATTTCTTCTAGTTTTTAACCTACAGTGGAACCCTATGGGAGTTTGATGCACTGGTTTCTAACCTTCCGCGCAGTGGATGACGCGTTCAAGAATTTTGGCATAGAGATATCAGTTTTTGCGATGAATAAATTATAACCACATTTTGTACTATTACAACGATATACGGAAATATGTGAACAAGTCCTATAAAGTGACATCGAACTATATGAAAGTGAGTGAATCTACGTCGACTACTTTAGTGTATGCAGGCACTTTATAAACAGCCCATATTTATCGGGTCTTATCTGGTAGTGAGTAAATACAGTTCCACTTCATTTACAAACGGACTGAATGTGTATTTAAATATCCAATCTAGGTCACTGGCGAACTCGCAATATGTCTTTGATATATTCACAGTTGACTATGGTCATAAATATACTTAATCTCGCGATTAAAAAATTACTTAATTTCACAAGCAACGTTTTGAAGGAAGTTGTTTGATTAATTCATAAAAGAAATTGATTACACTAAAATCATAATTCAAACGTGTTTTTAAACATTGACGTTTATCTATATTGACTGTTAACTAAAATGGCCATTCAAAAAATCTCAAGTTGTGTAAAAAATTACATTCTCTCGGAAGAGCGCGTTTGCTTAGCAGTAGGATTTCACTTGAACGTTTAATAATTACTCGTCCGAACTGTTGACGGCTAGCTGTTTGCTAAAATGGTCATTAATGATCTGAAAAACTCACGTATGACAAAAATTCCTGCGTGCATTATCTCAGAATATCACGTTTACGTTTAAAGCATTTCGTAATTTAAATGGTATCTATACCAATCATGTATCATTTCCTGTTGTTGTTGTTTTTAATGATGTGAACATTTATAAACTACTCGTCCCCATTTTGACGACGCTTAACTAAAGTGGACATAAATGATGAACAAATCAAGTTGTGGCAAACATTTCTGCTTACATTATTACTGAATAGCACGTTGGCTTGCTTGCAAGATGCTCTTATTTAAAATCACACAAAATATGTCCATGAATGTTCATTTTAACCATCATTTGTCATTCTTTTGTATCCCATGTAATCATATGAACGAAAAGCACATTCCTGCGTGGCTGTAATATCAATGAAGATGAATATACAAAGTTCGATGCGACTTGAAAATTTATTGGAATTTAATACGCAAAAAAGGCACAGTCTGCATTGATGGTTACAGAAACGTGCACGTGTATACAAAAGACATTAAACATAGTCAAAAGAAAGTGGTCATAGCGGCCAAAAACAACAGTACGTTAAATGCGTAAATACAGCTGCTCGTCTTTACACAGATCGCTAAATAAAAGGCATGCTCACAAGCAAAGAAAACAATTATTACACCTGCCGTTTACCGACGCAATTACGCTACTGACACTAATTTCTATTGGAAATTATAAGTGGTTATATCAAGATAACGGTCGTTTGTATACACTCATGTATGCACACATTTAAAACTCTGTAAATTGAAACGCAAACGAAAAAAAATTCGGAATTCTTCATTTTCGTCCGCTATATGGTACCATATTGGTAAAATACATATTCCCAGTGCTAATTACACAAGCAATTGTAACTCGCATGATTTAAAATGATGTTGCTTCTATTTAAACATTGTCCCACAGGATAATCCAGGACGGCACCTTTAGTTTCCGCTCTTTTTGGTATTTTCTGTTTCAAGGAAATCTCTTCTAAACATAAATCCGCTGTATGTGAAAGTGCCGTCCTGGATTAGCCAGTGCGGACTGCACAGGCTAATTCGGGACGACACTTTACGCACATGCATTAAGCTCAGGTTTTCCACGGCATGCCTCATATATTTTCGAAACTTTCATAGCAAGCCTATTTTCTACGAAATACCAACTTACGAGGATGTGTGGATATGTCAGGGGGCCATATATCAGAAACATCGTAAGTAATACTTTATCCTTAACCTTAAATTTATCATTTTATTTTGCTGTTCATTTCGTGTTCTCAGTACATTGTGCTTATTATTTATTAATTATCAGCTATTTTTAATAATCGTATGTTGTAAACAAATTTTATGAGAACATGTAGCTTTAAATGTATATATAACATTTTTAATCATTAACTTAAGTGACAATATGTTAAGATTAACTTAAGATGGTTTTGGTATTCGAGACTTATTTACAAACGAATGGCCTCACCTGATCTGAATAGTTACTTCCGGGCGAGTCTGGTTCATTTATGCCGCTAGGAGTCTCCGTGAAGCCGTCATGTGACCAGTAGGAGTGGTCGTATGCAAACGACTTTACATCGCCATTCTCCGGGTTCTTGATGGTGGTCGTCTTGTCTTCCATAGAGATGATACACTGCGAGCCGGCATTCTTCTCGCGCTGAAATACACGAATAGATCTCGTAAGTTACGATCAATCTTGTGATAAAGGTCCATTAAAGGGGTTTGCTATATATAAGTCGGATTAATAACTTTTAGTCGTTGTTGATGACGCTGTCAACGTTCTCATCGTACGTGTATTTACATTTTGAAATGTCGTAGGTGCAGTCGGAAAAAAATTCGGGTTAAGTCGAAGCGTGAATTGTGTACTATTTAGTCACATAATCTAAGTTTTGTTGTACTAATCTCAATGCTTTCAGTATGCATGCACGTGGTTGTCTTTATGGTGCTTTCTTCATAAAGCAACACGGGCCAAGAATGACCAGGGGACACTGGTGCAATACAATATATATTGAAAAATATGAAGATAATTTGTCACTGCACTGTCGTAGAAATGTCACTGATATGTATGATCAATGTTCATGACAATTATGATTACATGGACTTGGTCAGCTTCAACTGTAAAGTGTGAATGCTCGGACAATGTGACACATTGTACTATAGATTATAATAGTCACCAGCAGAGCATCACATCGGTGTAAAAAGATCCATGCTGTATTATATTTTATGCATGGAAACTTGAATAATATATGAGGCGTATCGTGAGAAAATCGGGCTTAATGCATGTGCCTAAAGTGTCGTCCCGGACAGCACTTTCCGCCTACAGTGGATTTATGTTTAAAAGAGACATCATCGAAACAGAAAATACCAAAAAAGCTGCGCCGACTGCGCAGGCTAATCCAGGACGACACTTTACGCACATGCATTAAGCCCGGATTTCCCACCACAAACCTCATATTAGCATTTAATATTTATGAGCGCCACCCTGTTAACGGACGCACACTCTGGTATGCCCCGCCTCCCCCCCCATGACCGTTCTGGTGTTACCAATCACCGATTACCTCGTGTCAGGTTACACTATCGACACCCGGAAGAAATCATGTTCACGCCATATGTGATGGAAAATCGTCACGAATACCTCGATAATTTGTGTTTACAGACAAAGATGTGGAAGCACGTAGCAGTGACAGCTGCAGGATATATTACGGAGTCTATTAGAAAATCTTAAAATCGAAAATGCGCCCTCACATATACAACGATAACATCAAATTTGTTCGGCCTAGCTGTCTTAGATCACTTTTGACCTAGATTTCTTGCGATAATTATGCTGCGGGAAAATTTAATGCCAATAGAATTTGTCAAATTTTCCATGTTTAGGGAATGCAAACTTACAACAATGGTTTAATGTATACCAACAACAGTTGCATACTTTTGGGGATTAAAATGTACATGACTGTTTACATAAGCGTTTAAAATAAAGTTATAATCATATCTTCGCCATACACTCTAGAACAGAACATAATTATGAAAATATTTTCTCATTGTATGTCAATATCAGAATATTATGTTCGTTCTCAGAATTAATCCACTGTTTTGTTTAGCCTAGCGGCACCATCTATAAATAACAATTGATTCTAGCGAGTTCAACACATTCACGATAATTCTAAAATTAGCAAGACAAGACAAAACAATAGTTTTATTCAAGATTAGTACAAAGATGTACACATATACATTCTATACGCGGTCAATGCATTCGGAATTTGTTCTAAAAATCGTCAAATATATGCAAATTCAAAACGAAACGAATTAATTGCAGTATAACATAACATAAGTTGCAAACGTATGGAGAGTGATGTACATGTACATATATTATACATGAATAGATTGTCTAATTTCTAATGCATATTTAATATATTTGGCAACACTTTTAACAACATCAGATTTAACTGATCCCATTAATGAATTGAACTTATACACAGATGGTCTATCGTAAAATCGTTTATCAAGAAATCGTCGCCTTACTGTTGAGTAAATGCATATAAAATTGTACACATCTTCTAAATCACGCCTTCCACAGTAGAGACAGTGCCTTGGTAAATTATTTGAGCCATAGCGGCCTGTATGAATTCTTAACGAATGAGCACAAATTCTAAAACGTGTAAAAAATTTCCTGAGACTAGCAGGCAATATATCAAGATAACATTCGTACATAAAATTATTTTTGTAATAAACGTAATCCAACAGAACTGAACTACGTTGTAATGAACCATGCCATTCTTGGATAAAGATATCAATTACACGTTGTTTGAAAATTAATGGAAAAGAACCATGGATACTTTCGGGATACAAAAATACATCCGAAAAACCAAAATCATCTAAAAGTTTCTTCACGGAGGACACCCAGTTCGAGTGGCCTAATTTACAATCGTCTAAACCTCGACGATACAATGATGAAATAATAACATTATCACTTTGCAATACCTTACACCAGTAAGAAATGATGCGTGTCTATCTTGATATATATAAGGGATAACGTCCAAGTTCGCCGTATACACCAATGGATGATGTAGACTTTCTTACATTCAAAATAGATTTGCAAAATTTTTAATGTACCCGTTCAATATCTTTAAACTTCGAAAAACCCCAAACTTCTGATGCATAATTAAGTGTTGATCCTACCAAAGCATCAAATAATTCACAGTAACTTTTTGGAGTAAGTGGGACCTTCTTAAAATTTAATAATAAAGTATTTAGAGCTTTTAGAGATTTACCTATGATGAACTCATTATTTGCAGAGAAATTGCCATTATATTTAAAAACACAACCACGATAATTAAAATTATCTACTATTTGTATTGGTTCATTTTTATAGAACCATTGTTCATCATCTTTTAAAGCACCACGTTTTCTGAACACCATTATTTTAGTTTTGGAACTATTAACTTCTAAACTCCAGGTATTACAATAATCCGCTAATTTATCCATGTGAGCCTGTAATCCTTCGCGGGACTTACCCAAAATTACCATATCGTCTGCGAACAATAATACTAGTAAAACAATATCATACAATTCAATTCCAGCACTTACAATACTTTGTAAAAACATTTCTAAATCTTCTAAAAAAAGGGAGACTGTTTTCTCCCGATAACATCGCCTTGCCTTAAACCCACAGAATATTTTTATATCTTGTTTACCTTGTGGAATGTTGGCGTTGTCATACACGACTGGAACTGAAATATACATGCGATATTCAAACCGTGTATCATAAAGTGCAACAAATGCGCAAATCCGTGCCTATAGTATGGTGGACGGTTCGAAGATCCATTATGTTCGAAGAACAAGAAAAGTAACACGTTATCGAAATGGAGATGCATTGACATCTAATCAGGTGTATTATGAAAGAATTAATTCATATACGGCTGGATGTGCAATTAATTTTACAAGTTGCGGTTTCACGGACGTTACAAATGATATAGTCTTGAAGACTATCAAGCCACGAAAATTCGGTTCTCAAAAGGGTTTTTATCTATACATCCAGATGCAGAATGTGAGTATCAAAATCAAAGAATATGTTTTTTCCATCAAAATGAGATAACAGACGATTACATAGAAACATGGGAAGGATTAGATTTGCTAAATGTAAATTTAAAAGAACATATGATTGCCATTAAAAACCCAGATCACTTGCCTTGGTACGTTTCTAAAATGATTTTCTGGGTTGCTTCTTTTTTTTCATATGTCATGGCTTTTACGAATTCTAATTGACTGCAAAACAGGCTGTATGAATCTCCATGTTCAGAAAGTGTTTGGATATATTTACACGACTTCTGAAGAACAACAGATACGCAGGTTAAATACAATCGGTAGTGACGATTTGGAGTTAGTTGTCCGTGATAACGTAAGCATTGTTCCAAGTTATTCTGAGGCATTACTGATGTCTGATTCAACACACGCAATACATTCAACTCGCGACGCGAATGGAAATATAACATCGCCATCTAATGTATGACTTTGAATAATATTCCGCAAAGCGCTTTGTTTTCCAGTTCATATTTCCAACCCTTTCCCAATACAACCAACCTACACTCCTATAGACTGGGGAAGCGCCCTGAAAACACTTGGAGTCATATGTCTCTTCGGGATGTTTTGCAGACACCACCCACACGAAGTCGACTGGAAATGCGAACTAATATAATGTTTGTGACATCGACTATAGAGTCATTAAAAGACAATTTCGTTACTTGCAATCAGCAGCTATCAAATACAGAAATACCAAAACTTAGTCCTGCATTTATTTCGACCCTATCCAGTGAAAAAATCCGCGCGACAAACTGTACATTAGAAACCAGTAACACCAATCGGACAAGAAGACTGAATAATACACAAACACGGAAACGCGGCAACGTGTCATTGTTATCCGATATGCGACATGCGCCGAAAATGCATTCTCAAAGAACATCTCATGCGAACTAATATAATGTTTGTGACATCGACTATAGAGTCATTAAAAGACAATTTCGTTACTTGCAATCAGCAGCTATCAAATACAGAAATACCAAAACTTAGTCCTGCATTTATTTCGACCCTATCCAGTGAAAAAATCCGCGCGACAAACTGTACATTAGAAACCAGTAACACCAATCGGACAAGAAGACTGAATAATACACAAACACGGAAACGCGGCAACGTGTCATTGTTATCCGATATGCGACATGCGCCGAAAATGCATTCTCATTCTGTCAAGAACATCTCATTTGAAGAGTCACCTGAACATGAAACAAGTTCTCTCGAACATAAATATGACACAAATTGTTCAAAACGTTCCGAACTGTCTTTAAGAAATGCTTCAAATGCAAATTCTCAAAGCGTTTCATCCTTGGTCACTCAGCCACCACCGCCGTGTTACGAAGATGCCGTTACTATGGAAATACCAACTCGAGTGTTAGTTTCTACAGCAAAAGGCTTTTTACATACAGACAACAGAAAGCATCAAAGTGATTACTCCGATTACTGACTGACTTAAAACGAACGTTTCGGTAAATTAATGTCACTAAAACAAAGAATCGTTTAATTTATCTAGAGTTCCACAACTATAAGAATCATATGGAATTAAATTTACATAATATGAACAAAAAAACTGAACAGCAAAGGACGCAATGAAAATTTATCACATGCGTAATGTAGCAAGGTTACGACATTAGTCTGGTGACCACCTTTATTGTTTAAAAAGTTCCGACAAGTCTTTGTCGTTCTGATGCGTGGCTATAAAACAACTCGGGCTAACGCCCTATGTATCAAAACTCCAAATCGTTGTATATTGACAGTTAAACAACAATAAATCGAAAAGCATTTATTAAATTAACAATAAAATCAGAAATATTAACAATACAATTATAAACATGTTCCATGGAAATTACTCAGCCGTTATATGATGTTTTTACACGATACTCGTAGATAATAGTACTAGACCCCGATTTATCGCAGATGCTGCTCGCCCAGAACCTTGAGTCTACGTTGCACGTTGATGGCCTGTTTTGGAACAGTCCCATCGTCCCATTTTAAAACAGCAAAATCTCCTGGCGTCGTTCGCCACCTTTCTTTGATTTACATATTGCGAGTCTGGTCTCTCTGCTTTTAAAAATTAAAATAAATATGTTATGCTACTTTCTGGACACTCATCTCAGTTGATTGTAGTCACCCGTAAGAAAAACAGAATTCACTCGCGATTTTGACAAAAAGGCACATAAACTGCTGAAAATTCAAATGTCAAGTAATTCGGTGTCATGATAGATCAAAATGCACAAAAACATGTCGTTTTAAGGATATAACCATTTAAACCAGTGGCCGTACAACAAAAAGCAGTTTAAATGGGGATCATAAATCTTTTCATTTATGCAGTTTGTTTAATTATTAATCTATAGTGTCATTTTATTTTTTAGAAAATATGTCGAAATGACTTGCCAACTTCATCCAAACGAAACATTAGTGATTTTAAAAGTTGCAAAGACGACCATCATATTTGTGTTTGATGTTTTCAAAGATTAAACACCTCCGTTTACTTTTTAATGATTTATCAATTTTTATGGACATTATAATTATTGATTAGTTTAATGTATAACCTAAATTTTGAGGTTATCTATATATTAATATCTAACAACATAAAAAATACGCATTGAAAACATGTCTAATTTCTTTTTTTATTAGTATGTAATAACCTTATTAGAATCTCCGCACATGTTGGTACGTATGTTTGAACATTACAGGTCTAATAACCCCAAAACGGAAGTCACAATCCCAGGGCTGTCAGTTAGATTTTAAGCACATATGGTTGAGAGCAGCATGCATAAAACTTATAAAATACAGTTTAAAGGATATATTTTGGTTTCATTTAAAAGGTTCATATGTAAGCACTAAGAAAAAATCATGTTTTTTTTGCACTACTTTGTCTAGTGGTTCCCAGCTTTACAACTTTTGGCCCATGTATTCATGAGCAAAATGGCAGCCTCCGTGCCTGTCAAAACCGGTGTGTTTTTTCTAAGGTAAATATTTTGAGTTACATTTTTTGACATGCTGTTATGACCTTAGCTTTCCAACAATGTATGGTGATAGAGTGGAAAGTAGCGTGGTCATGGTAAAAATTGAGATCTTACATTGAATATGTGATGTGTAACAAAGAAGGAATTTATTTGCGCATGCGTAAGCTACAGTAGCGTGGCGTGCAGTACCTCCCGTACCGTACCGTACCTTTCCATACATTAGTATTTCAAACCATATCATATTTATGCCTTACCATACCAAACCGTACCGTACTTTACCGTCCGGTACCGTGCCGTACCATATCGTACCATACCATGCATACCGTATGGCATCGTAAATTACCCCGTTTTTTTCGGGCACATACAGTGTAAAAAATAACATTTGATGTAACCAATTCACTTTTTTGAAACTAGGAACAATTTTTTTCATGTGTGAAGAATATGATTTGAGTGAATATCAAAAACTGGACTCGATTACAAATTGTACAGAAAATTTAAAAAATGATATTGCGATGAAGAATGAGATCCTATTTTTCACACCGGTGAACAATGAAATCCTATTGTTCACACGTGTAAACAATATGATTTGTGGTCATGAAATATGGTCATACACAGCATCCAGATCAAGTGGAAATGTGCATATGTTCAGGTCGTTACGGTCTTTTGATTTTTCAGAGTACATTTTAATTTGAATATACAATGGTTTTTGATCACCTGAGCACAACGTTTTCAATTGTGGTCAGATATCATCCGGCGTCCGTCGTCAACAATTTATTTCAAACACTTCTCTGACACCCGTGTGTTGATTCAACCCGAACATGGTAGGTATGTCCCAAATCCAAATTTACAAAATTCCTAGCACACTGTAAAAATCGTTTTGTCAAAAACAATTTTCTAGAATTTGAAATAACTTCACAGAACTGTTCCTTCGATTGCCCTTTTCCAAATTCCTTAAAATAAATTTGATCCGTTAAAAAGCAAGCAGCCACGGGATGGGGAAGTTTGACATTACATCGCTACGTTGACAATTTTTTCCGAATGCACATGCGGGATTTTGAAATTTCATAGACATATTTCTGATGGTGACCCCCAACCAAATTATGTCAAATAATGTTGATTGGTCAAAATATGGCTGCCAGGGTGCTAACGTTTGATCTTATATCGTTATATTGGCAACTTAAGATTGTTCAAATTATGCCCTATGGGTCAAAACTGACCATACCCCAGGGGTTACATGGTTTATATTAACTTATATAGCAAAGTGATTTTACAAATTATTCTCCTCTGAAACCTAGAGGCCTAGAAGTTTCATCTCTGGTATGTAACATCGTATAGTCTTAACACTACATACCTTTACAATACTGGTTTCAATGCGGTTTTGTCGATCACCAGCAACTCTTTATTAACAAAATGCAAGCTTGACCTGATAAGTGGCCCTAAATCCGATTATAAACATTTCGGATGGATTCATCCACCAAGTGGTCTGAAGAATTCTAGTAGCTGCAAACTGACATTGCTACTTAGCGGTGATGTTAAATTAAACCCAGGCACATTAAACCAGTTGTCGTGTTGTAAACACCAGAGTTGTAAACACCAATCACATAATTCTCCGCTGTGCAGCCTGCAAACTTTGGTGCAACACAAAGTGCACTAGCTTACCAGGAAGCTTATACAAACAGTATAAACTATCGGAGTTATCAGACTTCATATGTCATTCATGTGCATGTCTACCCTCGCATGTACAGGAGAACTCATCTGCAGACACACATGTTCAGGAAGTTCCATTACATGACCAAGACCCTTCTGTTACATCTGACACCCGTGATCAGAGTGAGATACATTTTCCTGATACTTGTGAACAATTGACTACAGCAAGAGCATCTTATCCAGAAAAATTTATATATTTATATGAATACATAATCATAAACAGTTAAAGACATGAATGTCATCTTATTGAAGACTTGTTAACTAAATCAACTTGCTATTCCTAGCAGAGACCAAACTCGAGTAGTCTTTTGTGGATGCCTAGTTTATGGTCGAAAACTAACACACTTCTGGAGAACTGATAGGACATATAGAGGAGGCGATCTAGCTGCATACCTCAGCAGTGATCTTGCTGGTGACAGAAAATCCTGCTTTGAGTTTCAATTCATCGAATCCATTGGCATTAAAGTAAGACTTGACAATTTGAAGTGGTTTATTTGTGGCATCTAAAGACCTCCAGCTAATAATACTTCTTCTGAAGATTTTTATAATTCGATAGACACAATTTCTGTGAAATATGATCACATTGTAATACTTGGTGATGCAAAGTATGACTGTCTTAGTAAAGAAAAGTGGAAGGTTTTGATTCGAATTTGTGACATCTTTGATCTCATTAACTTGATTGAGAAACCTACTTTTTTTACTAAGTTGTCTGTGCCTAGTCTCTTAGAAGTGATTTTGACAAACACCTATGCTAATTGACAAATGTTTTAACTTTTCATGTGGTATAAGTGATGTTCACAATATCATAGGCTTTCAACTAAAATGTACGGATTTCAATAATGTTTTAAGTAACGGTGATGCAAATAAGGCTTCTGAGATATTAACTAAGTCAATATTAGCCTGCTTTGACAAGATTGCTCCTTAAAATAAAAATTAAAAAAAAACAGCCTGCAAACACCATTTATGAACTCTGAACTAAGAAAAGCTATTTACAAAAAGAGACAATTGTTTAATACATTTCATAACAATAACACTGACTTTAACTGGCACCAGTATATAGAACTTTTTGCAATAAAATGAAAAGGAAATCCATGAGTTCATTGAGCGATGCAGCGGCGGGTGCAAAAATAAAGATTTCTAGTAAACTATAAAAGCATTTATTACAAATAAGGGTAATTTCACACATAAAAATATTGTTCTTGAAGTAAAAAACACGCTTATGTCAGACCAGAATACTTTTTGTAATATATTTAATTAATATTATGTTGATGTCATTGGAAATACAAGTGTTCAAATTAATGACATCCATGAAAGCATACATAATATTAAAACTATGGTTATTTGTACACCAGAACTTCACTTTAAACCTATTGATGCTTCTTTCGTAAACAAACAAATAAAGAACATGACTATAAAGAAGGCTTCCGGAATTGATGGTATCTCTGTCAAAATGCTCAACATTTGCAGACCTATTTTATCTCAACTTCTAAATGTTCTTATAAACAAATGCATTGAGCAAGCTACCTTTCCTTCAGACATGAAAATTGCACAAGTTACTCCTATTTATAAAAAGAATAGCACACTTAATTAGGGTAATAGGCCTGTAATCCTTCTTCCTGTCACATCTAAGATTTCAAAAGGACTATTTAAAAAATATTTTTAACCCTTTGCCCTGGGCTTTTAGACCTAAATACGGGTGTAATACTACCCTCTTAAGACTGGAAAAGAGCGCTTGACTCGAATAAATATCTGGCGGCTGTATTGATGGACCGTTATAAAGCCTTTGATTACTTACCTCACGACCTTCTTTTATCAAAACTCAAATATTACAATGTCTCTGAAAAATCTGTTGTACACATTGAAAATTATCTGTCAAATAGAAAACAGTGTGTGAAACTTGGGTAATACTATAGTTCCTTTTTGGGATGTGGTCAAAGGAGTCTGAGGGCTCAAGCTAGTTAAGATTCCCGTTGTCAGATAATTATCATGATAATATTCGTGTTAGTAAGAAGAAGACCTCTCGCCAAATTAAGTGGTACCACGAATATTATCTAGTTAAGATTCGAGTTTTCAAATAATTATCATGATAATATTCGTGTTAGTAAGATTGTGCGGAAGACTGTGCGCACAAATTAAGTGGTACCACGAATATTAACTAGTTAAGATTCGTTTTGTAAGATAATTATCATGATAATATTCGTGTTAGTAAGATAAATCGGAAGACCTCGAAAATGTTTATAATGTGAGTTCTGGGCACTTAAAGGCCATTTAGTATAATAATAATTATTATCTTGCAGAACAATATTCGCTAACGCTAACTTAATATCCAGATAAATATCATAATAAATAAGTTGAAACACGAATATGCTCGCGAACCCTAAATAGTTAACACGAATATTTTCGCGAACCTTAAGTGGTTATCGTAAGGCAGTTCTATGCCACCATACTATTGTATTATTTTTAAAATATGTAATTACATGAAGTAAGTAAATGAGTTACCAGAGTAACCTTCTAGCGTTAGAGATTTATTATTGGGTGATACAAGGTAGTACAGGCTTTGTTAGTACAACATGTCGATCAATTAGAACATACAGATTGTATGTATATATACAGTTTCAGTCTATACGAGCTTTTAATTGCTTCTTCATTTATGGATCTACATATATCGATGGCTCAGCGCAAAACTTTTCTATGTAACTGATATTTAACATAGACTTAGCATAGTTTTGCGCTGAGCTATCGATATGCTCAGTATAGGAAAAGGACCGAACCGAACAATATTGGAAATAATGCTAGCGCGTATCTGGTGAAACACAGTTATGTGTAATTCGTTCTGAATGGTTCATAAATAAGGGGTGTTTGGAAATTATTGATAGACCGATTGTATTTTGTATAATAAATGATGCTGATACCTTAAATTTGACATTAAACCAGCCACATGTATTACCTATGTATGTCAACTCAGTAGATCAAAGTCATAGTAATTGTTCGAATGTCAAATATATTCATCGCTTTTATATACATAATATGATTCATATTTAATATTACTTGTCTGAAAACTGATCCATGAGAACCTGCGTGTTGCTTAACAACCACATATCTAAACTAGGAAGCGAAGGTTACAATGATGTTTCAGATGTCAAAAAGAAACAAAAACATGTAGGACAGTTCATGTCAATGACACGGAGTGAAGCCGTGGGTGAATTAATTCGCAGGTGAGCGACAGGACCACTTGGACTTGTTCCAAAGTACTTATGCGTAATTAAAGCATACTCTATTCAGAATTTAGATTGTATGCAGCCAAATGTTAGCTTTGAATTTACATTCGACACAAAGTGAAAACTGCATAAAATGTGCATGCCTTTTTAATGAAAATAATCTTATACATTTTAAAATACATGGTATCTTTAGGATATGCATATTCACGTAAATGTTAATTGTTTAATGTTTGATTAAAAATCGTTGGCAAACATATGTCATATTTTATCTGTTTTTCTTTTAGCAACGACCATATAAGCGTTCGTTTTTCCAATCTCTATGCCAAGAGTTACATTTTAAGAATATGATTCTGACAGTTCTAATATTTGGTTGTCTATGTGCAATCACTTGGTGCCGGCTTGCTGTGAATACTAAATATATAGTGCATCATTGCATTGATGGCTCTGCCCAAGACTCATCAAGCATAGATACATATATATACCCGTTGCCTTTGTTACTTTTTTATATCTTGTTTACCTTGTGGAATGTTGGCGTTGTCATACACGACTGGAACTGAAATATACATGCGATATTCAAACCGTGTATCATAAAGTGCAACAAATGCGCAAATCCGTGCCTATAGTATGGTAGACGGTTCGAAGATCCATTATGTTCGAAGAACAAGAAAAGTAACACGTTATCGAAATGGAGATGCATTGACATCTAATCAGGTGTATTATGAAAGAATTAATTCATATACGGCTGGATGTGCAATTAATTTTACAAGTTGCGGTTTCACGGACGTTACAAATGATATAGTCTTGAGGACTATCAAGCCACGAAAATTCGGTTCTCAAAAGGGTTTTTATCTATACATCCAGATGCAGAATGTGAGTATCAAAATCAAAGAATATGTTTTTTCCATCAAAATGAGATAACAGACGATTACATAGAAACATGGGAAGGATTAGATTTGCTAAATGTAAATTTAAAAGAACATATGATTGCCATTAAAAACCCAGATCACTTGCCTTGGTACGTTTCTAAAATGATTTTCTGGGTTGCTTCTTTTTTTTCATATGTCATGGCTTTTACGAATTCTAATTGACTGCAAAACAGGCTGTATGAATTTCCATGTTCAGAAAGTGTTTGGATATATTTACACGACTTCTGAAGAACAACAGATACGCAGGTTAAATACAATCGGTAGTGACGATTTGGAGTTAGTTGTCCGTGATAACGTAAGCATTGTTCCAAGTTATTCTGAGGCATTACTGATGTCTGATTCAACACACGCAATACATTCAACTCGCGACGCGAATGGAAATATAACATCGCCATCTAATGTATGACTTTGAATAATATTCCGCAAAGCGCTTTGTTTTCCAGTTCATATTTCCAACCCTTTCCCAATACAACCAACCTACACTCCTATAGACTGGGGAAGCGCCCTGAAAACACTTGGAGTCATATGTCTCTTCGGGATGTTTTGCAGACACCACCCACACGAAGTCGACTGGAAATGCGAACTAATATAATGTTTGTGACATCGACTATAGAGTCATTAAAAGACAATTTCGTTACTTGCAATCAGCAGCTATCAAATACAGAAATACCAAAACTTAGTCCTGCATTTATTTCGACCCTATCCAGTGAAAAAATCCGCACGACAAACTGTACATTAGAAACCAGTAACACCAATCGGACAAGAAGACTGAATAATACACAAACACGGAAACGCGGCAACGTATCATTGTTATCCGATATGCGACATGCGCCGAAAATGCATTCTCAAAGAACATCTCATGCGATCTAATATAATGTTTGTGACATCGACTATAGAGTCATTAAAAGACAATTTCGTTACTTGCAATCAGCAGCTATCAAATACAGAAATACCAAAACTTAGTCCTGCATTTATTTCGACCCTATCCAGTGAAAAAATCCGCACGACAAACTGTACATTAGAAACCAGTAACACCAATCGGACAAGAAGACTGAATAATACACAAACACGGAAACGCGGCAACGTGTCATTGTTATCCGATATGCGACATGCGCCGAAAATGCATTCTCATTCTGTCAAGAACATCTCATTTGAAGAGTCACCTGAAAATGAAACAAGTTCTCTCGAACATAAATATGACACAAATTGTTCAAAACGTTCCGAACTGTCTTTAAGAAATGCTTCAAATGCAAATTCTCAAAGCGTTTCATCCTTGGTCACTCAGCCACCACCGCCGTGTTACGAAGATGCCGTTACTATGGAAATACCAACTCGAGTGTTAGTTTCTACAGCAAAAGGCTTTTTACATACAGACAACAGAAAGCATCAAAGTGATTACTCCGATTACTGACTGACTTAAAACGAACGTTTCGGTAAATTAATGTCACTAAAACAAAGAATCGTTTAATTTATCTAGAGTTCCACAACTATAAGAATCATATGGAATTAAATTTACATAATATGAACAAAAAAACTGAACAGCAAAGGACGCAATGAAAATTTATCACATGCGTAATGTAGCAAGGTTACGACATTAGTCTGGTGACCACCTTTATTGTTTAAAAAGTTCCGACAAGTCTTTGTCGTTCTGATGCGTGGCTATAAAACAACTCGGGCTAACGCCCTATGTATCAAAACTCCAAATCGTTGTATATTGACAGTTAAACAACAATAAATCGAAAAGCATTTATTAAATTAACAATAAAATCAGAAATATTAACAATACAATTATAAACATGTTCCATGGAAATTACTCAGCCGTTATATGATGTTTTTACACGATACTCGTAGATAATAGTACTAGACCCCGATTTATCGCAGATGCTGCTCGCCCAGAACCTTGAGTCTACGTTGCACGTTGATGGCCTGTTTTGGAACAGTCCCATCGTCCCATTTTAAAACAGCAAAATCTCCTGGCGTCGTTCGCCACCTTTCTTTGATTTACATATTGCGAGTCTGGTCTCTCTGCTTTTAAAAATTATAATAAATATGTTATGCTACTTTCTGGACACTCATCTCAGTTGATTGTAGTCACCCGTAAGAAAAACAGAATTCACTCGCGATTTTGACAAAGGCACATAAACTGCTGAAAATTCAAATGTCAAGTAATTCGGTGTCATGATAGATCAAAATGCACAAAAACATGTCGTTTTAAGGATATAACCATTTAAACCAGCGGCCGTTATGCGAAATGTCTCTTTTGACAGAAGAAAAGTATTAGATATATGTAACATCCTATAGTGGTCCTGTCCAAAGATTGCTCAAATTATGTCCATGTGGTAAAATTGGCCACGCCTTGTGGGTCATGTGGTTTCAATAGACGTATATGGCATGTCGGCTTTAAATCCCTTCTCCTCTGAAACCGCAAGTCGAGGTGGTCTCATATTTTGCGTGAAAGATTGTGTAGTGGTCCTCTACGAAGATTATTCAAATTATGCCCCTGCGGTAAAAAGATACCACGTCTCGAAGTCACATTATATCTATAGACTTATTGGGCTAGTGGACATTAAAAATCGTCTTCTCTGAAACCGCAGGTTCTGGAGGTTTCGTATTTGGTTGTACCATTGTATAGTGGTCCTCTACAAAGAGTGTTCAAATTTTGCCCCTGTGGTCAAAAGTGGTCTCGCCCTGGGGGTCACATGGTGATTACATGGTGAGGGGGTCACATGGTGAACCGGTTCGTGCCCACATCAACCGGTTTAAACCCACAATGCTTTGCATTGACCGTTCCAAGGCGGTGACCCCAGTTTTGTTCATGTGTGTTTGTCACTTGCCATAAATAAAAGACCTCGCTAATGTCACTTGCTAATAAGAGTTCTCTCCTGCTTAATCTGAGTAATCTGACTTAAAATATCTTCTCTGAAAGCGCAAGGCCCAGAGGTTTCAGTTTTGGCGTGTAAAGTGGTCCTCCATAAAGATTGTTTAATCTGGTGTGAAAACAAGCCACGCCCCGGGGTCTCATCTTTCCTAGACTTATAGGACAAGTGTATTTTTAAAATCTTCTCCTCTGAAACCGCTAGGCCAAGAGTGTATGTGTTATGAAACATTATATAGTCGTCCTCTACAAGGATTATTCAAATTTTATCCCTGGGGTAAAAAATGTTCCAGTCGTCCTTTGGAGTAATATATTTTCAATAGACATATGGCAAGTGGAGTTTAAAAATCTTCTCCTCTAAAACTGCAAGGCGCAGAGGTTTAATATTTGGCATGGTATAGTACTCTTCTACAAAGATGGTCCCCTGGCATCAAAACTGGCCACGCACCAGGAATTACGTGGCTTATAGCAAAATGGCTTCAATAGCAAAATGACTTCTAAAACCTTCTCTTCTGAAGACCCCGATTTGCATACTCAGGTGAGCTCTGAGTGGCAAACGTTTAAAGAACATTGGAATATGTTCTGACCACATTAGCTAAAATATGTTGATAAATAATATGTAGTTATTAATCGAAGTGTCATTGTCAATCTGTGAATGCGGGTGATAATTTCAGGACAATGTGTCCCTATTTAAAAATTAGCCTTAATACATATTGAACTACATTATTCACAATCACAGAATATTTGGATGTTTTCCAATAGCACAACAAAAAGCAGTTTAAATGGGGATCATAAATCTTTTCATTTATGCAGTTTGTTTAATTATTAATCTATAGTGTCATTTTATTTTTTAGAAAATATGTCGAAATGACTTGCCAACTTCATCCAAACGAAACATTAGTGATTTTAAAAGTTGCAAAGACGACCATCATATTTGTGTTTGATGTTTTCAAAGATTAAACACCTCCGTTTACTTTTTAATGATTTATCAATTTTTAGGGACATTATAATTATTGATTAGTTTAATGTATAACCTAAATTTTGAGGTTATCTATATATTAATAGCTAACAACATAAAAAATACGCATTGAAAACATGTCTAGTTTCTTTTTTTATTAGTATGTAATGACCTTATTAGAATCTCCGCACATGTTGGTACGTATGTTTGAACATTACAGGTCTAATAACCCCAAAACGGAAGTCACAATCCCAGGGCTGTCAGTTAGATTTTAAGCACATATGGTTGAGAGCAGCATGCATTAAACTTATAAAATACAGTTTAAAGGATATATTTTGGTTTCATTTAAAAGGTTCATATGTAAGCACTAAGAAAAAATCATGTTTTTTTTGCACTACTTTGTCTAGTGGTTCCCAGCTTTACAACTTTTGGCCCATGTATTCATGAGCAAAATGGCAGCCTCCGTGCCTGTCAAAACCGGTGTGTTTTTTCTAAGGTAAATATTTTGAGTTACATTTTTTGACATGCTGTTATGACCTTAGCTTTCCAACAATGTATGGTGATAGAGTGGAAAGTAGCGTGGTCATGGTAAAAATTGAGATCTTACATTGAATATGTGATGTGTAACAAAGAAGGAATTTATTTGCGCATGCGTAAGCTACAGTAGCGTGGCGTGCAGTACCTCCCGTACCGTACCGTACCTTTCCATACATTAGTATTTCAAACCATATCATATTTATGCCTTACCATACCAAACCGTACCGTACTTTACCGTCCGGTACCGTGCCGTACCATATCGTACCATACCATGCATACCGTATGGCATCGTAAATTACCCCGTTTTTTTCGGGCACATACAGTGTAAAAAATAACATTTGATGTAACCAATTCACTTTTTTGAAACTAGGAACAATTTTTTTCATGTGTGAAGAATATGATTTGAGTGAATATCAAAAACTGGATTCGATTACAAATTGTACAGAAAATTTAAAAAATGATATTGCGATGAAGAATGAGATCCTATTTTTCACACCGGTGAACAATGAAATCCTATTGTTCACACGTGTAAACAATATGATTTGTGGTCATGAAATATGGTCATACACAGCATCCAGATCAAGTGGAAATGTGCATATGTTCAGGTCGTTACGGTGTTTTGATTTTTCAGAGAGTACATTTTAATTTGAATATACAATGGTTTTTGATCACCTGAGCACAACGTTATCAATTGTGGTCAGATATCATCCGGCGTCCGTCGTCAACAATTTATTTCAAAAACTTCTCTGACACCCGTGTGTTGATTCAACCCGAACATGGTAGGTATGTCCCAAATCCAAATTTACAAAATTCCTAGCACACTGTAAAAATCGTTTTGTCAAAAACAATTTTCTAGAATTTGAAATAACTTCACAGAACTGTTCCTTCGATTGCCCTTTTCCAAATTCCTTAAAATAAATTTGATCCGTTAAAAAGCAAGCAGCCACGGGATGGGGAAGTTTGACATTACATCGCTACGTTGACAATTTTTTCCGAATGCACATGCGGGATTTTGAAATTTCATAGACATATTTCTGATGGTGACCCCCAACCAAATTATGTCGAATAATGTTGATTGGTCAAAATATGGCTGCCAGGGTGCTAACGTTTGATCTTATATCGTTATATTGGCAACTTAAGATTGTACAAATTATGCCCTATGGGTCAAAACTGACCATACCCCAGGGGTTACATGGTTTATATTAACTTATATAGCAAAGTGATTTTACAAATTATTCTCCTCTGAAACCTAGAGGCCTAGAGGTTTCATCTCTGGTATGTAACATCGTATAGTCTTAACACTACATACCTTTACAATACTGGTTTCAATGCGGTTTTGTCGATCACCAGCAACTCTTTATTAACAAAATGCAAGCTTGACCTGATAAGTGGCCCTAAATCCGATTATAAACATTTCGGATGGATTCATCCACCAAGTGGTCTGAAGAATTCTAGTAGCTGCAAACTGACATTGCTACTTAGCGGTGATGTTAAATTAAACCCAGGCACATTAAACCAGTTGTCGTGTTGTAAACACCAGAGTTGTAAACACCAATCACATAATTCTCCGCTGTGCAGCCTGCAAACTTTGGTGCAACACAAAGTGCACTAGCTTACCAGGAAGCATATACAAACAGTATAAACTATCGGAGTTATCAGACTTCATATGTCATTCATGTGCATGTCTACCCTCGCATATACAGGAGAACTCATCTGCAGACACACATGTTCAGACCCTTCTGTTACATCTGACACCCGTGATCAGAGTGAGATACATTTTCCTGATACTTGTGAACAATTGACTACAGCAAGAGCATCTTATCCAGAAAAATTTATATATTTATATGAATACTTAATCATAAACAGTTAAAGACATGAATGTCATCTTATTGAAGACTTGTTAACTAAATCAACTTGCTATTCCTAGCAGAGACCAAACTCGAGTAGTCTTTTGTGGATGCCTAGTTTATGGTCGAAAACTAACACACTTCTGGAGAACTGATAGGACATATAGAGGAGGCGATCTAGCTGCATACCTCAGCAGTGATCTTGCTGGTGACAGAAAATCCTGCTTTGAGTTTCAATTCATCGAATGCATTGGCATTAAAGTAAGACTTGACAATTTGAAGTGGTTTATTTGTGGCATCTAAAGACCTCCAGCTAATAATACTTCTTCTGAAGATTTTTATAATTCGATAGACACAATTTCTGTGAAATATGATCACATTGTAATACTTTGTGATGCAAAGTATGACTGTCTTAGTAAAGAAAAGTGGAAGGTTTTGATTCGAATTTGTGACATCTTTGATCTCATTAACTTGATTGAGAAACCTACTTGTTTTACTAAGTTGTCTGTGCCTAGTCTCTTAGAAGTGATTTTGACAAACACCTATGCTAATTGACAAATGTTTTAACTTTTCATGTGGTATAAGTGATGTTCACAATATCATAGGCTTTCAACTAAAATGTACGGATTTCAATAATGTTTTAAGTAACGGTGATGCAAATAAGGCTTCTGAGATATTAACTAAGTCAATATTAGCCTGCTTTGACAAGATTGCTCCTTAAAATAAAAATTAAAAAAGAAACAGCCTGCAAACACTATTTATGAACTCTGAACTAAGAAAAGCTATTTACAAAAAGAGACAATTGTTTAATACATTTCATAACAATAACACTGACTTTAACTGGCACCAGTATATAGAACTTTTTGCAATAAAATGAAAAGGAAATCCATGAGTTCATTGAGCGATGCAGCGGCGGGTGCAAAAATAAAGATTTCTAGTAAACTATAAAAGCATTTATTACAAATAAGGGTAATTTCACACATAAAAATATTGTTCTTGAAGTAAAAAACACGCTTATGTCAGACCAGAATACTTTTTGTAATATATTTAATTAATATTATGTTGATGTCATTGGAAATACAAGTGTTCAAATTAATGACATCCATGAAAGCATACATAATATTAAAACTATGGTTATTTGTACACCAGAACTTCACTTTAAACCTATTGATGCTTCTTTCGTAAACAAACAAATAAAGAACATGACTATAAAGAAGGCTTCCGGAATTGATGGTATCTCTGTCAAAATGCTCAACATTTGCAGACCTATTTTATCTCAACTTCTAAATGTTCTTATAAACAAATGCATTGAGCAAGCTACCTTTCCTTCAGACATGAAAATTGCACAAGTTACTCCTATTTATAAAAAGAATAGCACACTTAATTAGGGTAATAGGCCTGTAATCCTTCTTCCTGTCACATCTAAGATTTCAAAAGGACTATTTAAAAAATATTTTTTACCCTTTGCCCTGGGCTTTTAGACCTAAATACGGGTGTAATACTACCCTCTTAAAAATCACAGAAGACTGGAAAAGAGCGTTTGACTCGAATAAATATCTGGCGGCTGTATTGATGGACCGTTATAAAGCCTTTGATTGCTTACCTCACGACCTTCTTTTATCAAAACTCAAATATTACAATGTCTCTGAAAAATCTGTTGTACACATTGAAAATTATCTGTCAAATAGAAACTAGTGTGTGAAACTTGGGTAATACTATAGTTCCTTTTTGGGATGTGGTCAAAGGAGTCTGAGGGCTCAAGCTAGTTAAGATTCCCGTTGTCAGATAATTATCATGATAATATTCGTGTTAGTAAGAAGAAGACCTCTCGCCAAATTAAGTGGTACCACGAATATTATCTAGTTAAGATTCGAGTTTTCAAATAATTATCATGATAATATTCGTGTTAGTAAGATAGTGCGGAAGACTGTGCGCACAAATTAAGTGGTATCACGAATATTAACTAGTTAAGATTCGTTTTGTAAGATACTTATCATGATAATATTCGTGTTAGTAAGATAAATCGGAAGACCTCGAAAATGTTTATAATGTCTGGGCACTTAAAGGCCATTTAGTATAATAATAATTATTATCTTGCAGAACAATATTCGCAAACGCTAACTTAATATCCAGATAAATATCACAATAAATAAGTTGAAACACGAATATGTTCGCGAACCCTAAATAGTTAACACGAATATTTTCGCGAACCTTAAGTGGTTATCGTAAGGCAGTTCTATGCCACCATACTATTGTATTATTTTTAAAATATGTAATTACATGAAGTAAATAAATGAGTTACCAGAGTAACCTTCTAGCGTTAGAGATTTATTATTGGGTGATACAAGGTAGTACAGGCTTTGTTAGTACAACATGTCGATCAATTAGAACATACAGATTGTATGTATATATACAGTTTCAGTCTATACGAGCTTTTAATTGCTTCTTCATTTATGGATCTACATATATCGATGGCACAGCGCAAAACTTTTCTATGTAACTGATATTTAACATAGACTTAGCATAGTTTTGCGCTGAGCTATCGATATGCTCTGTATAGGAAAAGGACCGAACCGAACAATATTGGAAATAATGCTAGCGCGTATCTGGTGAAACACAGTTATGTGTAATTCGTTCTGAATGGTTCATAAATAAGGGGTGTTTGGAAATTATTGATAGACCGATTGTATTTTGTATAATAAATGATGCTGATACCTTAAATTTGACATTAAATAGTAATTGTTCGAATGTCAAATATATTCATCGCTTTCCCTTACTCTAACTTTTATATACATAATATGATTCATATTTAGTATTACTTGTCTGAAAACTGATCCATGAGAACCTGCGTGTTGCTTAACAACCACATATCTAAACTAGGAAGCGAAGGTTACAATGATGTTTCAGATGTCATAAAGAAACAAAAACATGTAGGACAGTTCATGTCAATGACACAGAGTGAAGCCATGGGTGAATTAATTCGCAGGTGAGCGACAGGACCACTTGGACTTGTTCCAAAGTACTTATGCGTAATTAAAGCATACTCTATTCAGAATTTAGATTGTATGCAGCCAAATGTTAGCTTTGAATTTACATTCGACACAAAGTGAAAACTGCATAAAATGTGCATGCCTTTTTAATGAAAATAATCTTATACATTTTAAAATACATGGTATCTTTAGGATATGCATATTCACGTAAATGTTAATTGTTTAATGTTTGATTAAAAATCGTTGGCAAACATATGTCATATTTTATCTGTTTTTTTTTTAGAGCAACGACCATATAAGCGTTCGTTTTTCCAATCTCTATGCCAAGAGTTACATTTTAAGAATATGATTCTGACAGTTCTAATATTTGGTTGTCTATGTGCAATCACTTGGTGCCGGCTTGCTGTGAATACTAAATATATAGTGCATCATAGCTTTGATGGCTCTGCCCAAGACTCATCAAGCATAGATACATATATATACCCGTTGCCTTTGTTACTTTTTTATATCTTGTTTACCTTGTGGAATGTTGGCGTTGTCATACACGACTGGAACTGAAATATACATGCGATATTCAAACCGTGTATCATAAAGTGCAACAAATGCGCAAATCCGTGCCTATAGTATGGTGGACGGTTCGAAGATCCATTATGTTCGAAGAACAAGAAAAGTAACACGTTATCGAAATGGAGATGCATTGACATCTAATCAGGTGTATTATGAAAGAATTAATTCATATACGGCTGGATGTGCAATTAATTTTACAAGTTGCGGTTTCACGGACGTTACAAATGATATAGTCTTGAGGACTATCAAGCCACGAAAATTCGGTTCTCAAAAGGGTTTTTATCTATACATCCAGATGCAGAATGTGAGTATCAAAATCAAAGAATATGTTTTTTCCATCAAAATGAGATAACAGACGATTACATAGAAACATGGGAAGGATTAGATTTGCTAAATGTAAATTTAAAAGAACATATGATTGCCATTAAAAACCCAGATCACTTGCCTTGGTACGTTTCTAAAATGATTTTCTGGGTTGCTTCTTTTTTTTCATATGTCATGGCTTTTACGAATTCTAATTGACTGCAAAACAGGCTGTATGAATTTCCATGTTCAGAAAGTGTTTGGATATATTTACACGACTTCTGAAGAACAACAGATACGCAGGTTAAATACAATCGGTAGTGACGATTTGGAGTTAGTTGTCCGTGATAACGTAAGCATTGTTCCAAGTTATTCTGAGGCATTACTGATGTCTGATTCAACACACGCAATACATTCAACTCGCGACGCGAATGGAAATATAACATCGCCATCTAATGTATGACTTTGAATAATATTCCGCAAAGCGCTTTGTTTTCCAGTTCATATTTCCAACTCTTTCCCAATACAACCAACCTACACTCCTATAGACTGGGGAAGCGCCCTGAAAACACTTGGAGTCATATGTCTCTTCGGGATGTTTTGCAGACACCACCCACACGAAGTCGACTAGAAATGCGAACTAATATAATGTTTGTGACATCGACTATAGAGTCATTAAAAGACAATTTCGTTACTTGCAATCAGCAGCTATCAAATACAGAAATACCAAAACTTAGTCCTGCATTTATTTCGACCCTATCCAGTGAAAAAATCCGCACGACAAACTGTACATTAGAAACAAGTAACACTAATCGGACAAGAAGACTGAATAATACACAAACACGGAAACGCGGCAACGTGTCATTGTTAACCGATATGCGACATGCGCCGAAAATGCATTCTCAAAGAACATCTCATGCGATCTAATATAATGTTTGTGACATCGACTATAGAGTCATTAAAAGACAATTTCGTTACTTGCAATCAGCAGCTATCAAATACAGAAATACCAAAACTTAGTCCTGCATTTATTTCGACCCTATCCAGTGAAAAAATCCGCACGACAAACTGTACATTAGAAACCAGTAACACCAATCGGACAAGAAGACTGAATAATACACAAACACGGAAACGCGGCAACGTGTCATTGTTATCCGATATGCGACATGCGCCGAAAATGCATTCTCATTCTGTCAAGAACATCTCATTTGAAGAGTCACCTGAACATGAAACAAGTTCTCTCGAACATAAATATGACACAAATTGTTCAAAACGTTCCGAACTGTCTTTAAGAAATGCTTCAAATGCAAATTCTCAAAGCGTTTCATCCTTGGTCACTCAGCCACCACCGCCGTGTTACGAAGATGCCGTTACTATGGAAATACCAACTCGAGTGTTAGTTTCTACAGCAAAAGGCTTTTTACATACAGACAACAGAAAGCATCAAAGTGATTACTCCGATTACTGACTGACTTAAAACGAACGTTTCGGTAAATTAATGTCACTAAAACAAAGAATCGTTTAATTTATCTAGAGTTCCACTACTATAAGAATCATATGGAATTAAATTTACATAATATGAACAAAAAAACTGAACAGCAAAGGACGCAATGAAAATTTATCACATGCGTAATGTAGCAAGGTTACGACATTAGTCTGGTGACCACCTTTATTGTTTAAAAAGTTCCGACAAGTCTTTGTCGTTCTGATGCGTGGCTATAAAACAACTCGGGCTAACGCCCTGTGTATCAAAACTCCAAATCGTTGTATATTGACAGTTAAACAACAATAAATCGAAAAACATTTATTAAATTAACAATAAAATCAGAAATATTAACAATACAATTATAAACATGTTCCATGGAAATTACTCAGCCGTTATATGATGTTTTTACACGATACTCGTAGATAATAGTACTAGACCCCGATTTATCGCAGATGCCACCTTTCTTTGATTTACATATTGCGAGTCTGGTCTCTCTGCTTTTAAAAATTAAAATAAATATGTTATGCTACTTTCTGGACACTCATCTCAGTTGATTGTAGTCACCCGTAAGAAAAACAGAATTCACTCGCGATTTTGACAAAGGTACATAAACTGCTGAAAATTCAGATGTCAAGTAATTCGGTGTCATGATAGATCAAAATGCACAAAAACATGTCGTTTTAAGGATATAACCATTTAAACCAGTGGCCGTACAACAAAAAGCAGTTTAAATGGGGATCATAAATCTTTTCATTTATGCAGTTTGTTTAATTATTAATATATAGTGTCATTTTATTTTTTAGAAAATATGTCGAAATGACTTGCCAACTTCATCCAAACGAAACATTAGTGATTTTAAAAGTTGCAAAGACGACCATCATATTTGTGTTTGATGTTTTCAAAGATTAAACACCTCCGTTTACTTTTTAATGATTTATCAATTTTTAGGGACATTATAATTATTGATTAGTTTAATGTATAACCTAAATTTTGAGGTTATCTATATATTAATATCTAACAACATAAAAAATACGCATTGAAAACATGTTTAGTTTCTTTTTTTATTAGTATGTAATGACCTTATTAGAATCTCCGCACATGTTGGTACGTATGTTTGAACATTACAGGTCTAATAACCCCAAAACGGAAGTCACAATTCCAGGGCTGTCAGTTAGATTTTAAGCACATATGGTTGAGAGCAGCATGCATAAAACTTATAAAATACAGTTTAAAGGATATATTTTGGTTTCATTTAAAAGGTTCATATGTAAGCACTAAGAAAAAATCATGTTTTTTTTGCACTACTTTGTCTAGTGGTTCCCAGCTTTACAACTTTTGGCCCATGTATTCATGAGCAAAATGGCAGCCTCCGTGCCTGTCAAAACCGGTGTGTTTTTTCTAAGGTAAATATTTTGAGTTACATTTTTTGACATGCTGTTATGACCTTAGCTTTCCAACAATGTATGGTGATAGAGTGGAAAGTAGCGTGGTCATGGTAAAAATTGAGATCTTACATTGAATATGTGATGTGTAACAAAGACGGAATTTATTTGCGCATGCGTAAGCTACAGTAGCGTGGCGTGCAGTACCTCCCGTACCGTACCGTACCTTTCCATACATTAGTATTTCAAACCATATCATATTTATGCCTTACCATACCAAACCGTACCGTACTTTACCGTCCGGTACCGTGCCGTACCATATCGTACCATACCATGCATACCGTATGGCATCGTAAATCACCCCGTTTTTTTCAGGCACATACAGTGTAAAAAATAACATTTGATGTAACCAATTCACTTTTTTGAAACTAGGAACAATTTTTTTCATGTGTGAAGAATATGATTTGAGTGAATATCAAAAACTGGACTCGATTACAAATTGTACAGAAAATTTAAAAAATGATATTGCGATGAAGAATGAGATCCTATTTTTCACACCGGTGAACAATGAAATCCTATTGTTCACACGTGTAAACAATATGATTTGTGGTCATGAAATATGGTCATACACAGCATCCAGATCAAGTGGAAATGTGCATATGTTCAGGTCGTTACGGTCTTTTGATTTTTCAGAGAGTACATTTTAATTTGAATATACAATGGTTTTTGACCACCTGAGCACAACGTTTTCAATTGTGGTCAAATATCATCCGGCGTCCGTCGTCAACAATTTATTTCAAAAACTTCTCTGACACCCGTGTGTTGATTCAACCCGAACATGGTAGGTATGTCCCAAATCCAAATTTACAAAATTCCTAGCACACTGTAAAAATCGTTTTGTCAAAAACAATTTTCTAGAATTTGAAATAACTTCACAGAACTGTTCCTTCGATTGCCCTTTTCCAAATTCCTTAAAATAAATTTGATCCGTTAAAAAGCAAGCAGCCACGGGATGGGGAAGTTTGACATTACATCGCTACGTTGACAATTTTTTCCGAATGCACATGCTGGATTTTGAAATTTCATAGACATATTTCTGATGGTGACCCCCAACCAAATTATGTCAAATAATGTCAAAATATGGCTGCCAGGGTGCTAACGTTTGATCTTATATCGTTATATTGGCAACTTAAGATTGTTCAAATTATGCCCTATGGGTCAAAACTGACCATACCCCAGGGGTTACATGGTTTATATTAACTTATATAGCAAAGTGATTTTAAAAATTATTCTCCTCTGAAACCTAGAGGCATAGAGGTTTCATCTCTGGTATGTAACATCGTATAGTCTTAACACTACATACCTTTACAATACTGGTTTCAATGCGGTTTTGTCGATCACCAGCAACTCTTTATTAACAAAATGCAAGCTTGACCTGATAAGTGGCCCTAAATCCGATTATAAACATTTCGGATGGATTCATCCACCAAGTGGTCTGAAGAATTCTAGTAGCTGCAAACTGACATTGCTACTTAGCGGTGATGTTAAATTAAACCCAGGCACATTAAACCAGTTGTCGTGTTGTAAACACCAGAGTTGTAAACACCAATCACATAATTCTCCGCTGTGCAGCCTGCAAACTTTGGTGCAACACAAAGTGCACTAGCTTACCAGGAAGCTTATACAAACAGTATAAACTATCGGAGTTATCAGACTTCATATGTCATTCATGTGCATGTCTACCCTCGCATGTACAGGAGAACTCATCTGCAGACACACATGTTCAGGAAGTTCCATTACATGGCCAAGACCCTTCTGTTACATCTGACACCCGTGATCAGAGTGAGATAAATTTTCCTGATACTTGTGAATAATTGACTACAGCAAGAGCATCTTATCCAGAAACATTTATATATTTATATGAATACTTAATCATAAACAGTTAAAGACATGAATGTCATCTTATTGAAGACTTGTTAACTAAATCAACTTGCTATTCCTAGCAGAGACCAAACTCGAGTAGTCTTTTGTGGATGCCTAGTTTATGGTCGAAAACTAACACACTTCTGGAGAACTGATAGGACATATAGAGGAGGCGATCTAGCTGCATACCTCAGCAGTGATCTTGCTGGTGACAGAAAATCCTGCTTTGAGTTTCAATTCATCGAATCCATTGGCATTAAAGTAAGACTTGACAATTTGAAGTGGTTTATTTGTGGCATCTAAAGACCTCCAGCTAATAATACTTCTTCTGAAGATTTTTATAATTCGATAGACACAATTTCTGTGAAATATGATCACATTGTAATACTTGGTGATGCAAAGTATGACTGTCTTAGTAAAGAAAAGTGGAAGGTTTTGATTCGAATTTGTGACATCTTTGATCTCATTAACTTGATTGAGAAACCTACTTTTTTTACTAAGTTGTCTGTGCCTAGTCTCTTAGAAGTGATTTTGACAAACACCTATGCTAATTGACAAATGTTTTAACTTTTCATGTGGTATAAGTGATGTTCACAATATCATAGGCTTTCAACTAAAATGTACGGATTTCAATAATGTTTTAAGTAACGGTGATGCAAATAAGGCTTCTGAGATATTAACTAAGTCAATATTAGCCTGCTTTGACAAGATTGCTCCGTAAAATAAAAATTAAAAAAAAACAGCCTGCAAACACCATTTATGAACTCTGAACTAAGAAAAGCTATTTACAAAAAGAGACAATTGTTTAATACATTTCATAACAATAACACTGACTTTAACTGGCACCAGTATATAGAACTTTTTGCAATAAAATGAAAAGGAAATCCATGAGTTCATTGAGCGATGCAGCGGCGGGTGCAAAAATAAAGATTTCTAGTAAACTATAAAAGCATTTATTACAAATAAGGGTAATTTCACACATAAAAATATTGTTCTTGAAGTAAAAAACACGCTTATGTCAGACCAGAATACTTTTTGTAATATATTTAATTAATATTATGTTGATGTCATTGGAAATACAAGTGTTCAAATTAATGACATCCATGAAAGCATACATAATATTAAAACTATGGTTATTTGTACACCAGAACTTCACTTTAAACCTATTGATGCTTCTTTCGTAAACAAACAAATAAAGAACATGACTATAAAGAAGGCTTCCGGAATTGATGGTATCTCTGTCAAAATGCTCAACATTTGCAGACCTATTTTATCTCAACTTCTAAATGTTCTTATAAACAAATGCATTGAGCAAGCTACCTTTCCTTCATACATGAAAATTGCACAAGTTACTCCTATTTATAAAAAGAATAGCACATTAGGGTAATGGGCCTGTAATCCTTCTTCCTGTCACATCTAAGATTTCAAAAGGACTATTTAAAAAATATTTTTAACCCTTTGCCCTGGGCTTTTAGACCTAAATACGGGTGTAATACTACCCTCTTAAAAATCACAGAAGACTGGAAAAGAGCGTTTGACTCGAATAAATATCTGGCGGCTGTATTGATGGACCGTTATAAAGCCTTTGATTGCTTACCTCACGACCTTCTTTTATCAAAACTCAAATATTACAATGTCTCTGAAAAATCTGTTGTACACATTGAAAATTATCTGTCAAATAGAAAACAGTGTGTGAAACTTGGGTAATACTATAGTTCCTTTTTGGGATGTGGTCAAAGGAGTCTGAGGGCTCAAACTAGTTAAGATTCCCGTTGTCAGATAATTATCATGATAATATTCGTGTTAGTAAGAAGAAGACCTCTCGCCAAATTAAGTGGTACCACGAATATTATCTAGTTAAGATTCGAGTTTTAAAATAATTCTCATGATAATATTCGTGTTAGTAAGATAGTGCGGAAGACTGTGCGCACAAATTAAGTGGTATCACGAATATTAACTAGTTAAGATTCGTTTTGTAAGATAATTATCATGATAGTAAGATAAATCGGAAGACCTCGAAAATGTTTATAATGTCAGTTCTGGGCACTTAAAGGCCATTTAGTATAATAATAATTATTATCTTGCAGAACAATATTAAATCCAGATAAATATCATAATAAATAAGTTGAAACACGAATATGTTCGCGAACCCTAAATAGTTAACACGAATATTTTCGCGAACATTAAGTGGTTATCGTAAGGCAGTTCTATGCCACCATACTATTGTATTATTTTTAAAATATGTAATTACATGAAGTAAGTAAATGAGTTACCAGAGTAACCTTCTAGCGTTAGAGATTTATTATTGGGTGATACAAGGTAGTACAGGCTTTGTTAGTACAACATGTCGATCAATTAGAACATACAGATTGTATGTATATATACAGTTTCAGTCTATACGAGCTTTTAATTGCTTCTTCATTTATGGATCTACATATATCGATGGCTCAGCGCAAAACTTTTCTATGTAACTGATATTTAACATAGACTTAGCATAGTTTTGCGCTGAGCTATCGATATGCTCTGTATAGGAAAAGGACCGAACCGAACAATATTGGAAATAATGCTAGCGCGTATCTGGTGAAACACAGTTATGTGTAATTCGTTCTGAATGGTTCATAAATAAGGGGTGTTTGGAAATTATTGATAGACCGATTGTATTTTGTATAATAAATGATGCTGATACCTTAAATTTGACATTAAACCAGCCACATGTATTACCTATGTATGTCAACTCAGTAGATCAAAGTCATAGTAATTGTTCGAATGTCAAATATATTCATCGCTTTTATATACATAATATGATTCATATTTAGTATTACTTGTCTGAAAACTGATCCATGAGAACCTGCGTGTTGCTTAACAACCACATATCTAAACTAGGAAGCGAAGGTTACAATGATGTTTCAGATGTCAAAAAGAAACAAAAACATGTAGGACAGTTCATGTCAATGACACAGAGTGAAGCCGTGGGTGAATTAATTCGCAGGTGAGCGACAGGACCACTTGGACTTGTTCCAAAGTACTTATGAGTAAGTAAAGCATACTCTATTCAGAATTTAGATTGTATGCAGCCAAATGTTAGCTTTGAATTTACAATCGACACAAAGTGAAAACTGCATAAAATGTGCATGCCTTTTTAATGAAAATAATCTTATACATTTTAAAATACATGGTATCTTTAGGATATGCATATTCACGTAAATGTTAATTGTTTAATGTTTGATTAAAAATCGTTGGCAAACATATGTCATATTTTATCTGTTTTTTTTTAGAGCAACGACCATATAAGCGTTCGTTTTTCCAATCTCTATGCCAAGAGTTACATTTTAAGAATATGATTCTGACAGTTCTAATATTTGGTTGTCTATGTGCAATCACTTGGTGCCGGCTTGCTGTGAATACTAAATATATAGTGCATCATAGCTTTGATGGCTCTGCCCAAGACTCATCAAGCATAGATACATATATATACCCGTTGCCTTTGTTACTTTTTTATATCTTGTTTACCTTGTGGAATGTTGGCGTTGTCATACACGACTGGAACTGAAATATACATGCGATAAAGTGCAACAAATGCGCAAATCCGTGCCTATAGTATGGTGGACGGTTCGAAGATCCATTATGTTCGAAGAACAAGAAAAGTAACACGTTATCGAAATGGAGATGCATTGACATCTAATCAGGTGTATTATGAAAGAATTAATTCATATACGGCTGGATGTGCAATTAATTTTACAAGTTGCGGTTTCACGGACGTTACAAATGATATAGTCTTGAGGACTATCAAGCCACGAAAATTCGGTTCTCAAAAGGGTTTTTATCTATACATCCAGATGCAGAATGTGAGTATCAAAATCAAAGAATATGTTTTTTCCATCAAAATGAGATAACAGACGATTACATAGAAACATGGGAAGGATTAGATTTGCTAAATGTAAATTTAAAAGAACATATGATTGCCATTAAAAACCCAGATCACTTGCCTTGGTACGTTTCTAAAATGATTTTCTGGGTTGCTTCTTTTTTTTCATATGTCATGGCTTTTACGAATTCTAATTGACTGCAAAACAGGCTGTATGAATTTCCATGTTCAGAAAGTGTTTGGATATATTTACACGACTTCTGAAGAACAACAGATACGCAGGTTAAATACAATCGGTAGTGACGATTTGGAGTTAGTTGTCCGTGATAACGTAAGCATTGTTCCAAGTTATTCTGAGGCATTACTGATGTCTGATTCAACACACGCAATACATTCAACTCGCGACGCGAATGGAAATATAACATCGCCATCTAATGTATGACTTTGAATAATATTCCGCAAAGCGCTTTGTTTTCCAGTTCATATTTCCAACCCTTTCCCAATACAACAAACCTATACTCCTATAGACTGGGGAAGCGCCCTGAAAACACTTGGAGTCATATGTCTCTTCGGGATGTTTTGCAGACACCACCCACACGAAGTCGACTAGAAATGCGAACTAATATAATGTTTGTGACATCGACTATAGAGTCATTAAAAGACAATTTCGTTACTTGCAATCAGCAGCTATCAAATACAGAAATACCAAAACTTAGTCCTGCATTTATTTCGACCCTATCCAGTGAAAAAATCCGCACGACAAACTGTACATTAGAAACCAGTAACACCAATCGGACAAGAAGACTGAATAATACTCAAACACGGAAACGCGGCAACGTGTCATTGTTATCCGATATGCGACATGCGCCGAAAATGCATTCTCAAAGAACATCTCATGCGATCTAATATAATGTTTGTGACATCGACTATAGAGTCATTAAAAGACAATTTCGTTACTTGCAATCAGCAGCTATCAAATACAGAAATACCAAAACTTAGTCCTGCATTTATTTCGACCCTATCCAGTGAAAAAATCCGCACGACAAACTGTACATTAGAAACCAGTAACACCAATCGGACAAGAAGACTGAATAATACACAAACACGGAAACGCGGCAACGTGTCATTGTTATCCGATATGCGACATGCGCCGAAAATGCATTCTCATTCTGTCAAGAACATCTCATTTGAAGAGTCACCTGAACATAAAACAAGTTCTCTGGAACATAAATATGACACAAATTGTTCAAAACGTTCCGAACTGTCTTTAAGAAATGCTTCAAATGCAAATTCTCAAAGCGTTTCATCCTTGGTCACTCAGCCACCACCGCCGTGTTACGAAGATGCCGTTACTATGGAAATACCAACTCGAGTGTTAGTTTCTACAGCAAAAGGCTTTTTACATACAGACAACAGAAAGCATCAAAGTGATTACTCCGATTACTGACTGACTTAAAACGAATGTTTCGGTAAATTAATGTCACTAAAACAAAGAATCCTTTAATTTATCTAGAGTTCCACAACTATAAGAATCATATGGAATTAAATTTACATAATATGAACAAAAAAACTGAACAGCAAAGGACGCAATGAAAATTTATCACATGCGTAATGTAGCAAGGTTACGACATTAGTCTGGTGACCACCTTTATTGTTTAAAAAGTTCCGACAAGTCTTTGTCGTTCTGATGCGTGGCTATAAAACAACTCGGGCTAACGCCCTATGTATCAAAACTCCAAATCGTTGTATATTGACAGTTAAACAACAATAAATCGAAAAACATTTATTAAATTAACAATAAAATCAGAAATATTAACAATACAATTATAAACATGTTCCATGGAAATTACTCAGCCGTTATATGATGTTTTTACACGATACTCGTAGATAATAGTACTAGACCCCGATTTATCGCAGATGCTGCTCGCCCAGAACCTTGAGTCTACGTTGCACGTTGATGGCCTGTTTTGGAACAGTCCCATCGTCCCATTTTAAAACAGCAAAATCTCCTGGCGTCGTTCGCCACCTTTCTTTGATTTACATATTGCGAGTCTGGTCTCTCTGCTTTTAAAAATTAAAATAAATATGTTATGCTACTTTCTGGACACTCATCTCAGTTGATTGTAGTCACCCGTAAGAAAAACAGAATTCACTCGCGATTTTGACAAAGGCACATAAACTGCTGAAAATTCAAATGTCAAGTAATTCGGTGTCATGATAGATCAAAATGCACAAAAACATGTCGTTTTAAGGATATAACCATTTAAACCAGCGGCCGTTATGCGAAATGTCTCTTTTGACAGAAGAAAAGTATAAGATATATGTAACATCCTATAGTGGTCCTGTCCAAAGATTGCTCAAATTATGTCCATGTGGTAAAATTGGCCACGCCTTGTGGGTCATGTGGTTTCAATAGACGTATATGGCATGTCGGCTTTAAATCCCTTCTCCTCTGAAACCGCAAGTCGAGGTGGTCTCATATTTTGCGTGAAAGATTGTGTAGTGGTCCTCTACGAAGATTATTCAAATTATGCCCCTGCGGTAAAAAGATACCACGTCTCGAAGTCACATTATATCTATAGACTTATTGGGCTAGTGGATATTAAAAATCGTCTTCTCTGAAACCGCAGGTTCTGGAGGTTTCGTATTTGGTTGTACCATTGTATAGTGGTCCTCTACAAAGAGTGTTCAAATTTTGCCCCTGTGGTCAAAAGTGGTCTCGCCCTGGGGGTCACATGGTGATTACATGGTGAGGGGGTCACATGGTGAACCGGTTCGTGCCCACATCAACCGGTTTAAACCCACAATGCTTTGCATTGACCGTTCCAAGGCGGTGACCCCAGTTTTGTTCATGTGTGTTTGTCACTTGCCATAAATAAAAGACCTCGCTAATGTCACTTGCTAATAAGAGTTCTCTCCTGCTTAATCTGAGTAATCTGACTTAAAATATCTTCTCTGAAAGCGCCAGGCCCAGAGGTTTCAGTTTTGGCGTGTAAAGTGGTCCTCCATAAAGATTGTTTAATCTGGTGTGAAAACAAGCCACGCCCCGGGGTCTCATGTGACTTATAGGACAAGTGTATTTTTAAAATCTTCTCCTCTGAAACCGCTAGGCCAAGAGTGTATGTGTTATGAAACATTATATAGTCGTCCTCTACAAGGATTATTCAAATTTTGTCCCTGGGGTAAAAAATGTTCCAGTCGTCCTTTGGAGTAATATATTTTCAATAGACATATGGCAAGTGGAGTTTAAAAATCTTCTCCTCTAAAACTGCAAGGCGCAGAGGTTTAATATTTGGCATGGTATAGTACTCTTCTACAAAGATGGTCCCCTGGCATCAAAACTGGCCACGCACCAGGAATTACGTGGCTTATAGCAAAATGGCTTCAATAGCAAAATGACTTCTAAAACCTTCTCTTCTGAAGACCCCGATTTGCATACTCAGGTGAGCTCTGAGTGGCAAACGTTTAAAGAACATTGGAATATGTTCTGACCACATTAGCTAAAATATGTTGATAAATAATATGTAGTTATTAATCGAAGTGTCATTGTCAATCTGTGAATGCGGGTGATAATTTCAGGACAATGTGTCCCTATTTAAAAATTAGCCTTAATACATATTGAACTACATTATTCACAATCACAGAATATTTGGATGTTTTCCAATAGCACAACAAAAAGCAGTTTAAATGGGGATCATAAATCTTTTCATTTATGCAGTTTGTTTAATTATTAATCTATAGTGTCATTTTATTTTTTAGAAAATATGTCGAAATGACTTGCCAACTTCATCCAAACGAAACATTAGTGATTTTAAAAGTTGCCAAGACGACCATCATATTTGTGTTTGATGTTTTCAAAGATTAAACACCTCCGTTTACTTTTTAATGATTTATCAATTTTTAGGGACATTATAATTATTGATTAGTTTAATGTATAACCTAAATTTTGAGGTTATCTATATATTAATATCTAACAACATAAAAAATACGCATTGAAAACATGTCTAGTTTCTTTTTTTATTAGTATGTAATGACCTTATTAGAATCTCCGCACATGTTGGTACGTATGTTTGAACATTACAGGTCTAATAACCCCAAAACGGAAGTCACAATCCCAGGACTGTCAGTTAGATTTTAAGCACATATGGTTGAGAGCAGCATGCATAAAACTTATAAAATACAGTTTAAAGGATATATTTTGGTTTCATTTAAAAGGTTCATATGTAAGCACTAAGAAAAAATCATGTTTTTTTTGCACTACTTTGTCTAGTGGTTCCCAGCTTTACAACTTTTGGCCCATGTATTCATGAGCAAAATGGCAGCCTCCGTGCCTGTCAAAACCGGTGTGTTTTTTCTAAGGTAAATATTTTGAGTTACATTTTTTGACATGCTGTTATGACCTTAGCTTTCCAACAATGTATGGTGATAGAGTGGAAAGTAGCGTGGTCATGGTAAAAATTGAGATCTTACATTGAATATGTGATGTGTAACAAAGAAGGAATTTATTTGCGCATGCGTAAGCTACAGTAGCGTGGCGTGCAGTACCTCCCGTACCGTACCGTACCTTTCCATACATTAGTATTTCAAACCATATCATATTTATGCCTTACCATACCAAACCGTACCGTACTTTACCGTCCGGTACCGTGCCGTACCATATCGTACCATACCATGCATACCGTATGGCATCGTAAATTACCCCGTTTTTTTCGGGCACATACAGTGTAAAAAATAACATTTGATGTAACCAATTCACTTTTTTGAAACTAGGAACAATTTTTTTCATGTGTGAAGAATATGATTTGAGTGAATATCAAAAACTGGATTCGATTACAAATTGTACAGAAAATTTAAAAAATGATATTGCGATGAAGAATGAGATCCTATTTTTCACACCGGTGAACAATGAAATCCTATTGTTCACACGTGTAAACAATATGATTTGTGGTCATGAAATATGGTCATACACAGCATCCAGATCAAGTGGAAATGTGCATATGTTCAGGTCGTTACGGTCTTTTGATTTTTCAGAGAGTACATTTTAATTTGAATATACAATGGTTTTTGATCACCTGAGCACAACGTTTTCAATTGTGGTCAGATATCATCCGGCGTCCGTCGTCAACAATTTATTTCAAAAACTTCTCTGACACCCGTGTGTTGATTCAACCCGAACATGGTAGGTATGTCCCAAATCCAAATTTACAAAATTCCTAGCACACTGTAAAAATCGTTTTGTCAAAAACAATTTTCTAGAATTTGAAATAACTTCACAGAACTGTTCCTTCGATTGCCCTTTTCCAAATTCCTTAAAATAAATTTGATCCGTTAAAAAGCAAGCAGCCACGGGATGGGGAAGTTTGACATTACATCGCTACGTTGACAATTTTTTCCGAATGCACATGCGGGATTTTGAAATTTCATAGACATATTTCTGATGGTGACCCCCAACCAAATTATGTCAAATAATGTTGATTGGTCAAAATATGGCTGCCAGGGTGCTAACGTTTGATCTTATATCGTTATATTGGCAACTTAAGATTGTTCAAATTATGCCCTATGGGTCAAAACTGACCATACCCCAGGGGTTACATGGTTTATATTAACTTATATAGCAAAGTGATTTTACAAATTATTCTCCTCTGAAACCTAGAGGCATAGAAGTTTCATCTCCGGTATGTAACATCGTATAGTCTTAACACTACATACCTTTACAATACTGGTTTCAATGCGGTTTTGTCGATCACCAGCAACTCTTTATTAACAAAATGCAAGCTTGACCTGATAAGTGGCCCTAAATCCGATTATAAACATTTCGGATGGATTCATCCACCAAGTGGTCTGAAGAATTCTAGTAGCTGCAAACTGACATTGCTACTTAGCGGTGATGTTAAATTAAACCCAGGCACATTAAACCAGTTGTCGTGTTGTAAACACCAGAGTTGTAAACACCAATCACATAATTCTCCGCTGTGCAGCCTGCAAACTTTGGTGCAACACAAAGTGCACTAGCTTACCAGGAAGCTTATACAAACAGTATAAACTATCGGAGTTATGAGACTTCATATGTCATTCATGTGCATGTCTACCCTCGCATGTACAGGAGAACTCATCTGCAGACACACATGTTCAGGAAGTTCCATTACATGGCCAAGACCCTTCTGTTACATCTGACACCCGTGATCAGAGTGAGATACATTTTCCTGATACTTGTGAACAATTGACTACAGCAAGAGCATCTTATCCAGAAAAATTTATATATTTATATGAATACTTAATCATAAACAGTTAAAGACATGAATGTCATCTTATTGAAGACTTGTTAACTAAATCAACTTGCTATTCCTAGCAGAGACCAAACTCGAGTAGTCTTTTGTGGATGCCTAGTTTATGGTCGAAAACTAACACACTTCTGGAGAACTGATAGGACATATAGAGGAGGCGATCTAGCTGCATACCTCAGCAGTGATCTTGCTGGTGACAGAAAATCCTGCTTTGAGTTTCAATTCATCGAATCCATTGGCATTAAAGTAAGACTTGACAATTTGAAGTGGTTTATTTGTGGCATCTAAAGACCTCCAGCTAATAATACTTCTTCTGAAGATTTTTATAATTCGATAGACACAATTTCTGTGAAATATGATCACATTGTAATACTTTGTGATGCAAAGTATGACTGTCTTAGTAAAGAAAAGTGGAAGGTTTTGATTCGAATTTGTGACATCTTTGATCTCATTAACTTGATTGAGAAACCTACTTGTTTTACTAAGTTGTCTGTGCCTAGTCTCTTAGAAGTGATTTTGACAAACACCTATGCTAATTGACAAATGTTTTAACTTTTCATGTGGTATAAGTGATGTTCACAATATCATAGGCTTTCAACTAAAATGTACGGATTTCAATAATGTTTTAAGTAACGGTGATGCAAATAAGGCTTCTGAGATATTAACTAAGTCAATATTAGCCTGCTTTGACAAGATTGCTCCTTTAAATAAAAATTAAAAAAAACAACAGCCTGCAAACACCATTTATGAACTCTGAACTAAGAAAAGCTATTTACAAAAAGAGACAATTGTTTAATACATTTCATAACAATAACACTGACTTTAACTGGCACCAGTATATAGAACTTTTTGCAATAAAATGAAAAGGAAATCCATGAGTTCATTGAGCGATGCAGCGGCGGGTGCAAAAATAAAGATTTCTAGTAAACTATAAAAGCATCTATTACAAATAAGGGTAATTTCACACATAAAAATATTGTTCTTGAAGTAAAAAACACGCTTATGTCAGACCAGAATACTTTTTGTAATATATTTAATTAATATTATGTTGATGTCATTGGAAATACAAGTGTTCAAATTAATGACATCCATGAAAGCATACATAATATTAAAACTATGGTTATTTGTACACCAGAACTTCACTTTAAACCTATTGATGCTTCTTTCGTAAACAAACAAATAAAGAACATGACTATAAAGAAGGCTTCCGGAATTGATGGTATCTCTGTCAAAATGCTCAACATTTGCAGACCTTTTTTATCTCAACTTCTAAATGTTCTTATAAACAAATGCATTGAGCAAGCTACCTTTCCTTCAGACATGAAAATTGCACAAGTTACTCCTATTTATAAAAAGAATAGCACACTTAATTAGGGTAATAGGCCTGTAATCCTTCTTCCTGTCACATCTAAGATTTCAAAAGGACTATTTAAAAAATATTTTTTACCCTTTGCCCTGGGCTTTTAGACCTAAATACGGGTGTAATACTACCCTCTTAAAAATCACAGAAGACTGGAAAAGAGCGCTTGACTCGAATAAATATCTGGCGGCTGTATTGATGGACCGTTATAAAGCCTTTGATTACTTACCTCACGACCTTCTTTTATCAAAACTCAAATATTACAATGTCTCTGAAAAATCTGTTGTACACATTGAAAATTATCTGTCAAATAGAAAACAGTGTGTGAAACTTGGGTAATACTATAGTTCCTTTTTGGGATGTGGTCAAAGGAGTCTGAGGGCTCAAGCTAATTAAGATTCCCGTTGTCAGATAATTATCATGATAATATTCGTGTTAGTAAGAAGAAGACCTCTCGCCAAATTAAGTGGTACCACGAATATTAACTAGTTAAGATTCGTTTTGTAATATAATTATCATGATAATATTCGTGTTAGTAAGATAAATCGGAAGACCTCGAAAATGTTTATAATGTCAGTTCTGGGCACTTAAAGGCCATTTAGTATAATAATAATTATTATCTTGCAGAACAATATTCGCAAACGCTAACTTAATATCCAGATAAATATCATAATAAATAAGTTGAAACACGAATATGTTCGCGAACCCTAAATAGTTAACACGAATATTTTCGCGAACCTTAAGTGGTTATCGTAAGGCAGTTCTATGCCACCATACTATTGTATTATTTTTAAAATATGTAATTACATGAAGTAAGTAAATGAGTTACCAGAGTAACCTTCTAGCGTTAGAGATTTATTATTGGGTGATACAAGGTAGTACAGGCTTTGTTAGTACAACATGTCGATCAATTAGAACATACAGATTGTATGTATATATACAGTTTCAGTCTATACGAGCTTCTTCATTTATGGATCTACATATATCGATGGCTCAGCGCAAAACTTTTCTATGTAACTGATATTTAACATAGACTTAGCATAGTTTTGCGCTGAGCTATCGATATGCTCTGTATAGGAAAAGGACCGAACCGAACAATATTGGAAATAATGCTAGCGCGTATCTGGTGAAACACAGTTATGTGTAATTCGTTCTGAATGGTTCATAAATAAGGGGTGTTTGGAAATTATTGAGATTGTATTTTGTATAATAAATGATGCTGATACCTTAAATTTGACATTAAACCAGCCACATGTATTACCTATGTATGTCAACTCAGTAGATCAAAGTCATAGTAATTGTTCGAATGTCAAATATATTCATCGCTTTTATATACATAATATGATTCATATTTAGTATTACTTGTCTGAAAACTGATCCATGAGAACCTGCGTGTTGCTTAACAACCACATATCTAAACTAGGAAGCGAAGGTTACAATGATGTTTCAGATGTCAAAAAGAAACAAAAACATATAGGACAGTTCATGTCAATGACACAGAGTGAAGTCGTGGGTGAATTAATTCGCAGGTGAGCGACAGGACCACTTGGACTTGTTCCAAAATACTTATGCGTAATTAAAGCATACTCTATTCAGAATTTAGATTGTATGCAGCCAAATGTTAGCTTTGAATTTACATTCGACACAAAGTGAAAACTGCATAAAATGTGCATGCCTTTTTAATGAAAATAATCTTATACATTTTAAAATACATGGTATCTTTAGGATATGCATATTCACGTAAATGTTAATTGTTTAATGTTTGATTAAAAATCGTTGGCAAACATATGTCATATTTTATCTGTTTTTTTTTAGAGCAACGACCATATAAGCGTTCGTTTTTCCAATCTCTATGCCAAGAGTTACATTTTAAGAATATGATTCTGACAGTTCTAATATTTGGTTGTCTATGTGCAATCACTTGGTGCCGGCTTGCTGTGAATACTAAATATATAGTGCATCATTGCATTGATGGCTCTGCCCAAGACTCATCAAGCATAGATACATATATATACCCGTTGCCTTTGTTACTTTTTTATATCTTGTTTACCTTGTGGAATGTTGGCGTTGTCATACACGACTGGAACTGAAATATACATGCGATATTCAAACCGTGTATCATAAAGTGCAACAAATGCGCAAATCCGTGCCTATAGTATGGTGGACGGTTCGAAGATCCATTATGTTCGAAGAACAAGAAAAGTAACACGTTATCGAAATGGAGATGCATTGACATCTAATCAGGTGTATTATGAAAGAATTAATTCATATACGGCTGGATGTGCAATTAATTTTATCAAGTTGCGGTTTCACGGACGTTACAAATGATATAGTCTTGAGGACTATCAAGCCACGAAAATTCGGTTCTCAAAAGGGTTTTTATCTATACATCCAGATGCAGAATGTGAGTATCAAAATCAAAGAATATGTTTTTTCCATCAAAATGAGATAACAGACGATTACATAGAAACATGGGAAGGATTAGATTTGCTAAATGTAAATTTAAAAGAACATATGATTGCCATTAAAAACCCAGATCACTTGCCTTGGTACGTTTCTAAAATGATTTTCTGGGTTGCTTCTTTTTTTTCATATGTCATGGCTTTTACGAATTCTAATTGACTGCAAAACAGGCTGTATGAATTTCCATGTTCAGAAAGTGTTTGGATATATTTACACGACTTCTGAAGAACATCAGATACGCAGGTTAAATACAATCGGTAGTGACGATTTGGAGTTAGTTGTCCGTGATAACGTAAGCATTGTTCCAAGTTATTCTGAGGCATTACTGATGTCTGATTCAACACACGCAATACATTCAACTCGCGACGCGAATGGAAATATAACATCGCCATCTAATGTATGACTTTGAATAATATTCCGCAAAGCGCTTTGTTTTCCAGTTCATATTTCCAACCCTTTCCCAATACAACCAACCTACACTCCTATAGACTGGGGAAGCGCCCTGAAAACACTTGGAGTCATATGTCTCTTCGGGATGTTTTGCAGACACCACCCACACGAAGTCGACTAGAAATGCGAACTAATATAATGTTTGTGACATCGACTATAGAGTCATTAAAAGACAATTTCGTTACTTGCAATCAGCAGCTATCAAATACAGAAATACCAAAACTTAGTCCTGCATTTATTTTGACCCTATCCAGTGAAAAAATCCGCACGACAAACTGTACATTAGAAACCAGTAACACCAATCGGACAAGAAGACTGAATAATACACAAACACGGAAACGCGGCAACGTGTCATTGTTATCCGATATGCGACATGCGCCGAAAATGCATTCTCAAAGAACATCTCATGCGATCTAATATAATGTTTGTGACATCGACTATAGAGTCATTAAAAGACAATTTCGTTACTTGCAATCAGCAGCTATCAAATACAGAAATACCAAAACTTAGTCCTGCATTTATTTCGACCCTATCCAGTGAAAAAATCCGCACGACAAACTGTACATTAGAAACCAGTAACACCAATCGGACAAGAAGACTGAATAATACACAAACACGGAAACGCGGCAACGTGTCATTGTTATCCGATATGCGACATGCGCCGAAAATGCATTCTCAAAGAACATCTCATGCGATCTAATATAATGTTTGTGACATCGACTATAGAGTCATTAAAAGACAATTTCGTTACTTGCAATCAGCAGCTATCAAATACAGAAATACCAAAACTTAGTCCTGCATTTATTTCGACCCTATCCAGTGAAAAAATCCGCACGACAAACTGTACATTAGAAACCAGTAACACCAATCGGACAAGAAGACTGAATAATACACAAACACGGAAACGCGGCAACGTGTCATTGTTATCCGATATGCGACATGCGCCGAAAATGCATTCTCATTCTGTCAAGAACATCTCATTTGAAGAGTCACCTGAACATGAAACAAGTTCTCTGGAACATAAATATGACACAAATTGTTCAAAACGTTCCGAACTGTCTTTAAGAAATGCTTCAAATGCAAATTCTCAAAGCGTTTCATCCTTGGTCACTCAGCCACCACCGCCGTGTTACGAAGATGCCGTTACTATGGAAATACCAACTCGAGTGTTAGTTTCTACAGCAAAAGGCTTTTTACATACAGACAACAGAAAGCATCAAAGTGATTACTCCGATTACTGACTGACTTAAAACGAACGTTTCGGTAAATTAATGTCACTAAAACAAAGAATCGTTTAATTTATCTAGAGTTCCACAACTATAAGAATCATATGGAATTAAATTTACATAATATGAACAAAAAAACTGAACAGCAAAGGACGCAATGAAAATTTATCACATGCGTAATGTAGCAAGGTTACGACATTAGTCTGGTGACCACCTTTATTGTTTAAAAAGTTCCGACAAGTCTTTGTCGTTCTGATGCGTGGCTATAAAACAACTCGGGCTAACGCCCTATGTATCAAAACTCCAAATCGTTGTATATTGACAGTTAAACAACAATAAATCGAAAAGCATTTATTAAATTAACAATAAAATCAGAAATATTAACAATACAATTATAAACATGTTCCATGGAAATTACTCAGCCGTTATATGATGTTTTTACACGATACTCGTAGATAATAGTACTAGACCCCGATTTATCGAAGATGCTGCTCGCCCAGAACCTTGAGTCTACGTTGCACGTTGATGGCCTGTTTTGGAACAGTCCCATCGTCCCATTTTAAAACAGCAAAATCTCCTGGCGTCGTTCGCCACCTTTCTTTGATTTACATATTGCGAGTCTGGTCTCTCTGCTTTTAAAAATTAAAATAAATATGTTATGCTACTTTCTGGACACTCATCTCAGTTGATTGTAGTCACCCGTAAGAAAAACAGAATTCACTCGCGATTTTGACAAAGGCACATAAACTGCTGAAAATTCAAATGTCAAGTAATTCGGTGTCATGATAGATCAAAATGCACAAAAACATGTCGTTTTAAGGATATAACCATTTAAACCAGCGGCCGTTATGCGAAATGTCTCTTTTGACAGAAGAAAAGTATTAGATATATGTAACATCCTATAGTGGTCCTGTACAAAGATTGCTCAAATTATGTCCATGTGGTAAAATTGGCCACGCCTTGTGGGTCATGTGGTTTCAATAGACGTATATGGCATGTCGGCTTTAAAAACCTTCTCCTCTGAAACCGCAAGTCGAGGTGGTCTCATATTTTGCGTGAAAGATTGTGTAGTGGTCCTCTACGAAGATTATTCAAATTATGCCCCTGCGGTAAAAAGATACCACGTCTCGAAGTCACATTATATCTATAGACTTATTGGGCTAGTGGACATTAAAAATCGTCTTCTCTGAAACCGCAGGTTCTGGAGGTTTCGTATTTGGTTGTACCATTGTATAGTGGTCCTCTACAAAGAGTGTTCAAATTTTGCCCCTGTGGTCAAAAGTGGTCTCGCCCTGGGGGTCACATGGTGATTACATGGTGAGGGGGTCACATGGTGAACCGGTTCGTGCCCACATCAACCGGTTTAAACCCACAATGCTTTGCATTGACCGTTCCAAGGCGGTGACCCCAGTTTTGTTCATGTGTGTTTGTCACTTGCCATAAATAAAAGACCTCGCTAATGTCACTTGCTAATAAGAGTTCTCTCCTGCTTAATCTGAGTAATCTGACTTAAAATATCTTCTCTGAAAGCGCAAGGCCCAGAGGTTTCAGTTTTGGCGTGTAAAGTGGTCCTCCATAAAGATTGTTTAATCTGGTGTGAAAACAAGCCACGCCCCGGGGTCTCATCTTTCCTAGACTTATAGGACAAGTGTATTTTTAAAATCTTCTCCTCTGAAACCGCTAGGCCAAGAGTGTATGTGTTATGAAACATTATATAGTCGTCCTCTACAAGGATTATTCAAATTTTGCCCCTGGGGTAAAAAATGTTCCAGTCGTCCTTTGGAGTAATATATTTTCAATAGACATATGGCAAGTGGAGTTTAAAAATCTTCTCCTCTAAAACTGCAAGGCGCAGAGGTTTAATATTGGCATGGTATAGTACTCTTCTACAAAGATGGTCCCCTGGCATCAAAACTGGCCACGCACCAGGAATTACGTGGCTTATAGCAAAATGGCTTCAATAGCAAAATGACTTCTAAAACCTTCTCTTCTGAAGACCCCGATTTGCATACTCAGGTGAGCTCTGAGTGGCAAACGTTTAAAGAACATTGGAATATGTTCTGACCACATTAGCTAAAATATGTTGATAAATAATATGTAGTTATTAATCGAAGTGTCATTGTCAATCTGTGAATGCGGGTGATAATTTCAGGACAATGTGTCCCTATTTAAAAATTAGCCTTAATACATATTGAACTACATTATTCACAATCACAGAATATTTGGATGTTTTCCAATAGCACAACAAAAAGCAGTTTAAATGGGGATCATAAATCTTTTCATTTATGCAGTTTGTTTAATTATTAATCTATAGTGTCATTTTATTTTTTAGAAAATATGTCGAAATGACTTGCCAACTTCATCCAAACGAAACATTAGTGATTTTAAAAGTTGCCAAGACGACCATCATATTTGTGTTTGATGTTTTCAAAGATTAAACACCTCCGTTTACTTTTTAATGATTTATCAATTTTTAGGGACATTATAATTATTGATTAGTTTAATGTATAACCTAAATTTTGAGGTTATCTATATATTAATATCTAACAACATAAAAAATACGCATTGAAAACATGTCTAGTTTCTTTTTTTATTAGTATGTAATGACCTTATTAGAATCTCCGCACATGTTGGTACGTATGTTTGAACATTACAGGTCTAATAACGCCAAAACGGAAGTCACAATCCCAGGGCTGTCAGTTAGATTTTAAGCACATATGGTTGAGAGCAGCATGCATAAAACTTATAAAATACAGTTTAAAGGATATATTTTGGTTTCATTTAAAAGGTTCATATGTAAGCACTCAGAAAAAATCATGTTTTTTTTGCACTACTTTGTCTAGTGGTTCCTAGCTTTACAACTTTTGGCCCATGTATTCGTGAGCAAAATGGCAGCCTCCGTGCCTGTCAAAACCGGTGTGTTTTTTCTAAGGTAAATATTTTGAGTTACATTTTTTGACATGCTGTTATGACCTTAGCTTTCCAACAATGTATGGTGATAGAGTGGAAAGTAGCGTGGTCATGGTAAAAATTGAGATCTTACATTGAATATGTGATGTGTAACAAAGAAGGAATTTATTTGCGCATGCGTAAGCTACAGTAGCGTGGCGTGCAGTACCTCCCGTACCGTACCGTACCTTTCCATACATTAGTATTTCAAACCATATCATATTTATGCCTTACCATACCAAACCGTACCGTACTTTACCGTCCGGTACCGTGCCGTACCATATCGTACCATACCATGCATACCGTATGGCATCGTAAATTACCCCGTTTTTTTCGGGCACATACAGTGTAAAAAATAACATTTGATGTAACCAATTCACTTTTTTGAAACTAGCAACAATTTTTTTCATGGGTGAAGAATATGATTTGAGTGAATATCAAAAACTGGATTCGATTACAAATTGTACAGAAAATTTAAAAAATGATATTGCGATGAAGAATGAGATCCTATTTTTCACACCGGTGAACAATGAAATCCTATTGTTCACACGTGTAAACAATATGATTTGTGGTCATGAAATATGGTCATACACAGCATCCAGATCAAGTGGAAATGTGCATATGTTCAGGTCGTTACGGTCTTTTGATTTTTCAGAGAGTACATTTTAATTTGAATATACAATGGTTTTTGATCACCTGAGCACAACGTTTTCAATTGTGGTCAGATATCATCCGGCGTCCGTCGTCAACAATTTATTTCAAAAACTTTTCTGACACCCGTGTGTTGATTCAACCCGAACATGGTAGGTATGTCCCAAATCCAAATTTACAAAATTCCTAGCACACTGTAAAAATCGTTTTGTCAAAAACAATTTTCTAGAATTTGAAATAACTTCACAGAACTGTTCCTTCGATTGCCCTTTTCCAAATTCCTTAAAATAAATTTGATCCATTAAAAAGCAAGCAGCCACGGGATGGGGAAGTTTGACATTACATCGCTACGTTGACAATTTTTTCCGAATGCACATGCGGGATTTTGAAATTTCATAGACATATTTCTGATGGTGACCCCCAACCAAATTATGTCAAATAATGTCAAAATATGGCTGCCAGGGTGCTAACGTTAGATCTTATATCGTTATATTGGCAACTTAAGATTGTTCAAATTATGCCCTATGGGTCAAAACTGACCATACCCCAGGGGTTACATGGTTTATATTAACTTATATAGCAAAGTGATTTTACAAATTATTCTCCTCTGAAACCTAGAGGCCTAGAAGTTTCATCTCTGGTATGTAACATCGTATAGTCTTAACACTACATACCTTTACAATACTGGTTTCAATGCGGTTTTGTCGATCACCAGCAACTCTTTATTAACAAAATGCAAGCTTGACCCGATAAGTGGCCCTAAATCCGATTATAAACATTTCGGATGGATTCATCCACCAAGTGGTCTGAAGAATTCTAGTAGCTGCAAACTGACATTGCTACTTAGCGGTGATGTTAAATTAAACCCAGGCACATTAAACCAGTTGTCGTGTTGTAAACACCAGAGTTGTAAACACCAGTCACATAATTCTCCGCTGTGCAGCCTGCAAACTTTGGTGCAACACAAAGTGCACTAGCTTACCAGGAAGCTTATACAAACAGTATAAACTATCGGAGTTATCAGACTTCATATGTCATTCATGTGCATGTCTACCCTCGCATGTACAGGAGAACTCATCTGCAGACACACATGTTCAGGAAGTTCCATTACATGGCCAAGACCCTTCTGTTACATCTGACACCCGTGATCAGAGTGAGATACATTTTCCTGATACTTGTGAACAATTGACTACAGCAAGAGCATCTTATCCAGAAAAATTTATATATTTATATGAATACTTAATCATAAACAGTTAAAGACATGAATGTCATCTTATTGAAGACTTGTTAACTAAATCAACTTGCTATTCCTAGCAGAGACCAAACTCGAGTAGTCTTTTGTGGATGCCTAGTTTATGGTCGAAAACTAACACACTTCTGGAGAACTGATAGGACATATAGAGGAGGCGATCTAGCTGCATACCTCAGCAGTGATCTTGCTGGTGACAGAAAATCCTGCTTTGAGTTTCAATTCATCGAATCCATTGGCATTAAAGTAAGACTTGACAATTTGAAGTGGTTTATTTGTGGCATCTAAAGACCTCCAGCTAATAATACTTCTTCTGAAGATGTTTATAATTCGATAGACACAATTTCTGTGAAATATGATCACATTGTAATACTTTGTGATGCAAAGTATGACTGTCTTAGTAAAGAAAAGTGGAAGGTTTTGATTCGAATTTGTGACATCTTTGATCTCATTAACTTGATTGAGAAACCTACTTGTTTTACTAAGTTGTCTGTGCCTAGTCTCTTAGAAGTGATTTTGACAAACACCTATGCTAATTGACAAATGTTTTAACTTTTCATGTGGTATAAGTGATGTTCACAATATCATAGGCTTTCAACTAAAATGTACGGATTTCAATAATGTTTTAAGTAACGGTGATGCAAATAAGGCTTCTGAGATATTAACTAAGTCAATATTAGCCTGCTTTGACAAGATTGCTCCTTAAAATAAAAATTAAAAAAAAAAAACAGCCTGCAAACACCATTTATGAACTCTGAACTAAGAAAAGCTATTTACACAAAAAGAGACAATTGTTTAATACATTTCATAACAATAACACTGACTTTAACTGGCACCAGTATATAGAACTTTTTGCAATAAAATGAAAAGGAAATCCATGAGTTCATTGAGCGATGCAGCGGCGGGTGCAAAAATAAAGATTTCTAGTAAACTATAAAAGCATTTATTACAAATAAGGGTAATTTCACACATAAAAATATTGTTCTTGAAGTAAAAAACACGCTTATGTCAGACCAGAATACTTTTTGTAATATATTTAATTAATATTATGTTGATGTCATTGGAAATACAAGTGTTCAAATTAATGACATCCATGAAAGCATACATAATATTAAAACTATGGTTATTTGTACACCAGAACTTCACTTTAAACCTATTGATGCTTCTTTCGTAAACAAACAAATAAAGAACATGACTATAAAGAAGGCTTCCGGAATTGATGGTATCTCTGTCAAAATGCTCAACATTTGCAGACCTATTTTATCTCAACTTCTAAATGTTCTTATAAACAAATGCATTGAGCAAGCTACCTTTCCTTCAGACATGAAAATTGCACAAGTTACTCCTATTTATAAAAAGAATAGCACACTTAATTAGGGTAATAGGCCTGTAATCCTTCTTCCTGTCACATCTAAGATTTCAAAAGGACTATTTAAAAAATATTTTTTACCCTTTGCCCTGGGCTTTTAGACCTAAATACGGGTGTAATACTACCCTCTTAAAAATCACAGAAGACTGGAAAAGAGCGCTTGACTCGAATAAATATCTGGCGGCTGTATTGATGGACCGTTATAAAGCCTTTGATTACTTACCTCACGACCTTCTTTTATCAAAACTCAAATATTACAATGTCTCTGAAAAATCTGTTGTACACATTGAAAATTATCTGTCAAATAGAAAACAGTGTGTGAAACTTGGGTAATACTATAGTTCCTTTTTGGGATGTGGTCAAAGGAGTCTGAGGGCTCAAGCTAATTAAGATTCCCGTTGTCAGATAATTATCATGATAATATTCGTGTTAGTAAGAAGAAGACCTCTCGCCAAATTAAGTGGTACCACGAATATTAACTAGTTAAGATTCGTTTTGTAATATAATTATCATGATAATATTCGTGTTAGTAAGATAAATCGGAAGACCTCGAAAATGTTTATAATGTCAGTTCTGGGCACTTAAAGGCCATTTAGTATAATAATAATTATTATCTTGCAGAACAATATTCGCAAACGCTAACTTAATATCCAGATAAATATCATAATAAATAAGTTGAAACACGAATATGTTCGCGAACCCTAAATAGTTAACACGAATATTTTCGCGAACCTTAAGTGGTTATCGTAAGGCAGTTCTATGCCACCATACTATTGTATTATTTTTAAAATATGTAATTACATGAAGTAAGTAAATGAGTTACCAGAGTAACCTTCTAGCGTTAGAGATTTATTATTGGGTGATACAAGGTAGTACAGGCTTTGTTAGTACAACATGTCGATCAATTAGAACATACAGATTGTATGTATATATACAGTTTCAGTCTATACGAGCTTCTTCATTTATGGATCTACATATATCGATGGCTCAGCGCAAAACTTTTCTATGTAACTGATATTTAACATAGACTTAGCATAGTTTTGCGCTGAGCTATCGATATGCTCTGTATAGGAAAAGGACCGAACCGAACAATATTGGAAATAATGCTAGCGCGTATCTGGTGAAACACAGTTATGTGTAATTCGTTCTGAATGGTTCATAAATAAGGGGTGTTTGGAAATTATTGAGATTGTATTTTGTATAATAAATGATGCTGATACCTTAAATTTGACATTAAACCAGCCACATGTATTACCTATGTATGTCAACTCAGTAGATCAAAGTCATAGTAATTGTTCGAATGTCAAATATATTCATCGCTTTTATATACATAATATGATTCATATTTAGTATTACTTGTCTGAAAACTGATCCATGAGAACCTGCGTGTTGCTTAACAACCACATATCTAAACTAGGAAGCGAAGGTTACAATGATGTTTCAGATGTCAAAAAGAAACAAAAACAAATAGGACAGTTCATGTCAATGACACAGAGTGAAGTCGTGGGTGAATTAATTCGCAGGTGAGCGACAGGACCACTTGGACTTGTTCCAAAATACTTATGCGTAATTAAAGCATACTCTATTCAGAATTTAGATTGTATGCAGCCAAATGTTAGCTTTGAATTTACATTCGACACAAAGTGAAAACTGCATAAAATGTGCATGCCTTTTTAATGAAAATAATCTTATACATTTTAAAATACATGGTATCTTTAGGATATGCATATTCACGTAAATGTTAATTGTTTAATGTTTGATTAAAAATCGTTGGCAAACATATGTCATATTTTATCTGTTTTTTTTTAGAGCAACGACCATATAAGCGTTCGTTTTTCCAATCTCTATGCCAAGAGTTACATTTTAAGAATATGATTCTGACAGTTCTAATATTTGGTTGTCTATGTGCAATCACTTGGTGCCGGCTTGCTGTGAATACTAAATATATAGTGCATCATTGCATTGATGGCTCTGCCCAAGACTCATCAAGCATAGATACATATATATACCCGTTGCCTTTGTTACTTTTTTATATCTTGTTTACCTTGTGGAATGTTGGCGTTGTCATACACGACTGGAACTGAAATATACATGCGATATTCAAACCGTGTATCATAAAGTGCAACAAATGCGCAAATCCGTGCCTATAGTATGGTGGACGGTTCGAAGATCCATTATGTTCGAAGAACAAGAAAAGTAACACGTTATCGAAATGGAGATGCATTGACATCTAATCAGGTGTATTATGAAAGAATTAATTCATATACGGCTGGATGTGCAATTAATTTTATCAAGTTGCGGTTTCACGGACGTTACAAATGATATAGTCTTGAGGACTATCAAGCCACGAAAATTCGGTTCTCAAAAGGGTTTTTATCTATACATCCAGATGCAGAATGTGAGTATCAAAATCAAAGAATATGTTTTTTCCATCAAAATGAGATAACAGACGATTACATAGAAACATGGGAAGGATTAGATTTGCTAAATGTAAATTTAAAAGAACATATGATTGCCATTAAAAACCCAGATCACTTGCCTTGGTACGTTTCTAAAATGATTTTCTGGGTTGCTTCTTTTTTTTCATATGTCATGGCTTTTACGAATTCTAATTGACTGCAAAACAGGCTGTATGAATTTCCATGTTCAGAAAGTGTTTGGATATATTTACACGACTTCTGAAGAACATCAGATACGCAGGTTAAATACAATCGGTAGTGACGATTTGGAGTTAGTTGTCCGTGATAACGTAAGCATTGTTCCAAGTTATTCTGAGGCATTACTGATGTCTGATTCAACACACGCAATACATTCAACTCGCGACGCGAATGGAAATATAACATCGCCATCTAATGTATGACTTTGAATAATATTCCGCAAAGCGCTTTGTTTTCCAGTTCATATTTCCAACCCTTTCCCAATACAACCAACCTACACTCCTATAGACTGGGGAAGCGCCCTGAAAACACTTGGAGTCATATGTCTCTTCGGGATGTTTTGCAGACACCACCCACACGAAGTCGACTAGAAATGCGAACTAATATAATGTTTGTGACATCGACTATAGAGTCATTAAAAGACAATTTCGTTACTTGCAATCAGCAGCTATCAAATACAGAAATACCAAAACTTAGTCCTGCATTTATTTTGACCCTATCCAGTGAAAAAATCCGCACGACAAACTGTACATTAGAAACCAGTAACACCAATCGGACAAGAAGACTGAATAATACACAAACACGGAAACGCGGCAACGTGTCATTGTTATCCGATATGCGACATGCGCCGAAAATGCATTCTCAAAGAACATCTCATGCGATCTAATATAATGTTTGTGACATCGACTATAGAGTCATTAAAAGACAATTTCGTTACTTGCAATCAGCAGCTATCAAATACAGAAATACCAAAACTTAGTCCTGCATTTATTTCGACCCTATCCAGTGAAAAAATCCGCACGACAAACTGTACATTAGAAACCAGTAACACCAATCGGACAAGAAGACTGAATAATACACAAACACGGAAACGCGGCAACGTGTCATTGTTATCCGATATGCGACATGCGCCGAAAATGCATTCTCAAAGAACATCTCATGCGATCTAATATAATGTTTGTGACATCGACTATAGAGTCATTAAAAGACAATTTCGTTACTTGCAATCAGCAGCTATCAAATACAGAAATACCAAAACTTAGTCCTGCATTTATTTCGACCCTATCCAGTGAAAAAATCCGCACGACAAACTGTACATTAGAAACCAGTAACACCAATCGGACAAGAAGACTGAATAATACACAAACACGGAAACGCGGCAACGTGTCATTGTTATCCGATATGCGACATGCGCCGAAAATGCATTCTCATTCTGTCAAGAACATCTCATTTGAAGAGTCACCTGAACATGAAACAAGTTCTCTGGAACATAAATATGACACAAATTGTTCAAAACGTTCCGAACTGTCTTTAAGAAATGCTTCAAATGCAAATTCTCAAAGCGTTTCATCCTTGGTCACTCAGCCACCACCGCCGTGTTACGAAGATGCCGTTACTATGGAAATACCAACTCGAGTGTTAGTTTCTACAGCAAAAGGCTTTTTACATACAGACAACAGAAAGCATCAAAGTGATTACTCCGATTACTGACTGACTTAAAACGAACGTTTCGGTAAATTAATGTCACTAAAACAAAGAATCGTTTAATTTATCTAGAGTTCCACAACTATAAGAATCATATGGAATTAAATTTACATAATATGAACAAAAAAACTGAACAGCAAAGGACGCAATGAAAATTTATCACATGCGTAATGTAGCAAGGTTACGACATTAGTCTGGTGACCACCTTTATTGTTTAAAAAGTTCCGACAAGTCTTTGTCGTTCTGATGCGTGGCTATAAAACAACTCGGGCTAACGCCCTATGTATCAAAACTCCAAATCGTTGTATATTGACAGTTAAACAACAATAAATCGAAAAGCATTTATTAAATTAACAATAAAATCAGAAATATTAACAATACAATTATAAACATGTTCCATGGAAATTACTCAGCCGTTATATGATGTTTTTACACGATACTCGTAGATAATAGTACTAGACCCCGATTTATCGAAGATGCTGCTCGCCCAGAACCTTGAGTCTACGTTGCACGTTGATGGCCTGTTTTGGAACAGTCCCATCGTCCCATTTTAAAACAGCAAAATCTCCTGGCGTCGTTCGCCACCTTTCTTTGATTTACATATTGCGAGTCTGGTCTCTCTGCTTTTAAAAATTAAAATAAATATGTTATGCTACTTTCTGGACACTCATCTCAGTTGATTGTAGTCACCCGTAAGAAAAACAGAATTCACTCGCGATTTTGACAAAGGCACATAAACTGCTGAAAATTCAAATGTCAAGTAATTCGGTGTCATGATAGATCAAAATGCACAAAAACATGTCGTTTTAAGGATATAACCATTTAAACCAGCGGCCGTTATGCGAAATGTCTCTTTTGACAGAAGAAAAGTATTAGATATATGTAACATCCTATAGTGGTCCTGTACAAAGATTGCTCAAATTATGTCCATGTGGTAAAATTGGCCACGCCTTGTGGGTCATGTGGTTTCAATAGACGTATATGGCATGTCGGCTTTAAAAACCTTCTCCTCTGAAACCGCAAGTCGAGGTGGTCTCATATTTTGCGTGAAAGATTGTGTAGTGGTCCTCTACGAAGATTATTCAAATTATGCCCCTGCGGTAAAAAGATACCACGTCTCGAAGTCACATTATATCTATAGACTTATTGGGCTAGTGGACATTAAAAATCGTCTTCTCTGAAACCGCAGGTTCTGGAGGTTTCGTATTTGGTTGTACCATTGTATAGTGGTCCTCTACAAAGAGTGTTCAAATTTTGCCCCTGTGGTCAAAAGTGGTCTCGCCCTGGGGGTCACATGGTGATTACATGGTGAGGGGGTCACATGGTGAACCGGTTCGTGCCCACATCAACCGGTTTAAACCCACAATGCTTTGCATTGACCGTTCCAAGGCGGTGACCCCAGTTTTGTTCATGTGTGTTTGTCACTTGCCATAAATAAAAGACCTCGCTAATGTCACTTGCTAATAAGAGTTCTCTCCTGCTTAATCTGAGTAATCTGACTTAAAATATCTTCTCTGAAAGCGCAAGGCCCAGAGGTTTCAGTTTTGGCGTGTAAAGTGGTCCTCCATAAAGATTGTTTAATCTGGTGTGAAAACAAGCCACGCCCCGGGGTCTCATCTTTCCTAGACTTATAGGACAAGTGTATTTTTAAAATCTTCTCCTCTGAAACCGCTAGGCCAAGAGTGTATGTGTTATGAAACATTATATAGTCGTCCTCTACAAGGATTATTCAAATTTTGCCCCTGGGGTAAAAAATGTTCCAGTCGTCCTTTGGAGTAATATATTTTCAATAGACATATGGCAAGTGGAGTTTAAAAATCTTCTCCTCTAAAACTGCAAGGCGCAGAGGTTTAATATTGGCATGGTATAGTACTCTTCTACAAAGATGGTCCCCTGGCATCAAAACTGGCCACGCACCAGGAATTACGTGGCTTATAGCAAAATGGCTTCAATAGCAAAATGACTTCTAAAACCTTCTCTTCTGAAGACCCCGATTTGCATACTCAGGTGAGCTCTGAGTGGCAAACGTTTAAAGAACATTGGAATATGTTCTGACCACATTAGCTAAAATATGTTGATAAATAATATGTAGTTATTAATCGAAGTGTCATTGTCAATCTGTGAATGCGGGTGATAATTTCAGGACAATGTGTCCCTATTTAAAAATTAGCCTTAATACATATTGAACTACATTATTCACAATCACAGAATATTTGGATGTTTTCCAATAGCACAACAAAAAGCAGTTTAAATGGGGATCATAAATCTTTTCATTTATGCAGTTTGTTTAATTATTAATCTATAGTGTCATTTTATTTTTTAGAAAATATGTCGAAATGACTTGCCAACTTCATCCAAACGAAACATTAGTGATTTTAAAAGTTGCCAAGACGACCATCATATTTGTGTTTGATGTTTTCAAAGATTAAACACCTCCGTTTACTTTTTAATGATTTATCAATTTTTAGGGACATTATAATTATTGATTAGTTTAATGTATAACCTAAATTTTGAGGTTATCTATATATTAATATCTAACAACATAAAAAATACGCATTGAAAACATGTCTAGTTTCTTTTTTTATTAGTATGTAATGACCTTATTAGAATCTCCGCACATGTTGGTACGTATGTTTGAACATTACAGGTCTAATAACGCCAAAACGGAAGTCACAATCCCAGGGCTGTCAGTTAGATTTTAAGCACATATGGTTGAGAGCAGCATGCATAAAACTTATAAAATACAGTTTAAAGGATATATTTTGGTTTCATTTAAAAGGTTCATATGTAAGCACTCAGAAAAAATCATGTTTTTTTTGCACTACTTTGTCTAGTGGTTCCTAGCTTTACAACTTTTGGCCCATGTATTCGTGAGCAAAATGGCAGCCTCCGTGCCTGTCAAAACCGGTGTGTTTTTTCTAAGGTAAATATTTTGAGTTACATTTTTTGACATGCTGTTATGACCTTAGCTTTCCAACAATGTATGGTGATAGAGTGGAAAGTAGCGTGGTCATGGTAAAAATTGAGATCTTACATTGAATATGTGATGTGTAACAAAGAAGGAATTTATTTGCGCATGCGTAAGCTACAGTAGCGTGGCGTGCAGTACCTCCCGTACCGTACCGTACCTTTCCATACATTAGTATTTCAAACCATATCATATTTATGCCTTACCATACCAAACCGTACCGTACTTTACCGTCCGGTACCGTGCCGTACCATATCGTACCATACCATGCATACCGTATGGCATCGTAAATTACCCCGTTTTTTTCGGGCACATACAGTGTAAAAAATAACATTTGATGTAACCAATTCACTTTTTTGAAACTAGCAACAATTTTTTTCATGGGTGAAGAATATGATTTGAGTGAATATCAAAAACTGGATTCGATTACAAATTGTACAGAAAATTTAAAAAATGATATTGCGATGAAGAATGAGATCCTATTTTTCACACCGGTGAACAATGAAATCCTATTGTTCACACGTGTAAACAATATGATTTGTGGTCATGAAATATGGTCATACACAGCATCCAGATCAAGTGGAAATGTGCATATGTTCAGGTCGTTACGGTCTTTTGATTTTTCAGAGAGTACATTTTAATTTGAATATACAATGGTTTTTGATCACCTGAGCACAACGTTTTCAATTGTGGTCAGATATCATCCGGCGTCCGTCGTCAACAATTTATTTCAAAAACTTTTCTGACACCCGTGTGTTGATTCAACCCGAACATGGTAGGTATGTCCCAAATCCAAATTTACAAAATTCCTAGCACACTGTAAAAATCGTTTTGTCAAAAACAATTTTCTAGAATTTGAAATAACTTCACAGAACTGTTCCTTCGATTGCCCTTTTCCAAATTCCTTAAAATAAATTTGATCCATTAAAAAGCAAGCAGCCACGGGATGGGGAAGTTTGACATTACATCGCTACGTTGACAATTTTTTCCGAATGCACATGCGGGATTTTGAAATTTCATAGACATATTTCTGATGGTGACCCCCAACCAAATTATGTCAAATAATGTCAAAATATGGCTGCCAGGGTGCTAACGTTAGATCTTATATCGTTATATTGGCAACTTAAGATTGTTCAAATTATGCCCTATGGGTCAAAACTGACCATACCCCAGGGGTTACATGGTTTATATTAACTTATATAGCAAAGTGATTTTACAAATTATTCTCCTCTGAAACCTAGAGGCCTAGAAGTTTCATCTCTGGTATGTAACATCGTATAGTCTTAACACTACATACCTTTACAATACTGGTTTCAATGCGGTTTTGTCGATCACCAGCAACTCTTTATTAACAAAATGCAAGCTTGACCCGATAAGTGGCCCTAAATCCGATTATAAACATTTCGGATGGATTCATCCACCAAGTGGTCTGAAGAATTCTAGTAGCTGCAAACTGACATTGCTACTTAGCGGTGATGTTAAATTAAACCCAGGCACATTAAACCAGTTGTCGTGTTGTAAACACCAGAGTTGTAAACACCAGTCACATAATTCTCCGCTGTGCAGCCTGCAAACTTTGGTGCAACACAAAGTGCACTAGCTTACCAGGAAGCTTATACAAACAGTATAAACTATCGGAGTTATCAGACTTCATATGTCATTCATGTGCATGTCTACCCTCGCATGTACAGGAGAACTCATCTGCAGACACACATGTTCAGGAAGTTCCATTACATGGCCAAGACCCTTCTGTTACATCTGACACCCGTGATCAGAGTGAGATACATTTTCCTGATACTTGTGAACAATTGACTACAGCAAGAGCATCTTATCCAGAAAAATTTATATATTTATATGAATACTTAATCATAAACAGTTAAAGACATGAATGTCATCTTATTGAAGACTTGTTAACTAAATCAACTTGCTATTCCTAGCAGAGACCAAACTCGAGTAGTCTTTTGTGGATGCCTAGTTTATGGTCGAAAACTAACACACTTCTGGAGAACTGATAGGACATATAGAGGAGGCGATCTAGCTGCATACCTCAGCAGTGATCTTGCTGGTGACAGAAAATCCTGCTTTGAGTTTCAATTCATCGAATCCATTGGCATTAAAGTAAGACTTGACAATTTGAAGTGGTTTATTTGTGGCATCTAAAGACCTCCAGCTAATAATACTTCTTCTGAAGATGTTTATAATTCGATAGACACAATTTCTGTGAAATATGATCACATTGTAATACTTTGTGATGCAAAGTATGACTGTCTTAGTAAAGAAAAGTGGAAGGTTTTGATTCGAATTTGTGACATCTTTGATCTCATTAACTTGATTGAGAAACCTACTTGTTTTACTAAGTTGTCTGTGCCTAGTCTCTTAGAAGTGATTTTGACAAACACCTATGCTAATTGACAAATGTTTTAACTTTTCATGTGGTATAAGTGATGTTCACAATATCATAGGCTTTCAACTAAAATGTACGGATTTCAATAATGTTTTAAGTAACGGTGATGCAAATAAGGCTTCTGAGATATTAACTAAGTCAATATTAGCCTGCTTTGACAAGATTGCTCCTTAAAATAAAAATTAAAAAAAAAAAACAGCCTGCAAACACCATTTATGAACTCTGAACTAAGAAAAGCTATTTACACAAAAAGAGACAATTGTTTAATACATTTCATAACAATAACACTGACTTTAACTGGCACCAGTATATAGAACTTTTTGCAATAAAATGAAAAGGAAATCCATGAGTTCATTGAGCGATGCAGCGGCGGGTGCAAAAATAAAGATTTCTAGTAAACTATAAAAGCATTTATTACAAATAAGGGTAATTTCACACATAAAAATATTGTTCTTGAAGTAAAAAACACGCTTATGTCAGACCAGAATACTTTTTGTAATATATTTAATTAATATTATGTTGATGTCATTGGAAATACAAGTGTTCAAATTAATGACATCCATGAAAGCATACATAATATTAAAACTATGGTTATTTGTACACCAGAACTTCACTTTAAACCTATTGATGCTTCTTTCGTAAACAAACAAATAAAGAACATGACTATAAAGAAGGCTTCCGGAATTGATGGTATCTCTGTCAAAATGCTCAACATTTGCAGACCTATTTTATCTCAACTTCTAAATGTTCTTATAAACAAATGCATTGAGCAAGCTACCTTTCCTTCAGACATGAAAATTGCACAAGTTACTCCTATTTATAAAAAGAATAGCACACTTAATTAGGGTAATAGGCCTGTAATCCTTCTTCCTGTCACATCTAAGATTTCAAAAGGACTATTTAAAAAATATTTTTTACCCTTTGCCCTGGGCTTTTAGACCTAAATACGGGTGTAATACTACCCTCTTAAAAATCACAGAAGACTGGAAAAGAGCGCTTGACTCGAATAAATATCTGGCGGCTGTATTGATGGACCGTTATAAAGCCTTTGATTACTTACCTCACGACCTTCTTTTATCAAAACTCAAATATTACAATGTCTCTGAAAAATCTGTTGTACACATTGAAAATTATCTGTCAAATAGAAAACAGTGTGTGAAACTTGGGTAATACTATAGTTCCTTTTTGGGATGTGGTCAAAGGAGTCTGAGGGCTCAAGCTAGTTAAGATTCCCGTTGTCAGATAATTATCATGATAATATTCGTGTTAGTAAGAAGAAGACCTTTCGCCAAATTAAGTGGTACCACGAATATTATCTAGTTAAGATTCGAGTTTTCAAATAATTATCATGATAATATTCGTGTTAGTAAGATTGTGCGGAAGACTGTGCGCACAAATTAAGTGGTATCACGAATATTAACTAGTTACGATTCGTTTTGTAAGATAATTATCATGATAATATTCGTGTTAGTAAGATAAATCGGAAGACCTCGAAAATGTTTATAATGTCAGTTCTGGGCACTTAAAGGCCATTTAGTATAATAATAATTATTATCTTGCAGAACAATATTCGCAAACGCTAACTTAATATCCAGATAAATATCATAATAAATAAGTTGAAACACGAATATGTTCGCGAACCCTAAATAGTTAACACGAATATTTTCGCGAACATTAAGTGGTTATCGTAAGGCAGTTCTATGCCACCATACTATTGTATTATTTTTAAAATATGTAATTACATGAAGTAAGTAAATGAGTTACCAGAGTAACCTTCTAGCGTTAGAGATTTATTATTGGGTGATACAAGGTAGTACAGGCTTTGTTAGTACAACATGTCGATCAATTAGAACATACAGATTGTATGTATATATACAGTTTCAGTCTATACGAGCTTTTAATTGCTTCTTCTTTTATGGATCTACATATATCGATGGCACAGCTATCGAAATGCTCTGTATAGGAAAAGGACCGAACCGAACAATATTGGAAATAATGCTAGCGCGTATCTGGGAAAACACAGTTATGTGTAATTCGTTCTGAATGGTTCATAAATAAGGGGTGTTTGGAAATTATTGAGATTGTATTTTGTATAATAAATGATGCTGATACCTTAAATTTGACATTAAACCAGCCACATGTATTACCTATGTATGTCAACTCAGTAGATCAAAGTCATAGTAATTGTTCGAATGTCAAATATATTCATCGCTTTTATATACATAATATGATTCATATTTAGTATTACTTGTCTGAAAACTGATCCATGAGAACCTGCGTGTTGCTTAACAACCACATATCTAAACTAGGAAGCGAAGGTTACAATGATGTTTCAGATGTCAAAAAGAAACAAAAACATGTAGGACAGTTCATGTCAATGACACAGAGTGAAGCTGTGGGTGAATTAATTCGCAGGTGAGCGACAGGACCACTTGGACTTGTTCCAAAGTACTTATGCGTAATTAAAGCATACTCTATTCAGAATTTAGATTGTATGCAGCCAAATGTTAGCTTTGAATTTACATTCGACACAAAGTGAAAACTACATAAAATGTGCATGCCTTTTTAATGAAAATACAAATGATATAGTTTTGAGGACTATCAAGCCACGAAAATTCGGTTCTCAAAAGGGTTTTTATCTATACATCCAGATGCAGAATGTGAGTATCAAAATCAAAGAATATGTTTTTTCCATCAAAATGAGATAACAGACGATTACATAGAAACATGGGAAGGATTAGATTTGCTAAATGTAAATTTAAAAGAACATATGATTGCCATTAAAAACCCAGATCACTTGCCTTGGTACGTTTCTAAAATGATTGTCTGGGTTGCTTCTTTTTTTTCATATGTCATGGCTTTTACGAATTCTAATTGACTGCAAAACAGGCTGTATGAATTTCCATGTTCAGAAAGTGTTTGGATATATTTACACGACTTCTGAAGAACAACAGATACGCAGGTTAAATACAATCGGTAGTGACGATTTGGAGTTAGTTGTCCGTGATAACGTAAGCATTGTTCCAAGTTATTCTGAGGCATTACTGATGTCTGATTCAACACACGCAATACATTCAACTCGCGACGCGAATGGAAATATAACATCGCCATCTAATGTATGACTTTGAATAATATTCCGCAAAGCGCTTTGTTTTCCAGTTCATATTTCCAACCCTTTCCCAATACAACCAACCTACACTCCTATAGACTGGGGAAGCGCCCTGAAAACACTTGGAGTCATATGTCTCTTCGGGATGTTTTGCAGACACCACCCACACGAAGTCGACTAGAAATGCGAACTAATATAATGTTTGTGACATCGACTATAGAGTCATTAAAAGACAATTTAGTTACTTGCAATCAGCAGCTATCAAATACAGAAATACCAAAACTTAGTCCTGCATTTATTTCGACCCTATCCAGTGAAAAAATCCGCACGACAAACTGTACATTAGAAACCAGTAACACCAATCGGACAAGAAGACTGAATAATACACAAACACGGAAACGCGGCAACGTGTCATTGTTATCCGATATGCGACATGCGCCGAAAATGCATTCTCATTCTGTCAAGAACATCTCATTTGAAGAGTCACCTGAACATGAAACAAGTTCTCTCGAACATAAATATGACACAAATTGTTCAAAACGTTCCGAACTGTCTTTAAGAAATGCTTCAAATGCAAATTCTCAAAGCGTTTCATCCTTGGTCACTCAGCCACCACCGCCGTGTTACGAAGATGCCGTTACTATGGAAATACCAACTCGAGTGTTAGTTTCTACAGCAAAAGGCTTTTTACATACAGACAACAGAAAGCATCAAAGTGATTACTCCGATTACTGACTGACTTAAAACGAACGTTTCGGTAAATTAATGTCACTAAAACAAAGAATCCTTTAATTTATCTAGAGTTCCACAACTATAAGAATCATATGGAATTAAATTTACATAATATGAACAAAAAAACTGAACAACAAAGGACGCAATGAAAATTTATCACATGCGTAATGTAGCAAGGTTACGACATTAGTCTGGTGACCACCTTTATTGTTTAAAAAGTTCCGACAAGTCTTTGTCGTTCTGATGCGTGGCTATAAAACAACTCGGGCTAACGCCCTATGTATCAAAACTCCAAATCGTTGTATATTGACAGTTAAACAACAATAAATCGAAAAGCATTTATTAAATTAACAATAAAATCAGAAATATTAACAATACAATTATAAACATGTTCCATGGAAATTACTCAGCCGTTATATGATGTTTTTACACGATACTCGTAGATAATAGTACTAGACCCCGATTTATCGCAGATGCTGCTTGCCCAGAACCTTGAGTCTATGTTGCACGTTGATGGCCTGTTTTGGAACAGTCCCATCGTCCCATTTTAAAACAGCAAAATCTCGTGGAGTCGTTCGCCACCTTTCTTTGATTTACATATTGCGAGTCTGGTCTCTCTGCTTTTAAAAATTAAAATAAATATGTTATGCTACTTTCTGGACACTCATCTCAGTTGATTGTAGTCACCCGTAAGAAAAACAGAATTCACTCGCGATTTTGACAAAGGCACATAAACTGCTGAAAATTCAAATGTCAAGTAATTCGGTGTCATGATAGATCAAAATGCACAAAAACATATCGTTTTAAGGATATAACCATTTAAACCAGCGGCCGTTATGCGAAATGTCTCTTTTGACAGAAGAAAAGTATTAGATATATGTAAAATCCTATAGTGGTCCTGTACAAAGATTGCTCAAATTATGTCCATGTGGTAAAATTGGCCACGCCTTGTGGGTCATGTGGTTTCAATAGACGTATATGGCATGTCGGCTTTAAATCCCTTCTCTTCTGAAACCGCAAGTCGAGGTGGTCTCATATTTTGCGTGAAAGATTGTGTAGTGGTGTTCTACGAAGATTATTAAAATTATGCCCCTGCGGTAAAAAGATACCACGTCTCGAAGTCACATTATATCTATAGACTTATTGGGCTAGTGGATATTAAAAATCGTCTTCTCTGAAACCGCAGGTTCTGGAGGTTTCGTATTTGGTTGTACCATTGTATAGTGGTCCTCTACAAAGAGTGTTCAAATTTTGCCCCTGTGGTCAAAAGTGGTCTCGCCCTGGGGGTCACATGGTGATTACATGGTGAGGGGGTCACATGGTGAACCGGTTCGTGCCCACATCAACCGGTTTAAACCCACAATGCTTTGCATTGACCGTTCCAAGGCGGTGACCCCAGTTTTGTTCATGTGTGTTTGTCACTTGCCATAAATAAAAGACCTCGCTAATGTCACTTGCTAATAAGAGTTCTCTCCTGCTTAATCTGAGTAATCTGACTTAAAATATCTTCTCTTTAAGCGCAAGGCCCAGAGATTTCAGTTTTGGCGTGTAAAGTGGTCCTCCATAAAGATTGTTTAATCTGGTGTGAAAACAAGCCACGCCCCGGGGTCTCATCTTTCCTAGACTTATAGGACAAGTGTATTTTTAAAATCTTCTCCTCTGAAACCGCTAGGCCAAGAGTGTATGTGTTATGAAACATTATATAGTCGTCCTCTACAAGGATTATTCAAATTTTGTCCCTGGGGTAAAAAATGTTCCAGTCGTCCTTTGGAGTAATATATTTTCAATAGACATATGGCAAGTGGAGTTTTAAAATCTTCTCCTCTAAAACTGCAAGGCGCAGAGGTTTAATATTTGGCATGGTATAGTACTCTTCTACAAAGATGGTCCCCTGGCATCAAAACTGGCCACGCACCAGGAATTACGTGGCTTATAGCAAAATGGCTTCAATAGCAAAATGACTTCTAAAACCTTCTCTTCTGAAGACCCCGATTTGCATACTCAGGTGAGCTCTGAGTGGCAAACGTTTAAAGAACATTGGAATATGTTCTGACCACATTAGCTAAAATATGTTGATAAATAATATGTAGTTATTAATCGAAGTGTCATTGTCAATCTGTGAATGCGGGTGATAATTTCAGGACAATGTGTCCCTATTTAAAAATTAGCCTTAATACATATTGAACTACATTATTCACAATCACAGAATATTTGGATGTTTTCCAATAGCACAACAAAAAGCAGTTTAAATGGGGATCATAAATCTTTTCATTTATGCAGTTTGTTTAATTATTAATCTATAGTGTCATTTTATTTTTTAGAAAATATGTCGAAATGACTTGCCAACTTCATCCAAACGAAACATTAGTGATTTTAAAAGTTGCAAAGACGACCATCATATTTGTGTTTGATGTTTTCAAAGATTAAACACCTCCGTTTACTTTTTAATGATTTATCAATTTTTAGGGACATTATAATTATTGATTAGTTTAATGTATAACCTAAATTTTGAGGTTATCTATATATTAATATCTAACAACATAAAAAATACGCATTGAAAACATGTCTAGTTTCTTTTTTTATTAGAATGTAATGACCTTATTAGAATCTCCGCACATGTTGGTACGTATGTTTGAACATTACAGGTCTAATAACCCCAAAACGGAAGTCACAATCCCAGGGCTGTCAGTTAGATTTTAAGCACATATGGTTGAGAGCAGCATGCATAAAACTTATAAAATACAGTTTAAAGGATATATTTTGGTTTCATTTAAAAGGTTCATATGTAAGCACTAAGAAAAAATCATGTTTTTTTTGCACTACTTTGTCTAGTGGTTCCCAGCTTTACAACTTTTGGCCCATGTATTCATGAGCAAAATGGCAGCCTCCGTGCATGTCAAAACCGGTGTGTTTTTTCTAAGGTAAATATTTTGAGTTACATTTTTTGACATGCTGTTATGACCTTAGCTTTCCAACAATGTATGGTGATAGAGTGGAAAGTAGCGTGGTCATGGTAAAAATTGAGATCTTACATTGAATATGTGATGTGTAACAAAGAAGGAATTTATTTGCGCATGCGTAAGCTACAGTAGCGTGGCGTGCAGTACCTCCCGTACCGTACCGTACCTTTCCATACATTAGTATTTCAAACCATATCATATTTATGCCTTACCGTACCAAACCGTACCGTACTTTACCGCCCGGTACCGTGCCGTACCATATCGTACCATACCATGCATACCGTATGGCATCGTAAATCACCCCGTTTTTTTCGGGCACATACAGTGTAGAAAATAACATTTGATGTAACCAATTCACTTTTTTGAAACTAGGAACAATTTTTTTCATGTGTGAAGAATATGATTTGAGTGAATATCAAAAACTGGACTCGATTACAAATTGTACAGAAAATTTAAAAAATGATATTGCGATGAAGAATGAGATCCTATTTTTCACACCGGTGAACAATGAAATCCTATTGTTCACACGTGTAAACAATATGATTTGTGGTCATGAAATATGGTCATACACAGCATCCAGATCAAGTGGAAATGTGCATATGTTCAGGTCGTTACGGTCTTTTGATTTTTCAGAGAGTACATTTTAATTTGAATATACAATGGTTTTTGATCACCTGAGCACAACGTTTTCAATTGTGATCAGATATCATCCGGCGTCCGTCGTCAACAATTTATTTCAAAAACTTCTCTGACACCCGTGTGTTGATTCAACCCGAACATGGTAGGTATGTCCCAAATCCAAATTTACAAAATTCCTAGCACACTGTAAAAATCGTTTTGTCAAAAACAATTTTCTAGAATTTGAAATAACTTCACAGAACTGTTCCTTCGATTGCCCTTTTCCAAATTCCTTAAAATAAATTTGATCCGTTAAAAAGCAAGCAGCCACGGGATGGGGAAGTTTGACATTACATCGCTACGTTGACAATTTTTTCCGAATGCACATGCGGGATTTTGAAATTTCATAGACATATTTCTGATGGTGACCCCCAACCAAATTATGTCAAATAATGTCAAAATATGGCTGCCAGGGTGCTAACGTTAGATCTTATATCGTTATATTGGCAACTTAAGATTGTTCAAATTATGCCCTATGGGTCAAAACTGACCATACCCCAGGGGTTACATGGTTTATATTAACTTATATAGCAAAGTGATTTTAAAAATTATTCTCCTCTGAAACCTAGAGGCCTAGAGGTTTCATCTCTGGTATGTAACATCGTATAGTCTTAACACTACATATCTTTGCAATACTGGTTTCAATGCGGTTTTGTCGATCACCAGCAACTCTTTATTAACAAAATGCAAGCTTGACCTGATAAGTGGCCCTAAATCCGATTATAAACATTTCGGATGGATTCATCCACCAAGTGGTCTGAAGAATTCTAGTAGCTGCAAACTGACATTGCTACTTAGCGGTGATGTTAAATTAAACCCAGGCACATTAAACCAGTTGTCGTGTTGTAAACACCAGAGTTGTAAACACCAATCACATAATTCTCCGCTGTGCAGCCTGCAAACTTTGATGCAACACAAAGTGCACTAGCTTACCAGGAAGCTTATACAAACAGTATAAACTATCGGAGTTATCAGACTTCATATGTCATTCATGTGCATGTCTACCCTCGCATGTACAGGAGAACTCATCTGCAGACACACATGTTCAGGAAGTTCCATTACATGGCCAAGACCCTTCTGTTACATCTGACACCCGTGATCAGAGTGAGATAAATTTTCCTGATACTTGTGAACAATTGACTACAGCAAGAGCATCTTATCCAGAAAAATTTATATATTTATATGAATACTTAATCATAAACAGTTAAAGACATGAATGTCATCTTATTGAAGACTTGTTAACTAAATCAACTTGCTATTCCTAGCAGAGACCAAACTCGAGTAGTCTTTTGTGGATGCCTAGTTTATGGTCGAAAAATAACACACTTCTGGAGAACTGATAGGACATATAGAGGAGGCGATCTAGCTGCATACCTCAGCAGTGATCTTGCTGGTGACAGAAAATCCTGCTTTGAGTTTCAATTCATCGAATCCATTGGCATTAAAGTAAGACTTGACAATTTGAAGTGGTTTATTTGTGGCATCTAAAGACCTCCAGCTAATAATACTTCTTCTGAAGATTTTTATAATTCGATAGACACAATTTCTGTGAAATATGATCACATTGTAATACTTTGTGATGCAAAGTATGACTGTCTTAGTAAAGAAAAGTGGAAGGTTTTGATTCGAATTTGTGACATCTTTGATCTCATTAACTTGATTGAGAAACCTACTTGTTTTACTAAGTTGTCTGTGCCTAGTCTCTTAGAAGTGATTTTGACAAACACCTATGCTAATTGACAAATGTTTTAACTTTTCATGTGGTATAAGTGATGTTCACAATATCATAGGCTTTCAACTAAAATGTACGGATTTCAATAATGTTTTAAGTAACGGTGATGCAAATAAGGCTTCTGAGATATTAACTAAGTCAATATTAGCCTGCTTTGACAAGATTGCTCCTTAAAATAAAAATTAAAAAAAAAACAGCCTGCAAACACCATTTATGAACTCTGAACTAAGAAAAGCTATTTACAAAAAGAGACAATTGTTTAATACATTTCATAACAATAACACTGACTTTAACTGGCACCAGTATATAGAACTTTTTGCAATAAAATGAAAAGGAAATCCATGAGTTCATTGAGCGATGCAGCGGCGGGTGCAAAAATAAAGATTTCTAGTAAACTATAAAAGCATTTATTACAAATAAGGGTAATTTCACACATAAAAATATTGTTCTTGAAGTAAAAAACACGCTTATGTCAGACCAGAATACTTTTTGTAATATATTTAATTAATATTATGTTGATGTCATTGGAAATACAAGTGTTCAAATTAATGACATCCATGAAAGCATACATAATATTAAAACTATGGTTATTTGTACACCAGAACTTCACTTTAAACCTATTGATGCTTCTTTCGTAAACAAACAAATAAAGAACATGACTATAAAGAAGGCTTCCGGAATTGATGGTATCTCTGTCAAAATGCTCAACATTTGCAGACCTATTTTATCTCAACTTCTAAATGTTCTTATAAACAAATGCATTGAGCAAGCTACCTTTCCTTCAGACATGAAAATTGCACAAGTTACTCCTATTTATAAAAAGAATAGCACACTTAGTTAGGGTAATAGGCCTGTAATCCTTCTTCCTGTCACATCTAAGATTTCAAAAGGACTATTTAAAAAATATTTTTAACCCTTTGCCCTGGGCTTTTAGACCTAAATACGGGAGTAATACTACCTCTTAAAAATCACAGAAGACTGGAAAAGAGCGTTTGACTCGAATAAATATCTGGCGGCTGTATTGATGGACCGTTATAAAGCCTTTGATTGCTTACCTCACGACCTTCTTTTATCAAAACTCAAATATTACAATGTATCTGAAAAATCTGTTGTACACATTGAAAATTATCTGTCAAATAGAAAACAGTGTGTGAAAATTGGGTAATACTATAGTTCCTTTTTGGGATGTGGTCAAAGGAGTCTGAGGGCTCAAGCTAGTTAAGATTCCCGTTGTCAGATAATTATCATGATAATATTCGTGTTAGTAAGAAGAAGACCTTTCGCCAAATTAAGTGGTACCACGAATATTATCTAGTTAAGATTCGAGTTTTCAAATAATTATCATGATAATATTCGTGTTAGTAAGATAGTGCGGAAGACTGTGCGCACAAATTAAGTGGTATCACGAATATTAACTAGTTAAGATTCGTTTTGTAAGATAATTATCATGATAATATTCGTGTTAGTAAGATAAATCGGAAGGCCTCGAAAATGTTTATAATGTCAGTTCTGGGCACTTAAAGGCCATTTAGTATAATAATAATTATTATCTTGCAGAACAATATTAAATCCAGATAAATATCATAATAAATAAGTTGAAACACGAATATGTTCGCGAACCCTAAATAGTTAACACGAATATTTTCGCGAACCTTAAGTGGTTATCGTAAGGCAGTTCTATGCCACCATACTATTGTATTATTTTTAAAATATGTAATTACATGAAGTAAGTAAATGAGTTACCAGAGTAACCTTCTAGCGTTAGAGATTTATTATTGGGTGATACAAGGTAGTACAGGCTTTGTTAGTACAACATGTCGATCAATTAGAACATACAGATTGTATGTATATATACAGTTTCAGTCTATACGAGCTTTTAATTGCTTCTTCATTTATGGATCTACATATATCGATGGCACAGCGCAAAACTTTTCTATGTAACTGATATTTAACATAGACTTAGCATAGTTTTGCGCTGAGCTATCGATATGCTCTGTATAGGAAAAGGACCGGACCGAACAATATTGGAAATAATGCTAGCGCGTATCTGGTGAAACACAGTTATGTGTAATTCGTTCTGAATGGTTCATAAATAAGGGGTGTTTGGAAATTATTGATATTGTATTTTGTATAATAAATGATGCTGATACCTTAAATTTGACATTAAACCAGCCACATGTATTACCTATGTATGTCAACTCAGTAGATCAAAGTCATAGTAATTGTTCGAATGTCAAATATATTCATCGCTTTCCCTTACTCTAACTTTTATATACATAATATGATTCATATTTAGTATTACTTGTCTGAAAACTGATCCATGAGAACCTGCGTGTTGCTTAACAACCACATATCTAAACTAGGAAGCGAAGGTTACAATGATGTTTCAGATGTCAAAAAGAAACAAAAACATGTAGGACAGTTCATGTCAATGACACGGAGTGAAGCCGTGGGTGAATTAATTCGCAGGTGAGCGACAGGACCACTTGGACTTGTTCCAAAGTACTTATGCGTAATTAAAGCATACTCTATTCAGAATTTAGATTGTATGCAGCCAAATGTTAGCTTTGAATTTACATTCGACACAAAGTGAAAACTGCATAAAATGTGCATGCCTTTTTAATGAAAATAATCTTATACATTTTAAAATACATGGTATCTTTAGGATATGCATATTCACGTAAATGTTAATTGTTTAATGTTTGATTAAAAATCGTTGGCAAACATATGTCATATTTTATCTGTTTTTTTTTTAGCAACGACCATATAAGCGTTCGTTTTTCCAATCTCTATGCCAAGAGTTACATTTTAAGAATATGATTCTGACAGTTCTAATATTTGGTTGTCTATGTGCAATCACTTGGTGCCGGCTTGCTGTGAATACTAAATATATAGTGCATCATTGCATTGATGGCTCTGCCCAAGACTCATCAAGCATAGATACATATATATATACCCGTTGCCTTTGTTACTTTTTTATATCTTGTTTACCTTGTGGAATGTTGGCGTTGTCATACACGACTGGAACTGAAATATACATGCGATATTCAAACCGTGTATCATAAAGTGCAACAAATGCGCAAATCCGTGCCTATAGTATGGTGGACGGTTCGAAGATCCATTATGTTCGAAGAACAAGAAAAGTAACACGTTATCGAAATGGAGATGCATTGACATCTAATCAGGTGTATTATGAAAGAATTAATTCATATACGGCTGGATGTGCAATTAATTTTACAAGTTGCGGTTTCACGGACGTTACAAATGATATAGTCTTGAGGACTATCAAGCCACGAAAATTCGGTTCTCAAAAGGGTTTTTATCTATACATCCAGATGCAGAATGTGAGTATCAAAATCAAAGAATATGTTTTTTCCATCAAAATGAGATAACAGACGATTACATAGAAACATGGGAAGGATTAGATTTGCTAAATGTAAATTTAAAAGAACATATGATTGCCATTAAAAACCCAGATCACTTGCCTTGGTACGTTTCTAAAATGATTTTCTGGGTTGCTTCTTTTTTTCATATGTCATGGCTTTTACGAATTCTAATTGACTGCAAAACAGGCTGTATGAATTTCCATGTTCAGAAAGTGTTTGGATATATTTACACGACTTCTGAAGAACAACAGATACGCAGGTTAAATACAATCGGTAGTGACGATTTGGAGTTAGTTGTCCGTGATAACGTAAGCATTGTTCCAAGTTATTCTGAGGCATTACTGATGTCTGATTCAACACACGCAATACATTCAACTCGCGACGCGAATGGAAATATAACATCGCCATCTAATGTATGACTTTGAATAATATTCCGCAAAGCGCTTTGTTTTCCAGTTCATATTTCCAACCCTTTCCCAATACAACCAACCTACACTCCTATAGACTGGGGAAGCGCCCTGAAAACACTTGGAGTCATATGTCTCTTCGGGATGTTTTGCAGACACCACCCACACGAAGTCGACTAGAAATGCGAACTAATATAATGTTTGTGACATCGACTATAGAGTCATTAAAAGACAATTTCGTTACTTGCAATCAGCAGCTATCAAATACAGAAATACCAAAACTTAGTCCTGCATTTATTTCGACCCTATCCAGTGAAAAAATCCGCACGACAAACTGTACATTAGAAACCAGTAACACCAATCGGACAAGAAGACTGAATAATACACAAACACGGAAACGCGGCAACGTGTCATTGTTATCCGATATGCGACATGCGCCGAAAATGCATTCTCAAAGAACATCTCATGCGATCTAATATAATGTTTGTGACATCGACTATAGAGTCATTAAAAGACAATTTCGTTACTTGCAATCAGCAGCTATCAAATACAGAAATACCAAAACTTAGTCCTGCATTTATTTCGACCCTATCCAGTGAAAAAATCCGCACTACAAACTGTACATTAGAAACCAGTAACACCAATCGGACAAGAAGACTGAATAATACACAAACACGGAAACGCGGCAAAGTGTCATTGTTATCCGATATGCGACATGCGCCGAAAATGCATTCTCATTCTGTCAAGAACATCTCATTTGAAGAGTCACCTGAACATGAAACAAGTTCTCTCGAACATAAATATGACACAAATTGTTCAAAACGTTCCGAACTGTCTTTAAGAAATGCTTCAAATGCAAATTCTCAAAGCGTTTCATCCTTGGTCACTCAGCCACCACCGCCGTGTTACGAAGATGCCGTTACTATGGAAATACCAACTCGAGTGTTAGTTTCTACAGCAAAAGGCTTTTTACATACAGACAACAGAAAGCATCAAAGTGATTACTCCGATTACTGACTGACTTAAAACGAACGTTTCGGTAAATTAATGTCACTAAAACAAAGAATCGTTTAATTTATCTAGAGTTCCACAACTATAAGAATCATATGGAATTAAATTTACATAATATGAACAAAAAAACTGAACAGCAAAGGACGCAATGAAAATTTATCACATGCGTAATGTAGCAAGGTTACGACATTAGTCTGGTGACCACCTTTATTGTTTAAAAAGTTCCGACAAGTCTTTGTCGTTCTGATGCGTGGCTATAAAACAACTCGGGCTAACGCCCTATGTATCAAAACTCCAAATCGTTGTATATTGACAGTTAAACAACAATAAATCGAAAAGCATTTATTAAATTAACAATAAAATCAGAAATATTAACAATACAATTATAAACATGTTCCATGGAAATTACTCAGCCGTTATATGATGTTTTTACACGATATTCGTAGATAATAGTACTAGTCCCCGATTTATCGCAGATGCCACCTTTCTTTGATTTACATATTGCGAGTCTGGTCTCTCTGCTTTTAAAAATTAAAATAAATATGTTATGCTACTTTCTGGACACTCATCTCAGTTGATTGTAGTCACCCGTAAGAAAAACAGAATTCACTCGCGATTTTGACAAAGGCACATAAACTGCTGAAAATTCAAATGTCAAGTAATTCGGTGTCATGATAGATCAAAATGCACAAAAACATGTCGTTTTAAGGATATAACCATTTAAACCAGCGGCCGTTATGCGAAATGTCTCTTTTGACAGAAGAAAAGTATTAGATATATGTAACATCCTATAGTGGCCCTGTACAAAGATTGCTCAAATTATGTCCATGTGGTAAAATTGGCCACGCCTTGTGGGTCATGTGGTTTCAATAGACGTATATGGCATGTCGGCTTTAAATCCCTTCTCCTCTGCAACCGCAAGTCGAGGTGGTCTCATATTTTGCGTGAAAGATTGTGTAGTGGTCCTCTACGAAGATTATTCAAATTATGCCTCTGCGGTAAAAAGATACCACGTCTCGAAGTCACATTATATCTATAGACTTATTGGGCTAGTGGACATTAAAAATCGTCTTCTCTGAAACAACAGGTTCTGGAGGTTTCGTATTTGGTTGTACCATTGTATAGTGGTCCTCTACAAAGAGTGTTCAAATTTTGCCCCTGTGGTCAAAAGTGGTCTCGCCCTGGGGGTCACATGGTGATTACATGGTGAGGGGGTCACATGGTGAACCGGTTCGTGCCCACATCAACCGGTTTAAACCCACAATGCTTTGCATTGACCGTTCCAAGGCGGTGACCCCAGTGTTGTTCATGTGTGTTTGTCAATTGCCATAAATAAAAGACCTCGCTAATGTCACTTGCTAATAAGAGTTCTCTCCTGCTTAATCTGAGTAATCTGACTTAAAATATCTTCTCTGAAAGCGCAAGGCCCAGAGGTTTCAGTTTTGGCGTGTAAAGTGGTCCTCCATAAAGATTGTTTAATCTGGTGTGAAAACAAGCCACGCCCAGGGGTCTCATCTTTCCTAGACTTATAGGACAAGTGTATTTTTAAAATCTTCTCCTCTGAAACCGCTAGGCCAAGAGTGTATGTGTTATGAAACATTATATAGTCGTCCTCTACAAGGATTATTCAAATTTTGTCCCTGGGGTAAAAAATGTTCCAGTCGTCCTTTGGAGTAATATATTTTCAATAGACATATGGCAAGTGGAGTTTAAAAATCTTCTCCTCTAAAACTGCAAGGCGCAGAGGTTTAATATTTGGCATGGTATAGTACTCTTCTACAAAGATGGTCCCCTGGCATCAAAACTGGCCACGCACCAGGAATTACGTGGCTTATAGCAAAATGGCTTCAATAGCAAAATGACTTCTAAAACCTTCTCTTCTGAAGACCCCGATTTGCATACTCAGGTGAGCTCTGAGTGGTAAACGTATAAAGAACATTGGAATATGTTCTGACCACATTAGCTAAAATATGTTGATAAATAATATGTAGTTATTAATCGAAGTGTCATTGTCAATCTGTGAATGCGGGTGATAATTTCAGGACAATGTGTCCCTATTTAAAAATTAGCCTTAATACATATTGAACTACATTATTCACAATCACAGAATATTTGGATGTTTTCCAATAGCACAACAAAAAGCAGTTTAAATGGGGATCATAAATCTTTTCATTTATGCAGTTTGTTTAATTATTAATCTATAGTGTCATTTTATTTTTTAGAAAATATGTCGAAATGACTTGCCAACTTCATCCAAACGAAACATTAGTGATTTTAAAAGTTGCAAAGACGACCATCATATTTGTGTTTGATGTTTTCAAAGATTAAACACCTCCGTTTACTTTTTAATGATTTATCAATATTTAGGGACATTATAATTATTGATTAGTTTAATGTATAACCTAAATTTTGAGGTTATCTATATATTAATATCTAACAACATAAAAAATACGCATTGAAAACATGTCTAGTTTCTTTTTTAATTAGTATGTAATGACCTTATTAGAATCTCCGCACATGTTGGTACGTATGTTTGAACATTACAGGTCTAATAACCCCAAAACGGAAGTCACAATCCCAGGGCTGTCAGTTAGATTTTAAGCACATATGGTTGAGAGCAGCATGCATAAAACTTATAAAATACAGTTTAAAGGATATATTTTGGTTTCATTTAAAAGGTTCATATGTAAGCACTAAGAAAAAAATCATGTTTTTTTTGCACTACTTTGTCTAGTGGTTCCCAGCTTTACAACTTTTGGCCCATGTATTCATGAGCAAAATGGCAGCCTCCGTGCCTGTCAAAACCGGTGTGTTTTTTCTAAGGTAAATATTTTGAGTTACATTTTTTGACATGCTGTTTTGACCTTATCTTTCCAACAATGTATGGTGATAGAGTGGAAAGTAGCGTGGTCATGGTAAAAATTGAGATCTTACATTGAATATGTGATGTGTAACAAAGAAGGAATTTATTTGCGCATGCGTAAGCTACAGTAGCGTGGCGTGCAGTACCTCCCGTACCGTACCGTACCTTTCCATACATTAGTATTTCAAACCATATCATATTTATGCCTTACCATACCAAACCGTACCGTACTTTACCGTCCGGTACCGTGCCGTACCATATCGTACCATACCATGCATACCGTATGGCATCGTAAATCACCCCGTTTTTTTCGGGCACATACAGTGTAAAAAATAACATTTGATGTAACCAATTCACTTTTTTGAAACTAGGAACAATTTTTTTCATGTGTGAAGAATATGATTTGAGTGAATATCAAAAACTGGACTCGATTACAAATTGTACAGAAAATTTAAAAAATGATATTGCGATGAAGAATGAGATCCTATTTTTCACACCGGTGAACAATGAAATCCTATTGTTCACACGTGTAAACAATATGATTTGTGGTCATGAAATATGGTCATACACAGCATCCAGATCAAGTGGAAATGTGCATATGTTCAGGTCGTTACCGTCTTTTGATTTTTCAGAGAGTACATTTTAATTTGAATATACAATGGTTTTTGATCACCTGAGCACAACGTTTTCAATTGTGATCAGATATCATCCGGCGTCCGTCCCAAATCCAAATTTACAAAATTCCTAGCACACTGTAAAAATCGTTTTGTCAAAAACAATTTTCTAGAATTTGAAATAACTTCACAGAACTGTTCCTTCGATTGCCCTTTTCCAAATTCCTTAAAATAAATTTGATCCGTTAAAAAGCAAGCAGCCACGGGATGGGGAAGTTTGACATTACATCGCTACGTTGACAATTTTTTCCGAATGCACATGCGGGATTTTGAAATTTCATAGACATATTTCTGATGGTGACCCCCAACCAAATTATGTCAAATAATGTTGATTGGTCAAAATATGGCTGCCAGGGTGCTTACGTTTGATCTTATATCGTTATATTGGCAACTTAAGATTGTTCAAATTATGCCCTATGGGTCAAAACTGACCATACCCCAGGGGTTACATGGTTTATATTAACTTATATAGCAAAGTGATTTAACAAATTATTCTCCTCTGAAACCTAGACGCCTAGAGGTTTCATCTCTGGTATGTAACATCGTATAGTCTTAACACTACATACCTTTACAATACTGGTTTCAATGCGGTTTTGTCGATCACCAGCAACTCTTTATTAACAAAATGCAAGCTTGACCTGATAAGTGGCCCTAAATCCGATTATAAACATTTCGGATGGATTCATCCACCAAGTGGTCTGAAGAATTCTAGTAGCTGCAAACTGACATTGCTACTTAGCGGTGATGTTAAATTAAACCCAGGCACATTAAACCAGTTGTCGTATTGTAAACACCAGAGTTGTAAACACCAATCACATAATTCTCCGCTGTGCAGCCTGCAAACTTTGGTGCAACACAAAGTGCACTAGCTTACCAGGAAGCTTATACAAACAGTATAAACTATCGGAGTTATCAGACTTCATATGTCATTCATGTGCATGTCTACCCTCGCATGTACAGGAGAACTCATCTGCAGACACACATGTTCAGGAAGTTCCATTACATGGCCAAGACCCTTCTGTTACATCTGACACCCGTGATCAGAGTGAGATAAATTTTCCTGATACTTGTGAACAATTGACTACAGCAAGAGCATCTTATCCAGAAAAATTTATATATTTATATGAATACTTAATCATAAACAGTTAAAGACATGAATGTCATCTTATTGAAGACTTGTTAACTAAATCAACATGCTATTCCTAGCAGAGACCAAACTCGAGTAGTCTTTTGTAACACACTTCTGGAGAACTGATAGGACATATAGAGGAGGCGATCTAGCTGCATACCTCAGCAGTGATCTTGCTGGTGACAGAAAATCCTGCTTTGAGTTTCAATTCATCGAATCCATTGGCATTAAAGTAAGACTTGACAATTTGAAGTGGTTTATTTGTGGCATCTAAAGACCTCCAGCTAATAATACTTCTTCTGAAGATTTTTATAATTCGATAGACACAATTTCTGTGAAATATGATCACATTGTAATACTTTGTGATGCAAAGTATGACTGTCTTAGTAAAGAAAAGTGGAAGGTTTTGATTCGAATTTGTGACATCTTTGATCTCATTAACTTGATTGAGAAACCTACTTGTTTTACTAAGTTGTCTGTGCCTAGTCTCTTAGAAGTGATTTTGACAAACACCTATGCTAATTGACAAATGTTTTAACTTTTCATGTGGTATATGTGATGTTGACAATATCTTAGGCTTTCAACTAAAATGTACGGATTTCAATAATGTTTTAAGTAACGGTGATGCAAATAAGGCTTCTGAGATATTAACTAAGTCAATATTAGCCTGCTTTGACAAGATTGCTCCTTAAAATAAAAATTTAAAAAAAAACAGCCTGCAAACACCATTTATGAACTCTGAACTAAGAAAAGCTATTTACAAAAAGAGACAATTGTTTAATACATTTCATAACAATAACACTGACTTTAACTGGCACCAGTATATAGAACTTTTTGCAATAAAATGTAAAGGAAATCCATGAGTTCATTGAGCGATGCAGCGGCGGTTGCAAAAATAAAGATTTCTAGTAAACTATAAAAGCATTTATTACAAATAAGGGTAATTTCACACATAAAAATATTGTTCTTGAAGTAAAAAACACGCTTATGTCAGACCAGAATACTTTTTGTAATATATTTAATTAATATTATGTTGATGTCATTGGAAATACAAGTGTTCAAATTAATGACATCCATGAAAGCATACATAATATTAAAACTATGGTTATTTGTACACCAGAACTTCACTTTAAACCTATTGATGCTTCTTTCGTAAACAAACAAATAAAGAACATGACTATAAAGAAGGCTTCCGGAATTGATGGTATCTCTGTCAAAATGCTCAACATTTGCAGACCTATTTTATCTCAACTTCTAAATGTTCTTATAAACAAATGCATTGAGCAAGCTACCTTTCCTTCAGACATGAAAATTGCACAAGTTACTCCTATTTATAAAAAGAATAGCACATTAGGGTAATAGTCCTGTAATCCTTCTTCCTGTCACATCTAAGATTTCAAAAGGACTATTTAAAAAATATTTTTAACCCTTTGCCCTGGGCTTTTAGACCTAAATACGGGTGTAATACTACCCTCTTAAAAATCACAGAAGACTGGAAAAGAGCGTTTGACTCGAATAAATATCTGGCGGCTGTATTGATGGACCGTTATAAAGCCTTTGATTGCTTACCTCACGACCTTCTTTTATCAAAACTCAAATATTACAATGTCTCTGAAAAATCTGTTGTACACATTGAAAATTATCTGTCAAATAGAAAACAGTGTGTGAAACTTGGGTAATACTATAGTTCCTTTTTGGGATGTGGTCAAAGGAGTCTGAGGGCTCAAGATAGTTAAGATTCCCGTTGTCAGATAATTATCATGATAATATTCGTGTTAGTAAGAAGAAGACCTCTCGCCAAATTAAATGGTACCACGATTATTATCTAGTTAAGATTCGAGTTTTCAAATAATTATCATGATAATATTCGTGTTAGTAAGATAGTGCGGAAGACTGTGCGCACAAATTAAGTGGTATCACGAATATTAACTAGTTAAGATTCGTTTTGTAAGATACTTATCATGATAATATTCGTGTTAGTAAGATAAATCGGAAGACCTCGAAAATGTTTATAATGTCAGTTCTGGGCACTTAAAGGCCATTTAGTATAATAATAATTATTATCTTGCAGAACAATATTAAATCCAGATAAATATCATAATAAATAAGTTGAAACACGAATATGTTCGCGAACCCTAAATAGTTAACACGAATATTTTCGCGAACCTTAAGTGGTTATCGTAAGGCAGTTCTATGCCACCATACTATTGTATTATTTTTAAAATATGTAATTACATGAAGTAAGTAAATGAGTTACCAGAGTAACCTTCTAGCGTTAGAGATTTATTATTGGGTGATACAAGGTAGTACAGGCTTTGTTAGTACAACATGTCGATCAATTAGAACATACAGATTGTATGTATATATACAGTTTCAGTCTATACGAGCTTTTAATTGCTTCTTCATTTATGGATCTACATATATCGATGGCACAGCGCAAAACTTTTCTATGTAACTGATATTTAACATAGACTTAGCATAGTTTTGCGCTGAGCTATCGATATGCTCTGTATAGGAAAAGGACCGAACCGAACAATATTGGAAATAATGCTAGCGCGTATCTGGTGAAACACAGTTATGTGTAATTCGTTCTGAATGGTTCATAAATAAGGGGTGTTTGGAAATTATTGATATTGTATTTTGTATAATAAATGATGCTGATACCTTAAATTTGACATTAAACCAGCCACATGTATTACCTATGTATGTCAACTCAGTAGATCAAAGTCATAGTAATTGTTCGAATGTCAAATATATTCATCGCTTTCCCTTACTCTAACTTTTATATACATAATATGATTCATATTTAGTATTACTTGTCTGAAAACTGATCCATGAGAACCTGCGTGTTGCTTAACAACCACATATCTAAACTAGGAAGCGAAGGTTACAATGATGTTTCAGATGTCAAAAAGAAACAAAAACATGTAGGACAGTTCATGTCAATGACACGGAGTGAAGCCGTGGGTGAATTAATTCGCAGGTGAGCGACAGGACCACTTGGACTTGTTCCAAAGTACTTATGCGTAATTAAAGCATACTCTATTCAGAATTTAGATTGTATGCAGCCAAATGTTAGCTTTGAATTTACATTCGACACAAAGTAAAAACTGCATAAAATGTGCATGCCTTTTTAATGAAAATAATCTTATACATTTTAAAATACATGGTATCTTTAGGATATGCATATTCACGTAAATGTTAATTGTTTAATGTTTGATTAAAAATCGTTGGCAAACATATGTCATATTTTATCTGTTTTTTTAGAGCAACGACCATATAAGCGTTCGTTTTTCCAATCTCTATGCCAAGAGTTACATTTTAAGAATATGATTCTAACAGTTCTAATATTTGGTTGTCTATGTGCAATCACTTGGTGCCGGCTTGCTGTGAATACTAAATATATAGTGCATCATAGCATTAATGGCTCTGCCCAAGACTCATCAAGCATAGATACATATATATACCCGTTGCCTTTGTTACTTTTTTATATCTTGTTTACCTTGTGGAATGTTGGCGTTGTCATACACGACTGGAACTGAAATATACATGCGATATTCAAACCGTGTATCATAAAGTGCAACAAATGCGCAAATCCGTGCCTATAGTATGGTGGACGGTTCGAAGATCCATTATGTTCGAAGAACAAGAAAAGTAACACGTTATCGAAATGGAGATGCATTGACATCTAATCAGGTGTATTATGAAAGAATTAATTCAATAATTTTACAAGTTGCGGTTTCACGGACGTTACAAATGATATAGTCTTGAGGACTATCAAGCCACGAAAATTCGGTTCTCAAAAGGGTTTTTATCTATACATCCAGATGCAGAATGTGAGTATCAAAATCAAAGAATATGTTTTTTCCATCAAAATGAGATAACAGACGATTACATAGAAACATGGGAAGGATTAGATTTGCTAAATGTAAATTTAAAAGAACATATGATTGCCATTAAAAACCCAGATCACTTGCCTTGGTACGTTTCTAAAATGATTTTCTGGTTTGCTTCTTTTTTTTCATATGTCATGGCTTTTACGAATTCTAATTGACTGCAAAACAGGCTGTATGAATTTCCATGTTCAGAAAGTGTTTGGATATATTTACACGACTTCTGAAGAACAACAGATACGCAGGTTAAATACAATCGGTAATGAAGATTTGGAGTTAGTTGTCCGTGATAACGTAAGCATTGTTCCAAGTTATTCTGAGGCATTACTGATGTCTGATTCAACACACGCAATACATTCAACTCGCGACGCGAATGGAAATATAACATCGCCATCTAATGTATGACTTTGAATAATATTCCGCAAAGCGCTTTGTTTTCCAGTTCATATTTCCAACCCTTTCCCAATACAACCAACCTACACTCCTATAGACTGGGGAAGCGCCCTGAAAACACTTGGAGTCATATGTCTCTTCGGGATGTTTTGCAGACACCACCCACACGAAGTCGACTAGAAATGCGAACTAATGTAATGTTTGTGACATCGACTATAGAGTCATTAAAAGACAATTTCGTTACTTGCAATCAGCAGCTATCAAATACAGAAATACCAAAACTTAGTCCTGCATTTATTTCGACCCTATCCAGTGAAAAAATCCGCACGACAAACTGTACATTAGAAACCAGTAACACCAATCGGACAAGAAGACTGAATAATACACAAACACGGAAACGCGGCAACGTGTCATTGTTATCCGATATGCGACATGCGCCGAAAATGCATTCTCAAAGAACATATCATGCGATCTAATATAATGTTTGTGACATCGACTATAGAGTCATTAAAAGACAATTGGTCACTCAGCCACCACCGCCGTGTTACGAAGATGCCGTTACTATGGAAATACCAATTCGAGTGTTAGTTTCTACAGCAAAAGGCTTTTTACATACAGACAACAGAAAGCATCAAAGTGATTACTCCGATTACTGACTGACTTAAAACGAACGTTTCGGTAAATTAATGTCACTAAAACAAAGAATCGTTTAATTTATCTAGAGTTCCACAACTATAAGAATCATATGGAATTAAATTTACATAATATGAACAAAAAATCTGAACAGCAAAGGACGCAATGAAAATTTATCACATGCGTAATGTAGCAAGGTTACGACATTAGTCTGGTGACCACCTTTATTGTTTAAAAAGTTCCGACAAGTCTTTGTCGTTCTGATGCGTGGCTATAAAACAACTCGGGCTAACGCCCTATGTATCAAAACTCCAAATCGTTGTATATTGACAGTTAAACAACAATAAATCGAAAAGCATTTATTAAATTAACAATAAAATCAGAAATATTAACAATACAATTATAAACATGTTCCATGGAAATTACTCAGCCGTTATATGATGTTTTTACACGATACTCGTAGATAATAGTACTAGACCCCGATTTATCGCAGATGCTGCTCGCCCAGAACCTTGAGTCTATGTTGCACGTTGATGGCCTGTTTTGGAACAGTCCCATCGTCCCATTTTAAAACAGCAAAATCTCCTGGCGTCGTTCGCCACCTTTCTTTGATTTACATATTGCGAGTCTGGTCTCTCTGCTTTTAAAAATTAAAATAAATATGTTATGCTACTTTCTGGACACTCATCTCAGTTGATTGTAGTCACCCGTAAGAAAAACAGAATTCACTCGCGATTTTGACAAAGGCACATAAACTGCTGAAAATTCAAATGTCAAGTAATTCGGTGTCATGATAGATCAAAATGCACAAAAACATGTCGTTTTAAGGATATAACCATTTAAACCAGCGGCCGTTATGCGAAATGTCTCTTTTGACAGAAGAAAAGTATTAGATATATGTAACATCCTATAGTGGTCCTGTACAAAGATTGCTCAAATTATGTCCATGTGGTAAAATTGGCCACGCCTTGTGGGTCATGTGGTTTCAATAGACGTATATGGCATGTCGGCTTTAAAAACCTTCTCCTCTGAAACCGCAAGTCGAGGTGGTCTCATATTTTGCGTGAAAGATTGTGTAGTGGTCCTCTACGAAGATTATTCAAATTATGCCCCTGCGGTAAAAAGATACCACGTCTCGAAGTCACATTATATCTATAGACTTATTGGGCTAGTGGACATTAAAAATCGTCTTCTCTGAAACCGCAGGTTCTGGATGTTTCGTATTTGGTTGTACCATTGTATAGTGGTCCTCTACAAAGAGTGTTCAAATTTTGCCCCTGTGGTCAAAAGTGGTCTCGCCCTGGGGGTCACATGGTGATTACATGGTGAGGGGGTCACATGGTGAACCGGTTCGTGCCCACATCAACCGGTTTAAACCCACAATGCTTTGCATTGACCGTTCCAAGGCGGTGACCCCAGTTTTGTTCATGTGTGTTTGTCACTTGCCATAAATAAAAGACCTCGCTAATGTCACTTGCTAATAAGAGTTCTCTCCTGCTTAATCTGAGTAATCTGACTTAAAATATCTTCTCTGAAAACGCAAGGCCCAGAGGTTTCAGTTTTGGCGTGTAAAGTGGTCCTTCATAAAGATTGTTTAATCTGGTGTGAAAACAAGCCACGCCCCGGGGTCTCATCTTTCCTAGACTTATAGGACAAGTGTATTTTTAAAATCTTCTCCTCTGAAACCGCTAGGCCAAGAGTGTATGTGTTATGAAACATTATATAGTCGTCCTCTACAAGGATTATTCAAATTTTGCCCCTGGGGTAAAAAATGTTCCAGTCGTCCTTTGGAGTAATATATTTTCAATAGACATATGGCAAGTGGAGTTTAAAAATCTTCTCCTCTAAAACTGCAAGGCGCAGAGGTTTAATATTTGGCATGGTATAGTACTCTTCTACAAAGATGGTCCCCTGGCATCAAAACTGGCCACGCACCAGGAATTACGTGGCTTATAGCAAAATGGCTTCAATAGCAAAATGACTTCTAAAACCTTCTCTTCTGAAGACCCCGATTTGCATACTCAGGTGAGCTCTGAGTGGCAAACGTTTAAAGAACATTGGAATATGTTCTGACCACATTAGCTAAAATATGTTGATAAATAATATGTAGTTATTAATCGAAGTGTCATTGTCAATCTGTGAATGCGGGTGATAATTTCAGGACAATGTGTCCCTATTTAAAAATTAGCCTTAATACATATTGAACTACATTATTCACAATCACAGAATATTTGGATGTTTTCCAATAGCACAACAAAAAGCAGTTTAAATGGGGATCATAAATCTTTTCATTTATGCAGTTTGTTTAATTATTAATCTATAGTGTCATTTTATTTTTTAGAAAATATGTCGAAATGACTTGCCAACTTCATCCAAACGAAACATTAGTGATTTTAAAAGTTGCAAAGACGACCATCATATTTGTGTTTGATGTTTTCAAAGATTAAACACCTCCGTTTACTTTTTAATGATTTATCAATTTTTAGGGACATTATAATAATTGATTAGTTTAATGTATAACCTAAATTTTGAGGTTATCTATATATTAATATCTAACAACATAAAAAATACGCATTGAAAACATGTCTAGTTTCTTTTTTTATTAGTATGTAATGACCTTATTAGAATCTCCGCACATGTTGGTACGTATGTTTGAACATTACAGGTCTAATAACCCCAAAACGGAAGTCACAATCCCAGGGCTGTCAGTTAGATTTTAAGCACATATGGTTGAGAGCAGCATGCATAAAACTTATAAAATACAGTTTAAAGGATATATTTTGGTTTCATTTAAAAGGTTCATATGTAAGCACTAAGAAAAAATCATGTTTATTTTGCACTACTTTGTCTAGTGGTTCCCAGCTTTACAACTTTTGGCCATGAGCAAAATGGCAGCCTCCGTGCCTGTCAAAACCGGTGTGTTTTTTCTAAGGTAAATATTTTGAGTTACATTTTTTGACATGCTGTTATGACCTTAGCTTTCCAACAATGTATGGTGATAGAGTGGAAAGTAGCGTGGTCATGGTAAAAATTGAGATCTTACATTGAATATGTGATGTGTAACAAAGAAGGAATTTATTTGCGCATGCGTAAGCTACAGTAGCGTGGCGTGCAGTACCTCCCGTACCGTACCGTACCTTTCCATACATTAGTATTTCAAACCATATCATATTTATGCCTTACCATACCAAACCGTACCGTACTTTACCGTCCGGTACCGTGCCGTACCATATCGTACCATACCATGCATACCGTATGGCATCGTAAATTACCCCGTTTTTTTCGGGCACATACAGTGTAAAAAATAACATTTGATGTAACCAATTCACTTTTTTGAAACTAGCAACAATTTTTTTCATGGGTGAAGAATATGATTTGAGTGAATATCAAAAACTGGATTCGATTACAAATTGTACAGAAAATTTAAAAAATGATATTGCGATGAAGAATGAGATCCTATTTTTCACACCGGTGAACAATGAAATCCTATTGTTCACACGTGTAAACAATATGATTTGTGGTCATGAAATATGGTCATACACAGCATCCAGATCAAGTGGAAATGTGCATATGTTCAGGTCGTTACCGTCTTTTGATTTTTCAGAGAGTACATTTTAATTTGAATATACAATGGTTTTTGATCACCTGAGCACAACGTTTTCAATTGTGGTCAGATATCATCCGGCGTCCGTCGTCAACAATTTATTTCAAAAACTTCTCTGACACCCGTGTGTTGATTCAACCCGAACATGGTAGGTATGTCCCAAATCCAAATTTACAAAATTCCTAGCACACTGTAAAAATCGTTTTGTCAAAAACAATTTTCTAGAATTTGAAATAACTTCACAGAACTGTTCCTTCGATTGCCCTTTTCCAAATTTCTTAAAATAAATTTGATTCGTTAAAAAGCAAGCAGCCACGGGATGGGGAAGTTTGACATTACATCGCTACGTTGACAATTTTTTCCGAATGCACATGCGGGATTTTGAAATTTCATAGACATATTTCTGATGGTGACCCCCAACCAAATTATGTCAAATAATGTCAAAATATAGCTGCCAGGGTGCTAACGTTTGATCTTATATCGTTATATTGGCAACTTAAGATTGTTCAAATTATGCCCTATGGGTCAAAACTGACCATACCCCAGGGGTTACATGGTTTATATTAACTTATATAGCAAAGTGATTTAACAAATTATTCTCCTCTGAAACCTAGACGCCTAGAGGTTTCATCTCTGGTATGTAACATCGTATAGTCTTAACACTACATACCTTTACAATACTGGTTTCAATGCGGTTTTGTCGATCACCAGCAACTCTTTATTAACAAAATGCAAGCTTGACCTGATAAGTGGCCCTAAATCCGATTATAAACATTTCGGATGGATTCATCCACCAAGTGGTCTGAAGAATTCTAGTAGCTGCAAACTGACATTGCTACTTAGCGGTGATGTTAAATTAAACCCAGGCACATTAAACCAGTTGTCGTGTTGTAAACACCAGAGTTGTAAACACCAATCACATAATTCTCCGCTGTGCAGCCTGCAAACTTTGGTGCAACACAAAGTGCACTAGCTTACCAGGAAGCTTATACAAACAGTATAAACTATCGGAGTTATGAGACTTCATATGTCATTCATGTGCATGTCTACCCTCGCATGTACAGGAGAACTCATCTGCAGACACACATGTTCAGGAAGTTCCATTACATGGCCAAGACCCTTCTGTTACATCTGACACCCGTGATCAGAGTGAGATAAATTTTCCTGATACTTGTGAACAATTGACTACAGCAAGAGCATCTTATCCAGAAAAATTTATATATTTATATGAATACTTAATCATAAACAGTTAAAGACATGAATGTCATCTTATTGAAGACTTGTTAACTAAATCAACTTGCTATTCCTAGCAGAGACCAAACTCGAGTAGTCTTTTGTGGATGCCTAGTTTATGGTCGAAAACTAACACACTTCTGGAGAACTGATAGGACATATAGAGGAGGAGATCTAGCTGCATACCTCAGCAGTGATCTTGCTGGTGACAGAAAATCCTGCTTTGCGTTTCAATTCATCGAATCCATTGGCATTAAAGTAAGACTTGACAATTTGAAGTGGTTTATTTGTGGCATCTAAAGACCTCCAGCTAATAATACTTCTTCTGAAGATTTTTATAATTCGATAGACACAATTTCTGTGAAATATGATCACATTGTAATACTTTGTGATGCAAAGTATGACTGTCTTAGTAAAGAAAAGTGGAAGGTTTTGATTCGAATTTGTGACATCTTTGATCTCATTAACTTGATTGAGAAACCTACTTGTTTTACTAAGTTGTCTGTGCCTAGTCTCTTAGAAGTGATTTTGACAAACACCTATGCTAATTGACAAATGTTTTAACTTTTCATGTGGTATAAGTGATGTTCACAATATCATAGGCTTTCAACTAAAATGTACGGATTTCAATAATGTTTTAAGTAACGGTGATGCAAATAAGGCTTCTGAGATATTAACTAAGTCAATATTAGCCTGCTTTGACAAGATTGCTCCTTAAAATAAAAATTATAAAAAAAACAGCCTGCAAACACCATTTATGAACTCTGAACTAAGAAAAGCTATTTACAAAAAGAGACAATTGTTTAATACATTTCATAACAATAACACTGACTTTAACTGGCACCAGTATATAGAACTTTTTGCAATAAAATGAAAAGGAAATCCATGAGTTCATTGAGCGATGCAGCGGCGGGTGCAAAAATAAAGATTTCTAGTAAACTATAAAAGCATTTATTACAAATAAGGGTAATTTCACACATAAAAATATTGTTCTTGAAGTAAAAAACACGCTTATGTCAGACCAGAATACTTTTTGTAATATATTTAATTAATATTATGTTGATGTCATTGGAAATATAAGTGTTCAAATTAATGACATCCATGAAAGCATACATAATATTAAATCTATGGTTATTTGTACACCAGAACTTCACTTTAAACCTATTGATGCTTCTTTCGTAAACAAACAAATAAAGAACATGACTATAAAGAAGGCTTCCGGAATTGATGGTATCTCTGTCAAAATGCTCAACATTTGCAGACCTATTTTATCTCAACTTCTAAATGTTCTTATAAACAAATGCATTGAGCAAGCTACCTTTCCTTCAGACATGAAAATTGCACAAGTTACTCCTATTTATAAAAAGAATAGCACATTAGGGTAATAGGCCTGTAATCCTTCTTCCTGTCACATCTAAGATTTCAAAAGGACTATTTAAAAAATATGTTTAACCCTTTGCCCTGGGCTTTTAGACCTAAATACGGGTGTAATACTACCCTCTTAAAAATCACAGAAGACTGGAAAAGAGCGTTTGACTCGAATAAATATCTGGCGGCTGTATTGATGGACCGTTATAAAGCCTTTGATTGCTTACCTCACGACCTTCTTTTATCAAAACTCAAATATTACAATGTCTCTGAAAAATCTGTTGTACACATTGAAAATTATCTGTCAAATAGAAAACAGTGTGTGAAACTTGGGTAATACTATAGTTCCTTTTTGGGATGTGGTCAAAGGAGTCTGAGGGCTCAAGCTAGTTAAGATTCCCGTTGTCAGATAATTATCATGATAATATTCGTGTTAGTAAGAAGAAGACCTCTCGCCAAATTAAGTGGTACCACGAATATTATCTAGTTAAGATTCGAGTTTTCAAATAATTATCATGATAATATTCGTGTTAGTAAGATAGTGCGGAAGACTGTGCGCACAAATTAAGTGGTATCACGAATATTAACTAGTTAAGATTCGTTTTGTAAGATAATTATCATGATAATATTCGTGTTAGTAAGATAAATCGGAAAACCTCGAAAATGTTTATAATGTCAGTTCTGGGCACTTAAAGGCCATTTAGTATAATAATAATTATTATCTTGCAGAACAATATTCGCAAACGCTAACTTAATATCCAGATAAATATCATAATAAATAAGTTGAAACACGAATATGTTCGCGAACCCTAAATAATTAACACGAATATTTTCGCGAACCTTAAGTGGTTATCGTAAGGCAGTTCTATGCCACCATACTATTGTATTATTTTTAAAATATGTAATTACATGAAGTAAGTAAATGAGTTACCAGAGTAACCTTCTAGCGTTAGAGATTTATTATTGGGTGATACAAGGTAGTACAGGCTTTGTTAGTACAACATGTCGATCAATTAGAACATACAGATTGTATGTATATATACAGTTTCAGTCTATACGAGCTTTTAATTGCTTCTTCATTTATGGATCTACATATATCGATGGCACAGCGCAAAACTTTTCTATGTAACTGATATTTAACATAGACTTAGCATAGTTTTGCGCTGAGCTATCGATATGCTCTGTATAGGAAAAGGACCGAACCGAACAATATTGGAAATAATGCTAGCGCGTATCTGGTGAAACACCGTTATGTGTAATTCGTTCTGAATGGTTCATAAATAAGGGGTGTTTGGAAATTATTGAGATTGTATTTTGTATAATAAATTTCCTAGACTTATAGGACAAGTGTATTTTTAAAATCTTCTCCTCTGAAACCGCTAGGCCAAGAGTGTATGTGTTATGAAACATTATATAGTCGTCCTCTACAATGATTATTCAAATTTTGCCCCTGGTGTGAAAAATGTTCCAGTCGTCCTTTGGAGTAATATATTTTCAATAGACATATGGCAAGTGGAGTTTAAAAATCTTCTCCTCTAAAACTGCAAGGCGCAGAGGTTTAATATTTGGCATGGTATAGTACTCTTCTACAAAGATGGTCCCCTGGCATCAAAACTGGCCACGCACCAGGAATTACGTGGCTTATAGCAAAATGGCTTCAATAGCAAAATGACTTCTAAAACCTTCTCTTCTGAAGACCCCGATTTGCATACTCAGGTGAGCTCTGAGTGGCAAACGTTTAAAGAACATTGGAATATGTTCTGACCACATTAGCTAAAATATGTTGATAAATAATATGTAGTTATTAATCGAAGTGTCATTGTCAATCTGTGAATGCGGGTGATAATTTCAGGACAATGTGTCCCTATTTAAAAATTAGCCTTAATACATATTGAACTACATTATTCACAATCACAGAATATTTGGATGTTTTCCAATAGCACAACAAAAAGCAGTTTAAATGGGGATCATAAATCTTTTCATTTATGCAGTTTGTTTAATTATTAATCTATAGTGTCATTTTATTTTTTAGAAAATATGTCGAAATGACTTGCCAACTTCATCCAAACGAAACATTAGTGATTTTAAAAGTTGCAAAGACGACCATCATATTTGTGTTTGATGTTTTCAAAGATTAAACACCTCCGTTTACTTTTTAATGATTTATCAATTTTTAGGGACATTATAATAATTGATTAGTTTAATGTATAACCTAAATTTTGAGGTTATCTATATATTAATATCTAACAACATAAAAAATACGCATTGAAAACATGTCTAGTTTCTTTTTTTATTAGTATGTAATGACCTTATTAGAATCTCCGCACATGTTGGTACGTATGTTTGAACATTACAGGTCTAATAACCCCAAAACGGAAGTCACAATCCCAGGGCTGTCAGTTAGATTTTAAGCACATATGGTTGAGAGCAGCATGCATAAAACTTATAAAATACAGTTAAAAGGATATATTTTGGTTTCATTTAAAAGGTTCATATGTAAGCACTAAGAAAAAATCATGTTTATTTTGCACTACTTTGTCTAGTGGTTCCCAGCTTTACAACTTTTGGCCATGAGCAAAATGGCAGCCTCCGTGCCTGTCAAAACCGGTGTGTTTTTTCTAAGGTAAATATTTTGAGTTACATTTTTTGACATGCTGTTATGACCTTAGCTTTCCAACAATGTATGGTGATAGAGTGGAAAGTAGCGTGGTCATGGTAAAAATTGAGATCTTACATTGAATATGTGATGTGTAACAAAGAAGGAATTTATTTGCGCATGCGTAAGCTACAGTAGCGTGGCGTGCAGTACCTCCCGTACCGTACCGTACCTTTCCATACATTAGTATTTCAAACCATATCATATTTATGCCTTACCATACCAAACCGTACCGTACTTTACCGTCCGGTACCGTGCCGTACCATATCGTACCATACCATGCATACCGTATGGCATCGTAAATTACCCCGTTTTTTTCGGGCACATACAGTGTAAAAAATAACATTTGATGTAACCAATTCACTTTTTTGAAACTAGCAACAATTTTTTTCATGGGTGAAGAATATGATTTGAGTGAATATCAAAAACTGGATTCGATTACAAATTGTACAGAAAATTTAAAAAATGATATTGCGATGAAGAATGAGATCCTATTTTTCACACCGGTGAACAATGAAATCCTATTGTTCACACGTGTAAACAATATGATTTGTGGTCATGAAATATGGTCATACACAGCATCCAGATCAAGTGGAAATGTGCATATGTTCAGGTCGTTACGGTCTTTTGATTTTTCAGAGAGTACATTTTAATTTGAATATACAATGGTTTTTGATCACCTGAGCACAACGTTTTCAATTGTGGTCAGATATCATCCGGCGTCCGTCGTCAACAATTTATTTCAAAAACTTCTCTGACACCCGTGTATTGATTCAACCCGAACATGGTAGGTATGTCCCAAATCCAAATTTACAAAATTCCTAGCACACTGTAAAAATCGTTTTGTCAAAAACAATTTTCTAGAATTTGAAATAACTTCACAGAACTGTTCCTTCGATTGCCCTTTTCCAAATTCCTTAAAATAAATTTGATCCGTTAAAAAGCAAGCAGCCACGGGATGGGGAAGTTTGACATTACATCGCTACGTTGACAATTTTTTCCGAATGCACATGCGGGATTTTGAAATTTCATAGACATATTTCTGATGGTGACCCCCAACCAAATTATGTCAAATAATGTCAAAATATAGCTGCCAGGGTGCTAACGTTTGATCTTATATCGTTATATTGGCAACTTAAGATTGTTCAAATTATGCCCTATGGGTCAAAACTGACCATACCCCAGGGGTTACATGGTTTATATTAACTTATATAGCAAAGTGATTTTAAAAATTATTCTCCTCTGAAACCTAGAGGCCTAGAGGTTTCATCTCTGGTATGTAACATCGTATAGTCTTAACACTACATACCTTTACAATACTGGTTTCAATGCGGTTTTGTCGATCACCAGCAACTCTTTATTAACAAAATGCAAGCTTGACCTGATAAGTGGCCCTAAATCCGATTATAAACATTTCGGATGGATTCATCCACCAAGTGGTCTGAAGAATTCTAGTAGCTGCAAACTGACATTGCTACTTAGCGGTGATGTTAAATTAAACCCAGGCACATTAAACCAGTTGTCGTGTTGTAAACACCAGAGTTGTAAACACCAATCACATAATTCTCCGCTGTGCAGCCTGCAAACTTTGGTGCAACACAAAGTGCACTAGCTTACCAGGAAGCTTATACAAACAGTATAAACTATCGGAGTTATGAGACTTCATATGTCATTCATGTGCATGTCTACCCTCGCATGTACAGGAGAACTCATCTGCAGACACACATGTTCAGGAAGTTCCATTACATGGCCAAGACCCTTCTGTTACATCTGACACCCGTGATCAGAGTGAGATATATTTTCCTGATACTTGTGAACAATTGACTACAGCAAGAGCATCTTATCCAGAAAAATTTATATATTTATATGAATACTTAATCATAAACAGTTAAAGACATGAATGTCATCTTATTGAAGACTTGTTAACTAAATCAACTTGCTATTCCAAGCAGAGACCAAACTCGAGTAGTCTTTTGTGGATGCCTAGTTTATGGTCGAAAACTAACACACTTCTGGAGAACTGATAGGACATATAGAGGAGGCGATCTAGCTGCATACCTCAGCAGTGATCTTGCTGGTGACAGAAAATCCTGCTTTGAGTTTCAATTCATCGAATCCATTGGCATTAAAGTAAGACTTGACAATTTGAAGTGGTTTATTTGTGGCATCTAAAGACCTCCAGCTAATAATACTTCTTCTGAAGATTTTTATAATTCGATAGACACAATTTCTGTGAAATATGATCACATGGTAATACTTTGTGATGCAAAGTATGACTGTCTTAGTAAAGAAAAGTGGAAGGTTTTGATTCGAATTTGTGACATCTTTGATCTCATTAACTTGATTGAGAAACCTACTTGTTTTACTAAGTTGTCTGTGCCTAGTCTCTTAGAAGTGATTTTGACAAACACCTATGCTAATTGACAAATGTTTTAACTTTTAATGTGGAATAAGTGATGTTCACAATATCATAGGCTTTCAACTAAAATGTACGGATTTCAATAATGTTTTAAGTAACGGTGATGCAAATAATGCTTCTGAGATATTAACTAAGTCAATATTAGCCTGCTTTGACAAGATTGCTCCTTAAAATAAAAATAAAATAAAAAACAGCCTGCAAACACCATTTATGAACTCTGAACTAAGAAACGCTATTTACAAAAAGAGACAATTGTTTAATACATTTCATAACAATAACACTGACTTTAACTGGCACCAGTATATAGAACTTTTTGCAATAAAATGAAAAGGAAATCCATGAGTTCATTGAGCGATGCAGCGGCGGGTGCAAAAATAAAGATTTCTAGTAAACTATAAAAGCATTTATTACAAATAAGGGTAATTTCACACATAAAAATATTGTTCTTGAAGTAAAAAACACGCTTATGTCAGACCAGAATACGTTTTGTAATATATTTAATTAATATTATGTTGATGTCATTGGAAATACAAGTGTTCAAATTAATGACATCCATGAAAGCATACATAATATTAAAACTATGGTTATTTGTACACCAGAACTTCACTTTAAACCTATTGATGCTTCTTTCGTAAACACACAAATAAAGAACATGACTATAAAGAAGGCTTCCGGAATTGATGGTATCTCTGTCAAAATGCTCAACATTTGCAGACCTATTTTATCTCAACTTCTAAATGTTCTTATAAACAAATGCATTGAGCAAGCTACCTTTCCTTCAGACATGAAAATTGCACAAGTTACTCCTATTTATAAAAAGAATAGCACATTAGGGTAATAGGCCTGTAATCCTTCTTCCTGTCACATCTAAGATTTCAAAAGGACTATTTAAAAAATATTTTTAACCCTTTGCCCTGGGCTTTTAGACCTAAATACGGGTGTAATACTACCCTCTTAAAAATCACAGAAGACTGGAAAAGAGCGTTTGACTCGAATAAATATCTGGCGGCTGTATTGATGGACCGTTATAAAGCCTTTGATTGCTTACCTCACGACCTTCTTTTATCAAAACTCAAATATTACAATGTCTCTGAAAAATCTGTTGTACACATTGAAAATTATCTGTCAAATAGAAAACAGTGTGTGAAACTTGGGTAATACTATAGTTCCTTTTTGGGATGTGGTCAAAGGAGTCTGAGGGCTCAAGCTAGTTAAGATTCCCGTTGTCAGATAATTATCATGATAATATTCGTGTTAGTAAGAAGAAGACCTCTCGCCAAATTAAGTGGTACCACGAATATTATCTAGTTAAGATTCGAGTTTTCAAATAATTATCATGATAATATTCGTGTTAGTAAGATAGTGCGGAAGACTGTGCGCACAAATTAAGTGGTATCACGAATATTAACTAGTTAAGATTCGTTTTGTAAGATAATTCGGAAGACCTCGAAAATGTTTATAATGTCAGTTCTGGGCACTTAAAGGCCATTTAGTATAATAATAATTATTATCTTGCAGAACAATATTCGCAAACGCTAACTTAATATCCAGATAAATATCATAATAAATAAGTTGAAACACGAATATGTTCGCGAACCCTAAATAGTTAACACGAATATTTTCGCGAACCTTAAGTGGTTATCGTAAGGCAGTTCTATGCCACCATACTATTGTATTATTTTTAAAATATGTAATTACATGAAGTAAGTAAATGAGTTACCAGAGTAACCTTCTAGCGTTAGAGATTTATTATTGGGTGATACAAGGTAGTACAGGCTTTGTTAGTACAACATGTCGATCAATTAGAACATACAGATTGTATGTATATATACAGTTTCAGTCTATACGAGCTTTTAATTGCTTCTTCATTTATGGATCTACATATATCGATGGCACAGCGCAAAACTTTTCTATGTAACTGATATTTAACATAGACTTAGCATAGTTTTGCGCTGAGCTATCGATATGCTCTGTATAGGAAAAGGACCGAACCGAACAATATTGGAAATAATGCTAGCGCGTATCTGGTGAAACACCGTTATGTGTAATTCGTTCTGAATGGTTCATAAATAAGGGGTGTTTGGAAATTATTGAGATTGTATTTTGTATAATAAATTTCCTAGACTTATAGGACAAGTGTATTTTTAAAATCTTCTCCTCTGAAACCGCTAGGCCAAGAGTGTATGTGTTATGAAACATTATATAGTCGTCCTCTACAATGATTATTCAAATTTTGCCCCTGGTGTGAAAAATGTTCCAGTCGTCCTTTGGAGTAATATATTTTCAATAGACATATGGCAAGTGGAGTTTAAAAATCTTCTCCTCTAAAACTGCAAGGCGCAGAGGTTTAATATTTGGCATGGTATAGTACTCTTCTACAAAGATGGTCCCCTGGCATCAAAACTGGCCACGCACCAGGAATTACGTGGCTTATAGCAAAATGGCTTCAATAGCAAAATGACTTCTAAAACCTTCTCTTCTGAAGACCCCGATTTGCATACTCAGGTGAGCTCTGAGTGGCAAACGTTTAAAGAACATTGGAATATGTTCTGACCACATTAGCTAAAATATGTTGATAAATAATATGTAGTTATTAATCGAAGTGTCATTGTCAATCTGTGAATGCGGGTGATAATTTCAGGACAATGTGTCCCTATTTAAAAATTAGCCTTAATACATATTGAACTACATTATTCACAATCACAGAATATTTGGATGTTTTCCAATAGCACAACAAAAAGCAGTTTAAATGGGGATCATAAATCTTTTCATTTATGCAGTTTGTTTAATTATTAATCTATAGTGTCATTTTATTTTTTAGAAAATATGTCGAAATGACTTGCCAACTTCATCCAAACGAAACATTAGTGATTTTAAAAGTTGCAAAGACGACCATCATATTTGTGTTTGATGTTTTCAAAGATTAAACACCTCCGTTTACTTTTTAATGATTTATCAATTTTTAGGGACATTATAATTATTGATTAGTTTAATGTATAACCTAAATTTTGAGGTTATCTATATATTAATATCTAACAACATAAAAAATACGCATTGAAAACATGTCTAGTTTCTTTTTTTATTAGTATGTAATGACCTTATTAGAATCTCCGCACATGTTGGTACGTATGTTTGAACATTACAGGTCTAATAACCCCAAAACGGAAGTCACAATCCCAGGGCTGTCAGTTAGATTTTAAGCACATATGGTTGAGAGCAGCATGCATAAAACTTATAAAATACAGTTAAAAGGATATATTTTGGTTTCATTTAAAAGGTTCATATGTAAGCACTAAGAAAAAATCATGTTTATTTTGCACTACTTTGTCTAGTGGTTCCCAGCTTTACAACTTTTGGCCATGAGCAAAATGGCAGCCTCCGTGCCTGTCAAAACCGGTGTGTTTTTTCTAAGGTAAATATTTTGAGTTACATTTTTTGACATGCTGTTATGACCTTAGCTTTCCAACAATGTATGGTGATAGAGTGGAAAGTAGCGTGGTCATGGTAAAAATTGAGATCTTACATTGAATATGTGATGTGTAACAAAGAAGGAATTTATTTGCGCATGCGTAAGCTACAGTAGCGTGGCGTGCAGTACCTCCCGTACCGTACCGTACCTTTCCATACATTAGTATTTCAAACCATATCATATTTATGCCTTACCATACCAAACCGTACCGTACTTTACCGTCCGGTACCGTGCCGTACCATATCGTACCATACCATGCATACCGTATGGCATCGTAAATTACCCCGTTTTTTTCGGGCACATACAGTGTAAAAAATAACATTTGATGTAACCAATTCACTTTTTTGAAACTAGCAACAATTTTTTTCATGGGTGAAGAATATGATTTGAGTGAATATCAAAAACTGGATTCGATTACAAATTGTACAGAAAATTTAAAAAATGATATTGCGATGAAGAATGAGATCCTATTTTTCACACCGGTGAACAATGAAATCCTATTGTTCACACGAGTAAACAATATGATTTGTGGTCATGAAATATGGTCATACACAGCATCCAGACCAAGTGGAAATGTGCATATGTTCAGGTCGTTACGGTGTTTTGATTTTTCAGAGAGTACATTTTAATTTGAATATACAATGGTTTTTGATCACCTGAGCACAACGTTTTCAATTGTGGTCAGATATCATCCGGCGTCCGTCGTCAACAATTTATTTCAAAAACTTCTCTGACACCCGTGTGTTGATTCAACCCGAACATGGTAGGTATGTCCCAAATCCAAATTTACAAAATTCCTAGCACACTGTAAAAATCGTTTTGTCAAAAACAATTTTCTAGAATTTGAAATAACTTCACAGAACTGTTCCTTCGATTGCCCTTTTCCAAATTCCTTAAAATAAATTTGATCCGTTAAAAAGCAAGCAGCCACGGGATGGGGAAGTTTGACATTACATCGCTACGTTGACAATTTTTTCCGAATGCACATGCGGGATTTTGAAATTTCATAGACATATTTCTGATGGTGACCCCCAACCAAATTATGTCAAATAATGTCAAAATATAGCTGCCAGGGTGCTAACGTTTGATCTTATATCGTTATATTGGCAACTTAAGATTGTTCAAATTATGCCCTATGGGTCAAAACTGACCATACCCCAGGGGTTACATGGTTTATATTAACTTATATAGCAAAGTGATTTTAAAAATTATTCTCCTCTGAAACCTAGAGGCCTAGAGGTTTCATCTCTGGTATGTAACATCGTATAGTCTTAACACTACATACCTTTACAATACTGGTTTCAATGCGGTTTTGTCGATCACCAGCAACTCTTTATTAACAAAATGCAAGCTTGACCTGATAAGTGGCCCTAAATCCGATTATAAACATTTCGGATGGATTCATCCACCAAGTGGTCTGAAGAATTCTAGTAGCTGCAAACTGACATTGCTACTTAGCGGTGATGTTAAATTAAACCCAGGCACATTAAACCAGTTGTCGTGTTGTAAACACCAGAGTTGTAAACACCAATCACATAATTCTCCGCTGTGCAGCCTGCAAACTTTGGTGCAACACAAAGTGCACTAGCTTACCAGGAAGCTTATACAAACAGTATAAACTATCGGAGTTATGAGACTTCATATGTCATTCATGTGCATGTCTACCCTCGCATGTACAGGAGAACTCATCTGCAGACACACATGTTCAGGAAGTTCCATTACATGGCCAAGACCCTTCTGTTACATCTGACACCCGTGATCAGAGTGAGATAAATTTTCCTGATACTTGTGAACAATTGACTACAGCAAGAGCATCTTATCCAGAAAAATTTATATATTTATATGAATACTTAATCATAAACAGTTAAAGACATGAATGTCATCTTATTGAAGACTTGTTAACTAAATCAACTTGCTATTCCTAGCAGAGACCAAACTCGAGTAGTCTTTTGTGGATGCCTAGTTTATGGTCGAAAACTAACACACTTCTGGAGAACTGATAGGACATATAGAGGAGGAGATCTAGCTGCATACCTCAGCAGTGATCTTGCTGGTGACAGAAAATCCTGCTTTGCGTTTCAATTCATCGAATCCATTGGCATTAAAGTAAGACTTGACAATTTGAAGTGGTTTATTTGTGGCATCTAAAGACCTCCAGCTAATAATACTTCTTCTGAAGATTTTTATAATTCGATAGACACAATTTCTGTGAAATATGATCACATTGTAATACTTTGTGATGCAAAGTATGACTGTCTTAGTAAAGAAAAGTGAAAGGTTTTGAATCGAATTTGTGACATCTTTGATCTCATTAACTTGATTGAGAAACCTACTTGTTTTACTAAGTTGTCTGTGCCTAGTCTCTTAGAAGTGATTTTGACAAACACCTATGCTAATTGACAAATGTTTTAACTTTTCATGTGGAATAAGTGATGTTCACAATATCACAGGCTTTCAACTAAAATGTACGGATTTCAATAATGTTTTAAGTAACGGTGATGCAAATAAGGCTTCTGAGATATTAACTAAGTCAATATTAGCCTGCTTTGACAAGATTGCTCCTTAAAATAAAAATTTAAAAAAAAACAGCCTGCAAACACCATTTATGAACTCTGAACTAAGAAAAGCTATTTACAAAAAGAGACAATTGTTTAATACATTTCATAACAATAACACTGACTTTAACTGGCACCAGTATATAGAACTTTTTGCAATAAAATGAAAAGGAAATCCATGAGTTCATTGAGCGATGCAGCGGCGGGTGCAAAAATAAAGATTTCTAGTAAACTATAAAAGCATTTATCACAAATAAGGGTAATTTCACACATAAAAATATTGTTCTTGAAGTAAAAAACACGCTTATGTCAGACCAGAATACTTTTTGTAATATATTTAATTAATATTATGTTGATGTCATTGGAAATACAAGTGTTCAAATTAATGACATCCATGAAAGCATACATAATATTAAAACTATGGTTATTTGTACACCAGAACTTCACTTTAAACCTATTGATGCTTCTTTCGTAAACAAACAAATAAAGAACATGACTATAAAGAAGGCTTCCGGAATTGATGGTATCTCTGTCAAAATGCTCAACATTTGCAGACCTATTTTATCTCAACTTCTAAATGTTCTTATAAACAAATGCATTGAGCAAGCTACCTTTCCTTCAGACATGAAAATTGCACAAGTTACTCCTATTTATAAAAAGAATAGCACATTAGGGTAATAGGCCTGTAATCCTTCTTCCTGTCACATCTAAGATTTCAAAAGGACTATTTAAAAAATATTTTTAACCCTTTGCCCTGGGCTTTTAGACCTAAATACGGGTGTAATACTACCCTCTTAAAAATCACAGAAGACTGGAAAAGAGCGTTTGACTTGAATAAATATCTGGCGGCTGTATTGATGGACCGTTATAAAGCCTTTGATTGCTTACCTCACGACCTTCTTTTATCAAAACTCAAATATTACAATGTCTCTGAAAAATCTGTTGTACACATTGAAAATTATCTGTCAAATAGAAAACAGTGTGTGAAACTTGGGTAATACTATAGTTCCTTTTTGGGATGTGGTCAAAGGAGTCTGAGGGCTCAAGCTAGTTAAGATTCCCGTTGTCAGATAATTATCATGATAATATTCGTGTTAGTAAGAAGAAGACCTCTCGCCAAATTAAGTGGTACCACGAATATTATCTAGTTAAGATTCGAGTTTTCAAATAATTATCATGATAATATTCGTGTTAGTAAGATAGTGCGGAAGACTGTGCGCACAAATTAAGTGGTATCACGAATATTAACTAGTTAAGATTCGTTTTGTAAGATAATTCGGAAGACCTCGAAAATGTTTATAATGTCAGTTCTGGGCACTTAAAGGCCATTTAGTATAATAATAATTATTATCTTGCAGAACAATATTCGCAAACGCTAACTTAATATCCAGATAAATATCATAATAAATAAGTTGAAACACGAATATGTTCGCCAACCCTAAATAGTTAACACGAATATTTTCGCGAACCTTAAGTGGTTATCGTAAGGCAGTTCTATGCCACCATACTATTGTATTATTTTTAAAATATGTAATTACATGAAGTAAGTAAATGAGTTACCAGAGTAACCTTCTAGCGTTAGAGATTTATTATTGGGTGATACAAGGTAGTACAGGCTTTGTTAGTACAACATGTCGATCAATTAGAACATACAGATTGTATGTATATATACAGTTTCAGTCTATACGAGCTTTTAATTGCTTCTTCATTTATGGATCTACATATATCGATGGCACAGCGCAAAACTTTTCTATGTAACTGATATTTAACATAGACTTAGCATAGTTTTGCGCTGAGCTATCGATATGCTCTGTATAGGAAAAGGACCGAACCGAACAATATTGGAAATAATGCTAGCGCGTATCTGGTGAAACACCGTTATGTGTAATTCGTTCTGAATGGTTCATAAATAAGGGGTGTTTGGAAATTATTGAGATTGTATTTTGTATAATAAATTTCCTAGACTTATAGGACAAGTGTATTTTTAAAATCTTCTCCTCTGAAACCGCTAGGCCAAGAGTGTATGTGTTATGAAACATTATATAGTCGTCCTCTACAATGATTATTCAAATTTTGCCCCTGGTGTGAAAAATGTTCCAGTCGTCCTTTGGAGTAATATATTTTCAATAGACATATGGCAAGTGGAGTTTAAAAATCTTCTCCTCTAAAACTGCAAGGCGCAGAGGTTTAATATTTGGCATGGTATAGTACTCTTCTACAAAGATGGTCCCCTGGCATCAAAACTGGCCACGCACCAGGAATTACGTGGCTTATAGCAAAATGGCTTCAATAGCAAAATGACTTCTAAAACCTTCTCTTCTGAAGACCCCGATTTGCATACTCAGGTGAGCTCTGAGTGGCAAACGTTTAAAGAACATTGGAATATGTTCTGACCACATTAGCTAAAATATGTTGATAAATAATATGTAGTTATTAATCGAAGTGTCATTGTCAATCTGTGAATGCGGGTGATAATTTCAGGACAATGTGTCCCTATTTAAAAATTAGCCTTAATACATATTGAACTACATTATTCACAATCACAGAATATTTGGATGTTTTCCAATAGCACAACAAAAAGCAGTTTAAATGGGGATCATAAATCTTTTCATTTATGCAGTTTGTTTAATTATTAATCTATAGTGTCATTTTATTTTTTAGAAAATATGTCGAAATGACTTGCCAACTTCATCCAAACGAAACATTAGTGATTTTAAAAGTTGCAAAGACGACCATCATATTTGTGTTTGATGTTTTCAAAGATTAAACACCTCCGTTTACTTTTTAATGATTTATCAATTTTTAGGGACATTATAATAATTGATTAGTTTAATGTATAACCTAAATTTTGAGGTTATCTATATATTAATATCTAACAACATAAAAAATACGCATTGAAAACATGTCTAGTTTCTTTTTTTATTAGTATGTAATGACCTTATTAGAATCTCCGCACATGTTGGTACGTATGTTTGAACATTACAGGTCTAATAACCCCAAAACGGAAGTCACAATCCCAGGGCTGTCAGTTAGATTTTAAGCACATATGGTTGAGAGCAGCATGCATAAAACTTATAAAATACAGTTAAAAGGATATATTTTGGTTTCATTTAAAAGGTTCATATGTAAGCACTAAGAAAAAATCATGTTTATTTTGCACTACTTTGTCTAGTGGTTCCCAGCTTTACAACTTTTGGCCATGAGCAAAATGGCAGCCTCCGTGCCTGTCAAAACCGGTGTGTTTTTTCTAAGGTAAATATTTTGAGTTACATTTTTTGACATGCTGTTATGACCTTAGCTTTCCAACAATGTATGGTGATAGAGTGGAAAGTAGCGTGGTCATGGTAAAAATTGAGATCTTACATTGAATATGTGATGTGTAACAAAGAAGGAATTTATTTGCGCATGCGTAAGCTACAGTAGCGTGGCGTGCAGTACCTCCCGTACCGTACCGTACCTTTCCATACATTAGTATTTCAAACCATATCATATTTATGCCTTACCATACCAAACCGTACCGTACTTTACCGTCCGGTACCGTGCCGTACCATATCGTACCATACCATGCATACCGTATGGCATCGTAAATTACCCCGTTTTTTTCGGGCACATACAGTGTAAAAAATAACATTTGATGTCACCAATTCACTTTTTTGAAACTAGCAACAATTTTTTTCATGGGTGAAGAATATGATTTGAGTGAATATCAAAAACTGGATTCGATTACAAATTGTACAGAAAATTTAAAAAATGATATTGCGATGAAGAATGAGATCCTATTTTTCACACCGGTGAACAATGAAATCCTATTGTTCACACGTGTAAACAATATGATTTGTGGTCATGAAATATGGTCATACACAGCATCCAGATCAAGTGGAAATGTGCATATGTTCAGGTCGTTACGGTCTTTTGATTTTTCAGAGAGTACATTTTAATTTGAATATACAATGGTTTTTGATCACCTGAGCACAACGTTTTCAATTGTGGTCAGATATCATCCGGCGTCCGTCGTCAACAATTTATTTCAAAAACTTCTCTGACACCCGTGTGTTGATTCAACCCGAACATGGTAGGTATGTCCCAAATCCAAATTTACAAAATTCCTAGCACACTGTAAAAATCGTTTTGTCAAAAACAATTTTCTAGAATTTGAAATAACTTCACAGAACTGTTCCTTCGATTGCCCTTTTCCAAATTCCTTAAAATAAATTTGATCCGTTAAAAAGCAAGCAGCCACGGGATGGGGAAGTTTGACATTACATCGCTACGTTGACAATTTTTTCCGAATGCACATGCGGGATTTTGAAATTTCATAGACATATTTCTGATGGTGACCCCCAACCAAATTATGTCAAATAATGTCAAAATATAGCTGCCAGGGTGCTAACGTTTGATCTTATATCGTTATATTGGCAACTTAAGATTGTTCAAATTATGCCCTATGGGTCAAAACTGACCATACCCCAGGGGTTACATGGTTTATATTAACTTATATAGCAAAGTGATTTTAAAAATTATTCTCCTCTGAAACCTAGAGGCCTAGAGGTTTCATCTCTGGTATGTAACATCGTATAGTCTTAACACTACATACCTTTACAATACTGGTTTCAATGCGGTTTTGTCGATCACCAGCAACTCTTTATTAACAAAATGCAAGCTTGACCTGATAAGTGGCCCTAAATCCGATTATAAACATTTCGGATGGATTCATCCACCAAGTGGTCTGAAGAATTCTAGTAGCTGCAAACTGACATTGCTACTTAGCGGTGATGTTAAATTAAACCCAGGCACATTAAACCAGTTGTCGTGTTGTAAACACCAGAGTTGTAAACACCAATCACATAATTCTCCGCTGTGCAGCCTGCAAACTTTGGTGCAACACAAAGTGCACTAGCTTACCAGGAAGCTTATACAAACAGTATAAACTATCGGAGTTATGAGACTTCATATGTCATTCATGTGCATGTCTACCCTCGCATGTACAGGAGAACTCATCTGCAGACACACATGTTCAGGAAGTTCCATTACATGGCCAAGACCCTTCTGTTACATCTGACACCCGTGATCAGAGTGAGATAAATTTTCCTGATACTTGTGAACAATTGACTACAGCAAGAGCATCTTATCCAGAAAAATTTATATATTTATATGAATACTTAATCATAAACAGTTAAAGACATGAATGTCATCTTATTGAAGACTTGTTAACTAAATCAACTTGCTATTCCTAGCAGAGACCAAACTCGAGTAGTCTTTTGTGGATGCCTAGTTTATGGTCGAAAACTAACACACTTCTGGAGAACTGATAGGACATATAGAGGAGGAGATCTAGCTGCATACCTCAGCAGTGATCTTGCTGGTGACAGAAAATCCTGCTTTGCGTTTCAATTCATCGAATCCATTGGCATTAAAGTAAGACTTGACAATTTGAAGTGGTTTATTTGTGGCATCTAAAGACCTCCAGCTAATAATACTTCTTCTGAAGATTTTTATAATTCGATAGACACAATTTCTGTGAAATATGATCACATTGTAATACTTTGTGATGCAAAGTATGACTGTCTTAGTAAAGAAAAGTGAAAGGTTTTGAATCGAATTTGTGACATCTTTGATCTCATTAACTTGATTGAGAAACCTACTTGTTTTACTAAGTTGTCTGTGCCTAGTCTCTTAGAAGTGATTTTGACAAACACCTATGCTAATTGACAAATGTTTTAACTTTTCATGTGGAATAAGTGATGTTCACAATATCACAGGCTTTCAACTAAAATGTACGGATTTCAATAATGTTTTAAGTAACGGTGATGCAAATAAGGCTTCTGAGATATTAACTAAGTCAATATTAGCCTGCTTTGACAAGATTGCTCCTTAAAATAAAAATTTAAAAAAAAACAGCCTGCAAACACCATTTATGAACTCTGAACTAAGAAAAGCTATTTACAAAAAGAGACAATTGTTTAATACATTTCATAACAATAACACTGACTTTAACTGGCACCAGTATATAGAACTTTTTGCAATAAAATGAAAAGGAAATCCATGAGTTCATTGAGCGATGCAGCGGCGGGTGCAAAAATAAAGATTTCTAGTAAACTATAAAAGCATTTATCACAAATAAGGGTAATTTCACACATAAAAATATTGTTCTTGAAGTAAAAAACACGCTTATGTCAGACCAGAATACTTTTTGTAATATATTTAATTAATATTATGTTGATGTCATTGGAAATACAAGTGTTCAAATTAATGACATCCATGAAAGCATACATAATATTAAAACTATGGTTATTTGTACACCAGAACTTCACTTTAAACCTATTGATGCTTCTTTCGTAAACAAACAAATAAAGAACATGACTATAAAGAAGGCTTCCGGAATTGATGGTATCTCTGTCAAAATGCTCAACATTTGCAGACCTATTTTATCTCAACTTCTAAATGTTCTTATAAACAAATGCATTGAGCAAGCTACCTTTCCTTCAGACATGAAAATTGCACAAGTTACTCCTATTTATAAAAAGAATAGCACATTAGGGTAATAGGCCTGTAATCCTTCTTCCTGTCACATCTAAGATTTCAAAAGGACTATTTAAAAAATATTTTTAACCCTTTGCCCTGGGCTTTTAGACCTAAATACGGGTGTAATACTACCCTCTTAAAAATCACAGAAGACTGGAAAAGAGCGTTTGACTTGAATAAATATCTGGCGGCTGTATTGATGGACCGTTATAAAGCCTTTGATTGCTTACCTCACGACCTTCTTTTATCAAAACTCAAATATTACAATGTCTCTGAAAAATCTGTTGTACACATTGAAAATTATCTGTCAAATAGAAAACAGTGTGTGAAACTTGGGTAATACTATAGTTCCTTTTTGGGATGTGGTCAAAGGAGTCTGAGGGCTCAAGCTAGTTAAGATTCCCGTTGTCAGATAATTATCATGATAATATTCGTGTTAGTAAGAAGAAGACCTCTCGCCAAATTAAGTGGTACCACGAATATTATCTAGTTAAGATTCGAGTTTTCAAATAATTATCATGATAATATTCGTGTTAGTAAGATAGTGCGGAAGACTGTGCGCACAAATTAAGTGGTATCACGAATATTAACTAGTTAAGATTCGTTTTGTAAGATAATTCGGAAGACCTCGAAAATGTTTATAATGTCAGTTCTGGGCACTTAAAGGCCATTTAGTATAATAATAATTATTATCTTGCAGAACAATATTCGCAAACGCTAACTTAATATCCAGATAAATATCATAATAAATAAGTTGAAACACGAATATGTTCGCCAACCCTAAATAGTTAACACGAATATTTTCGCGAACCTTAAGTGGTTATCGTAAGGCAGTTCTATGCCACCATACTATTGTATTATTTTTAAAATATGTAATTACATGAAGTAAGTAAATGAGTTACCAGAGTAACCTTCTAGCGTTAGAGATTTATTATTGGGTGATACAAGGTAGTACAGGCTTTGTTAGTACAACATGTCGATCAATTAGAACATACAGATTGTATGTATATATACAGTTTCAGTCTATACGAGCTTTTAATTGCTTCTTCATTTATGGATCTACATATATCGATGGCACAGCGCAAAACTTTTCTATGTAACTGATATTTAACATAGACTTAGCATAGTTTTGCGCTGAGCTATCGATATGCTCTGTATAGGAAAAGGACCGAACCGAACAATATTGGAAATAATGCTAGCGCGTATCTGGTGAAACACCGTTATGTGTAATTCGTTCTGAATGGTTCATAAATAAGGGGTGTTTGGAAATTATTGAGATTGTATTTTGTATAATAAATTTCCTAGACTTATAGGACAAGTGTATTTTTAAAATCTTCTCCTCTGAAACCGCTAGGCCAAGAGTGTATGTGTTATGAAACATTATATAGTCGTCCTCTACAATGATTATTCAAATTTTGCCCCTGGTGTGAAAAATGTTCCAGTCGTCCTTTGGAGTAATATATTTTCAATAGACATATGGCAAGTGGAGTTTAAAAATCTTCTCCTCTAAAACTGCAAGGCGCAGAGGTTTAATATTTGGCATGGTATAGTACTCTTCTACAAAGATGGTCCCCTGGCATCAAAACTGGCCACGCACCAGGAATTACGTGGCTTATAGCAAAATGGCTTCAATAGCAAAATGACTTCTAAAACCTTCTCTTCTGAAGACCCCGATTTGCATACTCAGGTGAGCTCTGAGTGGCAAACGTTTAAAGAACATTGGAATATGTTCTGACCACATTAGCTAAAATATGTTGATAAATAATATGTAGTTATTAATCGAAGTGTCATTGTCAATCTGTGAATGCGGGTGATAATTTCAGGACAATGTGTCCCTATTTAAAAATTAGCCTTAATACATATTGAACTACATTATTCACAATCACAGAATATTTGGATGTTTTCCAATAGCACAACAAAAAGCAGTTTAAATGGGGATCATAAATCTTTTCATTTATGCAGTTTGTTTAATTATTAATCTATAGTGTCATTTTATTTTTTAGAAAATATGTCGAAATGACTTGCCAACTTCATCCAAACGAAACATTAGTGATTTTAAAAGTTGCAAAGACGACCATCATATTTGTGTTTGATGTTTTCAAAGATTAAACACCTCCGTTTACTTTTTAATGATTTATCAATTTTTAGGGACATTATAATAATTGATTAGTTTAATGTATAACCTAAATTTTGAGGTTATCTATATATTAATATCTAACAACATAAAAAATACGCATTGAAAACATGTCTAGTTTCTTTTTTTATTAGTATGTAATGACCTTATTAGAATCTCCGCACATGTTGGTACGTATGTTTGAACATTACAGGTCTAATAACCCCAAAACGGAAGTCACAATCCCAGGGCTGTCAGTTAGATTTTAAGCACATATGGTTGAGAGCAGCATGCATAAAACTTATAAAATACAGTTAAAAGGATATATTTTGGTTTCATTTAAAAGGTTCATATGTAAGCACTAAGAAAAAATCATGTTTATTTTGCACTACTTTGTCTAGTGGTTCCCAGCTTTACAACTTTTGGCCATGAGCAAAATGGCAGCCTCCGTGCCTGTCAAAACCGGTGTGTTTTTTCTAAGGTAAATATTTTGAGTTACATTTTTTGACATGCTGTTATGACCTTAGCTTTCCAACAATGTATGGTGATAGAGTGGAAAGTAGCGTGGTCATGGTAAAAATTGAGATCTTACATTGAATATGTGATGTGTAACAAAGAAGGAATTTATTTGCGCATGCGTAAGCTACAGTAGCGTGGCGTGCAGTACCTCCCGTACCGTACCGTACCTTTCCATACATTAGTATTTCAAACCATATCATATTTATGCCTTACCATACCAAACCGTACCGTACTTTACCGTCCGGTACCGTGCCGTACCATATCGTACCATACCATGCATACCGTATGGCATCGTAAATTACCCCGTTTTTTTCGGGCACATACAGTGTAAAAAATAACATTTGATGTCACCAATTCACTTTTTTGAAACTAGCAACAATTTTTTTCATGGGTGAAGAATATGATTTGAGTGAATATCAAAAACTGGATTCGATTACAAATTGTACAGAAAATTTAAAAAATGATATTGCGATGAAGAATGAGATCCTATTTTTCACACCGGTGAACAATGAAATCCTATTGTTCACACGTGTAAACAATATGATTTGTGGTCATGAAATATGGTCATACACAGCATCCAGATCAAGTGGAAATGTGCATATGTTCAGGTCGTTACGGTCTTTTGATTTTTCAGAGAGTACATTTTAATTTGAATATACAATGGTTTTTGATCACCTGAGCACAACGTTTTCAATTGTGGTCAGATATCATCCGGCGTCCGTCGTCAACAATTTATTTCAAAAACTTCTCTGACACCCGTGTGTTGATTCAACCCGAACATGGTAGGTATGTCCCAAATCCAAATTTACAAAATTCCTAGCACACTGTAAAAATCGTTTTGTCAAAAACAATTTTCTAGAATTTGAAATAACTTCACAGAACTGTTCCTTCGATTGCCCTTTTCCAAATTCCTTAAAATAAATTTGATCCGTTAAAAAGCAAGCAGCCACGGGATGGGGAAGTTTGACATTACATCGCTACGTTGACAATTTTTTCCGAATGCACATGCGGGATTTTGAAATTTCATAGACATATTTCTGATGGTGACCCCCAACCAAATTATGTCAAATAATGTCAAAATATAGCTGCCAGGGTGCTAACGTTTGATCTTATATCGTTATATTGGCAACTTAAGATTGTTCAAATTATGCCCTATGGGTCAAAACTGACCATACCCCAGGGGTTACATGGTTTATATTAACTTATATAGCAAAGTGATTTTAAAAATTATTCTCCTCTGAAACCTAGAGGCCTAGAGGTTTCATCTCTGGTATGTAACATCGTATAGTCTTAACACTACATACCTTTACAATACTGGTTTCAATGCGGTTTTGTCGATCACCAGCAACTCTTTATTAACAAAATGCAAGCTTGACCTGATAAGTGGCCCTAAATCCGATTATAAACATTTCGGATGGATTCATCCACCAAGTGGTCTGAAGAATTCTAGTAGCTGCAAACTGACATTGCTACTTAGCGGTGATGTTAAATTAAACCCAGGCACATTAAACCAGTTGTCGTGTTGTAAACACCAGAGTTGTAAACACCAATCACATAATTCTCCGCTGTGCAGCCTGCAAACTTTGGTGCAACACAAAGTGCACTAGCTTACCAGGAAGCTTATACAAACAGTATAAACTATCGGAGTTATCAGACTTCATATGTCATTCATGTGCAAGTCTACCCTCGCATGTACAGGAGAACTCATCTGCAGACACACATGTTCAGGAAGTTCCATTACATGGCCAAGACCCTTCTGTTACATCTGACACCCGTGATCAGAGTGAGATAAATTTTCCTGATACTTGTGAACAATTGACTACAGCAAGAGCATCTTATCCAGAAAAATTTATATATTTATATGAATACTTAATCATAAACAGTTAAAGACATGAATGTCATCTTATTGAAGACTTGTTAACTAAATCAACTTGCTATTCCTAGCAGAGACCAAACTCTAGTAGTCTTTTGTGGATGCCTAGTTTATGGTCGAAAACTAACACCCTTCTGGAGAACTGATAGGACATATAGAGGAGGAGATCTAGCTGCATACCTCAGCAGTGATCTTGCTGGTGACAGAAAATCCTGCTTTGCGTTTTTCAATTCATCGAATCCATTGGCATTAAAGTAAGACTTGACAATTTGAAGTGGTTTATTTGTGGCATCTAAAGACCTCCAGCTAATAATACTTCTTCTGAAGATTTTTATAATTCGATAGACACAATTTCTGTGAAATATGATCACATTGTAATACTTTGTGATGCAAAGTATGACTGTCTTAGTAAAGAAAAGTGGAAGGTTTTGATTCGGATTTGTGACATCTTTGATCTCATTAACTTGATTGAGAAACCTACTTGTTTTACTAAGTTGTCTGTGCCTAGTCTCTTAGAAGTGATTTTGACAAACACCTATGCTAATTGACAAATGTTTTAACTTTTCATGTGGAATAAGTGATGTTCACAATATCATAGGCTTTCAACTAAAATGTACGGATTTCAATAATGTTTTAAGTAACGGTGATGCAAATAAGGCTTCTGAGATATTAACTAAGTCAATATTAGCCTGCTTTGACAAGATTGCTCCTTAAAATAAAAATTTAAAAAAAAACAGCCTGCAAACACCATTTATGAACTCTGAACTAAGAAAAGCTATTTACAAAAAGAGACAATTGTTTAATACATTTCATAACAATAACACTGACTTTAACTGGCACCAGTATATAGAACTTTTTGCAATAAAATGAAAAGGAAATCCATGAGTTCATTGAGCGATGCAGCGGCGGGTGCAAAAATAAAGATTTCTAGTAAACTATAAAAGCATTTATTACAAATCAGGGTAATTTCACACATAAAAATATTGTTCTTGAAGTAAAAAACACGCTTATGTCAGACCAGAATACGTTTTGTAATATATTTAATTAATATTATGTTGATGTCATTGGAAATACAAGTGTTCAAATTAATGACATCCATGAAAGCATACATAATATTAAAACTATGGTTATTTGTACACCAGAACTTCACTTTAAACCTATTGATGCTTCTTTCGTAAACAAACAAATAAAGAACATGACTATAAAGAAGGCTTCCGGAATTGATGGTATCTCTGTCAAAATGCTCAACATTTGCAGACCTATTTTATCTCAACTTCTAAATGTTCTTATAAACAAATGCATTGAGCAAGCTACCTTTCCTTCAGACATGAAAATTGCACAAGTTACTCCTATTTATAAAACGAATAGCACATTAGGGTAATAGGCCTGTAATCCTTCTTCCTGTCACATCTAAGATTTCAAAAGGACTATTTAAAAAATATTTTTAACCCTTTGCCCTGGGCTTTTAGACCTAAATACGGGTGTAATACTACCCTCTTAAAAATCACAGAAGACTGGAAAAGAGCGTTTGACTCGAATAAATATCTGGCGGCTGTATTGATGGACCGTTATAAAGCCTTTGATTGCTTACCTCACGACCTTCTTTTATCAAAACTCAAATATTACAATGTCTCTGAAAAATCTGTTGTACACATTGAAAATTATCTGTCAAATAGAAAACAGTGTGTGAAACTTGGGTAATACTATAGTTCCTTTTTGGGATGTGGTCAAAGGAGTCTGAGGGCTCAAGCTAGTTAAGATTCCCGTTGTCAGATAATTATCATGATAATATTCGTGTTAGTAAGAAGAAGACCTCTCGCCAAATTAAGTGGTACCACGAATATTATCTAGTTAAGATTCGAGTTTTCAAATAATTATCATGATAATATTCGTGTTAGTAAGATAGTGCGGAAGACTGTGCGCACAAATTAAGTGGTATCACGAATATTAACTAGTTAAGATTCGTTTTGTAAGATAATTCGGAAGACCTCGAAAATGTTTATAATGTCAGTTCTGGGCACTTAAAGGCCATTTAGTATAATAATAATTATTATCTTGCAGAACAATATTCGCAAACGCTAACTTAATATCCAGATAAATATCATAATAAATAAGTTGAAACACGAATATGTTCGCGAACCCTAAATAGTTAACACGAATATTTTCGCGAACCTTAAGTGGTTATCGTAAGGCAGTTCTATGCCACCATACTATTGTATTATTTTTAAAATATGTAATTACATGAAGTAAGTAAATGAGTTACCAGAGTAACCTTCTAGCGTTAGAGATTTATTATTGGGTGATACAAGGTAGTACAGGCTTTGTTAGTACAACATGTCGATCAATTAGAACATACAGATTGTATGTATATATACAGTTTCAGTCTATACGAGCTTTTAATTGCTTCTTCATTTATGGATCTACATATATCGATGGCACAGCGCAAAACTTTTCTATGTAACTGATATTTAACATAGACTTAGCATAGTTTTGCGCTGAGCTATCGATATGCTCTGTATAGGAAAAGGACCGAACCGAACAATATTGGAAATAATGCTAGCGCGTATCTGGTGAAACACCGTTATGTGTAATTCGTTCTGAATGGTTCATAAATAAGGGGTGTTTGGAAATTATTGAGATTGTATTTTGTATAATAAATTTCCTAGACTTATAGGACAAGTGTATTTTTAAAATCTTCTCCTCTGAAACCGCTAGGCCAAGAGTGTATGTGTTATGAAACATTATATAGTCGTCCTCTACAATGATTATTCAAATTTTGCCCCTGGTGTGAAAAATGTTCCAGTCGTCCTTTGGAGTAATATATTTTCAATAGACATATGGCAAGTGGAGTTTAAAAATCTTCTCCTCTAAAACTGCAAGGCGCAGAGGTTTAATATTTGGCATGGTATAGTACTCTTCTACAAAGATGGTCCCCTGGCATCAAAACTGGCCACGCACCAGGAATTACGTGGCTTATAGCAAAATGGCTTCAATAGCAAAATGACTTCTAAAACCTTCTCTTCTGAAGACCCCGATTTGCATACTCAGGTGAGCTCTGAGTGGCAAACGTTTAAAGAACATTGGAATATGTTCTGACCACATTAGCTAAAATATGTTGATAAATAATATGTAGTTATTAATCGAAGTGTCATTGTCAATCTGTGAATGCGGGTGATAATTTCAGGACAATGTGTCCCTATTTAAAAATTAGCCTTAATACATATTGAACTACATTATTCACAATCACAGAATATTTGGATGTTTTCCAATAGCACAACAAAAAGCAGTTTAAATGGGGATCATAAATCTTTTCATTTATGCAGTTTGTTTAATTATTAATCTATAGTGTCATTTTATTTTTTAGAAAATATGTCGAAATGACTTGCCAACTTCATCCAAACGAAACATTAGTGATTTTAAAAGTTGCAAAGACGACCATCATATTTGTGTTTGATGTTTTCAAAGATTAAACACCTCCGTTTACTTTTTAATGATTTATCAATTTTTAGGGACATTATAATAATTGATTAGTTTAATGTATAACCTAAATTTTGAGGTTATCTATATATTAATATCTAACAACATAAAAAATACGCATTGAAAACATGTCTAGTTTCTTTTTTTATTAGTATGTAATGACCTTATTAGAATCTCCGCACATGTTGGTACGTATGTTTGAACATTACAGGTCTAATAACCCCAAAACGGAAGTCACAATCCCAGGGCTGTCAGTTAGATTTTAAGCACATATGGTTGAGAGCAGCATGCATAAAACTTATAAAATACAGTTAAAAGGATATATTTTGGTTTCATTTAAAAGGTTCATATGTAAGCACTAAGAAAAAATCATGTTTATTTTGCACTACTTTGTCTAGTGGTTCCCAGCTTTACAACTTTTGGCCATGAGCAAAATGGCAGCCTCCGTGCCTGTCAAAACCGGTGTGTTTTTTCTAAGGTAAATATTTTGAGTTACATTTTTTGACATGCTGTTATGACCTTAGCTTTCCAACAATGTATGGTGATAGAGTGGAAAGTAGCGTGGTCATGGTAAAAATTGAGATCTTACATTGAATATGTGATGTGTAACAAAGAAGGAATTTATTTGCGCATGCGTAAGCTACAGTAGCGTGGCGTGCAGTACCTCCCGTACCGTACCGTACCTTTCCATACATTAGTATTTCAAACCATATCATATTTATGCCTTACCATACCAAACCGTACCGTACTTTACCGTCCGGTACCGTGCCGTACCATATCGTACCATACCATGCATACCGTATGGCATCGTAAATTACCCCGTTTTTTTCGGGCACATACAGTGTAAAAAATAACATTTGATGTAACCAATTCACTTTTTTGAAACTAGCAACAATTTTTTTCATGGGTGAAGAATATGATTTGAGTGAATATCAAAAACTGGATTCGATTACAAATTGTACAGAAAATTTAAAAAATGATATTGCGATGAAGAATGAGATCCTATTTTTCACACCGGTGAACAATGAAATCCTATTGTTCACACGTGTAAACAATATGATTTGTGGTCATGAAATATGGTCATACACAGCATCCAGATCAAGTGGAAATGTGCATATGTTCAGGTCGTTACGGTCTTTTGATTTTTCAGAGAGTACATTTTAATTTGAATATACAATGGTTTTTGATCACCTGAGCACAACGTTTTCAATTGTGGTCAGATATCATCCGGCGTCCGTCGTCAACAATTTATTTCAAAAACTTCTCTGACACCCGTGTGTTGATTCAACCCGAACATGGTAGGTATGTCCCAAATCCAAATTTACAAAATTCCTAGCACACTGTAAAAATCGTTTTGTCAAAAACAATTTTCTAGAATTTGAAATAACTTCACAGAACTGTTCCTTCGATTGCCCTTTTCCAAATTCCTTAAAATAAATTTGATCCGTTAAAAAGCAAGCAGCCACGGGATGGGGAAGTTTGACATTACATCGCTACGTTGACAATTTTTTCCGAATGCACATGCGGGATTTTGAAATTTCATAGACATATTTCTGATGGTGACCCCCAACCAAATTATGTCAAATAATGTCAAAATATAGCTGCCAGGGTGCTAACGTTTGATCTTATATCGTTATATTGGCAACTTAAGATTGTTCAAATTATACCCTATGGGTCAAAACTGACCATACCCCAGGGGTTACATGGTTTATATTAACTTATATAGCAAAGTGATTTTAAAAATTATTCTCCTCTGAAACCTAGAGGCCTAGAGGTTTCATCTCTGGTATGTAACATCGTATAGTCTTAACACTACATACCTTTACAATACTGGTTTCAATGCGGTTTTGTCGATCACCAGCAACTCTTTATTAACAAAATGCAAGCTTGACCTGATAAGTGGCCCTAAATCCGATTATAAACATTTCGGATGGATTCATCCACCAAGTGGTCTGAAGAATTCTAGTAGCTGCAAACTGACATTGCTACTTAGCGGTGATGTTAAATTAAACCCAGGCACATTAAACCAGTTGTCGTGTTGTAAACACCAGAGTTGTAAACACCAATCACATAATTCTCCGCTGTGCAGCCTGCAAACTTTGGTGCAACACAAAGTGCACTAGCTTACCAGGAAGCTTATACAAACAGTATAAACTATCGGAGTTATCAGACTTCATATGTCATTCATGTGCATGTCTACCCTCGCATGTACAGGAGAACTCATCTGCAGACACACATGTTCAGGAAGTTCCATTACATGGCCAAGACCCTTCTGTTACATCTGACACCCGTGATCAGAGTGAGATAAATTTTCCTGATACTTGTGAACAATTGACTACAGCAAGAGCATCTTATCCAGAAAAATTTATATATTTATATGAATACTTAATCATAAACAGTTAAAGACATGAATGTCATCTTATTGAAGACTTGTTAACTAAATCAACTTGCTATTCCTAGCAGAGACCAAACTCGAGTAGTCTTTTGTGGATGCCTAGTTTATGGTCGAAAACTAACACACTTCTGGAGAACTGATAGGACATACAGAGGAGGAGATCTAGCTGCATACCTCAGCAGTGATCTTGCTGGTGACAGAAAATCCTGCTTTGCGTTTCAATTCATCGAATCCATTGGCATTAAAGTAAGACTTGACAATTTGAAGTGGTTTATTTGTGGCATCTAAAGACCTCCAGCTAATAATACTTCTTCTGAAGATTTTTATAATTCGATAGACACAATTTCTGTGAAATATGATCACATTGTAATACTTTGTGATGCAAAGTATGACTGTCTTAGTAAAGAAAAGTGGAAGGTTTTGATTCGAATTTGTGACATCTTTGATCTCATTAACTTGATTGAGAAACCTACTTGTTTTACTAAGTTGTCTGTGCCTAGTCTCTTAGAAGTGATTTTGACAAACACCTATGCTAATTGACAAATGTTTTAACTTTTCATGTGGAATAAGTGATGTTCACAATATCATAGGCTTTCAACTAAAATGTACGGATTTCAATAATGTTTTAAGTAACGGTGATGCAAATAAGGCTTCTGAGATATTAACTAAGTCAATATTAGCCTGCTTTGACAAGATTGCTCCTTAAAATAAAAATTAAAAAAAAAACAGCCTGCAAACACCATTTATGAACTCTGAACTAAGAAAAGCTATTTACAAAAAGAGACAATTGTTTAATACATTTCATAACAATAACACTGACTTTAACTGGCACCAGTATATAGAACTTTTTGCAATAAAATGAAAAGGAAATCCATGAGTTCATTGAGCGATGCAGCGGCGGGTGCAAAAATAAAGATTTCTAGTAAACTATAAAAGCATTTATTACAAATAAGGGTAATTTCACACATAAAAATATTGTTCTTGAAGTAAAAAACACGCTTATGTCAGACCAGAATACTTTATGTAATATATTTAATTAATATTATGTTGATGTCATTGGAAATACAAGTGTTCAAATTAATGACATCCATGAAAGCATACATAATATTAAAACTATGGTTATTTGTACACCAGAACTTCACTTTAAACCTATTGATGCTTCTTTCGTAAACAAACAAATAAAGAACATGACTATAAAGAAGGCTTCCGGAATTGATGGTATCTCTGTCAAAATGCTCAACATTTGCAGACCTATTTTATCTCAACTTTTAAATGTTCTTATAAACAAATGCATTGAGCAAGCTACCTTTCCTTCAGACATGAAAATTGCACAAGTTACTCCTATTTACAAAAAGAATAGCACATTAGGGTAATAGGCCTGTAATCCTTCTTCCTGTCACATCTAAGATTTCAAAAGGACTATTTAAAAAATATTTTTAACCCTTTGCCCTGGGCTTTTAGACCTAAATACGGGTGTAATACTACCCTCTTAAAAATCACAGAAGACTGGAAAAGAGCGTTTGACTCGAATAAATATCTGGCGGCTGTATTGATGGACCGTTATAAAGCCTTTGATTGCTTACCTCACGACCTTCTTTTATCAAAACTCAAATATTACAATGTCTCTGAAAAATCTGTTGTACACATTGAAAATTATCTGTCAAATAGAAAACAGTGTGTGAAACTTGGGTAATACTATAGTTCCTTTTTGGGATGTGGTCAAAGGAGTCTGAGGGCTCAAGCTAGTTAAGATTCCCGTTGTCAGATAATTATCATGATAATATTCGTGTTAGTAAGAAGAAGACCTCTCGCCAAATTAAGTGGTACCACGAATATTATCTAGTTAAGATTCGAGTTTTCAAATAATTATCATGATAATATTCGTGTTAGTAAGATAGTGCGGAAGACTGTGCGCACAAATTAAGTGGTATCACGAATATTAACTAGTTAAGATTCGTTTTGTAAGATAATTCGGAAGACCTCGAAAATGTTTATAATGTCAGTTCTGGGCACTTAAAGGCCATTTAGTATAATAATAATTATTATCTTGCAGAACAATATTCGCAAACGCTAACTTAATATCCAGATAAATATCATAATAAATAAGTTGAAACACGAATATGTTCGCGAACCCTAAATAGTTAACACGAATATTTTCGCGAACCTTAAGTGGTTATCGTAAGGCAGTTCTATGCCACCATACTATTGTATTATTTTTAAAATATGTAATTACATGAAGTAAGTAAATGAGTTACCAGAGTAACCTTCTAGCGTTAGAGATTTATTATTGGGTGATACAAGGTAGTACAGGCTTTGTTAGTACAACATGTCGATCAATTAGAACATACAGATTGTATGTATATATACAGTTTCAGTCTATACGAGCTTTTAATTGCTTCTTCATTTATGGATCTACATATATCGATGGCACAGCGCAAAACTTTTCTATGTAACTGATATTTAACATAGACTTAGCATAGTTTTGCGCTGAGCTATCGATATGCTCTGTATAGGAAAAGGACCGAACCGAACAATATTGGAAATAATGCTAGCGCGTATCTGGTGAAACACCGTTATGTGTAATTCGTTCTGAATGGTTCATAAATAAGGGGTGTTTGGAAATTATTGAGATTGTATTTTGTATAATAAATGATGCTGATACCTCAAATTTGACATTAAACCAGCCACATGTATTACCTATGTATGTCAACTCAGTAGATCAAAGTCATAGTAATTGTTCGAATGTCAAATATATTCATCGCTTTTATATACATAATATGATTCATATTTAGTATTACTTGTCTGAAAACTGATCCATGAGAACCTGCGTGTTGCTTAACAACCACATATCTAAACTAGGAAGCGAAGGTTACAATGATGTTTCAGATGTCAAAAAGAAACAAGAACATGTAGGACAGTTCATGTCAATGACACGGAGTGAAGCCGTGGGTGAATTAATTCGCAGGTGAGCGACAGGACCACTTGGACTTGTTCCAAAGTACTTATGCGTAATTAAAGCATACTCTATTCAGAATTTAGATTGTATGCAGCCAAATGTTAGCTTTGAATTTACATTCGGCACAAAGTGAAAACTGCATAAAATGTGCATGCCTTTTTAATGAAAATAATCTTATACATTTTAAAATACATGGTATCTTTAGGATATGCATATTCACGTAAATGTTAATTGTTTAATGTTTGATTAAAAATCGTTGGCAAACATATGTCATATTTTATCTGTTTTTTTTTAGAGCAACGACCATATAAGCGTTCGTTTTTCCAATCTCTATGCCAAGAGTTACATTTTAAGAATATGATTCTGACAGTTCTAATATTTGGTTGTCTATGTGCAATCACTTGGTGCCGGCTTGCTGTGAATACTAAATATATAGTGCATCATAGCATTGATGGCTCTGCCCAAGACTCATCAAGCATAGATAGATATATATACCCGTTGCCTTTGTTACTTTTTTATATCTTGTTTACCTTGTGGAATGTTGGCGTTGTCATACACGACTGGAACTGAAATATACATGCGATATTCAAACCGTGTATCATAAAGTGCAACAAATGCGCAAATCCGTGCCTATAGTATGGTGGACGGTTCGAAGATCCATTATGTTCGAAGAACAAGAAAAGTAACACGTTATCGAAATGGAGATGCATTGACATCTAATCAGGTGTATGAAAGAATTAATTCATATACGGCTGGATGTGCAATTAATTTTACAAGTTGCGGTTTCACGGACGTTACAAATGATATAGTCTTGAGGACTATCAAGCCACGAAAATTCGGTTCTCAAAAGGGTTTTTATCTATACATCCAGATGCAGAATGTGAGTATCAAAATCAAAGAATATGTTTTTTCCATCAAAATGAGATAACAGACGATTACATAGAAACATGGGAAGGATTAGATTTGCTAAATGTAAATTTAAAAGAACATATGATTGCCATTAAAAACCCAGATCACTTGCCTTGGTACGTTTCTAAAATGATTTTCTGGGTTGCTTCTTTTTTTTCATATGTCATGGCTTTTACGAATTCTAATTGACTGCAAAACAGGCTGTATGAATTTCCATGTTCAGAAAGTGTTTGGATATATTTACACGACTTCTGAAGAACAACAGATACGCAGGTTAAATACAATCGGTAGTGACGATTTGGAGTTAGTTGTCCGTGATAACGTAAGCATTGTTCCAAGTTATTCTGAGGCATTACTGATGTCTGATTCAACACACGCAATACATTCAACTCGCGACGCGAATGGAAATATAACATCGCCATCTAATGTATGACTTTGAATAATATTCCGCAAAGCGCTTTGTTTTCCAGTTCATATTTCCAACCCTTTCCCAATACAACCAACCTACACTCCTATAGACTGGGGAAGCGCCCTGAAAACACTTGGAGTCATATGTCTCTTCGGGATGTTTTGCAGACACCACCCACACGAAGTCGACTAGAAATGCGAACTAATATAATGTTTGTGACATCGACTATAGAGTCATTAAAAGACAATTTCGTTACTTGCAATCAGCAGCTATCAAATACAGAAATACCAAAACTTAGTCCTGCATTTATTTCGACCCTATCCAGTGAAAAAATCCGCACGACAAACTGTACATTAGAAACCAGTAACACCAATCGGAATAGAAGACTGAATAATACACAAACACGGAAACGCGGCAACGTGTCATTGTTATCCGATATGCGACATGCGCCGAAAATGCATTCTCATTCTGTCAAGAACATCTCATTTGAAGAGTCACCTGAACATGAAACAAGTTCTCTGGAACATAAATATGACACAAATTGTTCAAAACGTTCCGAACTGTCTTTAAGAAATGCTTCAAATGCAAATTCTCAAAGCGTTTCATCCTTGGTCACTCAGCCACCACCGCCGTGTTACGAAGATGCCGTTACTATGGAAATACCAACTCGAGTGTTAGTTTCTACAGCAAAAGGCTTTTTACATACAGACAACAGAAAGCATCAAAGTGATTACTCCGATTACTGACTGACTTAAAACAAACGTTTCGGTAAATTAATGTCACTAAAACAAAGAATCGTTTAATTTATCTAGAGTTCCACAACTATAAGAATCATATGGAATTAAATTTACATAATATGAACAAAAAAACTGAACAGCAAAGGACGCAATGAAAATTTATCACATGCGTACTGTAGCAAGGTTACGACATTAGTCTGGTGACCACCTTTATTGTTTAAAAAGTTCCGACAAGTCTTTGTCGTTCTGATGCGTGGCTATAAAACAACTCGGGCTAACGCCCTATGTATCAAAACTCCAAATCGTTGTATATTGACAGTTAAACAACAATAAATCGAAAAGCATTTATTAAATTAATAATAAAATCAGCTGCTCGCCCAGAACCTTGAGTCTACGTTGCACGTTGATGGCCTGTTTTGGAACAGTCCCATCGTCCCATTTTAAAACAGCAAAATCTCCTGGCGTCGTTCGCCACCTTTCTTTGATTTACATATTGCGAGTCTGGTCTCTCTGCTTTTAAAAATTAAAATAAATATGTTATGCTACTTTCTGGACACTCATCTCAGTTGATTGTAGTCACCCGTAAGAAAAACAGAATTCACTCGCGATTTTGACAAAGGCACATAAACTGCTGAAAATTCAAATGTCAAGTAATTCGGTGTCATGATAGATCAAAATGCACAAAAACATGTCGTTTTAAGGATATAACCATTTAAACCAGCGGCCGTTATGCGAAATGTCTCTTTTGACAGAAGAAAAGTATTAGATATATGTAACATCCTATAGTGGTCCTGTCCAAAGATTGCTCAAATTATGTCCATGTGGTAAAATTGGCCACGCCTTGTGGGTCATGTGGTTTCAATAGACGTATATGGCATGTCGGCTTTAAATCCCTTCTCCTCTGAAACCGCAAGTCGAGGTGGTCTCATATTTTGCGTGAAAGATTGTGTAGTGGTCCTCTACGAAGATTATTCAAATTATGTCCCTGCGGTAAAAAGATACCACGTCTCGAAGTCACATTATATCTATAGACTTATTGGGCTAGTGGACATTAAAAATCGTCTTCTCTGAAACCGCAGGTTCTGGAGGTTTCGTATTTGGTTGTACCATTGTATAGTGGTCCTCTACAAAGAGTGTTCAAATTTTGCCCCTGTGGTCAAAAGTGGTCTCGCCCTGGGGGTCACATGGTGATTACATGGTGAGGGGGTCACATGGTGAACCGGTTCGTGCCCACATCAACCGGTTTAAACCCACAATGCTTTGCATTGACCGTTCCAAGGCGGTGACCCCAGTTTTGTTCATGTGTGTTTGTCACTTGCCATAAATAACAGACCTCGCTAATGTCACTTGCTAATAAGAGTTCTCTCCTGCTTAATCTGAGTAATCTGACTTAAAATATCTTCTCTGAAAGCGCAAGGCCCAGAGGTTTCAGTTTTGACGTGTAAAGTGGTCCTCCATAAAGATTGTTTAATCTGGTGTGAAAACAAGCCACGCCCGGGGTCTCATCTTTCCTAGACTTATAGGACAAGTGTATTTTTAAAATCTTCTCCTCTGAAACCGCTAGGCCAAGAGTGTATGTGTTATGAAACATTATATAGTCGTCCTCTACAAGGATTATTCAAATTTTATCCCTGGGGTAAAAAATGTTCCAGTCGTCCTTTGGAGTAATATATTTTCAATAGACATATGGCAAGTGGAGTTTAAAAATCTTCTCCTCTAAAACTGCAAGGCGCAGAGGTTTAATATTTGGCATGGTATAGTACTCTTCTACAAAGATGGTCCCCTGGCATCAAAACTGGCCACGCACCAGGAATTACGTGGCTTATAGCAAAATGGCTTCAATAGCAAAATGACTTCTAAAACCTTCTCTTCTGAAGACCCCGATTTGCATACTCAGGTGAGCTCTGAGTGGCAAACGTTTAAAGAACATTGGAATATGTTCTGACCACATTAGCTAAAATATGTTGATAAATAATATGTAGTTATTAATCGAAGTGTCATTGTCAATCTGTGAATGCGGGTGATAATTTCAGGACAATGTGTCCCTATTTAAAAATTAGCCTTAATACATATTGAACTACATTATTCACAATCACAGAATATTTGGATGTTTTCCAATAGCACAACAAAAAGCAGTTTAAATGGGGATCATAAATCTTTTCATTTATGCAGTTTGTTTAATTATTAATCTATAGTGTCATTTTATTTTTGAGAAAATATGTCGAAATGACTTGCCAACTTCATCCAAACGAAACATTAGTGATTTTAAAAGTTGCAAAGACGACCATCATATTTGTGTTTGATGTTTTCAAAGATTAAACACCTTCGTTTACTTTTTAATGATTTATCAATTTTTAGGGACATTATAATTATTGATTAGTTTAATGTATAACCTAAATTTTGAGGTTATCTATATATTAATATCTAACAACATAAAAAATACGCATTGAAAACATGTCTAGTTTCTTTTTTTATTAGTATGTAATGACCTTATTAGAATCTCCGCACATGTTGGTACGTATGTTTGAACATTACAGGTCTAATAACGCCAAAACGGAAGTCACAATCCCAGGGCTGTCAGTTAGATTTTAAGCACATATGGTTGAGAGCAGCATGCATAAAACTTATAAATTACAGTTTAAAGGATATATTTTGGTTTCATTTAAAAGGTTCATATGTAAGCACTAAGAAAAAATCATGTTTTTTTTGCACTACTTTGTCTAGTGGTTCCCAGCTTTACAACTTTTGGCCCATGTATTCATGAGCAAAATGGCAGCCTCCGTGCCTGTCAAAACCGGTGTGTTTTTTCTAAGGTAATTATTTTGAGTTACATTTTTTGACATGCTGTTATGACCTTAGCTTTCCAACAATGTATGGTGATAGAGTGGAAAGTAGCGTGGTCATGGTAAAAATTGAGATCTTACATTGAATATGTGATGTGTAACAAAGAAGGAATTTATTTGCGCATGCGTAAGCTACAGTAGCATGGCGTGCAGTACCTCCCGTACCGTACCGTACCTTTCCATACATTAGTATTTCAAACCATATCATATTTATGCCTTACCATAGCAAACCGTACCGTACTTTACCGTCCGGTACCGTGCCGTACCATATCGTACCATACCATGCATACCGTATGGCATCGTAAATCACCCCGTTTTTTCCGGGCACATACAGTGTACAAAATAACATTTGATGTAACCAATTCACTTTTTTGAAACTAGGAACAATTTTTTTCATGTGTGAAGAATATGATTTGAGTGAATATCAAAAACTGGACTCGATTACAAATTGTACAGAAAATTTAAAAAATGATATTGCGATGAAGAATGAGATCCTATTTTTCACACCGGTGAACAATGAAATCCTATTGTTCACACGTGTAAACAATATGATTTGTGGTCATGAAATATGGTCATACACAGCATCCAGATCAAGTGGAAATGTGCATATGTTCAGGTCGTTACGGTCTTTTGATTTTTCAGAGAGTACATTTTAATTTGAATATACAATGGTTTTTGATCACCTGAGCACAACGTTTTCAATTGTGGTCAGATATCATCCGGCGTCCGTCGTCAACAATTTATTTCAAAAACTTCTCTGACACCCGTGTGTTGATTCAACCCGAACATGGTAGGTATGTCCCAAATCCAAATTTACAAAATTCCTAGCACACTGTAAAAATCGTTTTGTCAAAAACAATTTTCTAGAATTTGAAATAACTTCACAGAACTGTTCCTTCGATTGCCCTTTTCCAAATTCCTTAAAATAAATTTGATCCGTTAAAAAGCAAGCAGCCACGGGATGGGGAAGTTTGACATTACATCGCTACGTTGACAATTTTTTCCGAATGCACATGCGGGATTTTGAAATTTCATAGACATATTTCTGATGGTGACCCCCAACCAAATTATGTCAAATAATGTCAAAATATGGCTGCCAGGGTGCTAACGTTTGATCTTATATCGTTATATTGGCAACTTAAGATTGTTCAAATTATGCCCTATGGGTTAAAACTGACCATACCCCAGGGGTTACATGGTTTATATTAACTTATATAGCAAAGTGATTTTAAAAATTATTCTCCTCTGAAACCTAGAGGCCTAGAGGTTTCATATTTGGTATGTAACATCGTATAGTCTTAACACTACAGACCTTTACAATACTGGTTTCAATGCGGTTTTGTCGATCACCAGCAACCTTTTATTAACAAAATGCAAGCTTGACCTGATAAGTGGCCCTAAATCCGGATATAAACATTTCGGATGGATTCATCCACCAAGTGGTCTGAAGAATTCGAGTAGCTGCAAACTGACATTGCTACTTAGCGGTGATGTTAAATTAAACCCAGGCACATTAAACCAGTTGTCGTGTTGTAAACACCAGAGTTGTAAACACCAATCACATAATTCTCCGCTGTGCAGCCTGCAAACTTTGGTGCAACACAAAGTGCACTAGCTTACCAGGAAGCTTATACAAACAGTATAAACTATCGGAGTTATCAGACTTCATATGTCATTCATGTGCATGTCTACCCTCGCATGTACAGGAGAACTCATCTGCAGACACACATGTTCAGGAAGTTCCATTACATGGCCAAGACCCTTCTGTTACATCTGACACCCGTGATCAGAGTGAGATACATTTTCCTGATACTTGTGAACAATTGACTACAGCAAGAGCATCTTATCCAGAAAAATTTATATATTTATATGAATACTTAATCATAAACAGTTAAAGACATGAATGTCATCTTATTGAAGACTTGTTAACTAAATCAACTTGCTATTCCAAGCAGAGACCAAACTCGAGTAGTCTTTTGTGGATGCCTAGTTTATGGTCGAAAACTAACACACTTCTGGAGAACTGATAGGACATATAGAGGAGGCGATCTAGCTGTATACCTCAGCAGTGATCTTGCTGGTGACAGAAAATCCTGCTTTGAGTTTCAATTCATCGAATCCATTGGCATTAAAGTAAGACTTGACAATTTGAAGTGGTTTATTTGTGGCATCTAAAGACCTCCAGCTAATAATACTTCTGAAGATTTTTATAATTCGATAGACACAATTTCTGTGAAATATGATCACATTGTAATACTTTGTGATGCAAAGTATGACTGTCTTAGTAAAGAAAAGTGGAAGGTTTTGATTCGAATTTGTGACATCTTTGATCTCATTAACTTGATTGAGAAACCTACTTGTTTTACTAAGTTGTCTGTGCCTAGTCTCTTAGAAGTGATTTTGACAAACACCTATGGTAATTGACAAATGTTTTAACTTTTCATGTGGTATAAGTGATGTTCACAATATCATAGGCTTTCAACTAAAATGTACGGATTTCAATAATGTTTTAAGTAACGGTGATGCAAATAAGGCTTCTGAGATATTAACTAAGTCAATATTAGCCTGCTTTGACAAGATTGCTCCTTAAAATAAAAATTAAAAAAAAAACAGCCTGCAAACACCATTTATGAACTCTGAACTAAGAAAAGCTATTTACAAAAAGAGACAATTGTTTAATACATTTCATAACAATAACACTGACTTTAACTGGCACCAGTATATAGAACGTTTTGCAATAAAATGAAAAGGAAATCCATGAGTTCATTGAGCGATGCAGCGGCGGGTGCAAAAATAAAGATTTCTAGTAAACTATAAAAGCATTTATTACAAATAAGGGTAATTTCACACATAAAAATATTGTTCTTGAAGTAAAAAACACGCTTATGTCAGACCAGAATACTTTATGTAATATATTTAATTAATATTATGTTGATGTCATTGGAAATACAAGTGTTCAAATTAATGACATCCATGAAAGCATACATAATATTAAAACTATGGTTATTTGTACACCAGAACTTCACTTTAAACCTATTGATGCTTCTTTCGTAAACAAACAAATAAAGAACATGACTATAAAGAAGGCTTCCGGAATTGATGGTATCTCTGTCAAAATGCTCAACATTTGCAGACCTATTTTATCTCAACTTCTAAATGTTCTTATAAACAAATGCATTGAGCAAGCTACCTTTCCTTCAGACATGAAAATTGCACAAGTTACTCCTATTTATAAAAAGAATAGCACATTAGGGTAATAGGCCTGTAATCCTTCTTCCTGTCACATCTAAGATTTCAAAAGGACTATTTAAAAAATATTTTTAACCCTTTGCCCTGGGCTTTTAGACCTAAATACGGGTGTAATACTACCCTCTTAAAAATCACAGAAGACTGGAAAAGAGCGTTTGACTCGAATAAATATCTGGCGGCTGTATTGATGGACCGTTATAAAGCCTTTGATTGCTTACCTCACGACCTTCTTTTATAAAAACTCAAATATTACAATGTCTCTGAAAAATCTGTTGTACACATTGAAAATTATCTGTCAAATAGAAAACAGTGTGTGAAACTTGGGTAATACTATAGTTCCTTTTTGGGATGTGGTCAAAGGAGTCTGAGGGCTCAAGCTAGTTAAGATTCCCGTTGTCAGATAATTATCATGATAATATTCGTGTTAGTAAGAAGAAGACCTCTCGCCAAATTAAGTGGTACCACGAATATTATCTAGTTAAGATTCGAGTTTTCAAATAATTATCATGATAATATTCGTGTTAGTAAGATAGTGCGGAAGACTGTGCGCACAAATTAAGTGGTATCACGAATATTAACTAGTTAAGATTCGTTTTGTAAGATAATTCGGAAGACCTCGAAAATGTTTGTAATGTCAGTTCTGGGCACTTAAAGGCCATTTAGTATAATAATAATTATTATCTTGCAGAACAATATTCGCAAACGCTAACTTAATATCCAGATAAATATCATAATAAATAAGTTGAAACACGAATATGTTCGCGAACCCTAAATAGTTAACACGAATATTTTCGCGAACCTTAAGTGGTTATCGTAAGGCAGTTCTATGCCACCATACTATTGTATTATTTTTAAAATATGTAATTACATGAAGTAAGTAAATGAGTTACCAGAGTAACCTTCTAGCGTTAGAGATTTATTATTGGGTGATACAAGGTAGTACAGGCTTTGTTAGTACAACATGTCGATCAATGAGAACATACAGATTGTATGTATATATACAGTTTCAGTCTATACGAGCTTTTAATTGCTTCTTCATTTATGGATCTACATATATCGATGGCACAGCGCAAAACTTTTCTATGTAACTGATATTTAACATAGACTTAGCATAGTTTTGCGCTGAGCTATCGATATGCTCTGTATAGGAAAAGGACCGAACCGAACAATATTGGAAATAATGCTAGTGAAACACCGTTATGTGTAATTCGTTCTGAATGGTTCATAAATAAGGGGTGTTTGGAAATTATTGAGATTGTATTTTGTATAATAAATGATGCTGATACCTTAAATTTGACATTAAACCAGCCACATGTATTACCTATGTATGTCAACTCAGTAGATCAAAGTCATAGTAATTGTTCGAATGTCAAATATATTCATCGCTTTTATATACATAATATGATTCATATTTAGTATTACTTGTCTGAAAACTGATCCATGAGAACCTGCGTGTTGCTTAACAACCACATATCTAAACTAGGAAGCGAAGGTTACAATGATGTTTCAGATGTCAAAAAGAAACAAAAACATGTAGGACAGTTCATGTCAATGACACGGAGTGAAGCCGTGGGTGAATTAATTCGCAGGTGAGCGACAGGACCACTTGGACTTGTTCCAAAGTACTTATGCGTAATTAAAGCATACTCTATTCAGAATTTAGATTGTATGCAGCCAAATGTTAGCTTTGAATTTACATTCGGCACAAAGTGAAAACTGCATAAAATGTGCATGCCTTTTTAATGAAAATAATCTTATACATTTTAAAATACATGGTATCTTTAGGATATGCATATTCACGTAAATGTTAATTGTTTAATGTTTGATTAAAAATCGTTGGCAAACATATGTCATATTTTATCTGTTTTTTTTTAGAGCAACGACCATATAAGCGTTCGTTTTTCCAATCTCTATGCCAAGAGTTACATTTTAAGAATATGATTCTGACAGTTCTAATATTTGGTTGTCTATGTGCAATCACTTGGTGCCGGCTTGCTGTGAATACTAAATATATAGTGCATCATAGCATTGATGGCTCTGCCCAAGACTCATCAAGCATAGATAGATATATATACCCGTTGCCTTTGTTACTTTTTTATATCTTGTTTACCTTGTGGAATGTTGGCGTTGTCATACACGACTGGAACTGAAATATACATGCGATATTCAAACCGTGTATCATAAAGTGCAACAAATGCGCAAATCCGTGCCTATAGTATGGTGGACGGTTCGAAGATCCATTATGTTCGAAGAACAAGAAAAGTAACACGTTATCGAAATGGAGATGCATTGACATCTAATCAGGTGTATGAAAGAATTAATTCATATACGGCTGGATGTGCAATTAATTTTACAAGTTGCGGTTTCACGGACGTTACAAATGATATAGTCTTGAGGACTATCAAGCCACGAAAATTCGGTTCTCAAAAGGGTTTTTATCTATACATCCAGATGCAGAATGTGAGTATCAAAATCAAAGAATATGTTTTTTCCATCAAAATGAGATAACAGACGATTACATAGAAACATGGGAAGGATTAGATTTGCTAAATGTAAATTTAAAAGAACATATGATTGCCATTAAAAACCCAGATCACTTGCCTTGGTACGTTTCTAAAATGATTTTCTGGGTTGCTTCTTTTTTTTCATATGTCATGGCTTTTACGAATTCTAATTGACTGCAAAACAGGCTGTATGAATTTCCATGTTCAGAAAGTGTTTGGATATATTTACACGACTTCTGAAGTACAACAGATACGCAGGTTAAATACAATCGGTAGTGACGATTTGGAGTTAGTTGTCCGTGATAACGTAAGCATTGTTCCAAGTTATTCTGAGGCATTACTGATGTCTGATTCAACACACGCAATACATTCAACTCGCGACGCGAATGGAAATATAACATCGCCATCTAATGTATGACTTTGAATAATATTCCGCAAAGCGCTTTGTTTTCCAGTTCATATTTCCAACCCTTTCCCAATACAACCAACCTACACTCCTATAGACTGGGGAAGCGCCCTGAAAACACTTGGAGTCATATGTCTCTTCGGGATGTTTTGCAGACACCACCCACACGAAGTCGACTAGAAATGCGAACTAATATAATGTTTGTGACATCGACTATAGAGTCATTAAAAGACAATTTCGTTACTTGCAATCAGCAGCTATCAAATACAGAAATACCAAAACTTAGTCCTGCATTTATTTCGACCCTATCCAGTGAAAAAATCCGCACGACAAACTGTACATTAGAAACCAGTAACACCAATCGGAATAGAAGACTGAATAATACACAAACACGGAAACGCGGCAACGTGTCATTGTTATCCGATATGCGACATGCGCCGAAAATGCATTCTCATTCTGTCAAGAACATCTCATTTGAAGAGTCACCTGAACATGAAACAAGTTCTCTGGAACATAAATATGACACAAATTGTTCAAAACGTTCCGAACTGTCTTTAAGAAATGCTTCAAATGCAAATTCTCAAAGCGTTTCATCCTTGGTCACTCAGCCACCACCGCCGTGTTACGAAGATGCCGTTACTATGGAAATACCAACTCGAGTGTTAGTTTCTACAGCAAAAGGCTTTTTACATACAGACAACAGAAAGCATCAAAGTGATTACTCCGATTACTGACTGACTTAAAACAAACGTTTCGGTAAATTAATGTCACTAAAACAAAGAATCGTTTAATTTATCTAGAGTTCCACAACTATAAGAATCATATGGAATTAAATTTACATAATATGAACAAAAAAACTGAACAGCAAAGGACGCAATGAAAATTTATCACATGCGTACTGTAGCAAGGTTACGACATTAGTCTGGTGACCACCTTTATTGTTTAAAAAGTTCCGACAAGTCTTTGTCGTTCTGATGCGTGGCTATAAAACAACTCGGGCTAACGCCCTATGTATCAAAACTCCAAATCGTTGTATATTGACAGTTAAACAACAATAAATCGAAAAGCATTTATTAAATTAACAATAAAATCAGCTGCTCGCCCAGAACCTTGAGTCTACGTTGCACGTTGATGGCCTGTTTTGGAACAGTCCCATCGTCCCATTTTAAAACAGCAAAATCTCCTGGCGTCGTTCGCCACCTTTCTTTGATTTACATATTGCGAGTCTGGTCTCTCTGCTTTTAAAAATTAAAATAAATATGTTATGCTACTTTCTGGACACTCATGTCAGTTGATTGTAGTCACCCGTAAGAAAAACAGAATTCACTCGCGATTTTGACAAAGGCACATAAACTGCTGAAAATTCAAATGTCAAGTAATTCGGTGTCATGATAGATCAAAATGCACAAAAACATGTCGTTTTAAGGATATAACCATTTAAACCAGCGGCCGTTATGCGAAATGTCTCTTTTGACAGAAGAAAAGTATTAGATATATGTAACATCCTATAGTGGTCCTGTCCAAAGATTGCTCAAATTATGTCCATGTGGTAAAATTGGCCACGCCTTGTGGGTCATGTGGTTTCAATAGACGTATATGGCATGTCGGCTTTAAATCCCTTCTCCTCTGAAACCGCAAGTCGAGGTGGTCTCATATTTTGCGTGAAAGATTGTGTAGTGGTCCTCTACGAAGATTATTCAAATTATGCCCCTGCGGTAAAAAGATACCACGTCTCGAAGTCACATTATATCTATAGACTTATTGGGCTAGTGGACATTAAAAATCGTCTTCTCTGAAACCGCAGGTTCTGGAGGTTTCGTATTTGGTTGTACCATTGTATAGTGGTCCTCTACAAAGAGTGTTCAAATTTTGCCCCTGTGGTCAAAAGTGGTCTCGCCCTGGGGGTCACATGGTGATTACATGGTGAGGGGGTCACATGGTGAACCGGTTCGTGCCCACATCAACCGGTTTAAACCCACAATGCTTTGCATTGACCGTTCCAAGGCGGTGACCCCAGTTTTGTTCATGTGTGTTTGTCACTTGCCATAAATAAAAGACCTCGCTAATGTCACTTGCTAATAAGAGTTCTCTCCTGCTTAATCTGAGTAATCTGACTTAAAATATCTTCTCTGAAAGCGCAAGGCCCAGAGGTTTCAGTTTTGACGTGTAAAGTGGTCCTCCATAAAGATTGTTTAATCTGGTGTGAAAACAAGCCACGCCCCGGGGTCTCATCTTTCCTAGACTTATAGGACAAGTGTATTTTTAAAATCTTCTCCTCTGAAACCGCTAGGCCAAGAGTGTATGTGTTATGAAACATTATATAGTCGTCCTCTACAAGGATTATTCAAATTTTATCCCTGGGGTAAAAAATGTTCCAGTCGTCCTTTGGAGTAATATATTTTCAATAGACATATGGCAAGTGGAGTTTAAAAATCTTCTCCTCTAAAACTGCAAGGCGCAGAGGTTTAATATTTGGCATGGTATAGTACTCTTCTACAAAGATGGTCCCCTGGCATCAAAACTGGCCACGCACCAGGAATTACGTGGCTTATAGCAAAATGGCTTCAATAGCAAAATGACTTCTAAAACCTTCTCTTCTGAAGACCCCGATTTGCATACTCAGGTGAGCTCTGAGTGGCAAACGTTTAAAGAACATTGGAATATGTTCTGACCACATTAGCTAAAATATGTTGATAAATAATATGTAGTTATTAATCGAAGTGTCATTGTCAATCTGTGAATGCGGGTGATAATTTCAGGACAATGTGTCCCTATTTAAAAATTAGCCTTAATACATATTGAACTACATTATTCACAATCACAGAATATTTGGATGTTTTCCAATAGCACAACAAAAAGCAGTTTAAATGGGGATCATAAATCTTTTCATTTATGCAGTTTGTTTAATTATTAATCTATAGTGTCATTTTATTTTTGAGAAAATATGTCGAAATGACTTGCCAACTTCATCCAAACGAAACATTAGTGATTTTAAAAGTTGCAAAGACGACCATCATATTTGTGTTTGATGTTTTCAAAGATTAAACACCTTCGTTTACTTTTTAATGATTTATCAATTTTTAGGGACATTATAATTATTGATTAGTTTAATGTATAACCTAAATTTTGAGGTTATCTATATATTAATATCTAACAACATAAAAAATACGCATTGAAAACATGTCTAGTTTCTTTTTTTATTAGTATGTAATGACCTTATTAGAATCTCCGCACATGTTGGTACGTATGTTTGAACATTACAGGTCTAATAACGCCAAAACGGAAGTCACAATCCCAGGGCTGTCAGTTAGATTTTAAGCACATATGGTTGAGAGCAGCATGCATAAAACTTATAAAATACAGTTTAAAGGATATATTTTGGTTTCATTTAAAAGGTTCATATGTAAGCACTAAGAAAAAATCATGTTTTTTTTGCACTACTTTGTCTAGTGGTTCCCAGCTTTACAACTTTTGGCCCATGTATTCATGAGCAAAATGGCAGCCTCCGTGCCTGTCAAAACCGGTGTGTTTTTTCTAAGGTAAATATTTTGAGTTACATTTTTTGACATGCTGTTATGACCTTAGCTTTCCAACAATGTATGGTGATAGAGTGGAAAGTAGCGTGGTCATGGTAAAAATTGAGATCTTACATTGAATATGTGATGTGTAACAAAGAAGGAATTTATTTGCGCATGCGTAAGCTACAGTAGCATGGCGTGCAGTACCTCCCGTACCGTACCGTACCTTTCCATACATTAGTATTTCAAACCATATCATATTTATGCCTTACCATACCAAACCGTACCGTACTTTACCGTCCGGTACCGTGCCGTACCATATCGTACCATACCATGCATACCGTATGGCATCGTAAATCACCCCGTTTTTTCCGGGCACATACAGCGTACAAAATAACATTTGATGTAACCAATTCACTTTTTTGAAACTAGGAACAATTTTTTTCATGTGTGAAGAATATGATTTGAGTGAATATCAAAAACTGGACTCGATTACAAATTGTACAGATAATTTAAAAAATGATATTGCGATGAAGAATGAGATCCTATTTTTCACACCGGTGAACAATGAAATCCTATTGTTCACACGTGTAAACAATATGATTTGTGGTCATGAAATATGGTCATACACAGCATCCAGATCAAGTGGAAATGTGCATATGTTCAGGTCGTTACGGTGTTTTGATTTTTCAGAGAGTACATTTTAATTTGAATATACAATGGTTTTTGATCACCTGAGCACAACGTTTTCAATTGTGGTCAGATATCATCCGGCGTCCGTCGTCAACAATTTATTTCAAAAACTTCTCTGACACCCGTGTGTTGATTCAACCCGAACATGGTAGGTATGTCCCAAATCCAAATTTACAAAATTCCTAGCACACTGTAAAAATCGTTTTGTCAAAAACAATTTTCTAGAATTTGAAATAACTTCACAGAACTGTTCCTTCGATTGCCCTTTTCCAAATTCCTTAAAATAAATTTGATCCGTTAAAAAGCAAGCAGCCACGGGATGGGGAAGTTTGACATTACATCGCTACGTTGACAATTTTTTCCGAATGCACATGCGGGATTTTGAAATTTCATAGACATATTTCTGATGGTGACCCCCAACCAAATTATGTCAAATAATGTCAAAATATGGCTGCCAGGGTGCTAACGTTTGATCTTATATCGTTATATTGGCAACTTAAGATTGTTCAAATTATGCCCTATGGGTCAAAACTGACCATACCCCAGGGGTTACATGGTTTATATTAACTTATATAGCAAAGTGATTTTAAAAATTATTCTCCTCTGAAACCTAGAGGCCTAGAGGTTTCATATTTGGTATGTAACATCGTATAGTCTTAACAGTACAGACCTTTACAATACTGGTTTCAATGCGGTTTTGTCGATCACCAGCAACCCTTTATTAACAAAATGCAAGCTTGACCTGATAAGTGGCCCTAAATCCGGATATAAACATTTCGGATGGATTCATCCACCAAGTGGTCTGAAGAATTCGAGTAGCTGCAAACTGACATTGCTACTTAGCGGTGATGTTAAATTAAACCCAGGCACATTAAACCAGTTGTCGTGTTGTAAACACCAGAGTTGTAAACACCAATCACATAATTCTCCGCTGTGCAGCCTGCAAACTTTGGTGCAACACAAAGTGCACTAGCTTACCAGGAAGCTTATACAAACAGTATAAACTATCGGAGTTATCAGACTTCATATGTCATTCATGTGCATGTCTACCCTCGCATGTACAGGAGAACTCATCTGCAGACACACATGTTCAGGAAGTTCCATTACATGGCCAAGACCCTTCTGTTACATCTGACGGGTGTGATCAGAGTGAGATACATTTTCCTGATACTTGTGAACAATTGACTACAGCAAGAGCATCTTATCCAGAAAAATTTATATATTTATATGAATACTTAATCATAAACAGTTAAAGACATGAATGTCATCTTATTGAAGACTTGTTAACTAAATCAACTTGCTATTCCAAGCAGAGACCAAACTCGAGTAGTCTTTTGTGGATGCCTAGTTTATGGTCGAAAACTAACACACTTCTGGAGAACTGATAGGACATATAGAGGAGGCGATCTAGCTGCATACCTCAGCAGTGATCTTGCTGGTGACAGAAAATCCTGCTTTGAGTTTCAATTCATCGAATCCATTGGCATTAAAGTAAGACTTGACAATTTGAAGTGGTTTATTTGTGGCATCTAAAGACCTCCAGCTAATAATACTTCTGAAGATTTTTATAATTCGATAGACACAATTTCTGTGAAATATGATCACATTGTAATACTTTGTGATGCAAAGTATGACTGTCTTAGTAAAGAAAAGTGGAAGGTTTTGATTCGAATTTGTGACATCTTTGATCTCATTAACTTGATTGAGAAACCTACTTGTTTTACTAAGTTGTCTGTGCCTAGTCTCTTAGAAGTGATTTTGACAAACACCTATGCTAATTGACAAATGTTTTAACTTTTCATGTGGTATAAGTGATGTTCACAATATCATAGGCTTTCAACTAAAATGTACGGATTTCAATAATGTTTTAAGTAACGGTGATGCAAATAAGGCTTCTGAGATATTAACTAAGTCAATATTAGCCTGCTTTGACAAGATTGCTCCTTAAAATAAAAATTAAAAAAAAAACAGCCTGCAAACACCATTTATGAACTCTGAACTAAGAAAAGCTATTTACAAAAAGAGACAATTGTTTAATACATTTCATAACAATAACACTGACTTTAACTGGCACCAGTATATAGAACTTTTTGCAATAAAATGAAAAGGAAATCCATGAGTTAATTGAGCGATGCAGCGGCGGGTGCAAAAATAAAGATTTCTAGTAAACTATAAAAGCATTTATTACAAATAAGGGTAATAAAAATATTGTTCTTGAAGTAAAAAAACACGCTTATGTCAGACCAGAATACGTTTTGTAATATATTTAATTAATATTATGTTGTTGTCATTGGAAATACAAGTGTTCAAATTAATGACATCCATGAAAGCATACATAATATTAAAACTATGGTTATTTGTACACCAGAACTTCACTTTAAACCTATTGATGCTTCTTTCGTAAACAAACAAATAAAGAACATGACTATAAAGAAGGCTTCCGGAATTGATGGTATCTCTGTCAAAATGCTCAACATTTGCAGACCTATTTTATCTCAACTTCTAAATGTTCTTATAAACAAATGCATTGAGCAAGCTACCTTTCCTTCAGACATGAAAATTGCACAAGTTACTCCTATTTATAAAAAGAATAGCACATTAGGGTAATAGGCCTGTAATCCTTCTTCCTGTCACATCTAAGATTTCAAAAGGACTATTTAAAAAATATTTTTAACCCTTTGCCCTGGGCTTTTAGACCTAAATACGGGTGTAATACTACCCTCTTAAAAATCACAGAAGACTGGAAAAGAGCGTTTGACTCGAATAAATATCTGGCGGCTGTATTGATGGACCGTTATAAAGCCTTTGATTGCTTACCTCACGACCTTCTTTTATAAAAACTCAAATATTACAATGTCTCTGAAAAATCTGTTGTACACATTGAAAATTATCTGTCAAATAGAAAACAGTGTGTGAAACTTGGGTAATACTATAGTTCCTTTTTGGGATGTGGTCAAAGGAGTCTGAGGGCTCAAGCTAGTTAAGATTCCCGTTGTCAGATAATTATCATGATAATATTCGTGTTAGTAAGAAGAAGACCTCTCGCCAAATTAAGTGGTACCACGAATATTATCTAGTTAAGATTCGAGTTTTCAAATAATTATCATGATAATATTCGTGTTAGTAAGATAGTGCGGAAGACTGTGCGCACAAATTAAGTGGTATCACGAATATTAACTAGTTAAGATTCGTTTTGTAAGATAATTCGGAAGACCTCGAAAATGTTTATAATGTCAGTTCTGGGCACTTAAAGGCCATTTAGTATAATAATAATTATTATCTTGCAGAACAATATTCGCAAACGCTAACTTAATATCCAGATAAATATCATAATAAATAAGTTGAAACACGAATATGTTCGCGAACCCTAAATAGTTAACACGAATATTTTCGCGAACCTTAAGTGGTTATCGTAAGGCAGTTCTATGCCACCATACTATTGTATTATTTTTAAAATATGTAATTACATGAAGTAAGTAAATGAGTTACCAGAGTAACCTTCTAGCGTTAGAGATTTATTATTGGGTGATACAAGGTAGTACAGGCTTTGTTAGTACAACATGTCGATCAATGAGAACATACAGATTGTATGTATATATACAGTTTCAGTCTATACGAGCTTTTAATTGCTTCTTCATTTATGGATCTACATATATCGATGGCACAGCGCAAAACTTTTCTATGTAACTGATATTTAACATAGACTTAGCATAGTTTTGCGCTGAGCTATCGATATGCTCTGTATAGGAAAAGGACCGAACCGAACAATATTGGAAATAATGCTAGCGCGTATCTGGTGAAACACCGTTATGTGTAATTCGTTCTGAATGGTTCATAAATAAGGGGTGTTTGGAAATTATTGAGATTGTATTTTGTATAATAAATGATGCTGATACCTTAAATTTGACATTAAACCAGCCACATGTATTACCTATGTATGTCAACTCAGTAGATCAAAGTCATAGTAATTGTTCGAATGTCAAATATATTCATCGCTTTTATATACATAATATGATTCATATTTAGTATTACTTGTCTGAAAACTGATCCATGAGAACCTGCGTGTTGCTTAACAACCACATATCTAAACTAGGAAGCGAAGGTTACAATGATGTTTCAGATGTCAAAAAGAAACAAAAACATGTAGGACAGTTCATGTCAATGACACGGAGTGAAGCCGTGGGTGAATTAATTCGCAGGTGAGCGACAGGACCACTTGGACTTGTTCCAAAGTACTTATGCGTAATTAAAGCATACTCTATTCAGAATTTAGATTGTATGCAGCCAAATGTTAGCTTTGAATTTACATTCGGCACAAAGTGAAAACTGCATAAAATGTGCATGCCTTTTTAATGAAAATAATCTTATACATTTTAAAATACATGGTATCTTTAGGATATGCATATTCACGTAAATGTTAATTGTTTAATGTTTGATTAAAAATCGTTGGCAAACATATGTCATATTTTATCTGTTTTTTTTTAGAGCAACGACCATATAAGCGTTCGTTTTTCCAATCTCTATGCCAAGAGTTACATTTTAAGAATATGATTCTGACAGTTCTAATATTTGGTTGTCTATGTGCAATCACTTGGTGCCGGCTTGCTGTGAATACTAAATATATAGTGCATCATAGCATTGATGGCTCTGCCCAAGACTCATCAAGCATAGATAGATATATATACCCGTTGCCTTTGTTACTTTTTTATATCTTGTTTACCTTGTGGAATGTTGGCGTTGTCATACACGACTGGAACTGAAATATACATGCGATATTCAAACCGTGTATCATAAAGTGCAACAAATGCGCAAATCCGTGCCTATAGTATGGTGGACGGTTCGAAGATCCATTATGTTCGAAGAACAAGAAAAGTAACACGTTATCGAAATGGAGATGCATTGACATCTAATCAGGTGTATGAAAGAATTAATTCATATACGGCTGGATGTGCAATTAATTTTACAAGTTGCGGTTTCACGGACGTTACAAATGATATAGTCTTGAGGACTATCAAGCCACGAAAATTCGGTTCTCAAAAGGGTTTTTATCTATACATCCAGATGCAGAATGTGAGTATCAAAATCAAAGAATATGTTTTTTCCATCAAAATGAGATAACAGACGATTACATAGAAACATGGGAAGGATTAGATTTGCTAAATGTAAATTTAAAAGAACATATGATTGCCATTAAAAACCCAGATCACTTGCCTTGGTACGTTTCTAAAATGATTTTCTGGGTTGCTTCTTTTTTTTCATATGTCATGGCTTTTACGAATTCTAATTGACTGCAAAACAGGCTGTATGAATTTCCATGTTCAGAAAGTGTTTGGATATATTTACACGACTTCTGAAGAACAACAGATACGCAGGTTAAATACAATCGGTAGTGACGATTTGGAGTTAGTTGTCCGTGATAACGTAAGCATTGTTCCAAGTTATTCTGAGGCATTACTGATGTCTGATTCAACACACGCAATACATTCAACTCGCGACGCGAATGGAAATATAACATCGCCATCTAATGTATGACTTTGAATAATATTCCGCAAAGCGCTTTGTTTTCCAGTTCATATTTCCAACCCTTTCCCAATACAACCAACCTACACTCCTATAGACTGGGGAAGCGCCCTGAAAACACTTGGAGTCATATGTCTCTTCGGGATGTTTTGCAGACACCACCCACACGAAGTCGACTAGAAATGCGAACTAATATAATGTTTGTGACATCGACTATAGAGTCATTAAAAGACAATTTCGTTACTTGCAATCAGCAGCTATCAAATACAGAAATACCAAAACTTAGTCCTGCATTTATTTCGACCCTATCCAGTGAAAAAATCCGCACGACAAACTGTACATTAGAAACCAGTAACACCAATCGGAATAGAAGACTGAATAATACACAAACACGGAAACGCGGCAACGTGTCATTGTTATCCGATATGCGACAAGCGCCGAAAATGCATTCTCATTCTGTCAAGAACATCTCATTTGAAGAGTCACCTGAACATGAAACAAGTTCTCTGGAACATAAATATGACACAAATTGTTCAAAACGTTCCGAACTGTCTTTAAGAAATGCTTCAAATGCAAATTCTCAAAGCGTTTCATCCTTGGTCACTCAGCCACCACCGCCGTGTTACGAAGATGCCGTTACTATGGAAATACCAACTCTAGTGTTAGTTTCTACAGCAAAAGGCTTTTTACATACAGACAACAGAAAGCATCAAAGTGATTACTCCGATTACTGACTGACTTAAAACAAACGTTTCGGTAAATTAATGTCACTAAAACAAAGAATCGTTTAATTTATCTAGAGTTCCACAACTATAAGAATCATATGGAATTAAATTTACATAATATGAACAAAAAAACTGAACAGCAAAGGACGCAATGAAAATTTATCACATGCGTACTGTAGCAAGGTTACGACATTAGTCTGGTGACCACCTTTATTGTTTAAAAAGTTCCGACAAGTCTTTGTCGTTCTGATGCGTGGCTATAAAACAACTCGGGATAACGCCCTATGTATCAAAACTCCAAATCGTTGTATATTGACAGTTAAACAACAATAAATCGAAAAGCATTTATTAAATTAACAATAAAATCAGCTGCTCGCCCAGAACCTTGAGTCTACGTTGCACGTTGATGGCCTGTTTTGGAACAGTCCCATCGTCCCATTTTAAAACAGCAAAATCTCCTGGCGTCGTTCGCCACCTTTCTTTGATTTACATATTGCGAGTCTGGTCTCTCTGCTTTTAAAAATTAAAATAAATATGTTATGCTACTTTCTGGACACTCATGTCAGTTGATTGTAGTCACCCGTAGGAAAAACAGAATTCACTCGCGATTTTGACAAAGGCACATAAACTGCTGAAAATTCAAATGTCAAGTAATTCGGTGTCATGATAGATCAAAATGCACAAAAACATGTCGTTTTAAGGATATAACCATTTAAACCAGCGGCCGTTATGCGAAATGTCTCTTTTGACAGAAGAAAAGTATTAGATATATGTAACATCCTATAGTGGTCCTGTCCAAAGATTGCTCAAATTATGTCCATGTGGTAAAATTGGCCACGCCTTGTGGGTCATGTGGTTTCAATAGACGTATATGGCATGTCGGCTTTAAATCCCTTCTCCTCTGAAACAGCAAGTCGAGGTGGTCTCATATTTTGCGTGAAAGATTGTGTAGTGGTCCTCTACGAAGATTATTCAAATTATGCCCCTGCGGTAAAAAGATACCACGTCTCGAAGTCACATTATATCTATAGACTTATTGGGCTAGTGGACATTAAAAATCGTCTTCTCTGAAACCGCAGGTTCTGGAGGTTTCGTATTTGGTTGTACCATTGTATAGTGGTCCTCTACAAAGAGTGTTCAAATTTTGCCCCTGTGGTCAAAAGTGGTCTCGCCCTGGGGGTCACATGGTGATTACATGGTGAGGGGGTCACATGGTGAACCGGTTCGTGCCCACATCAACCGGTTTAAACCCACAATGCTTTGCATTGACCGTTCCAAGGCGGTGACCCCAGTTTTGTTCATGTGTGTTTGTCACTTGCCATAAATAAAAGACCTCGCTAATGTCACTTGCTAATAAGAGTTCTCTCCTGCTTAATCTGAGTAATCTGACTTAAAATATCTTCTCTGAAAGCGCAAGGCCCAGAGGTTTCAGTTTTGACGTGTAAAGTGGTCCTCCATAAAGATTGTTTAATCTGGTGTGAAAACAAGCCACGCCCCGGGGTCTCATCTTTCCTAGACTTATAGGACAAGTGTATTTTTAAAATCTTCTCCTCTGAAACCGCTAGGCCAAGAGTGTATGTGTTATGAAACATTATATAGTCGTCCTCTACAAGGATTATTCAAATTTTATCCCTGGGGTAAAAAATGTTCCAGTCGTCCTTTGGAGTAATATATTTTCAATAGACATATGGCAAGTGGAGTTTAAAAATCTTCTCCTCTAAAACTGCAAGGCGCAGAGGTTTAATATTTGGCATGGTATAGTACTCTTCTACAAAGATGGTCCCCTGGCATCAAAACTGGCCACGCACCAGGAATTACGTGGCTTATAGCAAAATGGCTTCAATAGCAAAATGACTTCTAAAACCTTCTCTTCTGAAGACCCCGATTTGCATACTCAGGTGAGCTCTGAGTGGCAAACGTTTAAAGAACATTGGAATATGTTCTGACCACATTAGCTAAAATATGTTGATAAATAATATGTAGTTATTAATCGAAGTGTCATTGTCAATCTGTGAATGCGGGTGATAATTTCAGGACAATGTGTCCCTATTTAAAAATTAGCCTTAATACATATTGAACTACATTATTCACAATCACAGAATATTTGGATGTTTTCCAATAGCACAACAAAAAGCAGTTTAAATGGGGATCATAAATCTTTTCATTTATGCAGTTTGTTTAATTATTAATCTATAGTGTCATTTTATTTTTGAGAAAATATGTCGAAATGACTTGCCAACTTCATCCAAACGAAACATTAGTGATTTTAAAAGTTGCAAAGACGACCATCATATTTGTGTTTGATGTTTTCAAAGATTAAACACCTTCGTTTACTTTTTAATGATTTATCAATTTTTAGGGACATTATAATTATTGATTAGTTTAATGTATAACCTAAATTTTGAGGTTATCTATATATTAATATCTAACAACATAAAAAATACGCATTGAAAACATGTCTAGTTTATTTTTTTATTAGTATGTAATGACCTTATTAGAATCTCCGCACATGTTGGTACGTATGTTTGAACATTACAGGTCTAATAACGCCAAAACGGAAGTCACAATCCCAGGGCTGTCAGTTAGATTTTAAGCACATATGGTTGAGAGCAGCATGCATAAAACTTATAAAATACAGTTTAAAGGATATATTTTGGTTTCATTTAAAAGGTTCATATGTAAGCACTAAGAAAAAATCATGTTTTTTTTGCACTACTTTGTCTAGTGGTTCCCAGCTTTACAACTTTTGGCCCATGTATTCATGAGCAAAATGGCAGCCTCCGTGCCTGTCAAAACCGGTGTGTTTTTTCTAAGGTAAATATTTTGAGTTACATTTTTTGACATGCTGTTATGACCTTAGCTTTCCAACAATGTATGGTGATAGAGTGGAAAGTAGCGTGGTCATGGTAAAAATTGAGATCTTACATTGAATATGTGATGTGTAACAAAGAAGGAATTTATTTGCGCATGCGTAAGCTACAGTAGCATGGCGTGCAGTACCTCCCGTACCGTACCGTACCTTTCCATACATTAGTATTTCAAACCATATCATATTTATGCCTTACCATACCAAACCGTACCGTACTTTACCGTCCGGTACCGTGCCGTACCATATCGTACCATACCATGCATACCGTATGGCATCGTAAATCACCCCGTTTTTTCCGGGCACATACAGTGTACAAAATAACATTTGATGTAACCAATTCACTTTTTTGAAACTAGGAACAATTTTTTTCATGTGTGAAGAATATGATTTGAGTGAATATCAAAAACTGGACTCGATTACAAATTGTACAGAAAATTTAAAAAATGATATTGCGATGAAGAATGAGATCCTATTTTTCACACCGGTGAACAATGAAATCCTATTGTTCACACGTGTAAACAATATGATTTGTGGTCATGAAATATGGTCATACACAGCATCCAGATCAAGTGGAAATGTGCATATGTTCAGGTCGTTACGGTCTTTTGATTTTTCAGAGAGTACATTTTAATTTGAATATACAATGGTTTTTGATCACCTGAGCACAACGTTTTCAATTGTGGTCAGATATCATCCGGCGTCCGTCGTCAACAATTTATTTCAAAAACTTCTCTGACACCCGTGTGTTGATTCAACCCGAACATGGTAGGTATGTCCCAAATCCAAATTTACAAAATTCCTAGCACACTGTAAAAATCGTTTTGTCAAAAACAATTTTCTAGAATTTGAAATAACTTCACAGAACTGTTCCTTCGATTGCCCTTTTCCAAATTCCTTAAAATAAATTTGATCCGTTAAAAAGCAAGCAGCCACGGGATGGGGAAGTTTGACATTACATCGCTACGTTGACAATTTTTTCCGAATGCACATGCGGGATTTTGACATTTCATAGACATATTTCTGATGGTGACCCCCAACCAAATTATGTCAAATAATGTCAAAATATGGCTGCCAGGGTGCTAACGTTTGATCTTATATCGTTATATTGGCAACTTAAGATTGTTCAAATTATGCCCTATGGGTCAAAACTGACCATACCCCAGGGGTTACATGGTTTATATTAACTTATATAGCAAAGTGATTTTAAAAATTATTCTCCTCTGAAACCTAGAGGCCTAGAGGTTTCATATTTGGTATGTAACATCGTATAGTCTTAACACTACAGACCTTTACAATACTGGTTTCAATGCGGTTTTGTCGATCACCAGCAACCCTTTATTAACAAAATGCAAGCTTGACCTGATAAGTGGCCCTAAATCCGGATATAAACATTTCGGATGGATTCATCCACCAAGTGGTCTGAAGAATTCGAGTAGCTGCAAACTGACATTGCTACTTAGCGGTGATGTTAAATTAAACCCAGGCACATTAAACCAGTTGTCGTGTTGTAAACACCAGAGTTGTAAACACCAATCACATAATTCTCCGCTGTGCAGCCTGCAAACTTTGGTGCAACACAAAGTGCACTAGCTTACCAGGAAGCTTATACAAACAGTATAAACTATCGGAGTTATCAGACTTCATATGTCATTCATGTGCATGTCTACCCTCGCATGTACAGGAGAACTCATCTGCAGACACACATGTTCAGGAAGTTCCATTACATGGCCAAGACCCTTCTGTTACATCTGACACCCGTGATCAGAGTGAGATACATTTTCCTGATACTTGTGAACAATTGACTACAGCAAGAGCATCTTATCCAGAAAAATTTATATATTTATATGAATACTTAATCATAAACAGTTAAAGACATGAATGTCATCTTATTGAAGACTTGTTAACTAAATCAACTTGCTATTCCAAGCAGAGACCAAACTCGAGTAGTCTTTTGTGGATGCCTAGTTTATGGTCGAAAACTAACACACTTCTGGAGAACTGATAGGACATATAGAGGAGGCGATCTAGCTGCATACCTCAGCAGTGATCTTGCTGGTGACAGAAAATCCTGCTTTGAGTTTCAATTCATCGAATCCATTGGCATTAAAGTAAGACTTGACAATTTGAAGTGGTTTATTTGTGGCATCTAAAGACCTCCAGCTAATAATACTTCTGAAGATTTTTATAATTCGATAGACACAATTTCTGTGAAATATGATCACATTGTAATACTTTGTGATGCAAAGTATGACTGTCTTAGTAAAGAAAAGTGGAAGGTTTTGATTCGAATTTGTGACATCTTTGATCTCATTAACTTGATTGAGAAACCTACTTGTTTTACTAAGTTGTCTGTGCCTAGTCTCTTAGAAGTGATTTTGACAAACACCTATGCTAATTGACAAATGTTTTAACTTTTCATGTGGTATAAGTGATGTTCACAATATCATAGGCTTTCAACTAAAATGTACGGATTTCAATAATGTTTTAAGTAACGGTGATGCAAATAAGGCTTCTGAGATATTAACTAAGTCAATATTAGCCTGCTTTGACAAGATTGCTCCTTAAAATAAAAATTAAAAAAAAAACAGCCTGCAAACACCATTTATGAACTCTGAACTAAGAAAAGCTATTTACAAAAAGAGACAATTGTTTAATACATTTCATAACAATAACACTGACTTTAACTGGCACCAGTATATAGAACTTTTTGCAATAAAATGAAAAGGAAATCCATGAGTTCATTGAGCGATGCAGCGGCGGGTGCAAAAATAAAGATTTCTAGTAAACTATAAAAGCATTTATTACAAATAAGGGTAATAAAAATATTGTTCTTGAAGTAAAAAACACGCTTATGTCAGACCAGAATACGTTTTGTAATATATTTAATTAATATTATGTTGTTGTCATTGGAAATACAAGTGTTCAAATTAATGACATCCATGAAAGCATACATAATATTAAAACTATGGTTATTTGTACACCAGAACTTCACTTTAAACCTATTGATGCTTCTTTCGTAAACAAACAAATAAAGAACATGACTATAAAGAAGGCTTCCGGAATTGATGGTATCTCTGTCAAAATGCTCAACATTTGCAGACCTATTTTATCTCAACTTCTAAATGTTCTTATAAACAAATGCATTGAGCAAGCTACCTTTCCTTCAGACATGAAAATTGCACAAGTTACTCCTATTTATAAAAAGAATAGCACATTAGGGTAATAGGCCTGTAATCCTTCTTCCTGTCACATCTAAGATTTCAAAAGGACTATTTAAAAAATATTTTTAACCCTTTGCCCTGGGCTTTTAGACCTAAATACGGGTGTAATACTACCCTCTTAAAAATCACAGAAGACTGGAAAAGAGCGTTTGACTCGAATAAATATCTGGCGGCTGTATTGATGGACCGTTATAAAGCCTTTGATTGCTTACCTCACGACCTTCTTTTATCAAAACTCAAATATTACAATGTCTCTGAAAAATCTGTTGTACACATTGAAAATTATCTGTCAAATAGAAAACAGTGTGTGAAACTTGGGTAATACTATAGTTCCTTTTTGGGATGTGGTCAAAGGAGTCTGAGGGCTCAAGCTAGTTAAGATTCCCGTTGTCAGATAATTATCATGATAATATTCGTGTTAGTAAGAAGAAGACCTCTCGCCAAATTAAGTGGTACCACGAATATTATCTAGTTAAGATTCGAGTTTTCAAATAATTATCATGATAATATTCGTGTTAGTAAGATAGTGCGGAAGACTGTGCGCACAAATTAAGTGGTATCACGAATATTAACTAGTTAAGATTCGTTTTGTAAGATAATTCGGAAGACCTCGAAAATGTTTGTAATGTCAGTTCTGGGCACTTAAAGGCCATTTAGTATAATAATAATTATTATCTTGCAGAACAATATTCGCAAACGCTAACTTAATATCCAGATAAATATCATAATAAATAAGTTGAAACACGAATATGTTCGCGAACCCTAAATAGTTAACACGAATATTTTCGCGAACCTTAAGTGGTTATCGTAAGGCAGTTCTATGCCACCATACTATTGTATTATTTTTAAAATATGTAATTACATGAAGTAAGTAAATGAGTTACCAGAGTAACCTTCTAGCGTTAGAGATTTATTATTGGGTGATACAAGGTAGTACAGGCTTTGTTAGTACAACATGTCGATCAATGAGAACATACAGATTGTATGTATATATACAGTTTCAGTCTATACGAGCTTTTAATTGCTTCTTCATTTATGGATCTACATATATCGATGGCACAGCGCAAAACTTTTCTATGTAACTGATATTTAACATAGACTTAGCATAGTTTTGCGCTGAGCTATCGATATGCTCTGTATAGGAAAAGGACCGAACCGAACAATATTGGAAATAATGCTAGCGCGTATCTGGTGAAACACCGTTATGTGTAATTCGTTCTGAATGGTTCATAAATAAGGGGTGTTTGGAAATTATTGAGATTGTATTTTGTATAATAAATGATGCTGATACCTTAAATTTGACATTAAACCAGCCACATGTATTACCTATGTATGTCAACTCAGTAGATCAAAGTCATAGTAATTGTTCGAATGTCAAATATATTCATCGCTTTTATATACATAATATGATTCATATTTAGTATTACTTGTCTGAAAACTGATCCATGAGAACCTGCGTGTTGCTTAACAACCACATATCTAAACTAGGAAGCGAAGGTTACAATGATGTTTCAGATGTCAAAAAGAAACAAAAACATGTAGGACAGTTCATGTCAATGACACGGAGTGAAGCCGTGGGTGAATTAATTCGCAGGTGAGCGACAGGACCACTTGGACTTGTTCCAAAGTACTTATGCGTAATTAAAGCATACTCTATTCAGAATTTAGATTGTATGCAGCCAAATGTTAGCTTTGAATTTACATTCGGCACAAAGTGAAAACTGCATAAAATGTGCATGCCTTTTTAATGAAAATAATCTTATACATTTTAAAATACATGGTATCTTTAGGATATGCATATTCACGTAAATGTTAATTGTTTAATGTTTGATTAAAAATCGTTGGCAAACATATGTCATATTTTATCTGTTTTTTTTTAGAGCAACGACCATATAAGCGTTCGTTTTTCCAATCTCTATGCCAAGAGTTACATTTTAAGAATATGATTCTGACAGTTCTAATATTTGGTTGTCTATGTGCAATCACTTGGTGCCGGCTTGCTGTGAATACTAAATATATAGTGCATCATAGCATTGATGGCTCTGCCCAAGACTCATCAAGCATAGATAGATATATATACCCGTTGCCTTTGTTACTTTTTTATATCTTGTTTACCTTGTGGAATGTTGGCGTTGTCATACACGACTGGAACTGAAATATACATGCGATATTCAAACCGTGTATCATAAAGTGCAACAAATGCGCAAATCCGTGCCTATAGTATGGTGGACGGTTCGAAGATCCATTATGTTCGAAGAACAAGAAAAGTAACACGTTATCGAAATGGAGATGCATTGACATCTAATCAGGTGTATGAAAGAATTAATTCATATACGGCTGGATGTGCAATTAATTTTACAAGTTGCGGTTTCACGGACGTTACAAATGATATAGTCTTGAGGACTATCAAGCCACGAAAATTCGGTTCTCAAAAGGGTTTTTATCTATACATCCAGATGCAGAATGTGAGTATCAAAATCAAAGAATATGTTTTTTCCATCAAAATGAGATAACAGACGATTACATAGAAACATGGGAAGGATTAGATTTGCTAAATGTAAATTTAAAAGAACATATGATTGCCATTAAAAACCCAGATCACTTGCCTTGGTACGTTTCTAAAATGATTTTCTGGGTTGCTTCTTTTTTTTCATATGTCATGGCTTTTACGAATTCTAATTGACTGCAAAACAGGCTGTATGAATTTCCATGTTCAGAAAGTGTTTGGATATATTTACACGACTTCTGAAGAACAACAGATACGCAGGTTAAATACAATCGGTAGTGACGATTTGGAGTTAGTTGTCCGTGATAACGTAAGCATTGTTCCAAGTTATTCTGAGGCATTACTGATGTCTGATTCAACACACGCAATACATTCAACTCGCGACGCGAATGGAAATATAACATCGCCATCTAATGTATGACTTTGAATAATATTCCGCAAAGCGCTTTGTTTTCCAGTTCATATTTCCAACCCTTTCCCAATACAACCAACCTACACTCCTATAGACTGGGGAAGCGCCCTGAAAACACTTGGAGTCATATGTCTCTTCGGGATGTTTTGCAGACACCACCCACACGAAGTCGACTAGAAATGCGAACTAATATAATGTTTGTGACATCGACTATAGAGTCATTAAAAGACAATTTCGTTACTTGCAATCAGCAGCTATCAAATACAGAAATACCAAAACTTAGTCCTGCATTTATTTCGACCTTATCCAGTGAAAAAATCCGCACGACAAACTGTACATTAGAAACCAGTAACACCAATCGGAATAGAAGACTGAATAATACACAAACACGGAAACGCGGCAACGTGTCATTGTTATCCGATATGCGACAAGCGCCGAAAATGCATTCTCATTCTGTCAAGAACATCTCATTTGAAGAGTCACCTGAACATGAAACAAGTTCTCTGGAACATAAATATGACACAAATTGTTCAAAACGTTCCGAACTGTCTTTAAGAAATGCTTCAAATGCAAATTCTCAAAGCGTTTCATCCTTGGTCACTCAGCCACCACCGCCGTGTTACGAAGATGCCGTTACTATGGAAATACCAACTCTAGTGTTAGTTTCTACAGCAAAAGGCTTTTTACATACAGACAACAGAAAGCATCAAAGTGATTACTCCGATTACTGACTGACTTAAAACAAACGTTTCGGTAAATTAATGTCACTAAAACAAAGAATCGTTTAATTTATCTAGAGTTCCACAACTATAAGAATCATATGGAATTAAATTTACATAATATGAACAAAAAAACTGAACAGCAAAGGACGCAATGAAAATTTATCACATGCGTACTGTAGCAAGGTTACGACATTAGTCTGGTGACCACCTTTATTGTTTAAAAAGTTCCGACAAGTCTTTGTCGTTCTGATGCGTGGCTATAAAACAACTCGGGATAACGCCCTATGTATCAAAACTCCAAATCGTTGTATATTGACAGTTAAACAACAATAAATCGAAAAGCATTTATTAAATTAACAATAAAATCAGCTGCTCGCCCAGAACCTTGAGTCTACGTTGCACGTTGATGGCCTGTTTTGGAACAGTCCCATCGTCCCATTTTAAAACAGCAAAATCTCCTGGCGTCGTTCGCCACCTTTCTTTGATTTACATATTGCGAGTCTGGTCTCTCTGCTTTTAAAAATTAAAATAAATATGTTATGCTACTTTCTGGACACTCATGTCAGTTGATTGTAGTCACCCGTAAGAAAAACAGAATTCACTCGCGATTTTGACAAAGGCACATAAACTGCTGAAAATTCAAATGTCAAGTAATTCGGTGTCATGATAGATCAAAATGCACAAAAACATGTCGTTTTAAGGATATAACCATTTAAACCAGCGGCCGTTATGCGAAATGTCTCTTTTGACAGAAGAAAAGTATTAGATATATGTAACATCCTATAGTGGTCCTGTCCAAAGATTGCTCAAATTATGTCCATGTGGTAAAATTGGCCACGCCTTGTGGGTCATGTGGTTTCAATAGACGTATATGGCATGTCGGCTTTAAATCCCTTCTCCTCTGAAACAGCAAGTCGAGGTGGTCTCATATTTTGCGTGAAAGATTGTGTAGTGGTCCTCTACGAAGATTATTCAAATTATGCCCCTGCGGTAAAAAGATACCACGTCTCGAAGTCACATTATATCTATAGACTTATTGGGCTAGTGGACATTAAAAATCGTCTTCTCTGAAACCGCAGGTTCTGGAGGTTTCGTATTTGGTTGTACCATTGTATAGTGGTCCTCTACAAAGAGTGTTCAAATTTTGCCCCTGTGGTCAAAAGTGGTCTCGCCCTGGGGGTCACATGGTGATTACATGGTGAGGGGGTCACATGGTGAACCGGTTCGTGCCCACATCAACCGGTTTAAACCCACAATGCTTTGCATTGACCGTTCCAAGGCGGTGACCCCAGTTTTGTTCATGTGTGTTTGTCACTTGCCATAAATAAAAGACCTCGCTAATGTCACTTGCTAATAAGAGTTCTCTCCTGCTTAATCTGAGTAATCTGACTTAAAATATCTTCTCTGAAAGCGCAAGGCCCAGAGGTTTCAGTTTTGACGTGTAAAGTGGTCCTCCATAAAGATTGTTTAATCTGGTGTGAAAACAAGCCACGCCCCGGGGTCTCATCTTTCCTAGACTTATAGGACAAGTGTATTTTTAAAATCTTCTCCTCTGAAACCGCTAGGCCAAGAGTGTATGTGTTATGAAACATTATATAGTCGTCCTCTACAAGGATTATTCAAATTTTATCCCTGGGGTAAAAAATGTTCCAGTCGTCCTTTGGAGTAATATATTTTCAATAGACATATGGCAAGTGGAGTTTAAAAATCTTCTCCTCTAAAACTGCAAGGCGCAGAGGTTTAATATTTGGCATGGTATAGTACTCTTCTACAAAGATGGTCCCCTGGCATCAAAACTGGCCACGCACCAGGAATTACGTGGCTTATAGCAAAATGGCTTCAATAGCAAAATGACTTCTAAAACCTTCTCTTCTGAAGACCCCGATTTGCATACTCAGGTGAGCTCTGAGTGGCAAACGTTTAAAGAACATTGGAATATGTTCTGACCACATTAGCTAAAATATGTTGATAAATAATATGTAGTTATTAATCGAAGTGTCATTGTCAATCTGTGAATGCGGGTGATAATTTCAGGACAATGTGTCCCTATTTAAAAATTAGCCTTAATACATATTGAACTACATTATTCACAATCACAGAATATTTGGATGTTTTCCAATAGCACAACAAAAAGCAGTTTAAATGGGGATCATAAATCATTTCATTTATGCAGTTTGTTTAATTATTAATCTATAGTGTCATTTTATTTTTGAGAAAATATGTCGAAATGACTTGCCAACTTCATCCAAACGAAACATTAGTGATTTTAAAAGTTGCAAAGACGACCATCATATTTGTGTTTGATGTTTTCAAAGATTAAACACCTTCGTTTACTTTTTAATGATTTATCAATTTTTAGGGACATTATAATTATTGATTAGTTTAATGTATAACCTAAATTTTGAGGTTATCTATATATTAATATCTAACAACATAAAAAATACGCATTGAAAACATGTCTAGTTTCTTTTTTTATTAGTATGTAATGACCTTATTAGAATCTCCGCACATGTTGGTACGTATGTTTGAACATTACAGGTCTAATAACGCCAAAACGGAAGTCACAATCCCAGGGCTGTCAGTTAGATTTTAAGCACATATGGTTGAGAGCAGCATGCATAAAACTTATAAAATACAGTTTAAAGGATATATTTTGGTTTCATTTAAAAGGTTCATATGTAAGCACTAAGAAAAAATCATGTTTTTTTTGCACTACTTTGTCTAGTGGTTCCCAGCTTTACAACTTTTGGCCCATGTATTCATGAGCAAAATGGCAGCCTCCGTGCCTGTCAAAACCGGTGTGTTTTTTCTAAGGTAAATATTTTGAGTTACATTTTTTGACATGCTGTTATGACCTTAGCTTTCCAACAATGTATGGTGATAGAGTGGAAAGTAGCGTGGTCATGGTAAAAATTGAGATCTTACATTGAATATGTGATGTGTAACAAAGAAGGAATTTATTTGCGCATGCGTAAGCTACAGTAGCATGGCGTGCAGTACCTCCCGTACCGTACCGTACCTTTCCATACATTAGTATTTCAAACCATATCATATTTATGCCTTACCATAGCAAACCGTACCGTACTTTACCGTCCGGTACCGTGCCGTACCATATCGTACCATACCATGCATACCGTATGGCATCGTAAATCACCCCGTTTTTTCCGGGCACATACAGTGTACAAAATAACATTTGATGTAACCAATTCACTTTTTTGAAACTAGGAACAATTTGTTTCATGTGTGACGAATATGATTTGAGTGAATATCAAAAACTGGACTCGATTACAAATTGTACAGAAAATTTAAAAAATGATATTGCGATGAAGAATGAGATCCTATTTTTCACACCGGTGAACAATGAAATCCTATTGTTCACACGTGTAAACAATATGATTTGTGGTCATGAAATATGGTCATACACAGCATCCAGATCAAGTGGAAATGTGCATATGTTCAGGTCGTTACGGTCTTTTGATTTTTCAGAGAGTACATTTTAATTTGAATATACAATGGTTTTTGATCACCTGAGCACAACGTTTTCAATTGTGGTCAGATATCATCCGGCGTCCGTCGTCAACAATTTATTTCAAAAACTTCTCTGACACCCGTGTGTTGATTCAACCCGAACATGGTAGGTATGTCCCAAATCCAAATTTACAAAATTCCTAGCACACTGTAAAAATCGTTTTGTCAAAAACAATTTTCTAGAATTTGAAATAACTTCACAGAACTGTTCCTTCGATTGCCCTTTTCCAAATTCCTTAAAATAAATTTGATCCGTTAAAAAGCAAGCAGCCACGGGATGGGGAAGTTTGACATTACATCGCTACGTTGACAATTTTTTCCGAATGCACATGCGGGATTTTGACATTTCATAGACATATTTCTGATGGTGACCCCCAACCAAATTATGTCAAATAATGTCAAAATATGGCTGCCAGGGTGCTAACGTTTGATCTTATATCGTTATATTGGCAACTTAAGATTGTTCAAATTATGCCCTATGGGTCAAAACTGACCATACCCCAGGGGTTACATGGTTTATATTAACTTATATAGCAAAGTGATTTTAAAAATTATTCTCCTCTGAAACCTAGAGGCCTAGAGGTTTCATATTTGGTATGTAACATCGTATAGTCTTAACACTACAGACCTTTACAATACTGGTTTCAATGCGGTTTTGTCGATCACCAGCAACCCTTTATTAACAAAATGCAAGCTTGACCTGATAAGTGGCCCTAAATCCGGATATAAACATTTCGGATGGATTCATCCACCAAGTGGTCTGAAGAATTCGAGTAGCTGCAAACTGACATTGCTACTTAGCGGTGATGTTAAATTAAACCCAGGCACATTAAACCAGTTGTCGTGTTGTAAACACCAGAGTTGTAAACACCAATCACATAATTCTCCGCTGTGCAGCCTGCAAACTTTGGTGCAACACAAAGTGCACTAGCTTACCAGGAAGCTTATACAAACAGTATAAACTATCGGAGTTATCAGACTTCATATGTCATTCATGTGCATGTCTACCCTCGCATGTACAGGAGAACTCATCTGCAGACACACATGTTCAGGAAGTTCCATTACATGGCCAAGACCCTTCTGTTACATCTGACACCCGTGATCAGAGTGAGATACATTTTCCTGATACTTGTGAACAATTGACTACAGCAAGAGCATCTTATCCAGAAAAATTTATATATTTATATGAATACTTAATCATAAACAGTTAAAGACATGAATGTCATCTTATTGAAGACTTGTTAACTAAATCAACTTGCTATTCCAAGCAGAGACCAAACTCGAGTAGTCTTTTGTGGATGCCTAGTTTATGGTCGAAAACTAACACACTTCTGGAGAACTGATAGGACATATAGAGGAGGCGATCTAGCTGCATACCTCAGCAGTGATCTTGCTGGTGACAGAAAATCCTGCTTTGAGTTTCAATTCATCGAATCCATTGGCATTAAAGTAAGACTTGACAATTTGAAGTGGTTTATTTGTGGCATCTAAAGACCTCCAGCTAATAATACTTCTGAAGATTTTTATAATTCGATAGACACAATTTCTGTGAAATATGATCACATTGTAATACTTTGTGATGCAAAGTATGACTGTCTTAGTAAAGAAAAGTGGAAGGTTTTGATTCGAATTTGTGACATCTTTGATCTCATTAACTTGATTGAGAAACCTACTTGTTTTACTAAGTTGTCTGTGCCTAGTCTCTTAGAAGTGATTTTGACAAACACCTATGCTAATTGACAAATGTTTTAACTTTTCATGTGGTATAAGTGATGTTCACAATATCATAGGCTTTCAACTAAAATGTACGGATTTCAATAATGTTTTAAGTAACGGTGATGCAAATAAGGCTTCTGAGATATTAACTAAGTCAATATTAGCCTGCTTTGACAAGATTGCTCCTTAAAATAAAAATTAAAAAAAAAACAGCCTGCAAACACCATTTATGAACTCTGAACTAAGAAAAGCTATTTACAAAAAGAGACAATTGTTTAATACATTTCATAACAATAACACTGACTTTAACTGGCACCAGTATATAGAACTTTTTGCAATAAAATGAAAAGGAAATCCATGAGTTCATTGAGCGATGCAGCGGCGGGTGCAAAAATAAAGATTTCTAGTAAACTATAAAAGCATTTATTACAAATAAGGGTAATAAAAATATTGTTCTTGAAGTAAAAAAACACGCTTATGTCAGACCAGAATACGTTTTGTAATATATTTAATTAATATTATGTTGTTGTCATTGGAAATACAAGTGTTCAAATTAATGACATCCATGAAAGCATACATAATATTAAAACTATGGTTATTTGTACACCAGAACTTCACTTTAAACCTATTGATGCTTCTTTCGTAAACAAACAAATAAAGAACATGACTATAAAGAAGGCTTCCGGAATTGATGGTATCTCTGTCAAAATGCTCAACATTTGCAGACCTATTTTATCTCAACTTCTAAATGTTCTTATAAACAAATGCATTGAGCAAGCTACCTTTCCTTCAGACATGAAAATTGCACAAGTTACTCCTATTTATAAAAAGAATAGCACATTAGGGTAATAGGCCTGTAATCCTTCTTCCTGTCACATCTAAGATTTCAAAAGGACTATTTAAAAAATATTTTTAACCCTTTGCCCTGGGCTTTTAGACCTAAATACGGGTGTAATACTACCCTCTTAAAAATCACAGAAGACTGGAAAAGAGCGTTTGACTCGAATAAATATCTGGCGGCTGTATTGATGGACCGTTATAAAGCCTTTGATTGCTTACCTCACGACCTTCTTTTATCAAAACTCAAATATTACAATGTCTCTGAAAAATCTGTTGTACACATTGAAAATTATCTGTCAAATAGAAAACAGTGTGTGAAACTTGGGTAATACTATAGTTCCTTTTTGGGATGTGGTCAAAGGAGTCTGAGGGCTCAAGCTAGTTAAGATTCCCGTTGTCAGATAATTATCATGATAATATTCGTGTTAGTAAGAAGAAGACCTCTCGCCAAATTAAGTGGTACCACGAATATTATCTAGTTAAGATTCGAGTTTCAAATAATTATCATGATAATATTCGTGTTAGTAAGATAGTGCGGAAGACTGTGCGCACAAATTAAGTGGTATCACGAATATTAACTAGTTAAGATTCGTTTTGTAAGATAATTCGGAAGACCTCGAAAATGTTTATAATGTCAGTTCTGGGCACTTAAAGGCCATTTAGTATAATAATAATTATTATCTTGCAGAACAATATTCGCAAACGCTAACTTAATATCCAGATAAATATCATAATAAATAAGTTGAAACACGAATATGTTCGCGAACCCTAAATAGTTAACACGAATATTTTCGCGAACCTTAAGTGGTTATCGTAAGGCAGTTCTATGCCACCATACTATTGTATTATTTTTAAAATATGTAATTACATGAAGTAAGTAAATGAGTTACCAGAGTAACCTTCTAGCGTTAGAGATTTATTATTGGGTGATACAAGGTAGTACAGGCTTTGTTAGTACAACATGTCGATCAATGAGAACATACAGATTGTATGTATATATACAGTTTCAGTCTATACGAGCTTTTAATTGCTTCTTCATTTATGGATCTACATATATCGATGGCACAGCGCAAAACTTTTCTATGTAACTGATATTTAACATAGACTTAGCATAGTTTTGCGCTGAGCTATCGATATGCTCTGTATAGGAAAAGGACCGAACCGAACAATATTGGAAATAATGCTAGCGCGTATCTGGTGAAACACCGTTATGTGTAATTCGTTCTGAATGGTTCATAAATAAGGGGTGTTTGGAAATTATTGAGATTGTATTTTGTATAATAAATGATGCTGATACCTTAAATTTGACATTAAACCAGCCACATGTATTACCTATGTATGTCAACTCAGTAGATCAAAGTCATAGTAATTGTTCGAATGTCAAATATATTCATCGCTTTTATATACATAATATGATTCATATTTAGTATTACTTGTCTGAAAACTGATCCATGAGAACCTGCGTGTTGCTTAACAACCACATATCTAAACTAGGAAGCGAAGGTTACAATGATGTTTCAGATGTCAAAAAGAAACAAAAACATGTAGGACAGTTCATGTCAATGACACGGAGTGAAGCCGTGGGTGAATTAATTCGCAGGTGAGCGACAGGACCACTTGGACTTGTTCCAAAGTACTTATGCGCAATTAAAGCATACTCTATTCAGAATTTAGATTGTATGCAGCTTTGAATTTACATTCGGCACAAAGTGAAAACTGCATAAAATGTGCATGCCTTTTTAATGAAAATAATCTTATACATTTTAAAATACATGGTATCTTTAGGATATGCATATTCACGTAAATGTTAATTGTTTAATGTTTGATTAAAAATCGTTGGCAAACATATGTCATATTTTATCTGTTTTTTTTTAGAGCAACGACCATATAAGCGTTCGTTTTTCCAATCTCTATGCCAAGAGTTACATTTTAAGAATATGATTCTGACAGTTCTAATATTTGGTTGTCTATGTGCAATCACTTGGTGCCGGCTTGCTGTGAATACTAAATATATAGTGCATCATAGCATTGATGGCTCTGCCCAAGACTCATCAAGCATAGATAGATATATATACCCGTTGCCTTTGTTACTTTTTTATATCTTGTTTACCTTGTGGAATGTTGGCGTTGTCATACACGACTGGAACTGAAATATACATGCGATATTCAAACCGTGTATCATAAAGTGCAACAAATGCGCAAATCCGTGCCTATAGTATGGTGGACGGTTCGAAGATCCATTATGTTCGAAGAACAAGAAAAGTAACACGTTATCGAAATGGAGATGCATTGACATCTAATCAGGTGTATGAAAGAATTAATTCATATACGGCTGGATGTGCAATTAATTTTACAAGTTGCGGTTTCACGGACGTTACAAATGATATAGTCTTGAGGACTATCAAGCCACGAAAATTCGGTTCTCAAAAGGGTTTTTATCTATACATCCAGATGCAGAATGTGAGTATCAAAATCAAAGAATATGTTTTTTCCATCAAAATGAGATAACAGACGATTACATAGAAACATGGGAAGGATTAGATTTGCTAAATGTAAATTTAAAAGAACATATGATTGCCATTAAAAACCCAGATCACTTGCCTTGGTACGTTTCTAAAATGATTTTCTGGGTTGCTTCTTTTTTTTCATATGTCATGGCTTTTACGAATTCTAATTGACTGCAAAACAGGCTGTATGAATTTCCATGTTCAGAAAGTGTTTGGATATATTTACACGACTTCTGAAGTACAACAGATACGCAGGTTAAATACAATCGGTAGTGACGATTTGGAGTTAGTTGTCCGTGATAACGTAAGCATTGTTCCAAGTTATTCTGAGGCATTACTGATGTCTGATTCAACACACGCAATACATTCAACTCGCGACGCGAATGGAAATATAACATCGCCATCTAATGTATGACTTTGAATAATATTCCGCAAAGCGCTTTGTTTTCCAGTTCATATTTCCAACCCTTTCCCAATACAACCAACCTACACTCCTATAGACTGGGGAAGCGCCCTGAAAACACTTGGAGTCATATGTCTCTTCGGGATGTTTTGCAGACACCACCCACACGAAGTCGACTAGAAATGCGAACTAATATAATGTTTGTGACATCGACTATAGAGTCATTAAAAGACAATTTCGTTACTTGCAATCAGCAGCTATCAAATACAGAAATACCAAAACTTAGTCCTGCATTTATTTCGACCCTATCCAGTGAAAAAATCCGCACGACAAACTGTACATTAGAAACCAGTAACACCAATCGGAATAGAAGACTGAATGATACACAAACACGGAAACGCGGCAACGTGTCATTGTTATCCGATATGCGACATGCGCCGACAATGCATTCTCATTCTGTCAAGAACATCTCATTTGAAGAGTCACCTGAACATGAAACAAGTTCTCTGGAACATAAATATGACACAAATTGTTCAAAACGTTCCGAACTGTCTTTAAGAAATGCTTCAAATGCAAATTCTCAAAGCGTTTCATCCTTGGTCACTCAGCCACCACCGCCGTGTTACGAAGATGCCGTTACTATGGAAATACCAACTCGAGTGTTAGTTTCTACAGCAAAAGGCTTTTTACATACAGACAACAGAAAGCATCAAAGTGATTACTCCGATTACTGACTGACTTAAAACAAACGTTTCGGTAAATTAATGTCACTAAAACAAAGAATCGTTTAATTTATCTAGAGTTCCACAACTATAAGAATCATATGGAATTAAATTTACATAATATGAACAAAAAAACTGAACAGCAAAGGACGCAATGAAAATTTATCACATGCGTACTGTAGCAAGGTTACGACATTAGTCTGGTGACCACCTTTATTGTTTAAAAAGTTCCGACAAGTCTTTGTCGTTCTGATGCGTGGCTATAAAACAACTCGGGCTAACGCCCTATGTATCAAAACTCCAAATCGTTGTATATTGACAGTTAAACAACAATAAATCGAAAAGCATTTATTAAATTAACAATAAAATCAGCTGCTCGCCCAGAACCTTGAGTCTACGTTGCACGTTGATGGCCTGTTTTGGAACAGTCCCATCGTCCCATTTTAAAACAGCAAAATCTCCTGGCGTCGTTCGCCACCTTTCTTTGATTTACATATTGCGAGTCTGGTCTCTCTGCTTTTAAAAATTAAAATAAATATGTTATGCTACTTTCTGGACACTCATGTCAGTTGATTGTAGTCACCCGTAAGAAAAACAGAATTCACTCGCGATTTTGACAAAGGCACATAAACTGCTGAAAATTCAAATGTCAAGTAATTCGGTGTCATGATAGATCAAAATGCACAAAAACATGTCGTTTTAAGGATATAACCATTTAAACCAGCGGCCGTTATGCGAAATGTCTCTTTTGACAGAAGAAAAGTATTAGATATATGTAACATCCTATAGTGGTCCTGTCCAAAGATTGCTCAAATTATGTCCATGTGGTAAAATTGGCCACGCCTTGTGGGTCATGTGGTTTCAATAGACGTATATGGCATGTCGGCTTTAAATCCCTTCTCCTCTGAAACCGCAAGTCGAGGTGGTCTCATATTTTGCTTGAAAGATTGTGTAGTGGTCCTCTACGAAGATTATTCAAATTATGCCCCTGCGGTAAAAAGATACCACGTCTCGAAGTCACATTATATCTATAGACTTATTGGGCTAGTGGACATTAAAAATCGTCTTCTCTGAAACCGCAGGTTCTGGAGGTTTCGTATTTGGTTGTACCATTGTATAGTGGTCCTCTACAAAGAGTGTTCAAATTTTGCCCCTGTGGTCAAAAGTGGTCTCGCCCTGGGGGTCACATGGTGATTACATGGTGAGGGGGTCACATGGTGAACCGGTTCGTGCCCACATCAACCGGTTTAAACCCACAATGCTTTGCATTGACCGTTCCAAGGCGGTGACCCCAGTTTTGTTCATGTGTGTTTGTCACTTGCCATAAATAAAAGACCTCGCTAATGTCACTTGCTAATAAGAGTTCTCTCCTGCTTAATCTGAGTAATCTGACTTAAAATATCTTCTCTGAAAGCGCAAGGCCCAGAGGTTTCAGTTTTGACGTGTAAAGTGGTCCTCCATAAAGATTGTTTAATCTGGTGTGAAAACAAGCCACGCCCCGGGGTCTCATCTTTCCTAGACTTATAGGACAAGTGTATTTTTAAAATCTTCTCCTCTGAAACCGCTAGGCCAAGAGTGTATGTGTTATGAAACATTATATAGTCGTCCTCTACAAGGATTATTCAAATTTTATCCCTGGGGTAAAAAATGTTCCAGTCGTCCTTTGGAGTAATATATTTTCAATAGACATATGGCAAGTGGGGTTTAAAAATCTTCTCCTCTAAAACTGCAAGGCGCAGAGGTTTAATATTTGGCATGGTATAGTACTCTTCTACAAAGATGGTCCCCTGGCATCAAAACTGGCCACGCACCAGGAATTACGTGGCTTATAGCAAAATGGCTTCAATAGCAAAATGACTTCTAAAACCTTCTCTTCTGAAGACCCCGATTTGCATACTCAGGTGAGCTCTGAGTGGCAAACGTTTAAAGAACATTGGAATATGTTCTGACCACATTAGCTAAAATATGTTGATAAATAATATGTAGTTATTAATCGAAGTGTCATTGTCAATCTGTGAATGCGGGTGATAATTTCAGGACAATGTGTCCCTATTTAAAAATTAGCCTTAATACATATTGAACTACATTATTCACAATCACAGAATATTTGGATGTTTTCCAATAGCACAACAAAAAGCAGTTTAAATGGGGATCATAAATCTTTTCATTTATGCAGTTTGTTTAATTATTAATCTATAGTGTCATTTTATTTTTGAGAAAATATGTCGAAATGACTTGCCAACTTCATCCAAACGAAACGTTAGTGATTTTAAAAGTTGCAAAGACGACCATCATATTTGTGTTTGATGTTTTCAAAGATTAAACACCTTCGTTTACTTTTTAATGATTTATCAATTTTTAGGGACATTATAATTATTGATTAGTTTAATGTATAACCTAAATTTTGAGGTTATCTATATATTAATATCTAACAACATAAAAAATACGCATTGAAAACATGTCTAGTTTCTTTTTTTATTAGTATGTAATGACCTTATTAGAATCTCCGCACATGTTGGTACGTATGTTTGAACATTACAGGTCTAATAACGCCAAAACGGAAGTCACAATCCCAGGGCTGTCAGTTAGATTTTAAGCACATATGGTTGAGAGCAGCATGCATAAAACTTATAAAATACAGTTTAAAGGATATATTTTGGTTTCATTTAAAAGGTTCATATGTAAGCACTAAGAAAAAATCATGTTTTTTTTGCACTACTTTGTCTAGTGGTTCCCAGCTTTACAACTTTTGGCCCATGTATTCATGAGCAAAATGGCAGCCTCCGTGCCTGTCAAAACCGGTGTGTTTTTTCTAAGGTAAATATTTTGAGTTACATTTTTTGACATGCTGTTATGACCTTAGCTTTCCAACAATGTATGGTGATAGAGTGGAAAGTAGCGTGGTCATGGTAAAAATTGAGATCTTACATTGAATATGTGATGTGTAACAAAGAAGGAATTTATTTGCGCATGCGTAAGCTACAGTAGCGTGGCGTGCAGTACCTCCCGTACCGTACCGTACCTTTCCATACATTAGTATTTCAAACCATATCATATTTATGCCTTACCATACCAAACCGTACCGTACTTTACCGTCCGGTACCGTGCCGTACCATATCGTACCATACCATGCATACCGTATGACATCGTAAATTACCCCGTTTTTTTCGGGCACATACAGTGTAAAAAATAACATTTGATGTAACCAATTCACTTTTTTGAAACTAGGAACAATTTTTTTCATGTGTGAAGAATATGATTTGAGTGAATATCAAAAACTGGATTCGATTACAAATTGTACAGAAAATTTTAAAAATGATATTGCGATGAAGAATGAGATCCTATTTTTCACACCGGTGAACAATGAAATCCTATTGTTCACACGTGTAAACAATATGATTTGTGGTCATGAAATATGGTCATACACAGCATCCAGATCAAGTGGAAATGTGCATATGTTCAGGTCGTTACGGTCTTTTGATTTTTCAGAGAGTACATTTTAATTTGAATATACAATGGTTTTTGATCACCTGAGCACAACGTTTTCAATTGTGGTCAGATATCATCCGGCGTCCGTCGTCAACAATTTATTTCAAAAACTTCTCTGACACCCGTGTGTTGATTCAACCCGAACATGGTAGGTATGTCCCAAATCCAAATTTACAAAATTCCTAGCACACTGTAAAAATCGTTTTGTCAAAAACAATTTTCTAGAATTTGAAATAACTTCACAGAACTGTTCCTTCGATTGCCCTTTTCCAAATTCCTTAAAATAAATTTGATCCGTTAAAAAGCAAGCAGCCACGGGATGGGGAAGTTTGACATTACATCGCTACGTTGACAATTTTTTCCGAATGCACATGCGGGATTTTGAAATTTCATAGACATATTTCTGATGGTGACCCCCAACCAAATTATGTCAAATAATGTCAAAATATGGCTGCCAGGGTGCTAACGTTTGATCTTATATCGTTATATTGGCAACTTAAGATTGTTCAAATTATGCCCTATGGGTCAAAACTGACCATACCCCAGGGGTTACATGGTTTATATTAACTTATATAGCAAAGTGATTTTAAAAATTATTCTCCTCTGAAACCTAGAGGCCTAGAGGTTTCATATTTGGTATGTAACATCGTATAGTCTTAACACTACAGACCTTTACAATACTGGTTTCAATGCGGTTTTGTCGATCACCAGCAACCCTTTATTAACAAAATGCAAGCTTGACCTGATAAGTGGCCCTAAATCCGGATATAAACATTTCGGATGGATTCATCCACCAAGTGGTCTGAAGAATTCGAGTAGCTGCAAACTGACATTGCTACTTAGCGGTGATGTTAAATTAAACCCAGGCACATTAAACCAGTTGTCGTGTTGTAAACACCAGAGTTGTAAACACCAATCACATAATTCTCCGCTGTGCAGCCTGCAAACTTTGGTGCAACACAAAGTGCACTAGCTTACCAGGAAGCTTATACAAACAGTATAAACTATCGGAGTTATCAGACTTCATATGTCATTCATGTGCATGTCTACCCTCGCATGTACAGGAGAACTCATCTGCAGACACACATGTTCAGGAAGTTCCATTACATGGCCAAGACCCTTCTGTTACATCTGACACCCGTGATCAGAGTGAGATACATTTTCCTGATACTTGTGAACAATTGACTACAGCAAGAGCATCTTATCCAGAAAAATTTATATATTTATATGAATACTTAATCATAAACAGTTAAAGACATGAATGTCATCTTATTGAAGACTTGTTAACTAAATCAACTTGCTATTCCAAGCAGAGACCAAACTCGAGTAGTCTTTTGTGGATGCCTAGTTTATGGTCGAAAACTAACACACTTCTGGAGAACTGATAGGACATATAGAGGAGGCGATCTAGCTGCATACCTCAGCAGTGATCTTGCTGGTGACAGAAAATCCTGCTTTGAGTTTCAATTCATCGAATCCATTGGCATTAAAGTAAGACTTGACAATTTGAAGTGGTTTATTTGTGGCATCTAAAGACCTCCAGCTAATAATACTTCTGAAGATTTTTATAATTCGATAGACACAATTTCTGTGAAATATGATCACATTGTAATACTTTGTGATGCAAAGTATGACTGTCTTAGTAAAGAAAAGTGGAAGGTTTTGATTCGAATTTGTGACATCTTTGATCTCATTAACTTGATTGAGAAACCTACTTGTTTTACTAAGTTGTCTGTGCCTAGTCTCTTAGAAGTGATTTTGACAAACACCTATGCTAATTGACAAATGTTTTAACTTTTCATGTGGTATAAGTGATGTTCACAATATCATAGGCTTTCAACTAAAATGTACGGATTTCAATAATGTTTTAAGTAACGGTGATGCAAATAAGGCTTCTGAGATATTAACTAAGTCAATATTAGCCTGCTTTGACAAGATTGCTCCTTAAAATAAAAATTAAAAAAAAAACAGCCTGCAAACACCATTTATGAACTCTGAACTAAGAAAAGCTATTTACAAAAAGAGACAATTGTTTAATACATTTCATAACAATAACACTGACTTTAACTGGCACCAGTATATAGAACTTTTTGCAATAAAATGAAAAGGAAATCCATGAGTTCATTGAGCGATGCAGCGGCGGGTGCAAAAATAAAGATTTCTAGTAAACTATAAAAGCATTTATTACAAATAAGGGTAATAAAAATATTGTTCTTGAAGTAAAAAACACGCTTATGTCAGACCAGAATACGTTTTGTAATATATTTAATTAATATTATGTTGTTGTCATTGGAAATACAAGTGTTCAAATTAATGACATCCATGAAAGCATACATAATATTAAAACTATGGTTATTTGTACACCAGAACTTCACTTTAAACCTATTGATGCTTCTTTCGTAAACAAACAAATAAAGAACATGACTATAAAGAAGGCTTCCGGAATTGATGGTATCTCTGTCAAAATGCTCAACATTTGCAGACCTATTTTATCTCAACTTCTAAATGTTCTTATAAACAAATGCATTGAGCAAGCTACCTTTCCTTCAGACATGAAAATTGCACAAGTTACTCCTATTTATAAAAAGAATAGCACATTAGGGTAATAGGCCTGTAATCCTTCTTCCTGTCACATCTAAGATTTCAAAAGGACTATTTAAAAAATATTTTTAACCCTTTGCCCTGGGCTTTTAGACCTAAATACGGGTGTAATACTACCCTCTTAAAAATCACAGAAGACTGGAAAAGAGCGTTTGACTCGAATAAATATCTGGCGGCTGTATTGATGGACCGTTATAAAGCCTTTGATTGCTTACCTCACGACCTTCTTTTATCAAAACTCAAATATTACAATGTCTCTGAAAAATCTGTTGTACACATTGAAAATTATCTGTCAAATAGAAAACAGTGTGTGAAACTTGGGTAATACTATAGTTCCTTTTTGGGATGTGGTCAAAGGAGTCTGAGGGCTCAAGCTAGTTAAGATTCCCGTTGTCAGATAATTATCATGATAATATTCGTGTTAGTAAGAAGAAGACCTCTCGCCAAATTAAGTGGTACCACGAATATTATCTAGTTAAGATTCGAGTTTTCAAATAATTATCATGATAATATTCGTGTTAGTAAGATAGTGCGGAAGACTGTGCGCACAAATTAAGTGGTATCACGAATATTAACTAGTTAAGATTCGTTTTGTAAGATAATTCGGAAGACCTCGAAAATGTTTATAATGTCAGTTCTGGGCACTTAAAGGCCATTTAGTATAATAATAATTATTATCTTGCAGAACAATATTCGCAAACGCTAACTTAATATCCAGATAAATATCATAATAAATAAGTTGAAACACGAATATGTTCGCGAACCCTAAATAGTTAACACGAATATTTTCGCGAACCTTAAGTGGTTATCGTAAGGCAGTTCTATGCCACCATACTATTGTATTATTTTTAAAATATGTAATTACATGAAGTAAGTAAATGAGTTACCAGAGTAACCTTCTAGCGTTAGAGATTTATTATTGGGTGATACAAGGTAGTACAGGCTTTGTTAGTACAACATGTCGATCAATGAGAACATACAGATTGTATGTATATATACAGTTTCAGTCTATACGAGCTTTTAATTGCTTCTTCATTTATGGATCTACATATATCGATGGCACAGCGCAAAACTTTTCTATGTAACTGATATTTAACATAGACTTAGCATAGTTTTGCGCTGAGCTATCGATATGCTCTGTATAGGAAAAGGACCGAACCGAACAATATTGGAAATAATGCTAGCGCGTATCTGGTGAAACACCGTTATGTGTAATTCGTTCTGAATGGTTCATAAATAAGGGGTGTTTGGAAATTATTGAGATTGTATTTTGTATAATAAATGATGCTGATACCTTAAATTTGACATTAAACCAGCCACATGTATTACCTATGTATGTCAACTCAGTAGATCAAAGTCATAGTAATTGTTCGAATGTCAAATATATTCATCGCTTTTATATACATAATATGATTCATATTTAGTATTACTTGTCTGAAAACTGATCCATGAGAACCTGCGTGTTGCTTAACAACCACATATCTAAACTAGGAAGCGAAGGTTACAATGATGTTTCAGATGTCAAAAAGAAACAAAAACATGTAGGACAGTTCATGTCAATGACACGGAGTGAAGCCGTGGGTGAATTAATTCGCAGGTGAGCGACAGGACCACTTGGACTTGTTCCAAAGTACTTATGCGTAATTAAAGCATACTCTATTCAGAATTTAGATTGTATGCAGCTTTGAATTTACATTCGGCACAAAGTGAAAACTGCATAAAATGTGCATGCCTTTTTAATGAAAATAATCTTATACATTTTAAAATACATGGTATCTTTAGGATATGCATATTCACGTAAATGTTAATTGTTTAATGTTTGATTAAAAATCGTTGGCAAACATATGTCATATTTTATCTGTTTTTTTTTAGAGCAACGACCATATAAGCGTTCGTTTTTCCAATCTCTATGCCAAGAGTTACATTTTAAGAATATGATTCTGACAGTTCTAATATTTGGTTGTCTATGTGCAATCACTTGGTGCCGGCTTGCTGTGAATACTAAATATATAGTGCATCATAGCATTGATGGCTCTGCCCAAGACTCATCAAGCATAGATAGATATATATACCCGTTGCCTTTGTTACTTTTTTATATCTTGTTTACCTTGTGGAATGTTGGCGTTGTCATACACGACTGGAACTGAAATATACATGCGATATTCAAACCGTGTATCATAAAGTGCAACAAATGCGCAAATCCGTGCCTATAGTATGGTGGACGGTTCGAAGATCCATTATGTTCGAAGAACAAGAAAAGTAACACGTTATCGAAATGGAGATGCATTGACATCTAATCAGGTGTATGAAAGAATTAATTCATATACGGCTGGATGTGCAATTAATTTTACAAGTTGCGGTTTCACGGACGTTACAAATGATATAGTCTTGAGGACTATCAAGCCACGAAAATTCGGTTCTCAAAAGGGTTTTTATCTATACATCCAGATGCAGAATGTGAGTATCAAAATCAAAGAATATGTTTTTTCCATCAAAATGAGATAACAGACGATTACATAGAAACATGGGAAGGATTAGATTTGCTAAATGTAAATTTAAAAGAACATATGATTGCCATTAAAAACCCAGATCACTTGCCTTGGTACGTTTCTAAAATGATTGTCTGGGTTGCTTCTTTTTTTTCATATGTCATGGCTTTTACGAATTCTAATTGACTGCAAAACAGGCTGTATGAATTTCCATGTTCAGAAAGTGTTTGGATATATTTACACGACTTCTGAAGAACAACAGATACGCAGGTTAAATACAATCGGTAGTGACGATTTGGAGTTAGTTGTCCGTGATAACGTAAGCATTGTTCCAAGTTATTCTGAGGCATTACTGATGTCTGATTCAACACACGCAATACATTCAACTCGCGACGCGAATGGAAATATAACATCGCCATCTAATGTATGACTTTGAATAATATTCCGCAAAGCGCTTTGTTTTCCAGTTCATATTTCCAACCCTTTCCCAATACAACCAACCTACACTCCTATAGACTGGGGAAGCGCCCTGAAAACACTTGGAGTTATATGTCTCTTCGGGATGTTTTGCAGACACCACCCACACGAAGTCGACTAGAAATGCGAACTAATATAATGTTTGTGACATCGACTATAGAGTCATTAAAAGACAATTTCGTTACTTGCAATCAGCAGCTATCAAATACAGAAATACCAAAACTTAGTCCTGCATTTATTTCGACCCTATCCAGTGAAAAAATCCGCACGACAAACTGTACATTAGAAACCAGTAACACCAATCGGAATAGAAGACTGAATAATACACAAACACGGAAACGCGGCAACGTGTCATTGTTATCCGATATGCGACATGCGCCGAAAATGCATTCTCATTCTGTCAAGAACATCTCATTTGAAGAGTCACCTGAACATGAAACAAGTTCTCTGGAACATAAATATGACACAAATTGTTCAAAACGTTCCGAACTGTCTTTAAAAAATGCTTCAAATGCAAATTCTCAAAGCGTTTCATCCTTGGTCACTCAGCCACCACCGCCGTGTTACGAAGATGCCGTTACTATGGAAATACCAACTCGAGTGTTAGTTTCTACAGCAAAAGGCTTTTTACATACAGACAACAGAAAGCATCAAAGTGATTACTCCGATTACTGACTGACTTAAAACAAACGTTTCGGTAAATTAATGTCACTAAAACAAAGAATCGTTTAATTTATCTAGAGTTCCACAACTATAAGAATCATATGGAATTAAATTTACATAATATGAACAAAAAAACTGAACAGCAAAGGACGCAATGAAAATTTATCACATGCGTACTGTAGCAAGGTTACGACATTAGTCTGGTGACCACCTTTATTGTTTAAAAAGTTCCGACAAGTCTTTGTCGTTCTGATGCGTGGCTATAAAACAACTCGGGCTAACGCCCTATGTATCAAAACTCCAAATCGTTGTATATTGACAGTTAAACAACAATAAACCGAAAAGCATTTATTAAATTAACAATAAAATCAGCTGCTCGCCCAGAACCTTGAGTCTACGTTGCACGTTGATGGCCTGTTTTGGAACAGTCCCATCGTCCCATTTTAAAACAGCAAAATCTCCTGGCGTCGTTCGCCACCTTTCTTTGATTTACATATTGCGAGTCTGGTCTCTCTGCTTTTAAAAATTAAAATAAATATGTTATGCTACTTTCTGGACACTCATCTCAGTTGATTGTAGTCACCCGTAAGAAAAACAGAATTCACTCGCGATTTTGACAAAGGCACATAAACTGCTGAAAATTCAAATGTCAAGTAATTCGGTGTCATGATAGATCAAAATGCACAAAAACATGTCGTTTTAAGGATATAACCATTTAAACCAGCGGCCGTTATGCGAAATGTCTCTTTTGACAGAAGAAAAGTATTAGATATATGTAACATCCTATAGTGGTCCTGTCCAAAGATTGCTCAAATTATGTCCATGTGGTAAAATTGGCCACGCCTTGTGGGTCATGTGGTTTCAATAGACGTATATGGCATGTCGGCTTTAAATCCCTTCTCCTCTGAAACCGCAAGTCGAGGTGGTCTCATATTTTGCGTGAAAGATTGTGTAGTGGTCCTCTACGAAGATTATTCAAATTATGCCCCTGCGGTAAAAAGATACCACGTCTCGAAATCACATTATATCTATAGACTTATTGGGCTAGTGGACATTAAAAATCGTCTTCTCTGAAACCGCAGGTTCTGGAGGTTTCGTATTTGGTTGTACCATTGTATAGTGGTCCTCTACAAAGAGTGTTCAAATTTTGCCCCTGTGGTCAAAAGTGGTCTCGCCCTGGGGGTCACATGGTGATTACATGGTGAGGGGGTCACATGGTGAACCGGTTCGTGCCCACATCAACCGGTTTAAACCCACAATGCTTTGCATTGACCGTTCCAAGGCGGTGACCCCAGTTTTGTTCATGTGTGTTTGTCACTTGCCATAAATAAAAGACCTCGCTAATGTCACTTGCTAATAAGAGTTCTCTCCTGCTTAATCTGAGTAATCTGACTTAAAATATCTTCTCTGAAAGCGCAAGGCCCAGAGGTTTCAGTTTTGACGTGTAAAGTGGTCCTCCATAAAGATTGTTTAATCTGGTGTGAAAACAAGCCACGCCCCGGGGTCTCATCTTTCCTAGACTTATAGGACAAGTGTATTTTTAAAATCTTCTCCTCTGAAACCGCTAGGCCAAGAGTGTATGTGTTATGAAACATTATATAGTCGTCCTCTACAAGGATTATTCAAATTTTATCCCTGGGGTAAAAAATGTTCCAGTCGTCCTTTGGAGTAATATATTTTCAATAGACATATGGCAAGTGGAGTTTAAAAATCTTCTCCTCTAAAACTGCAAGGCGCAGAGGTTTAATATTTGGCATGGTATAGTACTCTTCTACAAAGATGGTCCAGGGGGCATCAAAACTGGCCACGCACCAGGAATTACGTGGCTTATAGCAAAATGGCTTCAATAGCAAAATGACTTCTAAAACCTTCTCTTCTGAAGACCCCGATTTGCATACTCAGGTGAGCTCTGAGTGGCAAACGTTTAAAGAACATTGGAATATGTTCTGACCACATTAGCTAAAATATGTTGATAAATAATATGTAGTTATTAATCGAAGTGTCATTGTCAATCTGTGAATGCGGGTGATAATTTCAGGACAATGTGTCCCTATTTAAAAATTAGCCTTAATACATATTGAACTACATTATTCACAATCACAGAATATTTGGATGTTTTCCAATAGCACAACAAAAAGCAGTTTAAATGGGGATCATAAATCTTTTCATTTATGCAGTTTGTTTAATTATTAATCTATGGTGTCATTTTATTTTTGAGAAAATATGTCGAAATGACTTGCCAACTTCATCCAAACGAAACATTAGTGATTTTAAAAGTTGCAAAGACGACCATCATATTTGTGTTTGATGTTTTCAAAGATTAAACACCTTCGTTTACTTTTTAATGATTTATCAATTTTTAGGGACATTATAATTATTGATTAGTTTAATGTATAACCTAAATTTTGAGGTTATCTATATATTAATATCTAACAACATAAAAAATACGCATTGAAAACATGTCTAGTTTCTTTTTTTATTAGTATGTAATGACCTTATTAGAATCTCCGCACATGTTGGTACGTATGTTTGAACATTACAGGTCAAATAACGCCAAAACGGAAGTCACAATCCCAGGGCTGTCAGTTAGATTTTAAGCACATATGGTTGAGAGCAGCATGCATAAAACTTATAAAATACAGTTTAAAGGATATATTTTGGTTTCATTTAAAAGGTTCATATGTAAGCACTAAGAAAAAATCATGTTTTTTTTGCACTACTTTGTCTAGTGGTTCCCAGCTTTACAACTTTTGGCCCATGTATTCATGAGCAAAATGGCAGCCTCCGTGCCTGTCAAAACCGGTGTGTTTTTTCTAAGGTAAATATTTTGAGTTACATTTTTTGACATGCTGTTATGACCTTAGCTTTCCAACAATGTATGGTGATAGAGTGGAAAGTAGCGTGGTCATGGTAAAAATTGAGATCTTACATTGAATATGTGATGTGTAACAAAGAAGGAATTTATTTGCGCATGCGTAAGCTACAGTAGCGTGGCGTGCAGTACCTCCCGTACCGTACCGTACCTTTCCATACATTAGTATTTCAAACCATATCATATTTATGCCTTACCATACCAAACCGTACCGTACTTTACCGTCCGGTACCGTGCCGTACCATATCGTACCATACCATGCATACCGTATGGCATCGTAAATCACCCCGTTTTTTCCGGGCACATACAGTGTAAAAAATAACATTTGATGTAACCAATTCACTTTTTTGAAACTAGGAACAATTTTTTTCATGTGTGAAGAATATGATTTGAGTGAATATCAAAAACTGGACTCGATTACAAATTGTACAGAAAATTTAAAAAATGATATTGCGATGAAGAATGAGATCCTATTTTTCACACCGGTGAACAATGAAATCCTATTGTTCACACGTGTAAACAATATGATTTGTGGTCATGAAATATGGTCATACACAGCATCCAGATCAAGTGGAAATGTGCATATGTTCAGGTCGTTACGGTCTTTTGATTTTTCAGAGAGTACATTTTAATTTGAATATACAATGGTTTTTGATCACCTGAGCACAACGTTTTCAATTGTGGTCAGATATCATCCGGCGTCCGTCGTCAACAATTTATTTCAAAAACTTCTCTGACACCCGTGTGTTGATTCAACCCGAACATGGTAGGTATGTCCCAAATCCAAATTTACAAAATTCCTAGCACACTGTAAAAATCGTTTTGTCAAATACAATTTTCTAGAATTTGAAATAACTTCACAGAACTGTTCCTTCGATTGCCCTTTTCCAAATTCCTTAAAATAAATTTGATCCGTTAAAAAGCAAGCAGCCACGGGATGGGGAAGTTTGACATTACATCGCTACGTTGACAATTTTTTTCCGAATGCACATGCGGGATTTTGAAATTTCATAGACATATTTCTGATGGTGACCCCCAACCAAATTATGTCAAATAATGTCAAAATATGGCTGCCAGGGTGCTAACGTTTGATCTTATATCGTTATATTGGCAACTTAAGATTGTTCAAATTATGCCCTATGGGTCAAAACTGACCATACCCCAGGGGTTACATGGTTTATATTAACTTATATAGCAAAGTGATTTTAAAAATTATTCTCCTCTGAAACCTAGAGGCCTAGAGGTTTCATATTTGGTATGTAACATCGTATAGTCTTAACACTACAGACCTTTACAATACTGGTTTCAATGCGGTTTTGTCGATCACCAGCAACCCTTTATTAACAAAATGCAAGCTTGACCTGATAAGTGGCCCTAAATCCGGATATAAACATTTCGGATGGATTCATCCACCAAGTGGTCTGAAGAATTCGAGTAGCTGCAAACTGACATTGCTACTTAGCGGTGATGTTAAATTAAACCCAGGCACATTAAACCAGTTGTCGTGTTGTAAACACCAGAGTTGTAAACACCAATCACATAATTCTCCGCTGTGCAGCCTGCAAACTTTGGTGCAACACAAAGTGCACTAGCTTACCAGGAAGCTTATACAAACAGTATAAACTATCGGAGTTATCAGACTTCATATGTCATTCATGTGCATGTCTACCCTCGCATGTACAGGAGAACTCATCTGCAGACACACATGTTCAGGAAGTTCCATTACATGGCCAAGACCCTTCTGTTACATCTGACACCCGTGATCAGAGTGAGATACATTTTCCTGATACTTGTGAACAATTGACTACAGCAAGAGCATCTTATCCAGAAAAATTTATATATTTATATGAATACTTAATCATAAACAGTTAAAGACATGAATGTCATCTTATTGAAGACTTGTTAACTAAATCAACTTGCTATTCCAAGCAGAGACCAAACTCGAGTAGTCTTTTGTGGATGCCTAGTTTATGGTCGAAAACTAACACACTTCTGGAGAACTGATAGGACATATAGAGGAGGCGATCTAGCTGCATACCTCAGCAGTGATCTTGCTGGTGACAGAAAATCCTGCTTTGAGTTTCAATTCATCGAATCCATTGGCATTAAAGTAAGACTTGACAATTTGAAGTGGTTTATTTGTGGCATCTAAAGACCTCCAGCTAATAATACTTCTGAAGATTTTTATAATTCGATAGACACAATTTCTGTGAAATATGATCACATTGTAATACTTTGTGATGCAAAGTATGACTGTCTTAGTAAAGAAAAGTGGAAGGTTTTGATTCGAATTTGTGACATCTTTGATCTCATTAACTTGATTGAGAAACCTACTTGTTTTACTAAGTTGTCTGTGCCTAGTCTCTTAGAAGTGATTTTGACAAACACCTATGCTAATTGACAAATGTTTTAACTTTTCATGTGGTATAAGTGATGTTCACAATATCATAGGCTTTCAACTAAAATGTACGGATTTCAATAATGTTTTAAGTAACGGTGATGCAAATAAGGCTTCTGAGATATTAACTAAGTCAATATTAGCCTGCTTTGACAAGATTGCTCCTTAAAATAAAAATTATAAAAAAAACAGCCTGCAAACACCATTTATGAACTCTGAACTAAGAAAAGCTATTTACAAAAAGAGACAATTGTTTAATACATTTCATAACAATAACACTGACTTTAACTGGCACCAGTATATAGAACTTTTTGCAATAAAATGAAAAGGAAATCCATGAGTTCATTGAGCGATGCAGCGGCGGGTGCAAAAATAAAGATTTCTAGTAAACTATAAAAGCATTTATTACAAATAAGGGTAATAAAAATATTGTTCTTGAAGTAAAAAAACACGCTTATGTCAGACCAGAATACGTTTTGTAATATATTTAATTAATATTATGTTGTTGTCATTGGAAATACAAGTGTTCAAATTAATGACATCCATGAAAGCATACATAATATTAAAACTATGGTTATTTGTACACCAGAACTTCACTTTAAACCTATTGATGCTTCTTTCGTAAACAAACAAATAAAGAACATGACTATAAAGAAGGCTTCCGGAATTGATGGTATCTCTGTCAAAATGCTCAACATTTGCAGACCTATTTTATCTCAACTTCTAAATGTTCTTATAAACAAATGCATTGAGCAAGCTACCTTTCCTTCAGACATGAAAATTGCACAAGTTACTCCTATTTATAAAAAGAATAGCACATTAGGGTAATAGGCCTGTAATCCTTCTTCCTGTCACATCTAAGATTTCAAAAGGACTATTTAAAAAATATTTTTAACCCTTTGCCCTGGGCTTTTAGACCTAAATACGGGTGTAATACTACCCTCTTAAAAATCACAGAAGACTGGAAAAGAGCGTTTGACTCGAATAAATATCTGGCGGCTGTATTGATGGACCGTTATAAAGCCTTTGATTGCTTACCTCACGACCTTCTTTTATCAAAACTCAAATATTACAATGTCTCTGAAAAATCTGTTGTACACATTGAAAATTATCTGTCAAATAGAAAACAGTGTGTGAAACTTGGGTAATACTATAGTTCCTTTTTGGGATGTGGTCAAAGGAGTCTGAGGGCTCAAGCTAGTTAAGATTCCCGTTGTCAGATAATTATCATGATAATATTCGTGTTAGTAAGAAGAAGACCTCTCGCCAAATTAAGTGGTACCACGAATATTATCTAGTTAAGATTCGAGTTTTCAAATAATTATCATGATAATATTCGTGTTAGTAAGATAGTGCGGAAGACTGTGCGCACAAATTAAGTGGTATCACGAATATTAACTAGTTAAGATTCGTTTTGTAAGATAATTCGGAAGACCTCGAAAATGTTTATAATGTCAGTTCTGGGCACTTAAAGGCCATTTAGTATAATAATAATTATTATCTTGCAGAACAATATTCGCAAACGCTAACTTAATATCCAGATAAATATCATAATAAATAAGTTGAAACACGAATATGTTCGCGAACCCTAAATAGTTAACACGAATATTTTCGCGAACCTTAAGTGGTTATCGTAAGGCAGTTCTATGCCACCATACTATTGTATTATTTTTAAAATATGTAATTACATGAAGTAAGTAAATGAGTTACCAGAGTAACCTTCTAGCGTTAGAGATTTATTATTGGGTGATACAAGGTAGTACAGGCTTTGTTAGTACAACATGTCGATCAATGAGAACATACAGATTGTATGTATATATACAGTTTCAGTCTATACGAGCTTTTAATTGCTTCTTCATTTATGGATCTACATATATCTATGGTGATAGAGTGGAAAGTAGCGTGGTCATGGTAAAAATTGAGATCTTACATTGAATATGTGATGTGTAACAAAGAAGGAATTTATTTGCGCATGCGTAAGCTACAGTAGCGTGGCGTGCAGTACCTCCCGTACCGTACCGTACCTTTCCATACATTAGTATTTCAAACCATATCATATTTATGCCTTACCATACCAAACCGTACCGTACTTTACCGTCCGGTACCGTGCCGTACCATATCGTACCATACCATGCATACCGTATGGCATCGTAAATTACCCCGTTTTTTTCGGGCACATACAGTGTAAAAAATAACATTTGATGTAACCAATTCACTTTTTTGAAACTAGCAACAATTTTTTTCATGGGTGAAGAATATGATTTGAGTGAATATCAAAAACTGGATTCGATTACAAATTGTACAGAAAATTTAAAAAATGATATTGCGATGAAGAATGAGATCCTATTTTTCACACCGGTGAACAATGAAATCCTATTGTTCACACGTGTAAACAATATGATTTGTGGTCATGAAATATGGTCATACACAGCATCCAGATCAAGTGGAAATGTGCATATGTTCAGGTCGTTACAGTCTTTTGATTTTTCAGAGAGTACATTTTAATTTGAATATACAATGGTTTTTGATCACCTGAGCACAACGTTTTCAATTGTGGTCAGATATCATCCGGCGTCCGTCGTCAACAATTTATTTCAAAAACTTCTCTGACACCCGTGTGTTGATTCAACCCGAACATGGTAGGTATGTCCCAAATCCAAATTTACAAAATTCCTAGCACACTGTAAAAATCGTTTTGTCAAAAACAATTTTCTAGAATTTGAAATAACTTCACAGAACTGTTGCCCTTTTCCAAATTCCTTAAAATAAATTTGATCCGTTAAAAAGCAAGCAGCCACGGGATGGGGAAGTTTGACATTACATCGCTACGTTGACAATTTTTTCCGAATGCACATGCGGGATTTTGACATTTCATAGACATATTTCTGATGGTGACCCCCAACCAAATTATGTCAAATAATGTCAAAATATAGCTGCCAGGGTGCTAACGTTTGATCTTATATCGTTATATTGGCAACTTAAGATTGTTCAAATTATGCCCTATGGGTCAAAACTGACCATACCCCAGGGGTTACATGGTTTATATTAACTTATATAGCAAAGTGATTTTAAAAATTATTCTCCTCTGAAACCTAGAGGCCTAGAGGTTTCATCTCTGGTAGGTAACATCGTATAGTCTTAACACTACATACCTTTACAATACTGGTTTCAATGCGGTTTTGTCGATCACCAGCAACTCTTTATTAACAAAATGCAAGCTTGACCTGATAAGTGGCCCTAAATCCGATTATAAACATTTCGGATGGATTCATCCACCAAGTGGTCTGAAGAATTCTAGTAGCTGCAAACTGACATTGCTACTTAGCGGTGATGTTAAATTAAACCCAGGCACATTAAACCAGTTGTCGTGTTGTAAACACCAGAGTTGTAAACACCAATCACATAATTCTCCGCTGTGCAGCCTGCAAACTTTGGTGCAACACAAAGTGCACTAGCTTACCAGGAAGCTTATACAAACAGTATAAACTATCGGAGTTATCAGACTTCATATGTCATTCATTTGCATGTCTACCCTCGCATGTACAGGAGAACTCATCTGCAGACACACATGTTCAGGAAGTTCCATTACATGGCCAAGACCCTTCTGTTACATCTGACACCCGTGATCAGAGTGAGATAAATTTTCCTGATACTTGTGAACAATTGACTACAGCAAGAGCATCTTATCCAGAAAAATTTATATATTTATATGAATACTTAATCATAAACAGTTAAAGACATGAATGTCATCTTATTGAAGACTTGTTAACTAAATCAACTTGCTATTCCTAGCAGAGACCAAACTCGAGTAGTCTTTTGTGGATGCCTAGTTTATGGTCGAAAACTAACACACTTCTGGAGAACTGATAGGACATATAGAGGAGGAGATCTAGCTGCATACCTCAGCAGTGATCTTGCTGGTGACAGAAAATCCTGCTTTGCGTTTCAATTCATCGAATCCATTGGCATTAAAGTAAGACTTGACAATTTGAAGTGGTTTATTTGTGGCATCTAAAGACCTCCAGCTAATAATACTTCTTCTGAAGATTTTTATAATTCGATAGACACAATTTCTGTGAAATATGATCACATTGTAATACTTTGTGATGCAAAGTATGACTGTCTTAGTAAAGAAAAGTGGAAGGTTTTGATTCGAATTTGTGACATCTTTGATCTCATTAACTTGATTGAGAAACCTACTTGTTTTACTAAGTTGTCTGTGCCTAGTCTCTTAGAAGTGATTTTGACAAACACCTATGCTAATTGACAAATGTTTTAACTTTTCATGTGGAATAGGTGATGTTCACAATATCATAGGCTTTCAACTAAAATGTACGGATTTCAATAATGTTTTAAGTAACGGTGATGCAAATAAGGCTTCTGAGATATTAACTAAGTCAATATTAGCCTGCTTTGACAAGATTGCTCCTTAAAATAAAAATTATAAAAAAAACAGCCTGCAAACACCATTTATGAACTCTGAACTAAGAAAAGCTATTTACAAAAAGAGACAATTGTTTAATACATTTCATAACAATAACACTGACTTTAACTGGCACCAGTATATAGAACTTTTTGCAATAAAATGAAAAGGAAATCCATGAGTTCATTGAGCGATGCAGCGGCGGGTGCAAAAATAAAGATTTCTAGTAAACTATAAAAGCATTTATTACAAATAAGGGTAATTTCACACATAAAAATATTGTTCTTGAAGTAAAAAACACGCTTATGTCAGACCAGAATACTTTTTGTAATATATTTAATTAATATTATGTTGATGTCATTGGAAATACAAGTGTTCAAATTAATGACATCCATGAAAGCATACATAATATTAAAACTATGGTTATTTGTACACCAGAACTTCACTTTAAACCTATTGATGCTTCTTTCGTAAACAAACAAATAAAGAACATGACTATAAAGAAGGCTTCCGGAATTGATGGTATCTCTGTCAAAATGCTCAACATTTGCAGACCTATTTTATCTCAACTTCTAAATGTTCTTATAAACAAATGCATTGAGCAAGCTACCTTTCCTTCAGACATGAAAATTGCACAAGTTACTCCTATTTATAAAAAGAATAGCACATTAGGGTAATAGGCCTGTAATCCTTCTTCCTGTCACATCTAAGATTTCAAAAGGACTATTTAAAAAATATTTTTAACCCTTTGCCCTGGGCTTTTAGACCTAAATACGGGTGTAATACTACCCTCTTAAAAATCACAGAAGACTGGAAAAGAGCGTTTGACTCGAATAAATATCTGGCGGCTATATTGATGGACCGTTATAAAGCCTTTGATTGCTTACCTCACGACCTTCTTTTATCAAAACTCAAATATTACAATGTCTCTGAAAAATCTGTTGTACACATTGAAAATTATCTGTCAAATAGAAAACAGTGTGTGAAACTTGGGTAATACTATAGTTCCTTTTTGGGATGTGGTCAAAGGAGTCTGAGGGCTCAAGCTAGTTAAGATTCCCGTTGTCAGATAATTATCATGATAATATTCGTGTTAGTAAGAAGAAGACCTCTCGCCAAATTAAGTGGTACCACGAATATTATCTAGTTAAGATTCGAGTTTTCAAATAATTATCATGATAATATTCGTGTTAGTAAGATAGTGCGGAAGACTGTGCGCACAAATTAAGTGGTATCACGAATATTAACTAGTTAAGATTCGTTTTGTAAGATAATTCGGAAGACCTCGAAAATGTTTATAATGTCAGTTCTGGGCACTTAAAGGCCATTTAGTATAATAATAATTATTATCTTGCAGAACAATATTCGCAAACGCTAACTTAATATCCAGATAAATATCATAATAAATAAGTTGAAACACGAATATGTTCGCGAACCCTAAATAGTTAACACGAATATTTTCGCGAACCTTAAGTGGTTATCGTAAGGCAGTTCTATGCCACCATACTATTGTATTATTTTTAAAATATGTAATTACATGAAGTATGTAAATGAGTTACCAGAGTAACCTTCTAGCGTTAGAGATTTATTATTGGGTGATACAAGGTAGTACAGGCTTTGTTAGTACAACATGTCGATCAATGAGAACATACAGATTGTATGTATATATACAGTTTCAGTCTATACGAGCTTTTAATTGCTTCTTCATTTATGGATCTACATATATCGATGGCACAGCGCAAAACTTTTCTATGTAACTGATATTTAACATAGACTTAGCATAGTTTTGCGCTGAGCTATCGATATGCTCTGTATAGGAAAAGGACCGAACCGAACAATATTGGAAATAATGCTAGCGCGTATCTGGTGAAACACCGTTATGTGTAATTCGTTCTGAATGGTTCATAAATAAGGGGTGTTTGGAAATTATTGAGATTGTATTTTGTATAATAAATGATGCTGATACCTTAAATGTGACATTAAACCAGCCACATGTATTACCTATGTATGTCAACTCAGATCAAAGTCATAGTAATTGTTCGAATGTCAAATATATTCATCGCTTTTATATACATAATATGATTCATATTTAGTATTACTTGTCTGAAAACTGATCCATGAGAACCTGCGTGTTGCTTAACAACCACATATCTAAACTAGGAAGCGAAGGTTACAATGATGTTTCAGATGTCAAAAAGAAACAAAAACATGTAGGACAGTTCATGTCAATGACACGGAGTGAAGCCGTGGGTGAATTAATTCGCAGGTGAGCGACAGGACCACTTGGACTTGTTCCAAAGTACTTATGCGTAATTAAAGCATACTCTATTCAGAATTTAGATTGTATGCAGCTTTGAATTTACATTCGGCAAAAAGTGAAAACTGCATAAAATGTGCATGCCTTTTTAATGAAAATAATCTTATACATTTTAAAATACATGGTATCTTTAGGATATGCATATTCACGTAAATGTTAATTGTTTAATGTTTGATTAAAAATCGTTGGCAAACATATGTCATATTTTATCTGTTTTTTTTTAGAGCAACGACCATATAAGCGTTCGTTTTCCAATCTCTATGCCAAGAGTTACATTTTAAGAATATGATTCTGACAGTTCTAATATTTGGTTGTCTATGTGCAATCACTTGGTGCCGGCTTGCTGTGAATACTAAATATATAGTGCATCATAGCATTGATGGCTCTGCCCAAGACTCATCAAGCATAGATAGATATATATACCCGTTGCCTTTGTTACTTTTTTATATCTTGTTTACCTTGTGGAATGTTGGCGTTGTCATACACGACTGGAACTGAAATATACATGCGATATTCAAACCGTGTATCATAAAGTGCAACAAATGCGCAAATCCGTGCCTATAGTATGGTGGACGGTTCGAAGATCCATTATGTTCGAAGAACAAGAAAAGTAACACGTTATCGAAATGGAGATGCATTGACATCTAATCAGGTGTATGAAAGAATTAATTCATATACGGCTGGATGTGCAATTAATTTTACAAGTTGCGGTTTCACGGACGTTACAAATGATATAGACTTGAGGACTATCAAGCCACGAAAATTCGGTTCTCAAAAGGGTTTTTATCTATACATCCAGATGCAGAATGTGAGTATCAAAATCAAAGAATATGTTTTTTCCATCAAAATGAGATAACAGACGATTACATAGAAACATGGGAAGGATTAGATTTGCTAAATGTAAATTTAAAAGAACATATGATTGCCATTAAAAACCCAGATCACTTGCCTTGGTACGTTTCTAAAATGATTTTCTGGGTTGCTTCTTTTTTTTCATATGTCATGGCTTTTACGAATTCTAATTGACTGCAAAACAGGCTGTATGAATTTCCATGTTCAGAAAGTGTTTGGATATATTTACACGACTTCTGAAGAACAACAGATACGCAGGTTAAATACAATCGGTAGTGACGATTTGGAGTTAGTTGTCCGTGATAACGTAAGCATTGTTCCAAGTTATTCTGAGGCATTACTGATGTCTGATTCAACACACGCAATACATTCAACTCGCGACGCGAATGGAAATATAACATCGCCATCTAATGTATGACTTTGAATAATATTCCGCAAAGCGCTTTGTTTTCCAGTTCATATTTCCAACCCTTTCCCAATACAACCAACCTACACTCCTATAGACTGGGGAAGCGCCCTGAAAACACTTGGAGTCATATGTCTCTTCGGGATGTTTTGCAGACACCACCCACACGAAGTCGACTAGAAATGCGAACTAATATAATGTTTGTGACATCGACTATAGAGTCATTAAAAGACAATTTAGTTACTTGCAATCAGCAGCTATCAAATACAGAAATACCAAAACTTAGTCCTGCATTTATTTCGACCCTATCCAGTGAAAAAATCCGCACGACAAACTGTACATTAGAAACCAGTAACACCAATCGGAATAGAAGACTGAATAATACACAAACACGGAAACGCGGCAACGTGTCATTGTTATCCGATATGCGACATGCGCCGAAAATGCATTCTCATTCTGTCAAGAACATCTCATTTGAAGAGTCACCTGAACATGAAACAAGTTCTCTCGAACATAAATATGACACAAATTGTTCAAAACGTTCCGAACTGTCTTTAAGAAATGCTTCAAATGCAAATTCTCAAAGCGTTTCATCCTTGGTCACTCAGCCACCACCGCCGTGTTACGAAGATGCCGTTACTATGGAAATACCAACTCGAGTGTTAGTTTCTACAGCAAAAGGCTTTTTACATACAGACAACAGAAAGCATCAAAGTGATTACTCCGATTACTGACTGACTTAAAACAAACGTTTCGGTAAATTAATGTCACTAAAACAAAGAATCGTTTAATTTATCTAGAGTTCCACAACTATAAGAATCATATGGAATTAAATTTACATAATATGAACAAAAAAACTGAACAGCAAAGGACGCAATGAAAATTTATCACATGCGTACTGTAGCAAGGTTACGACATTAGTCTGGTGACCACCTTTATTGTTTAAAAAGTTCCGACAAGTCTTTGTCGTTCTGATGCGTGGCTATAAAACAACTCGGGCTAACGCCCTATGTATCAAAACTCCAAATCGTTGTATATTGACAGTTAAACAACAATAAACCGAAAAGCATTTATTAAATTAACAATAAAATCAGCTGCTCGCCCAGAACCTTGAGTCTACGTTGCACGTTGATGGCCTGTTTTGGAACAGTCCCATCGTCCCATTTTAAAACAGCAAAATCTCCTGGCGTCGTTCGCCACCTTTCTTTGATTTACATATTGCGAGTCTGGTCTCTCTGCTTTTAAAAATTAAAATAAATATGTTATGCTACTTTCTGGACACTCATCTCAGTTGATTGTAGTCACCCGTAAGAAAAACAGAATTCACTCGCGATTTTGACAAAGGCACATAAACTGCTGAAAATTCAAATGTCAAGTAATTCGGTGTCATGATAGATCAAAATGCACAAAAACATGTCGTTTTAAGGATATAACCATTTAAACCAGCGGCCGTTATGCGAAATGTCTCTTTTGACAGAAGAAAAGTATTAGATATATGTAACATCCTATAGTGGTCCTGTCCAAAGATTGCTCAAATTATGTCCATGTGGTAAAATTGGCCACGCCTTGTGGGTCATGTGGTTTCAATAGACGTATATGGCATGTCGGCTTTAAATCCCTTCTCCTCTGAAACCGCAAGTCGAGGTGGTCTCATATTTTGCGTGAAAGATTGTGTAGTGGTCCTCTACGAAGATTATTCAAATTATGCCCCTGCGGTAAAAAGATACCACGTCTCGAAGTCACATTATATCTATAGACTTATTGGGCTAGTGGACATTAAAAATCGTCTTCTCTGAAACCGCAGGTTCTGGAGGTTTCGTATTTGGTTGTACCATTGTATAGTGGTCCTCTACAAAGAGTGTTCAAATTTTGCCCCTGTGGTCAAAAGTGGTCTCGCCCTGGGGGTCACATGGTGATTACATGGTGAGGGGGTCACATGGTGAACCGGTTCGTGCCCACATCAACCGGTTTAAACCCACAATGCTTTGCATTGACCGTTCCAAGGCGGTGACCCCAGTTTTGTTCATGTGTGTTTGTCACTTGCCATAAATAAAAGACCTCGCTAATGTCACTTGCTAATAAGAGTTCTCTCCTGCTTAATCTGAGTAATCTGACTTAAAATATCTTCTCTGAAAGCGCAAGGCCCAGAGGTTTCAGTTTTGACGTGTAAAGTGGTCCTCCATAAAGATTGTTTAATCTGGTGTGAAAACAAGCCACGCCCCGGGGTCTCATCTTTCCTAGACTTATAGGACAAGTGTATTTTTAAAATCTTCTCCTCTGAAACCGCTAGGCCAAGAGTGTATGTGTTATGAAACATTATATAGTCGTCCTCTACAAGGATTATTCAAATTTTATCCCTGGGGTAAAAAATGTTCCAGTCGTCCTTTGGAGTAATATATTTTCAATAGACATATGGCAAGTGGAGTTTAAAAATCTTCTCCTCTAAAACTGCAAGGCGCAGAGGTTTAATATTTGGCATGGTATAGTACTCTTCTACAAAGATGGTCCCCTGGCATCAAAACTGGCCACGCACCAGGAATTACGTGGCTTATAGCAACATGGCTTCAATAGCAAAATGACTTCTAAAACCTTCTCTTCTGAAGACCCCGATTTGCATACTCAGGTGAGCTCTGAGTGGCAAACGTTTAAAGAACATTGGAATATGTTCTGACCACATTAGCTAAAATATGTTGATAAATAATATGTAGTTATTAATCGAAGTGTCATTGTCAATCTGTGAATGCGGGTGATAATTTCAGGACAATGTGTCCCTATTTAAAAATTAGCCTTAATACATATTGAACTACATTATTCACAATCACAGAATATTTGGATGTTTTCCAATAGCACAACAAAAAGCAGTTTAAATGGGGATCATAAATCTTTTCATTTATGCAGTTTGTTTAATTATTAATCTATAGTGTCATTTTATTTTTGAGAAAAGACTTGCCAACTTCATCCAAACGAAACATTAGTGATTTTAAAAGTTGCAAAGACGACCATCATATTTGTGTTTGATGTTTTCAAAGATTAAACACCTTCGTTTACTTTTTAATGATTTATCAATTTTTAGGGACATTATAATTATTGATTAGTTTAATGTATAACCTAAATTTTGAGGTTATCTATATATTAATATCTAACAACATAAAAAATACGCATTGAAAACATGTCTAGTTTCTTTTTTTATTAGTATGTAATGACCTTATTAGAATCTCCGCACATGTTGGTACGTATGTTTGAACATTACAGGTCTAATAACGCCAAAACGGAAGTCACAATCCCAGGGCTGTCAGTTAGATTTTAAGCACATATGGTTGAGAGCAGCATGCATAAAACTTATAAAATACAGTTTAAAGGATATATTTTGGTTTCATTTAAAAGGTTCATATGTAAGCACTAAGAAAAAATCATGTTTTTTTTGCACTACTTTGTCTAGTGGTTCCCAGCTTTACAACTTTTGGCCCATTTATTCATGAGCAAAATGGCAGCCTCCGTGCCTGTCAAAACCGGTGTGTTTTTTCTAAGGTAAATATTTTAAGTTACATTTTTTGACATGCTGTTATGACCTTAGCTTTCCAACAATGTATGGTGATAGAGTGGAAAGTAGCGTGGTCATGGTAAAAATTGAGATCTTACATTGAATATGTGATGTGTAACAAAGAAGGAATTTATTTGCGCATGCGTAAGCTACAGTAGCATGGCGTGCAGTACCTCCCGTACCGTACCGTACCTTTCCATACATTAGTATTTCAAACCATATCATATTTATGCCTTACCATAGCAAACCGTACCGTACTTTACCGTCCGGTACCGTGCCGTACCATATCGTACCATACCATGCATACCGTATGGCATCGTAAATCACCCCGTTTTTTCCGGGCACATACAGTGTACAAAATAACATTTGATGTAACCAATTCACTTTTTTGAAACTAGGAACAATTTTTTTCATGTGTGAAGAATATGATTTGAGTGAATATCAAAAACTGGACTCGATTACAAATTGTACAGAAAATTTAAAAAATGATATTGCGATGAAGAATGAGATCCTATTTTTCACACCGGTGAACAATGAAATCCTATTGTTCACACGTGTAAACAATATGATTTGTGGTCATGAAATATGGTCATACACAGCATCCAGATCAAGTGGAAATGTGCATATGTTCAGGTCGTTACGGTCTTTTGATTTTTCAGAGAGTACATTTTAATTTGAATATACAATGGTTTTTGATCACCTGAGCACAACGTTTTCAATTGTGATCAGATATCATCCGGCGTCCGTCGTCAACAATTTATTTCAAAAACTTCTCTGACACCCGTGTGTTGATTCAACCCGAACATGGTAGGTATGTCCCAAATCCAAATTTACAAAATTCCTAGCACACTGTAAAAATCGTTTTGTCAAAAACAATTTTCTAGAATTTGAAATAACTTCACAGAACTGTTCCTTCGATTGCCCTTTTCCAAATTCCTTAAAATAAATTTGATCCGTTAAAAAGCAAGCAGCCACGGGATGGGGAAGTTTGACATTACATCGCTACGTTGACAATTTTTTCCGAATGCACATGCGGGATTTTGAAATTTCATAGACATATTTCTGATGGTGACCCCCAACCAAATTATGTCAAATAATGTCAAAATATGGCTGCCAGGGTGCTAACGTTTGATCTTATATCGTTATATTGGCAACTTAAGATTGTTCAAATTATGCCCTATGGGTCAAAACTGACCATACCCCAGGGGTTACATGGTTTATATTAACTTATATAGCAAAGTGATTTTAAAAATTATTCTCCTCTGAAACCTAGAGGCCTAGAGGTTTCATATTTGGTATGTAACATCGTATAGTCTTAACACTACAGACCTTTACAATACTGGTTTCAATGCGGTTTTGTCGATCACCAGCAACCCTTTATTAACGAAATGCAAGCTTGACCTGATAAGTGGCCCTAAATCCGGATATAAACATTTCGGATGGATTCATCCACCAAGTGGTCTGAAGAATTCGAGTAGCTGCAAACTGACATTGCTACTTAGCGGTGATGTTAAATTAAACCCAGGCACATTAAACCAGTTGTCGTGTTGTAAACACCAGAGTTGTAAACACCAATCACATAATTCTCCGCTGTGCAGCCTGCAAACTTTGGTGCAACACAAAGTGCACTAGCTTACCAGGAAGCTTATACAAACAGTATAAACTATCGGAGTTATCAGACTTCATATGTCATTCATGTGCATGTCTACCCTCGCATGTACAGGAGAACTCATCTGCAGACACACATGTTCAGGAAGTTCCATTACATGGCCAAGACCCTTCTGTTACATCTGACACCCGTGATCAGAGTGAGATACATTTTCCTGATACTTGTGAACAATTGACTACAGCAAGAGCATCTTATCCAGAAAAATTTATATATTTATATGAATACTTAATCATAAACAGTTAAAGACATGAATGTCATCTTATTGAAGACTTGTTAACTAAATCAACTTGCTATTCCAAGCAGAGACCAAACTCGAGTAGTCTTTTGTGGATGCCTAGTTTATGGTCGAAAACTAACACACTTCTGGAGAACTGATAGGACATATAGAGGAGGCGATCTAGCTGCATACCTCAGCAGTGATCTTGCTGGTGACAGAAAATCCTGCTTTGAGTTTCAATTCATCGAATCCATTGGCATTAAAGTAAGACTTGACAATTTGAAGTGGTTTATTTGTGGCATCTAAAGACCTCCAGCTAATAATACTTCTTCTGAAGATTTTTATAATTCGATAGACACAATTTCTGTGAAATATGATCACATTGTAATACTTTGTGATGCAAAGTATGACTGTCTTAGTAAAGAAAAGTGGAAGGTTTTGATTCGAATTTGTGACATCTTTGATCTCATTAACTTGATTGAGAAACCTACTTGTTTTACTAAGTTGTCTGTGCCTAGTCTCTTAGAAGTGATTTTGACAAACACCTATGCTAATTGACAAATGTTTTAACTTTTCATGTGGTATAAGTGATGTTCACAATATCATAGGCTTTCAACTAAAATGTACGGATTTCAATAATGTTTTAAGTAACGGTGATGCAAATAAGGCTTCTGAGATATTAACTAAGTCAATATTAGCCTGCTTTGACAAGATTGCTCCTTAAAATAAAAATTAAAAAAAAAACAGCCTGCAAACACCATTTATGAACTCTGAACTAAGAAAAGCTATTTACAAAAAGAGACAATTGTTTAATACATTTCATAACAATAACACTGACTTTAACTGGCACCAGTATATAGAACTTTTTGCAATAAAATGAAAAGGAAATCCATGAGTTCATTGAGCGATGCAGCGGCGGGTGCAAAAATAAAGATTTCTAGTAAACTATAAAAGCATTTATTACAAATAAGGGTAATAAAAATATTGTTCTTGAAGTAAAAAAACACGCTTATGTCAGACCAGAATACGTTTTGTAATATATTTAATTAATATTATGTTGTTGTCATTGGAAATACAAGTGTTCAAATTAATGACATCCATGAAAGCATACATAATATTAAAACTATGGTTATTTGTACACCAGAACTTCACTTTAAACCTATTGATGCTTCTTTCGTAAACAAACAAATAAAGAACATGACTATAAAGAAGGCTTCCGGAATTGATGGTATCTCTGTCAAAATGCTCAACATTTGCAGACCTATTTTATCTCAACTTCTAAATGTTCTTATAAACAAATGCATTGAGCAAGCTACCTTTCCTTCAGACATGAAAATTGCACAAGTTACTCCTATTTATAAAAAGAATAGCACATTAGGGTAATAGGCCTGTAATCCTTCTTCCTGTCACATCTAAGATTTCAAAAGGACTATTTAAAAAATATTTTTAACCCTTTGCCCTGGGCTTTTAGACCTAAATACGGGTGTAATACTACCCTCTTAAAAATCACAGAAGACTGGAAAAGAGCGTTTGACTCGAATAAATATCTGGCGGCTGTATTGATGGACCGTTATAAAGCCTTTGATTGCTTACCTCACGACCTTCTTTTATCAAAACTCAAATATTACAATGTCTCTGAAAAATCTGTTGTACACATTGAAAATTATCTGTCAAATAGAAAACAGTGTGTGAAACTTGGGTAATACTATAGTACCTTTTTGGGATGTGGTCAAAGGAGTCTGAGGGCTCAAGCTAGTTAAGATTCCCGTTGTCAGATAATTATCATGATAATATTCGTGTTAGTAAGAAGAAGAACTCTCGCCAAATTAAGTGGTACCACGAATATTATCTAGTTAAGATTCGAGTTTTCAAATAATTATCATGATAATATTCGTGTTAGTAAGATAGTGCGGAAGACTCTGCGCACAAATTAAGTGGTATCACGAATATTAACTAGTTAAGATTCGTTTTGTAAGATAATTCGGAAGACCTCGAAAATGTTTATAATGTCAGTTCTGGGCACTTAAAGGCCATTTAGTATAATAATAATTATTATCTTGCAGAACAATATTCGCAAACGCTAACTTAATATCCAGATAAATATCATAATAAATAAGTTGAAACACGAATATGTTCGCGAACCCTAAATAGTTAGCACGAATATTTTCGCGAACCTTAAGTGGTTATCGTAAGGCAGTTCTATGCCACCATACTATTGTATTATTTTTAAAATATGTAATTACATGAAGTAAGTAAATGAGTTACCAGAGTAACCTTCTAGCGTTAGAGATTTATTATTGGGTGATACAAGGTAGTACAGGCTTTGTTAGTACAACATGTCGATCAATGAGAACATACAGATTGTATGTATATATACAGTTTCAGTCTATACGAGCTTTTAATTGCTTCTTCATTTATGGATCTACATATATCGATGGCACAGCGCAAAACTTTTCTATGTAACTGATATTTAACATAGACTTAGCATAGTTTTGCGCTGAGCTATCGATATGCTCTGTATAGGAAAAGGACCGAACCGAACAATATTGGAAATAATGCTAGCGCGTATCTGGTGAAACACCGTTATGTGTAATTCGTTCTGAATGGTTCATAAATAAGGGGTGTTTGGAAATTATTGAGATTGTATTTTGTATAATAAATGATGCTGATACCTTAAATGTGACATTAAACCAGCCACATGTATTACCTATGTATGTCAACTCAGATCAAAGTCATAGTAATTGTTCGAATGTCAAATATATTCATCGCTTTTATATACATAATATGATTCATATTTAGTATTACTTGTCTGAAAACTGATCCATGAGAACCTGCGTGTTGTTTAACAACCACATATCTAAACTAGGAAGCGAAGGTTACAATGATGTTTCAGATGTCAAAAAGAAACAAAAACATGTAGGACAGTTCATGTCAATGACACGGAGTGAAGCCGTGGGTGAATTAATTCGCAGGTGAGCGACAGGACCACTTGGACTTGTTCCAAAGTACTTATGCGTAATTAAAGCATACTCTATTCAGAATTTAGATTGTATGCAGCTTTGAATTTACATTCGGCACAAAGTGAAAACTGCATAAAATGTGCATGCCTTTTTAATGAAAATAATCTTATACATTTTAAAATACATGGTATCTTTAGGATATGCATATTCACGTAAATGTTAATTGTTTAATGTTTGATTAAAAATCGTTGGCAAACATATGTCATATTTTATCTGTTTTTTTTTAGAGCAACGACCATATAAGCGTTCGTTTTTCCAATCTCTATGCCAAGAGTTACATTTTAAGAATATGATTCTGACAGTTCTAATATTTGGTTGTCTATGTGCAATCACTTGGTGCCGGCTTGCTGTGAATACTAAATATATAGTGCATCATAGCATTGATGGCTCTGCCCAAGACTCATCAAGCATAGATAGATATATATACCCGTTGCCTTTGTTACTTTTTTATATCTTGTTTACCTTGTGGAATGTTGGCGTTGTCATACACGACTGGAACTGAAATATACATGCGATATTCAAACCGTGTATCATAAAGTGCAACAAATGCGCAAATCCGTGCCTATAGTATGGTGGACGGTTCGAAGATCCATTATGTTCGAAGAACAAGAAAAGTAACACGTTATCGAAATGGAGATGCATTGACATCTAATCAGGTGTATGAAAGAATTAATTCATATACGGCTGGATGTGCAATTAATTTTACAAGTTGCGGTTTCACGGACGTTACAAATGATATAGTCTTGAGGACTATCAAGCCACGAAAATTCGGTTCTCAAAAGGGTTTTTATCTATACATCCAGATGCAGAATGTGAGTATCAAAATCAAAGAATATGTTTTTTCCATCAAAATGAGATAACAGACGATTACATAGAAACATGGGAAGGATTAGATTTGCTAAATGTAAATTTAAAAGAACATATGATTGCCATTAAAAACCCAGATCACTTGCCTTGGTACGTTTCTAAAATGATTTTCTGGGTTGCTTCTTTTTTTTCATATGTCATGGCTTTTACGAATTCTAATTGACTGCAAAACAGGCTGTATGAATTTCCATGTTCAGAAAGTGTTTGGATATATTTACACGACTTCTGAAGAACAACAGATACGCAGGTTAAATACAATCGGTAGTGACGATTTGGAGTTAGTTGTCCGTGATAACGTAAGCATTATTCCAAGTTATTCTGAGGCATTACTGATGTCTGATTCAACACACGCAATACATTCAACTCGCGACGCGAATGGAAATATAACATCGCCATCTAATGTATGACTTTGAATAATATTCCGCAAAGCGCTTTGTTTTCCAGTTCATATTTCCAACCCTTTCCCAATACAACCAACCTACACTCCTATAGACTGGGGAAGCGCCCTGAAAACACTTGGAGTCATATGTCTCTTCGGGATGTTTTGCAGACACCACCCACACGAAGTCGACTAGAAATGCGAACTAATATAATGTTTGTGACATCGACTATAGAGTCATTAAAAGACAATTTAGTTACTTGCAATCAGCAGCTATCAAATACAGAAATACCAAAACTTAGTCCTGCATTTATTTCGACCCTATCCAGTGAAAAAATCCGCACGACAAACTGTACATTAGAAACCAGTAACACCAATCGGAATAGAAGACTGAATAATACACAAACACGGAAACGCGGCAACGTGTCATTGTTATCCGATATGCGACATGCGCCGAAAATGCATTCTCATTCTGTCAAGAACATCTCATTTGAAGAGTCACCTGAACATGAAACAAGTTCTCTCGAACATAAATATGACACAAATTGTTCAAAACGTTCCGAACTGTCTTTAAGAAATGCTTCAAATGCAAATTCTCAAAGCGTTTCATCCTTGGTCACTCAGCCACCACCGCCGTGTTACGAAGATGCCGTTACTATGGAAATACCAACTCGAGTGTTAGTTTCTACAGCAAAAGGCTTTTTACATACAGACAACAGAAAGCATCAAAGTGATTACTCCGATTACTGACTGACTTAAAACAAACGTTTCGGTAAATTAATGTCACTAAAACAAAGAATCGTTTAATTTATCTAGAGTTCCACAACTATAAGAATCATATGGAATTAAATTTACATAATATGAACAAAAAAACTGAACAGCAAAGGACGCAATGAAAATTTATCACATGCGTACTGTAGCAAGGTTACGACATTAGTCTGGTGACCACCTTTATTGTTTAAAAAGTTCCGACAAGTCTTTGTCGTTCTGATGCGTGGCTATAAAACAACTCGGGCTAACGCCCTATGTATCAAAACTCCAAATCGTTGTATATTGACAGTTAAACAACAATAAACCGAAAAGCATTTATTAAATTAACAATAAAATCAGCTGCTCGCCCAGAACCTTGAGTCTACGTTGCACGTTGATGGCCTGTTTTGGAACAGTCCCATCGTCCCATTTTAAAACAGTAAAATCTCCTGGCGTCGTTCGCCACCTTTCTTTGATTTACATATTGCGAGTCTGGTCTCTCTGCTTTTAAAAATTAAAATAAATATGTTATGCTACTTTCTGGACACTCATCTCAGTTGATTGTAGTCACCCGTAAGAAAAACAGAATTCACTCGCGATTTTGACAAAGGCACATAAACTGCTGAAAATTCAAATGTCAAGTAATTCGGTGTCATGATAGATCAAAATGCACAAAAACATGTCGTTTTAAGGATATAACCATTTAAACCAGCGGCCGTTATGCGAAATGTCTCTTTTGACAGAAGAAAAGTATTAGATATATGTAACATCCTATAGTGGTCCTGTCCAAAGATTGCTCAAATTATGTCCATGTGGTAAAATTGGCCACGCCTTGTGGGTCATGTGGTTTCAATAGACGTATATGGCATGTCGGCTTTAAATCCCTTCTCCTCTGAAACCGCAAGTCGAGGTGGTCTCATATTTTGCGTGAAAGATTGTGTAGTGGTCCTCTACGAAGATTATTCAAATTATGCCCCTGCGGTAAAAAGATACCACGTCTCGAAGTCACATTATATCTATAGACTTATTGGGCTAGTGGACATTAAAAATCGTCTTCTCTGAAACCGCAGGTTCTGGAGGTTTCGTATTTGGTTGTACCATTGTATAGTGGTCCTCTACAAAGAGTGTTCAAATTTTGCCCCTGTGGTCAAAAGTGGTCTCGCCCTGGGGGTCACATGGTGATTACATGGTGAGGGGGTCACATGGTGAACCGGTTCGTGCCCACATCAACCGGTTTAAACCCACAATGCTTTGCATTGACCGTTCCAAGGCGGTGACCCCAGTTTTGTTCATGTGTGTTTGTCACTTGCCATAAATAAAAGACCTCGCTAATGTCACTTGCTAATAAGAGTTCTCTCCTGCTTAATCTGAGTAATCTGACTTAAAATATCTTCTCTGAAAGCGCAAGGCCCAGAGGTTTCAGTTTTGACGTGTAAAGTGGTCCTCCATAAAGATTGTTTAATCTGGTGTGAAAACAAGCCACGCCCCGGGGTCTCATCTTTCCTAGACTTATAGGACAAGTGTATTTTTAAAATCTTCTCCTCTGAAACCGCTAGGCCAAGAGTGTATGTGTTATGAAACATTATATAGTCGTCCTCTACAAGGATTATTCAAATTTTATCCCTGGGGTAAAAAATGTTCCAGTCGTCCTTTGGAGTAATATATTTTCAATAGACATATGGCAAGTGGAGTTTAAAAATCTTCTCCTCTAAAACTGCAAGGCGCAGAGGTTTAATATTTGGCATGGTATAGTACTCTTCTACAAAGATGGTCCCCTGGCATCAAAACTGGCCACGCACCAGGAATTACGTGGCTTATAGCAAAATGGCTTCAATAGCAAAATGACTTCTAAAACCTTCTCTTCTGAAGACCCCGATTTGCATACTCAGGTGAGCTCTGAGTGGCAAACGTTTAAAGAACATTGGAATATGTTCTGACCACATTAGCTAAAATATGTTGATAAATAATATGTAGTTATTAATCGAAGTGTCATTGTCAATCTGTGAATGCGGGTGATAATTTCAGGACAATGTGTCCCTATTTAAAAATTAGCCTTAATACATATTGAACTACATTATTCACAATCACAGAATATTTGGATGTTTTCCAATAGCACAACAAAAAGCAGTTTAAATGGGGATCATAAATCTTTTCATTTATGCAGTTTGTTTAATTATTAATCTATAGTGTCATTTTATTTTTGAGAAAATATGTCGAAATGACTTGCCAACTTCATCCAAACGAAACATTAGTGATTTTAAAAGTTGCAAAGACGACCATCATATTTGTGTTTGATGTTTTCAAAGATTAAACACCTTCGTTTACTTTTTAATGATTTATCAATTTTTAGGGACATTATAATTATTGATTAGTTTAATGTATAACCTAAATTTTGAGGTTATCTATATATTAATATCTAACAACATAAAAAATACGCATTGAAAACATGTCTAGTTTCTTTTTTTATTAGTATGTAATGACCTTATTAGAATCTCCGCACATGTTGGTACGTATGTTTGAACATTACAGGTCTAATAACGCCAAAACGGAAGTCACAATCCCAGGGCTGTCAGTTAGATTTTAAGCACATATGGTTGAGAGCAGCATGCATAAAACTTATAAAATACAGTTTAAAGGATATATTTTGGTTTCATTTAAAAGGTTCATATGTAAGCACTAAGAAAAAATCATGTTTTTTTTGCACTACTTTGTCTAGTGGTTCCCAGCTTTACAACTTTTGGCCCATGTATTCATGAGCAAAATGGCAGCCTCCGTGCCTGTCAAAACCGGTGTGTTTTTTCTAAGGTAAATATTTTGAGTTACATTTTTTGACATGCTGTTATGACCTTAGCTTTCCAACAATGTATGGTGATAGAGTGGAAAGTAGCGTGGTCATGGTAAAAATTGAGATCTTACATTGAATATGTGATGTGTAACAAAGAAGGAATTTATTTGCGCATGCGTAAGCTACAGTAGCATGGCGTGCAGTACCTCCCGTACCGTACCGTACCTTTCCATACATTAGTATTTCAAACCATATCATATTTATGCCTTACCATAGCAAACCGTACCGTACTTTACCGTCCGGTACCGTGCCGTACCATATCGTACCATACCATGCATACCGTATGGCATCGTAAATCACCCCGTTTTTTCCGGGCACATACAGTGTACAAAATAACATTTGATGTAACCAATTCACTTTTTTGAAACTAGGAACAATTTTTTTCATGTGTGAAGAATATGATTTGAGTGAATATCAAAAACTGGACTCGATTACAAATTGTACAGAAAATTTAAAAAATTATATTGCGATGAAGAATGAGATCCTATTTTTCACACCGGTGAACAATGAAATCCTATTGTTCACACGTGTAAACAATATGATTTGTGGTCATGAAATATGGTCATACACAGCATCCAGATCAAGTGGAAATGTGCATATGTTCAGGTCGTTACGGTCTTTTGATTTTTCAGAGAGTACATTTTAATTTGAATATACAATGGTTTTTGATCACCTGAGCACAACGTTTTCAATTGTGATCAGATATCATCTGGCGTCCGTCGTCAACAATTTATTTCAAAAACTTCTCTGACACCCGTGTGTTGATTCAACCCGAACATGGTAGGTATGTCCCAAATCCAAATTTACAAAATTCCTAGCACACTGTAAAAATCGTTTTGTCAAAAACAATTTTCTAGAATTTGAAATAACTTCACAGAACTGTTCCTTCGATTGCCCTTTTCCAAATTCCTTAAAATAAATTTGATCCGTTAAAAAGCAAGCAGCCACGGGATGGGGAAGTTTGACATTACATCGCTACGTTGACAATTTTTTCCGAATGCACATGCGGGATTTTGAAATTTCATAGACATATTTCTGATGGTGACCCCCAACCAAATTATGTCAAATAATGTCAAAATATGGCTGCCAGGGTGCTAACGTTTGATCTTATATCGTTATATTGGCAACTTAAGATTGTTCAAATTATGCCCTATGGGTCAAAACTGACCATACCCCAGGGGTTACATGGTTTATATTAACTTATATAGCAAAGTGATTTTAAAAATTATTCTCCTCTGAAACCTAGAGGCCTAGAGGTTTCATATTTGGTATGTAACATCGTATAGTCTTAACACTACAGACCTTTACAATACTGGTTTCAATGCGGTTTTGTCGATCACCAGCAACCCTTTATTAACGAAATGCAAGCTTGACCTGATAAGTGGCCCTAAATCCGGATATAAACATTTCGGATGGATTCATCCACCAAGTGGTCTGAAGAATTCGAGTAGCTGCAAACTGACATTGCTACTTAGCGGTGATGTTAAATTAAACCCAGGCACATTAAACCAGTTGTCGTGTTGTAAACACCAGAGTTGTAAACACCAATCACATAATTCTCCGCTGTGCAGCCTGCAAACTTTGGTGCAACACAAAGTGCACTAGCTTACCAGGAAGCTTATACAAACAGTATAAACTATCGGAGTTATCAGACTTCATATGTCATTCATGTGCATGTCTACCCTCGCATGTACAGGAGAACTCATCTGCAGACACACATGTTCAGGAAGTTCCATTACATGGCCAAGACCCTTCTGTTACATCTGACACCCGTGATCAGAGTGAGATACATTTTCCTGATACTTGTGAACAATTGACTACAGCAAGAGCATCTTATCCAGAAAAATTTATATATTTATATGAATACTTAATCATAAACAGTTAAAGACATGAATGTCATCTTATTGAAGACTTGTTAACTAAATCAACTTGCTATTCCAAGCAGAGACCAAACTCGAGTAGTCTTTTGTGGATGCCTAGTTTATGGTCGAAAACTAACACACTTCTGGAGAACTGATAGGACATATAGAGGAGGCGATCTAGCTGCATACCTCAGCAGTGATCTTGCTGGTGACAGAAAATCCTGCTTTGAGTTTCAATTCATCGAATCCATTGGCATTAAAGTAAGACTTGACAATTTGAAGTGGTTTATTTGTGGCATCTAAAGACCTCCAGCTAATAATACTTCTTCTGAAGATTTTTATAATTCGATAGACACAATTTCTGTGAAATATGATCACATTGTAATACTTTGTGATGAAAAGTATGACTGTCTTAGTAAAGAAAAGTGGAAGGTTTTGATTCGAATTTGTGACATCTTTGATCTCATTAACTTGATTGAGAAACCTACTTGTTTTACTAAGTTGTCTGTGCCTAGTCTCTTAGAAGTGATTTTGACAAACACCTATGCTAATTGACAAATGTTTTAACTTTTCATGTGGTATAAGTGATGTTCACAATATCATAGGCTTTCAACTAAAATGTACGGATTTCAATAATGTTTTAAGTAACGGTGATGCAAATAAGGCTTCTGAGATATTAACTAAGTCAATATTAGCCTGCTTTGACAAGATTGCTCCTTAAAATAAAAATTAAAAAAAAAACAGCCTGCAAACACCATTTATGAACTCTGAACTAAGAAAAGCTATTTACAAAAAGAGACAATTGTTTAATACATTTCATAACAATAACACTGACTTTAACTGGCACCAGTATATAGAACTTTTTGCAATAAAATGAAAAGGAAATCCATGAGTTCATTGAGCGATGCAGCGGCGGGTGCAAAAATAAAGATTTCTAGTAAACTATAAAAGCATTTATTACAAATAAGGGTAATAAAAATATTGTTCTTGAAGTAAAAAAACACGCTTATGTCAGACCAGAATACGTTTTGTAATATATTTAATTAATATTATGTTGTTGTCATTGGAAATACAAGTGTTCAAATTAATGACATCCATGAAAGCATACATAATATTAAAACTATGGTTATTTGTACACCAGAACTTCACTTTAAACCTATTGATGCTTCTTTCGTAAACAAACAAATAAAGAACATGACTATAAAGAAGGCTTCCGGAATTGATGGTATCTCTGTCAAAATGCTCAACATTTGCAGACCTATTTTATCTCAACTTCTAAATGTTCTTATAAACAAATGCATTGAGCAAGCTACCTTTCCTTCAGACATGAAAATTGCACAAGTTACTCCTATTTATAAAAAGAATAGCACATTAGGGTAATAGGCCTGTAATCCTTCTTCCTGTCACATCTAAGATTTCAAAAGGACTATTTAAAAAATATTTTTAACCCTTTGCCCTGGGCTTTTAGACCTAAATACGGGTGTAATACTACCCTCTTAAAAATCACAGAAGACTGGAAAAGAGCGTTTGACTCGAATAAATATCTGGCGGCTGTATTGATGGACCGTTATAAAGCCTTTGATTGCTTACCTCACGACCTTCTTTTATCAAAACTCAAATATTACAATGTCTCTGAAAAATCTGTTGTACACATTGAAAATTATCTGTCAAATAGAAAACAGTGTGTGAAACTTGGGTAATACTATAGTACCTTTTTGGGATGTGGTCAAAGGAGTCTGAGGGCTCAAGCTAGTTAAGATTCCCGTTGTCAGATAATTATCATGATAATATTCGTGTTAGTAAGAAGAAGAACTCTCGCCAAATTAAGTGGTACCACGAATATTATCTAGTTAAGATTCGAGTTTTCAAATAATTATCATGATAATATTCGTGTTAGTAAGATAGTGCGGAAGACTGTGCGCACAAATTAAGTGGTATCACGAATATTAACTAGTTAAGATTCGTTTTGTAAGATAATTCGGAAGACCTCGAAAATGTTTATAATGTCAGTTCTGGGCACTTAAAGGCCATTTAGTATAATAATAATTATTATCTTGCAGAACAATATTCGCAAACGCTAACTTAATATCCAGATAAATATCATAATAAATAAGTTGAAACACGAATATGTTCGCGAACCCTAAATAGTTAACACGAATATTTTCGCGAACCTTAAGTGGTTATCGTAAGGCAGTTCTATGCCACCATACTATTGTATTATTTTTAAAATATGTAATTACATGAAGTAAGTAAATGAGTTACCAGAGTAACCTTCTAGCGTTAGAGATTTATTATTGGGTGATACAAGGTAGTACAGGCTTTGTTAGTACAACATGTCGATCAATTAGAACATACAGATTGTATGTATATATACAGTTTCAGTCTATACGAGCTTTTAATTGCTTCTTCATTTATGGATCTACATATATCGATGGCACAGCGCAAAACTTTTCTATGTAACTGATATTTAACATAGACTTAGCATAGTTTTGCGCTGAGCTATCGATATGCTCTGTATAGGAAAAGGACCGAACCGAACAATATTGGAAATAATGCTAGCGCGTATCTGGTGAAACACCGTTATGTGTAATTCGTTCTGAATGGTTCATAAATAAGGGGTGTTTGGAAATTATTGAGATTGTATTTTGTATAATAAATGATGCTGATACCTTAAATTTGACATTAAACCAGCCACATGTATTACCTATGTATGTCAACTCAGTAGATCAAAGTCATAGTAATTGTTCGAATGTCAAATATATTCATCGCTTTTATATACATAATATGATTCATATTTAGTATTACTTGTCTGAAAACTGATCCATGAGAACCTGCGTGTTGCTTAACAACCACATATCTAAACTAGGAAGCGAAGGTTACAATGATGTTTCAGATGTCAAAAAGAAACAAAAACATGTAGGACAGTTCATGTCAATGACACGGAGTGAAGCCGTGGGTGAATTAATTCGCAGGTGAGCGACAGGACCACTTGGACTTGTTCCAAAGTACTTATGCGTAATTAAAGCATACTCTATTCAGAATTTAGATTGTATGCAGCTTTGAATTTACATTCGGCACAAAGTGAAAACTGCATAAAATGTGCATGCCTTTTTAATGAAAATAATCTTATACATTTTAAAATACATGGTATCTTTAGGATATGCATATTCACGTAAATGTTAATTGTTTAATGTTTGATTAAAAATCGTTGGCAAACATATGTCATATTTTATCTGTTTTTTTTTAGAGCAACGACCATATAAGCGTTCGTTTTTCCAATCTCTATGCCAAGAGTTACATTTTAAGAATATGATTCTGACAGTTCTAATATTTGGTTGTCTATGTGCAATCACTTGGTGCCGGCTTGCTGTGAATACTAAATATATAGTGCATCATAGCATTGATGGCTCTGCCCAAGACTCATCAAGCATAGATAGATATATATACCCGTTGCCTTTGTTACTTTTTTATATCTTGTTTACCTTGTGGAATGTTGGCGTTGTCATACACGACTGGAACTGAAATATACATGCGATATTCAAACCGTGTATCATAAAGTGCAACAAATGCGCAAATCCGTGCCTATAGTATGGTGGACAGTTCGAAGATCCATTATGTTCGAAGAACAAGAAAAGTAACACGTTATCGAAATGGAGATGCATTGACATCTAATCAGGTGTATGAAAGAATTAATTCATATACGGCTGGATGTGCAATTAATTTTACAAGTTGCGGTTTCACGGACGTTACAAATGATATAGTCTTGAGGACTATCAAGCCACGAAAATTCGGTTCTCAAAAGGGTTTTTATCTATACATCCAGATGCAGAATGTGAGTATCAAAATCAAAGAATATGTTTTTTCCATCAAAATGAGATAACAGACGATTACATAGAAACATGGGAAGGATTAGATTTGCTAAATGTAAAAGAACATATGATTGCCATTAAAAACCCAGATCACTTGCCTTGGTACGTTTCTAAAATGATTTTCTGGGTTGCTTCTTTTTTTTCATATGTCATGGCTTTTACGAATTCTAATTGACTGCAAAACAGGCTGTATGAATTTCCATGTTCAGAAAGTGTTTGGATATATTTACACGACTTCTGAAGTACAACAGATACGCAGGTTAAATACAATCGGTAGTGACGATTTGGAGTTAGTTGTCCGTGATAACGTAAGCATTGTTCCAAGTTATTCTGAGGCATTACTGATGTCTGATTCAACACACGCAATACATTCAACTCGCGACGCGAATGGAAATATAACATCGCCATCTAATGTATGACTTTGAATAATATTCCGCAAAGCGCTTTGTTTTCCAGTTCATATTTCCAACCCTTTCCCAATACAACCAACCTACACTCCTATAGACTGGGGAAGCGCCCTGAAAACACTTGGAATCATATGTCTCTTCGGGATGTTTTGCAGACACCACCCACACGAAGTCGACTAGAAATGCGAACTAATATAATGTTTGTGACATCGACTATAGAGTCATTAAAAGACAATTTCGTTACTTGCAATCAGCAGCTATCAAATACAGAAATACCAAAACTTAGTCCTGCATTTATTTCGACCCTATCCAGTGAAAAAATCCGCACGACAAACTGTACATTAGAAACCAGTAACACCAATCGGAATAGAAGACTGAATGATACACAAACACGGAAACGCGGCAACGTGTCATTGTTATCCGATATGCGACATGCGCCGAAAATGCATTCTCATTCTGTCAAGAACATCTCATTTGAAGAGTCACCTGAACATGAAACAAGTTCTCTCGAACATAAATATGACACAAATTGTTCAAAACGTTCCGAACTGTCTTTAAGAAATGCTTCAAATGCAAATTCTCAAAGCGTTTCATCCTTGGTCACTCAGCCACCACCGCCGTGTTACGAAGATGCCGTTACTATGGAAATACCAACTCGAGTGTTAGTTTCTACAGCAAAAGGCTTTTTACATACAGACAACAGAAAGCATCAAAGTGATTACTCCGATTACTGACTGACTTAAAACAAACGTTTCGGTAAATTAATGTCACTAAAACAAAGAATCGTTTAATTTATCTAGAGTTCCACAACTATAAGAATCATATGGAATTAAATTTACATAATATGAACAAAAAAACTGAACAGCAAAGGACGCAATGAAAATTTATCACATGCGTACTGTAGCAAGGTTACGACATTAGTCTGGTGACCACCTTTATTGTTTAAAAAGTTCCGACAAGTCTTTGTCGTTCTGATGCGTGGCTATAAAACAACTCGGGCTAACGCCCTATGTATCAAAACTCCAAATCGTTGTATATTGACAGTTAAACAACAATAAATCGAAAAGCATTTATTAAATTAACAATAAAATCAGCTGCTCGCCCAGAACCTTGAGTCTACGTTGCACGTTGATGGCCTGTTTTGGAACAGTCCCATCGTCCCATTTTAAAACAGCAAAATCTCCTGGCGTCGTTCGCCACCTTTCTTTGATTTACATATTGCGAGTCTGGTCTCTCTGCTTTTAAAAATTAAAATAAATATGTTATGCTACTTTCTGGACACTCATGTCAGTTGATTGTAGTCACCCGTAAGAAAAACAGAATTCACTCGCGATTTTGACAAAGGCACATAAACTGCTGAAAATTCAAATGTCAAGTAATTCGGTGTCATGATAGATCAAAATGCACAAAAACATGTCGTTTTAAGGATATAACCATTTAAACCAGCGGCCGTTATGCGAAATGTCTCTTTTGACAGAAGAAAAGTATTAGATATATGTAACATCCTATAGTGGTCCTGTCCAAAGATTGCTCAAATTATGTCCATGTGGTAAAATTGGCCACGCCTTGTGGGTCATGTGGTTTCAATAGACGTATATGGCATGTCGGCTTTAAATCCCTTCTCCTCTGAAACCGCAAGTCGAGGTGGTCTCATATTTTGCGTGAAAGATTGTGTAGTGGTCCTCTACGAAGATTATTCAAATTATGCCCCTGCGGTAAAAAGATACCACGTCTCGAAGTCACATTATATCTATAGACTTATTGGGCTAGTGGACATTAAAAATCGTCTTCTCTGAAACCGCAGGTTCTGGAGGTTTCGTATTTGGTTGTACCATTGTATAGTGGTCCTCTACAAAGAGTGTTCAAATTTTGCCCCTGTGGTCAAAAGTGGTCTCGCCCTGGGGGTCACATGGTGATTACATGGTGAGGGGGTCACATGGTGAACCGGTTCGTGCCCACATCAACCGGTTTAAACCCACAATGCTTTGCATTGACCGTTCCAAGGCGGTGACCCCAGTTTTGTTCATGTGTGTTTGTCACTTGCCATAAATAAAAGACCTCGCTAATGTCACTTGCTAATAAGAGTTCTCTCCTGCTTAATCTGAGTAATCTGACTTAAAATATCTTCTCTGAAAGCGCAAGGCCCAGAGGTTTCAGTTTTGACGTGTAAAGTGGTCCTCCATAAAGATTGTTTAATCTGGTGTGAAAACAAGCCACGCCCCGGGGTCTCATCTTTCCTAGACTTATAGGACAAGTGTATTTTTAAAATCTTCTCCTCTGAAACCGCTAGGCCAAGAGTGTATGTGTTATGAAACATTATATAGTCGTCCTCTACAAGGATTATTTAAATTTTATCCCTGGGGTAAAAAATGTTCCAGTCGTCCTTTGGAGTAATATATTTTCAATAGACATATGGCAAGTGGAGTTTAAAAATCTTCTCCTCTAAAACTGCAAGGCGCAGAGGTTTAATATTTGGCATGGTATAGTACTCTTCTACAAAGATGGTCCCCTGGCATCAAAACTGGCCACGCACCAGGAATTACGTGGCTTATAGCAAAATGGCTTCAATAGCAAAATGACTTCTAAAACCTTCTCTTCTGAAGACCCCGATTTGCATACTCAGGTGAGCTCTGAGTGGCAAACGTTTAAAGAACATTGGAATATGTTCTGACCACATTAGCTAAAATATGTTGATAAATAATATGTAGTTATTAATCGAAGTGTCATTGTCAATCTGTGAATGCGGGTGATAATTTCAGGACAATGTGTCCCTATTTAAAAATTAGCCTTAATACATATTGAACTACATTATTCACAATCACAGAATATTTGGATGTTTTCCAATAGCACAACAAAAAGCAGTTTAAATGGGGATCATAAATCTTTTCATTTATGCAGTTTGTTTAATTATTAATCTATAGTGTCATTTTATTTTTGAGAAAAGACTTGCCAACTTCATCCAAACGAAACATTAGTGATTTTAAAAGTTGCAAAGACGACCATCATATTTGTGTTTGATGTTTTCAAAGATTAAACACCTTCGTTTACTTTTTAATGATTTATCAATTTTTAGGGACATTATAATTATTGATTAGTTTAATGTATAACCTAAATTTTGAGGTTATCTATATATTAATATCTAACAACATAAAAAATACGCATTGAAAACATGTCTAGTTTCTTTTTTTATTAGTATGTAATGACCTTATTAGAATCTCCGCACATGTTGGTACGTATGTTTGAACATTACAGGTCTAATAACGCCAAAACGGAAGTCACAATCCCAGGGCTGTCAGTTAGATTTTAAGCACATATGGTTGAGAGCAGCATGCATAAAACTTATAAAATACAGTTTAAAGGATATATTTTGGTTTCATTTAAAAGGTTCATATGTAAGCACTAACAAAAAATCATGTTTTTTTTGCACTACTTTGTCTAGTGGTTCCCAGCTTTACAACTTTTGGCCCATGTATTCATGAGCAAAATGGCAGCCTCCGTGCCTGTCAAAACCGGTGTGTTTTTTCTAAGGTAAATATTTTGAGTTACATTTTTTGACATGCTGTTATGACCTTAGCTTTCCAACAATGTATGGTGATAGAGTGGAAAGTAGCGTGGTCATGGTAAAAATTGAGATCTTACATTGAATATGTGATGTGTAACAAAGAAGGACTTTATTTGCGCATGCGTAAGCTACAGTAGCGTGGCGTGCAGTACCTCCCGTACCGTACCGTACCTTTCCATACATTAGTATTTCAAACCATATCATATTTATGCCTTACCATACCAAACCGTACCGTACTTTACCGTCCGGTACCGTGCCGTACCATATCGTACCATACCATGCATACCGTATGGCATCGTAAATTACCCCGTTTTTTTCGGGCACATACAGTGTAAAAAATAACATTTGATGTAACCAATTCACTTTTTTGAAACTAGGAACAATTTTTTTCATGTGTGAAGAATATGATTTGAGTGAATATCAAAAACTGGATTCGATTACAAATTGTACAGAAAATTTAAAAAATGATATTGCGATGAAGAATGAGATCCTATTTTTCACACCGGTGAACAATGAAATCCTATTGTTCACACGTGTAAACAATATGATTTGTGGTCATGAAATATGGTCATACACAGCATCCAGATCAAGTGGAAATGTGCATATGTTCAGGTCGTTACGGTCTTTTGATTTTTCAGAGAGTACATTTTAATTTGAATATACAATGGTTTTTGATCACCTGAGCACAACGTTTTCAATTGTGGTCAGATATCATCCGGCGTCCGTCGTCAACAATTTATTTCAAAAACTTCTCTGACACCCGTGTGTTGATTCAACCCGAACATGGTAGGTATGTCCCAAATCCAAATTTACAAAATTCCTAGCACACTGTAAAAATCGTTTTGTCAAAAACAATTTTCTAGAATTTGAAATAACTTCACAGAACTGTTCCTTCGATTGCCCTTTTCCAAATTCCTTAAAATAAATTTGATCCGTTAAAAAGCAAGCAGCCACGGGATGGGGAAGTTTGACATTACATCGCTACGTTGACAATTTTTTCCGAATGCACATGCGGGATTTTGAAATTTCATAGACATATTTCTGATGGTGACCCCCAACCAAATTATGTCAAATAATGTCAAAATATGGCTGCCAGGGTGCTAACGTTTGATCTTATATCGTTTTATTGGCAACTTAAGATTGTTCAAATTATGCCCTATGGGTCAAAACTGACCATACCCCAGGGGTTACATGGTTTATATTAACTTATATAGCAAAGTGATTTTAAAAATTATTCTCCTCTGAAACCTAGAGGCCTAGAGGTTTCATATTTGGTATGTAACATCGTATAGTCTTAACACTACAGACCTTTACAATACTGGTTTCAATGCGGTTTTGTCGATCACCAGCAACCCTTTATTAACAAAATGCAAGCTTGACCTGATAAGTGGCCCTAAATCCGGATATAAACATTTCGGATGGATTCATCCACCAAGTGGTCTGAAGAATTCGAGTAGCTGCAAACTGACATTGCTACTTAGCGGTGATGTTAAATTAAACCCAGGCACATTAAACCAGTTGTCGTGTTGTAAACACCAGAGTTGTAAACACCAATCACATAATTCTCCGCTGTGCAGCCTGCAAACTTTGGTGCAACACAAAGTGCACTAGCTTACCAGGAAGCTTATACAAACAGTATAAACTATCGGAGTTATCAGACTTCATATGTCATTCATGTGCATGTCTACCCTCGCATGTACAGGAGAACTCATCTGCAGACACACATGTTCAGGAAGTTCCATTACATGGCCAAGACCCTTCTGTTACATCTGACACCCGTGATCAGAGTGAGATACATTTTCCTGATACTTGTGAACAATTGACTACAGCAAGAGCATCTTATCCAGAAACATTTATATATTTATATGAATACTTAATCATAAACAGTTAAAGACATGAATGTCATCTTATTGAAGACTTGTTAACTAAATCAACTTGCTATTCCAAGCAGAGACCAAACTCGAGTAGTCTTTTGTGGATGCCTAGTTTATGGTCGAAAACTAACACACTTCTGGAGAACTGATAGGACATATAGAGGAGGAGATCTAGCTGCATACCTCAGCAGTGATCTTGCTGGTGACAGAAAATCCTGCTTTGAGTTTCAATTCATCGAATCCATTGGCATTAAAGTAAGACTTGACAATTTGAAGTGGTTTATTTGTGGCATCTAAAGACCTCCAGCTAATAATACTTCTGAAGATTTTTATAATTCGATAGACACAATTTCTGTGAAATATGATCACATTGTAATACTTTGTGATGCAAAGTATGACTGTCTTAGTAAAGAAAAGTGGAAGGTTTTGATTCGAATTTGTGACATCTTTGATCTCATTAACTTGATTGAGAAACCTACTTGTTTTACTAAGTTGTCTGTGCCTAGTCTCTTAGAAGTGATTTTGACAAACACCTATGCTAATTGACAAATGTTTTAACTTTTCATGTGGAATAAGTGATGTTCACAATATCATAGGCTTTCAACTAAAATGTACGGATTTCAATAATGTTTTAAGTAACGGTGATGCAAATAAGGCTTCTGAGATATTAACTAAGTCAATATTAGCCTGCTTTGACAAGATTGCTCCTTAAAATAAAAATTAAAAAAAAAACAGCCTGCAAACACCATTTATGAACTCTGAACTAAGAAAAGCTATTTACAAAAAGAGACAATTGTTTAATACATTTCATAACAATAACACTGACTTTAACTGGCACCAGTATATAGAACTTTTTGCAATAAAATGAAAAGGAAATCCATGAGTTCATTGAGCGATGCAGCGGCGGGTGCAAAAATAAAGATTTCTAGTAAACTATAAAAGCATTTATTACAAATAAGGGTAATAAAAATATTGTTCTTGAAGTAAAAAACACGCTTATGTCAGACCAGAATACGTTTTGTAATATATTTAATTAATATTATGTTGTTGTCATTGGAAATACAAGTGTTCAAATTAATGACATCCATGAAAGCATACATAATATTAAAACTATGGTTATTTGTACACCAGAACTTCACTTTAAACCTATTGATGCTTCTTTCGTAAACAAACAAATAAAGAACATGACTATAAAGAAGGCTTCCGGAATTGATGGTATCTCTGTCAAAATGCTCAACATTTGCAGACCTATTTTATCTCAACTTCTAAATGTTCTTATAAACAAATGCATTGAGCAAGCTACCTTTCCTTCAGACATGAAAATTGCACAAGTTACTCCTATTTATAAAAAGAATAGCACATTAGGGTAATAGGCCTGTAATCCTTCTTCCTGTCACATTTAAGATTTCAAAAGGACTATTTAAAAAATATTTTTAACCCTTTGCCCTGGGCTTTTAGACCTAAATACGGGTGTAATACTACCCTCTTAAAAATCACAGAAGACTGGAAAAGAGCGTTTGACTCGAATAAATATCTGGCGGCTGTATTGATGGACCGTTATAAAGCCTTTGATTGCTTACCTCACGACCTTCTTTTATCAAAACTCAAATATTACAATGTCTCTGAAAAATCTGTTGTACACATTGAAAATTATCTGTCAAATAGAAAACAGTGTGTGAAACTTGGGTAATACTATAGTTCCTTTTTGGGATGTGGTCAAAGGAGTCTGAGGGCTCAAGCTAGTTAAGATTCCCGTTGTCAGATAATTATCATGATAATATTCGTGTTAGTAAGAAGAAGACCTCTCGCCAAATTAAGTGGTACCACGAATATTATCTAGTTAAGATTCGAGTTTTCAAATAATTATCATGATAATATTCGTGTTAGTAAGATAGTGCGGAAGACTGTGCGCACAAATTAAGTGGTATCACGAATATTAACTAGTTAAGATTCGTTTTGTAAGATAATTCGGAAGACCTCGAAAATGTTTATAATGTCAGTTCTGGGCACTTAAAGGCCATTTAGTATAATAATAATTATTATCTTGCAGAACAATATTCGCAAACGCTAACTTAATATCCAGATAAATATCATAATAAATAAGTTGAAACACGAATATGTTCGCGAACCCTAAATAGTTAACACGAATATTTTCGCGAACCTTAAGTGGTTATCGTAAGGCAGTTCTATGCCACCATACTATTGTATTATTTTTAAAATATGTAATTACATGAAGTAAGTAAATGAGTTACCAGAGTAACCTTCTAGCGTTAGAGATTTATTATTGGGTGATACAAGGTAGTACAGGCTTTGTTAGTACAACATGTCGATCAATGAGAACATACAGATTGTATGTATATATACAGTTTCAGTCTATACGAGCTTTTAATTGCTTCTTCATTTATGGATCTACATATATCTATGGTGATAGAGTGGAAAGTAGCGTGGTCATGGTAAAAATTGAGATCTTACATTGAATATGTGATGTGTAACAAAGAAGGAATTTATTTGCGCATGCGTAAGCTACAGTAGCGTGGCGTGCAGTACCTCCCGTACCGTACCGTACCTTTCCATACATTAGTATTTCAAACCATATCATATTTATGCCTTACCATACCAAACCGTACCGTACTTTACCGTCCGGTACCGTGCCGTACCATATCGTACCATACCATGCATACCGTATGGCATCGTAAATTACCCCGTTTTTTTCGGGCACATACAGTGTAAAAAATAACATTTGATGTAACCAATTCACTTTTTTGAAACTAGCAACAATTTTTTTCATGGGTGAAGAATATGATTTGAGTGAATATCAAAAACTGGATTCGATTACAAATTGTACAGAAAATTTAAAAAATGATATTGCGATGAAGAATGAGATCCTATTTTTCACACCGGTGAACAATGAAATCCTATTGTTCACACGTGTAAACAATATGATTTGTGGTCATGAAATATGGTCATACACAGCATCCAGATCAAGTGGAAATGTGCATATGTTCAGGTCGTTACAGTCTTTTGATTTTTCAGAGAGTACATTTTAATTTGAATATACAATGGTTTTTGATCACCTGAGCACAACGTTTTCAATTGTGGTCAGATATCATCCGGCGTCCGTCGTCAACAATTTATTTCAAAAACTTCTCTGACACCCGTGTGTTGATTCAACCCGAACATGGTAGGTATGTCCCAAATCCAAATTTACAAAATTCCTAGCACACTGTAAAAATCGTTTTGTCAAAAACAATTTTCTAGAATTTGAAATAACTTCACAGAACTGTTGCCCTTTTCCAAATTCCTTAAAATAAATTTGATCCGTTAAAAAGCAAGCAGCCACGGGATGGGGAAGTTTGACATTACATCGCTACGTTGACAATTTTTTCCGAATGCACATGCGGGATTTTGAAATTTCATAGACATATTTCTGATGGTGACCCCCAACTAAATTATGTCAAATAATGTCAAAATATAGCTGCCAGGGTGCTAACGTTTGATCTTATATCGTTATATTGGCAACTTAAGATTGTTCAAATTATGCCCTATGGGTCAAAACTGACCATACCCCAGGGGTTACATGGTTTATATTAACTTATATAGCAAAGTGATTTTAAAAATTATTCTCCTCTGAAACCTAGAGGCCTAGAGGTTTCATCTCTGGTAGGTAACATCGTATAGTCTTAACACTACATACCTTTACAATACTGGTTTCAATGCGGTTTTGTCGATCACCAGCAACTCTTTATTAACAAAATGCAAGCTTGACCTGATAAGTGGCCCTAAATCCGATTATAAACATTTCGGATGGATTCATCCACCAAGTGGTCTGAAGAATTCTAGTAGCTGCAAACTGACATTGCTACTTAGCGGTGATGTTAAATTAAACCCAGGCACATTAAACCAGTTGTCGTGTTGTAAACACCAGAGTTGTAAACACCAATCACATAATTCTCCGCTGTGCAGCCTGCAAACTTTGGTGCAACACAAAGTGCACTAGCTTACCAGGAAGCTTATACAAACAGTATAAACTATCGGAGTTATCAGACTTCATATGTCATTCATTTGCATGTCTACCCTCGCATGTACAGGAGAACTCATCTGCAGACACACATGTTCAGGAAGTTCCATTACATGGCCAAGACCCTTCTGTTACATCTGACACCCGTGATCAGAGTGAGATAAATTTTCCTGATACTTGTGAACAATTGACTACAGCAAGAGCATCTTATCCAGAAAAATTTATATATTTATATGAATACTTAATCATAAACAGTTAAAGACATGAATGTCATCTTATTGAAGACTTGTTAACTAAATCAACTTGCTATTCCTAGCAGAGACCAAACTCGAGTAGTCTTTTGTGGATGCCTAGTTTATGGTCGAAAACTAACACACTTCTGGAGAACTGATAGGACATATAGAGGAGGAGATCTAGCTGCATACCTCAGCAGTGATCTTGCTGGTGACAGAAAATCCTGCTTTGAGTTTCAATTCATCGAATCCATTGGCATTAAAGTAAGACTTGACAATTTGAAGTGGTTTATTTGTGGCATCTAAAGACCTCCAGCTAATAATACTTCTTCTGAAGATTTTTATAATTCGATAGACACAATTTCTGTGAAATATGATCACATTGTAATACTTTGTGATGCAAAGTATGACTGTCTTAGTAAAGAAAAGTGGAAGGTTTTGATTCGAATTTGTGACATCTTTGATCTCATTAACTTGATTGAGAAACCTACTTGTTTTACTAAGTTGTCTGTGCCTAGTCTCTTAGAAGTGATTTTGACAAACACCTATGCTAATTGACAAATGTTTTAACTTTTCATGTGGAATAAGTGATGTTCACAATATCATAGGCTTTCAACTAAAATGTACGGATTTCAATAATGTTTTAAGTAACGGTGATGCAAATAAGGCTTCTGAGATATTAACTAAGTCAATATTAGCCTGCTTTGACAAGATTGCTCCTTAAAATAAAAATAAAAAAAAAAACAGCCTGCAAACACCATTTATGAACTCTGAACTAAGAAAAGCTATTTACAAAAAGAGACAATTGTTTAATACATTTCATAACAATAACACTGACTTTAACTGGCACCAGTATATAGAACTTTTTGCAATAAAATGAAAAGGAAATCCATGAGTTCATTGAGCGATGCAGCGGCGGGTGCAAAAATAAAGATTTCTAGTAAACTATAAAAGCATTTATTACAAATAAGGGTAATTTCACACATAAAAATATTGTTCTTGAAGTAAAAAACACGCTTATGTCAGACCAGAATACTTTTTGTAATATATTTAATTAATATTATGTTGATGTCATTGGAAATACAAGTGTTCAAATTAATGACATCCATGAAAGCATACATAATATTAAAACTATGGTTATTTGTACACCAGAACTTCACTTTAAACCTATTGATGCTTCTTTCGTAAACAAACAAATAAAGAACATGACTATAAAGAAGGCTTCCGGAATTGATGGTATCTCTGTCAAAATGCTCAACATTTGCAGACCTATTTTATCTCAACTTCTAAATGTTCTTATAAACAAATGCATTGAGCAAGCTACCTTTCCTTCAGACATGAAAATTGCACAAGTTACTCCTATTTATAAAAAGAATAGCACATTAGGGTAATAGGCCTGTAATCCTTCTTCCTGTCACATCTAAGATTTCAAAAGGACTATTTAAAAAATATTTTTAACCCTTTGCCCTGGGCTTTTAGACCTAAATACGGGTGTAATACTACCCTCTTAAAAATCACAGAAGACTGGAAAAGAGCGTTTGACTCGAATAAATATCTGGCGGCTATATTGATGGACCGTTATAAAGCCTTTGATTGCTTACCTCACGACCTTCTTTTATCAAAACTCAAATATTACAATGTCTCTGAAAAATCTGTTGTACACATTGAAAATTATCTGTCAAATAGAAAACAGTGTGTGAAACTTGGGTAATACTATAGTTCCTTTTTGGGATGTGGTCAAAGGAGTCTGAGGGCTCAAGCTAGTTAAGATTCCCGTTGTCAGATAATTATCATGATAATATTCGTGTTAGTAAGAAGAAGACCTCTCGCCAAATTAAGTGGTACCACGAATATTATCTAGTTAAGATTCGAGTTTTCAAATAATTATCATGATAATATTCGTGTTAGTAAGATAGTGCGGAAGACTGTGCGCACAAATTAAGTGGTATCACGAATATTAACTAGTTAAGATTCGTTTTGTAAGATAATTATCATGATAATATTCGTGTTAGTAAGATAAATCGGAAAACCTCGAAAATGTTTATAATGTCAGTTCTGGGCACTTAAAGGCCATTTAGTATAATAATAATTATTATCTTGCAGAACAATATTCGCAAACGCTAACTTAATATCCAGATAAATATCATAATAAATAAGTTGAAACACGAATATGTTCGCGAACCCTAAATAGTTAACACGAATATTTTCGCGAACCTTAAGTGGTTATCGTAAGGCAGTTCTATGCCACCATACTATTGTATTATTTTTAAAATATGTAATTACATGAAGTAAGTAAATGAGTTACCAGAGTAACCTTCTAGCGTTAGAGATTTATTATTGGGTGATACAAGGTAGTACAGGCTTTGTTAGTACAACATGTCGATCAATTAGAACATACAGATTGTATGTATATATACAGTTTCAGTCTATACGAGCTTTTAATTGCTTCTTCATTTATGGATCTACATATATCGATGGCACAGCGCAAAACTTTTCTATGTAACTGATATTTAATATAGACTTAGCATAGTTTTGCGCTGAGCTATCGATATGCTCTGTATAGGAAAAGGACCGAACCGAACAATATTGGAAATAATGCTAGCGCGTATCTGGTGAAACACCGTTATGTGTAATTCGTTCTGAATGGTTCATAAATAAGGGGTGTTTGGAAATTATTGAGATTGTATTTTGTATAATAAATGATGCTGATACCTTAAATTTGACATTAAACCAGCCACATGTATTACCTATGTATGTCAACTCAGTAGATCAAAGTCATAGTAATTGTTCGAATGTCAAATATATTCATCGCTTTTATATACATAATATGATTCATATTTAGTATTACTTGTCTGAAAACTGATCCATGAGAACCTGCGTGTTGCTTAACAACCACATATCTAAACTAGGAAGCGAAGGTTACAATGATGTTTCAGATGTCAAAAAGAAACAAAAACATGTAGGACAGTTCATGTCAATGACACGGAGTGAAGCCGTGGGTGAATTAATTCGCAGGTGAGCGACAGGACCACTTGGACTTGTTCCAAAGTACTTATGCGTAATTAAAGCATACTCTATTCAGAATTTAGATTGTATGCAGCTTTGAATTTACATTCGGCACAAAGTGAAAACTGCATAAAATGTGCATGCCTTTTTAATGAAAATAATCTTATACATTTTAAAATACATGGTATCTTTAGGATATGCATATTCACGTAAATGTTAATTGTTTAATGTTTGATTAAAAATCGTTGGCAAACATATGTCATATTTTATCTGTTTTTTTTTAGAGCAACGACCATATAAGCGTTCGTTTTTCCAATCTCTATGCCAAGAGTTACATTTTAAGAATATGATTCTGACAGTTCTAATATTTGGTTGTCTATGTGCAATCACTTGGTGCCGGCTTGCTGTGAATACTAAATATATAGTGCATCATAGCATTGATGGCTCTGCCCAAGACTCATCAAGCATAGATAGATATATATACCCGTTGCCTTTGTTACTTTTTTATATCTTGTTTACCTTGTGGAATGTTGGCGTTGTCATACACGACTGGAACTGAAATATACATGCGATATTCAAACCGTGTATCATAAAGTGCAACAAATGCGCAAATCCGTGCCTATAGTATGGTGGACGGTTCGAAGATCCATTATGTTCGAAGAACAAGAAAAGTAACACGTTATCGAAATGGAGATGCATTGACATCTAATCAGGTGTATGAAAGAATTAATTCATATACGGCTGGATGTGCAATTAATTTTACAAGTTGCGGTTTCACGGACGTTACAAATGATATAGTCTTGAGGACTATCAAGCCACGAAAATTCGGTTCTCAAAAGGGTTTTTATCTATACATCCAGATGCAGAATGTGAGTATCAAAATCAAAGAATATGTTTTTTCCATCAAAATGAGATAACAGACGATTACATAGAAACATGGGAAGGATTAGATTTGCTAAATGTAAATTTAAAAGAACATATGATTGCCATTAAAAATCCAGATCACTTGCCTTGGTACGTTTCTAAAATGATTTTCTGGGTTGCTTCTTTTTTTTCATATGTCATGGCTTTTACGAATTCTAATTGACTGCAAAACAGGCTGTATGAATTTCCATGTTCAGAAAGTGTTTGGATATATTTACACGACTTCTGAAGAACAACAGATACGCAGGTTAAATACAATCGGTAGTGACGATTTGGAGTTAGTTGTCCGTGATAACGTAAGCATTGTTCCAAGTTATTCTGAGGCATTACTGATGTCTGATTCAACACACGCAATACATTCAACTCGCGACGCGAATGGAAATATAACATCGCCATCTAATGTATGACTTTGAATAATATTCCGCAAAGCGCTTTGTTTTCCAGTTCATATTTCCAACCCTTTCCCAATACAACCAAACCTACACTCCTATAGACTGGGGAAGCGCCCTGAAAACACTTGGAGTCTTATGTCTCTTCGGGATGTTTTGCAGACACCACCCACACGAAGTCGACTAGAAATGCGAACTAATATAATGTTTGTGACATCGACTATAGAGTCATTAAAAGACAATTTCGTTACTTGCAATCAGCAGCTATCAAATACAGAAATACCAAAACTTAGTCCTGCATTTATTTCGACCCTATCCAGTGAAAAAATCCGCACGACAAACTGTACATTAGAAACCAGTAACACCAATCGGAATAGAAGACTGAATAATACACAAACACGGAAACGCGGCAACGTGTCATTGTTATCCGATATGCGACATGCGCCGAAAATGCATTCTCATTCTGTCAAGAACATCTCATTTGAAGAGTCACCTGAACATGAAACAAGTTCTCTGGAACATAAATATGACACAAATTGTTCAAAACGTTCCGAACTGTCTTTAAGAAATGCTTCAAATGCAAATTCTCAAAGCGTTTCATCCTTGGTCACTCAGCCACCACCGCCGTGTTACGAAGATGCCGTTACTATGGAAATACCAACTCGAGTGTTAGTTTCTACAGCAAAAGGCTTTTTACATACAGACAACAGAAAGCATCAAAGTGATTACTCCGATTACTGACTGACTTAAAACAAACGTTTCGGTAAATTAATGTCACTAAAACAAAGAATCGTTTAATTTATCTAGAGTTCCACAACTATAAGAATCATATGGAATTAAATTTACATAATATGAACAAAAAAACTGAACAGCAAAGGACGCAATGAAAATTTATCACATGCGTACTGTAGCAAGGTTACGACATTAGTCTGGTGACCACCTTTATTGTTTAAAAAGTTCCGACAAGTCTTTGTCGTTCTGATGCGTGGCTATAAAACAACTCGGGCTAACGCCCTATGTATCAAAACTCCAAATCGTTGTATATTGACAGTTAAACAACAATAAATCGAAAAGCATTTATTAAATTAACAATAAAATCAGCTGCTCGCCCAGAACCTTGAGTCTACGTTGCACGTTGATGGCCTGTTTTGGAACAGTCCCATCGTCCCATTTTAAAACAGCAAAATCTCCTGGCGTCGTTCGCCACCTTTCTTTGATTTACATATTGCGAGTCTGGTCTCTCTGCTTTTAAAAATTAAAATAAATATGTTATGCTACTTTCTGGACACTCATCTCAGTTGATTGTAGTCACCCGTAAGAAAAACAGAATTCACTCGCGATTTTGACAAAGGCACATAAACTGCTGAAAATTCAAATGTCAAGTAATTCGGTGTCATGATAGATCAAAATGCACAAAAACATGTCGTTTTAAGGATATAACCATTTAAACCAGCGGCCGTTATGCGAAATGTCTCTTTTGACAGAAGAAAAGTATTAGATATATGTAACATCCTATAGTGGTCCTGTCCAAAGATTGCTCAAATTATGTCCATGTGGTAAAATTGGCCACGCCTTGTGGGTCATGTGGTTTCAATAGACGTATATGGCATGTCGGCTTTAAATCCCTTCTCCTCTGAAACCGCAAGTCGAGGTGGTCTCATATTTTGCGTGAAAGATTGTGTAGTGGTCCTCTACGAAGATTATTCAAATTATGCCCCTGCGGTAAAAAGATACCACGTCTCGAAGTCACATTATATCTATAGACTTATTGGGCTAGTGGACATTAAAAATCGTCTTCTCTGAAACCGCAGGTTCTGGAGGTTTCGTATTTGGTTGTACCATTGTATAGTGGTCCTCTACAAAGAGTGTTCAAATTTTGCCCCTGTGGTCAAAAGTGGTCTCGCCCTGGGGGTCACATGGTGATTACATGGTGAGGGGGTCACATGGTGAACCGGTTCGTGCCCACATCAACCGGTTTAAACCCACAATGCTTTGCATTGACCGTTCCAAGGCGGTGACCCCAGTTTTGTTCATGTGTGTTTGTCACTTGCCATAAATAAAAGACCTCGCTAATGTCACTTGCTAATAAGAGTTCTCTCCTGCTTAATCTGAGTAATCTGACTTAAAATATCTTCTCTGAAAGCGCAAGGCCCAGAGGTTTCAGTTTTGACGTGTAAAGTGGTCCTCCATAAAGATTGTTTAATCTGGTGTGAAAACAAGCCACGCCCCGGGGTCTCATCTTTCCTAGACTTATAGGACAAGTGTATTTTTAAAATCTTCTCCTCTGAAACCGCTAGGCCAAGAGTGTATGTGTTATGAAACATTATATAGTCGTCATCTACAAGGATTATTCAAATTTTATCCCTGGGGTAAAAAATGTTCCAGTCGTCCTTTGGAGTAATATATTTTCAATAGACATATGGCAAGTGGAGTTTAAAAATCTTCTCCTCTAAAACTGCAAGGCGCAGAGGTTTAATATTTGGCATGGTATAGTACTCTTCTACAAAGATGGTCCCCTGGCATCAAAACTGGCCACGCACCAGGAATTACGTGGCTTATAGCAAAATGGCTTCAATAGCAAAATGACTTCTAAAACCTTCTCTTCTGAAGACCCCGATTTGCATACTCAGGTGAGCTCTGAGTGGCAAACGTTTAAAGAACATTGGAATATGTTCTGACCACATTAGCTAAAATATGTTGATAAATAATATGTAGTTATTAATCGAAGTGTCATTGTCAATCTGTGAATGCGGGTGATAATTTCAGGACAATGTGTCCCTATTTAAAAATTAGCCTTAATACATATTGAACTACATTATTCACAATCACAGAATATTTGGATGTTTTCCAATAGCACAACAAAAAGCAGTTTAAATGGGGATCATAAATCTTTTCATTTATGCAGTTTGTTTAATTATTAATCTATAGTGTCATTTTATTTTTGAGAAAAGACTTGCCAACTTCATCCAAACGAAACATTAGTGATTTTAAAAGTTGCAAAGACGACCATCATATTTGTGTTTGATGTTTTCAAAGATTAAACACCTTCGTTTACTTTTTAATGATTTATCAATTTTTAGGGACATTATAATTATTGATTAGTTTAATGTATAACCTAAATTTTGAGGTTATCTATATATTAATATCTAACAACATAAAAAAAACGCATTGAAAACATGTCTAGTTTCTTTTTTTATTAGTATGTAATGACCTTATTAGAATCTCCGCACATGTTGGTACGTATGTTTGAACATTACAGGTCTAATAACGCCAAAACGGAAGTCACAATCCCAGGGCTGTCAGTTAGATTTTAAGCACATATGGTTGAGAGCAGCATGCATAAAACTTATAAAATACAGTTTAAAGGATATATTTTGGTTTCATTTAAAAGGTTCATATGTAAGCACTAAGAAAAAATCATGTTTTTTTTGCACTACTTTGTCTAGTGGTTCCCAGCTTTACAACTTTTGGCCCATGTATTCATGAGCAAAATGGCAGCCTCCGTGCCTGTCAAAACCGGTGTGTTTTTTCTAAGGTAAATATTTTAAGTTACATTTTTTGACATGCTGTTATGACCTTAGCTTTCCAACAATGTATGGTGATAGAGTGGAAAGTAGCGTGGTCATGGTAAAAATTGAGATCTTACATTGAATATGTGATGTGTAACAAAGAAGGAATTTATTTGCGCATGCGTAAGCTACAGTAGCATGGCGTGCAGTACCTCCCGTACCGTACCGTACCTTTCCATACATTAGTATTTCAAACCATATCATATTTATGCCTTACCATAGCAAACCGTACCGTACTTTACCGTCCGGTACCGTGCCGTACCATATCGTACCATACCATGCATACCGTATGGCATCGTAAATCACCCCGTTTTTTCCGGGCACATACAGTGTACAAAATAACATTTGATGTAACCAATTCACTTTTTTGAAACTAGGAACAATTTTTTTCATGTGTGAAGAATATGATTTGAGTGAATATCAAAAACTGGACTCGATTACAAATTGTACAGAAAATTTAAAAAATGATATTGCGATGAAGAATGAGATCCTATTTTTCACACCGGTGAACAATGAAATCCTATTGTTCACACGTGTAAACAATATGATTTGTGGTCATGAAATATGGTCATACACAGCATCCAGATCAAGTGGACATGTGCATATGTTCAGGTCGTTACGGTCTTTTGATTTTTCAGAGAGTACATTTTAATTTGAATATACAATGGTTTTTGATCACCTGAGCACAACGTTTTCAATTGTGATCAGATATCATCCGGCGTCCGTCGTCAACAATTTATTTCAAAAACTTCTCTGACACCCGTGTGTTGATTCAACCCGAACATGGTAGGTATGTCCCAAATCCAAATTTACAAAATTCCTAGCACACTGTAAAAATCGTTTTATCAAAAAACAATTTTCTAGAATTTGAAATAACTTCACAGAACTGTTCCTTCGATTGCCCTTTTCCAAATTCCTTAAAATAAATTTGATCCGTTAAAAAGCAAGCAGCCACGGGATGGGGAAGTTTGACATTACATCGCTACGTTGACAATTTTTTCCGAATGCACATGCGGGATTTTGAAATTTCATAGACATATTTCTGATGGTGACCCCCAACCAAATTATGTCAAATAATGTCAAAATATGGCTGCCAGGGTGCTAACGTTTGATCTTATATCGTTTTATTGGCAACTTAAGATTGTTCAAATTATGCCCTATGGGTCAAAACTGACCATACCCCAGGGGTTACATGGTTTATATTAACTTATATAGCAAAGTGATTTTAAAAATTATTCTCCTCTGAAACCTAGAGGCCTAGAGGTTTCATATTTGGTATGTAACATCGTATAGTCTTAACACTACAGACCTTTTACAATACTGGTTTCAATGCGGTTTTGTCGATCACCAGCAACCCTTTATTAACAAAATGCAAGCTTGACCTGATAAGTGGCCCTAAATCCGGATATAAACATTTCGGATGGATTCATCCACCAAGTGGTCTGAAGAATTCGAGTAGCTGCAAACTGACATTGCTACTTAGCGGTGATGTTAAATTAAACCCAGGCACATTAAACCAGTTGTCGTGTTGTAAACACCAGAGTTGTAAACACCAATCACATAATTCTCCGCTGTGCAGCCTGCAAACTTTGGTGCAACACAAAGTGCACTAGCTTACCAGGAAGCTTATACAAACAGTATAAACTATCGGAGTTATCAGACTTCATATGTCATTCATGTGCATGTCTACCCTCGCATGTACAGGAGAACTCATCTGCAGACACACATGTTCAGGAAGTTCCATTACATGGCCAAGACCCTTCTGTTACATCTGACACCCGTGATCAGAGTGAGATACATTTTCCTGATACTTGTGAACAATTGACTACAGCAAGAGCATCTTATCCAGAATTTTTTTTATATTTATATGAATACTTAATCATAAACAGTTAAAGACATGAATGTCATCTTATTGAAGACTTGTTAACTAAATCAACTTGCTATTCCTAGCAGAGACCAAACTCGAGTAGTCTTTTGTGGATGCCTAGTTTATGGTCGAAAACTAACACACTTCTGGAGAACTGATAGGACATATAGAGGAGGCGATCTAGCTGCATACCTCAGCAGTGATCTTGCTGGTGACAGACAATCCTGCTTTGAGTTTCAATTCATCGAATCCATTGGCATTAAAGTAAGACTTGACAATTTGAAGTGGTTTATTTGTGGCATCTAAAGACCTCCAGCTAATAATACTTCTTCTGAAGATTTTTATAATTCGATAGACACAATTTCTGTGAAATATGATCACATTGTAATACTTTGTGATGCAAAGTATGACTGTCTTAGTAAAGAAAAGTGGAAGGTTTTGATTCGAATTTGTGACATCTTTGATCTCATTAACTTGATTGAGAAACCTACTTGTTTTACTAAGTTGTCTGTGCCTAGTCTCTTAGAAGTGATTTTGACAAACACCTATGCTAATTGACAAATGTTTTAACTTTTCATGTGGTATAAGTGATGTTCACAATATCATAGGCTTTCAACTAAAATGTACGGATTTCAATAATGTTTTAAGTAACGGTGATGCAAATAAGGCTTCTGAGATATTAACTAAGTCAATATTAGCCTGCTTTGACAAGATTGCTCCTTAAAATAAAAATTAAAAAAAAAACAGCCTGCAAACACCATTTATGAACTCTGAACTAAGAAAAGCTATTTACAAAAAGAGACAATTGTTTAATACATTTCATAACAATAACACTGACTTTAACTGGCACCAGTATATAGAACTTTTTGCAATAAAATGAAAAGGAAATCCATGAGTTCATTGAGCGATGCAGCGGCGGGTGCAAAAATAAAGATTTCTAGTAAACTATAAAAGCATTTATTACAAATAAGGGTAATAAAAATATTGTTCTTGAAGTAAAAAAACACGCTTATGTCAGACCAGAATACGTTTTGTAATATATTTAATTAATATTATGTTGTTGTCATTGGAAATACAAGTGTTCAAATTAATGACATCCATGAAAGCATACATAATATTAAAACTATGGTTATTTGTACACCAGAACTTCACTTTAAACCTATTGATGCTTCTTTCGTAAACAAACAAATAAAGAACATGACTATAAAGAAGGCTTCCGGAATTGATGGTATCTCTGTCAAAATGCTCAACATTTGCAGACCTATTTTATCTCAACTTCTAAATGTTCTTATAAACAAATGCATTGAGCAAGCTACCTTTCCTTCAGACATGAAAATTGCACAAGTTACTCATATTTATAAAAAGAATAGCACATTAGGGTAATAGGCCTGTAATCCTTCTTCCTGTCACATCTAAGATTTCAAAAGGACTATTTAAAAAATATTTTTAACCCTTTGCCCTGGGCTTTTAGACCTAAATACGGGTGTAATACTACCCTCTTAAAAATCACAGAAGACTGGAAAAGAGCGTTTGACTCGAATAAATATCTGGCGGCTGTATTGATGGACCGTTATAAAGCCTTTGATTGCTTACCTCACGACCTTCTTTTATCAAAACTCAAATATTACAATGTCTCTGAAAAATCTGTTGTACACATTGAAAATTATCTGTCAAATAGAAAACAGTGTGTGAAACTTGGGTAATACTATAGTTCCTTTTTGGGATGTGGTCAAAGGAGTCTGAGGGCTCAAGCTAGTTAAGATTCCCGTTGTCAGATAATTATCATGATAATATTCGTGTTAGTAAGAAGAAGACCTCTTAGTACAAGGTAGTACAGGCTTTGTTAGTACAACATGTCGATCAATGAGAACATACAGATTGTATGTATATATACAGTTTCAGTCTATACGAGCTTTTAATTGCTTCTTCATTTATGGATCTACATATATCTATGGTGATAGAGTGGAAAGTAGCGTGGTCATGGTAAAAATTGAGATCTTACATTGAATATGTGATGTGTAACAAAGAAGGAATTTATTTGCGCATGCGTAAGCTACAGTAGCGTGGCGTGCAGTACCTCCCGTACCGTACCGTACCTTTCCATACATTAGTATTTCAAACCATATCATATTTATGCCTTACCATACCAAACCGTACCGTACTTTACCGTCCGGTACCGTGCCGTACCATATCGTACCATACCATGCATACCGTATGGCATCGTAAATTACCCCGTTTTTTTCGGGCACATACAGTGTAAAAAATAACATTTGATGTAACCAATTCACTTTTTTGAAACTAGGAACAATTTTTTTCATGGGTGAAGAATATGATTTGAGTGAATATCAAAAACTGGATTCGATTACAAATTGTACAGAAAATTTAAAAAATGATATTGCGATGAAGAATGAGATCCTATTTTTCACACCGGTGAACAATGAAATCCTATTGTTCACACGTGTAAACAATATGATTTGTGGTCATGAAATATGGTCATACACAGCATCCAGATCAAGTGGAAATGTGCATATGTTCAGGTCGTTACGGTCTTTTGATTTTTCAGAGAGTACATTTTAATTTGAATATACAATGGTTTTTGATCACCTGAGCACAACGTTTTCAATTGTGGTCAGATATCATCCGGCGTCCGTCGTCAACAATTTATTTCAAAAACTTTTCTGACACCCGTGTGTTGATTCAACCCGAACATGGTAGGTATGTCCCAAATCCAAATTTACAAAATTCCTAGCACACTGTAAAAATCGTTTTGTCAAAAACAATTTTCTAGAATTTGAAATAACTTCACAGAACTGTTCCTTCGATTGCCCTTTTCCAAATTCCTTAAAATAAATTTGATCCGTTAAAAAGCAAGCAGCCACGGGATGGGGAAGTTTGACATTACATCGCTACGTTGACAATTTTTTCCGAATGCACATGCGGGATTTTGAAATTTCATAGACATATTTCTGATGGTGACCCCCAACCAAATTATGTCAAATAATGTCAAAATATAGCTGCCAGGGTGCTAACGTTTGATCTTATATCGTTATATTGGCAACTTAAGATTGTTCAAATTATGCCCTATGGGTCAAAACTGACCATACCCCAGGGGTTACATGGTTTATATTAACTTATATAGCAAAGTGATTTTAAAAATTATTCTCCTCTGAAACCTAGAGGCCTAGAGGTTTCATCTCTGGTATGTAACATCGTATAGTCTTAACACTACAGACCTTTACAATACTGGTTTCAATGCGGTTTTGTCGCTCACCAGCAACTCTTTATTAACAAAATGCAAGCATGACCTGATAAGTGGCCCTAAATCCGATTATAAACATTTCGGATGGATTCATCCACCAAGTGGTCTGAAGAATTCGAGTAGCTGCAAACTGACATTGCTACTTAGCGGTGATGTTAAATTAAACCCAGGCACATTAAACCAGTTGTCGTGTTGTAAACACCAGAGTTGTAAACACCAATCACATAATTCTCCGCTTAGCTTACCAGGAAGCTTATACAAACAGTATAAACTATCGGAGTTATCAGACTTCATATGTCATTCATGTGCATGTCTACCCTCGCATGTACAGGAGAACTCATCTGCAGACACACATGTTCAGGAAGTTCCATTACATGGCCAAGACCCTTCTGTTACATCTGACACCCGTGATCAGAGTGAGATACATTTTCCTGATACTTGTGAACAATTGACTACAGCAAGAGCATCTTATCCAGAAAAATTTATATATTTATATGAATACTTAATCATAAACAGTTAAAGACATGAATGTCATCTTATTGAAGACTTGTTAACTAAATCAACTTGCTATTCCTAGCAGAGACCAAACTCGAGTAGTCTTTTGTGGATGCCTAGTTTATGGTCGAAAACTAACACACTTCTGGAGAACTGATAGGACATATAGAGGAGGAGATCTAGCTGCATACCTCAGCAGTGATCTTGCTGGTGACAGAAAATCCTGCTTTGCGTTTCAATTCATCGAATCCATTGGCATTAAAGTAAGACTTGACAATTTGAAGTGGTTTATTTGTGGCATCTAAAGACCTCCAGCTAATAATACTTCTTCTGAAGATTTTTATAATTCGATAGACACAATTTCTGTGAAATATGATCACATTGTAATACTTTGTGATGCAAAGTATGACTGTCTTAGTAAAGAAAAGTGGAAGGTTTTGATTCGAATTTGTGACATCTTTGATCTCATTAACTTGATTGAGAAACCTACTTGTTTTACTAAGTTGTCTGTGCCTAGTCTCTTAGAAGTGATTTTGACAAACACCTATGCTAATTGACAAATGTTTTAACTTTTCATGTGGAATAAGTGATGTTCACAATATCATAGGCTTTCAACTAAAATGTACGGATTTCAATAATGTTTTAAGTAACGGTGATGCAAATAAGGCTTCTGAGATATTAACTAAGTCAATATTAGCCTGCTTTGACAAGATTGCTCCTTAAAATAAAAATTATAAAAAAAACAGCCTGCAAACACCATTTATGAACTCTGAACTAAGAAAAGCTATTTACAAAAAGAGACAATTGTTTAATACATTTCATAACAATAACACTGACTTTAACTGGCACCAGTATATAGAACTTTTTGCAATAAAATGAAAAGGAAATCCATGAGTTCATTGAGCGATGCAGCGGCGGGTGCAAAAATAAAGATTTCTAGTAAACTATAAAAGCATTTATTACAAATAAGGGTAATTTCACACATAAAAATATTGTTCTTGAAGTAAAAAACACGCTTATGTCAGACCAGAATACTTTTTGTAATATATTTAATTAATATTATGTTGATGTCATTGGAAATACAAGTGTTCAAATTAATGACATCCATGAAAGCATACATAATATTAAAACTATGGTTATTTGTACACCAGAACTTCACTTTAAACCTATTGATGCTTCTTTCGTAAACAAACAAATAAAGAACATGACTATAAAGAAGGCTTCCGGAATTGATGGTATCTCTGTCAAAATGCTCAACATTTGCAGACCTATTTTATCTCAACTTCTAAATGTTCTTATAAACAAATGCATTGAGCAAGCTACCTTTCCTTCAGACATGAAAATTGCACAAGTTACTCCTATTTATAAAAAGAATAGCACATTAGGGTAATAGGTCTGTAATCCTTCTTCCTGTCACATCTAAGATTTCAAAAGGACTATTTAAAAAATATTGTTAACCCTTTGCCCTGGGCTTTTAGACCTAAATACGGGTGTAATACTACCCTCTTAAAAATCACAGAAGACTGGAAAAGAGCGTTTGACTCGAATAAATATCTGGCGGCTGTATTGATGGACCGTTATAAAGCCTTTGATTGCTTACCTCACGACCTTCTTTTATCAAAACTCAAATATTACAATGTCTCTGAAAAATCTGTTGTACACATTGAAAATTATCTGTCAAATAGAAAACAGTGTGTGAAACTTGGGTAATACTATAGTTCCTTTTTGGGATGTGGTCAAAGGAGTCTGAGGGCTCAAGCTAGTTAAGATTCCCGTTGTCAGATAATTATCATGATAATATTCGTGTTAGTAAGAAGAAGACCTCTCGCCAAATTAAGTGGTACCACGAATATTATCTAGTTAAGATTCGAGTTTTCAAATAATTATCATGATAATATTCGTGTTAGTAAGATAGTGCGGAAGACTGTGCGCACAAATTAAGTGGTATCACGAATATTAACTAGTTAAGATTCGTTTTGTAAGATAATTCGGAAGACCTCGAAAATGTTTATAATGTCAGTTCTGGGCACTTAAAGGCCATTTAGTATAATAATAATTATTATCTTGCAGAACAATATTCGCAAACGCTAACTTAATATCCAGATAAATATCATAATAAATAAGTTGAAACACGAATATGTTCGCGAACCCTAAATAGTTAACACGAATATTTTCGCGAACCTTAAGTGGTTATCGTAAGGCAGTTCTATGCCACCATACTATTGTATTATTTTTAAAATATGTAATTACATGAAGTAAGTAAATGAGTTACCAGAGTAACCTTCTAGCGTTAGAGATTTATTATTGGGTGATACAAGGTAGTACAGGCTTTGTTAGTACAACATGTCGATCAATTAGAACATACAGATTGTATGTATATATACAGTTTCAGTCTATACGAGCTTTTAATTGCTTCTTCATTTATGGATCTACATATATCGATGGCACAGCGCAAAACTTTTCTATGTAACTGATATTTAATATAGACTTAGCATAGTTTTGCGCTGAGCTATCGATATGCTCTGTATAGGAAAAGGACCGAACCGAACAATATTGGAAATAATGCTAGCGCGTATCTGGTGAAACACCGTTATGTGTAATTCGTTCTGAATGGTTCATAAATAAGGGGTGTTTGGAAATTATTGAGATTGTATTTTGTATAATAAATGATGCTGATACCTTAAATTTGACATTAAACCAGCCACATGTATTACCTATGTATGTCAACTCAGTAGATCAAAGTCATAGTAATTGTTCGAATGTCAAATATATTCATCGCTTTTATATACATAATATGATTCATATTTAGTATTACTTGTCTGAAAACTGATCCATGAGAACCTGCGTGTTGCTTAACAACCACATATCTAAACTAGGAAGCGAAGGTTACAATGATGTTTCAGATGTCAAAAAGAAACAAAAACATGTAGGACAGTTCATGTCAATGACACGGAGTGAAGCCGTGGGTGAATTAATTCGCAGGTGAGCGACAGGACCACTTGGACTTGTTCCAAAGTACTTATGCGTAATTAAAGCATACTCTATTCAGAATTTAGATTGTATGCAGCTTTGAATTTACATTCGGCACAAAGTGAAAACTGCATAAAATGTGCATGCCTTTTTAATGAAAATAATCTTATACATTTTAAAATACATGGTATCTTTAGGATATGCATATTCACGTAAATGTTAATTGTTTAATGTTTGATTAAAAATCGTTGGCAAACATATGTCATATTTTATCTGTTTTTTTTTAGAGCAACGACCATATAAGCGTTCGTTTTTCCAATCTCTATGCCAAGAGTTACATTTTAAGAATATGATTCTGACAGTTCTAATATTTGGTTGTCTATGTGCAATCACTTGGTGCCGGCTTGCTGTGAATACTAAATATATAGTGCATCATAGCATTGATGGCTCTGCCCAAGACTCATCAAGCATAGATAGATATATATACCCGTTGCCTTTGTTACTTTTTTATATCTTGTTTACCTTGTGGAATGTTGGCGTTGTCATACACGACTGGAACTGAAATATACATGCGATATTCAAACCGTGTATCATAAAGTGCAACAAATGCGCAAATCCGTGCCTATAGTATGGTGGACGGTTCGAAGATCCATTATGTTCGAAGAACAAGAAAAGTAACACGTTATCGAAATGGAGATGCATTGACATCTAATCAGGTGTATGAAAGAATTAATTCATATACGGCTGGATGTGCAATTAATTTTACAAGTTGCGGTTTCACGGACGTTACAAATGATATAGTCTTGAGGACTATCAAGCCACGAAAATTCGGTTCTCAAAAGGGTTTTTATCTATACATCCAGATGCAGAATGTGAGTATCAAAATCAAAGAATATGTTTTTTCCATCAAAATGAGATAACAGACGATTACATAGAAACATGGGAAGGATTAGATTTGCTAAATGTAAATTTAAAAGAACATATGATTGCCATTAAAAATCCACATCACTTGCCTTGGTACGTTTCTAAAATGATTTTCTGGGTTGCTTCTTTTTTTTCATATGTCATGGCTTTTACGAATTCTAATTGACTGCAAAACAGGCTGTATGAATTTCCATGTTCAGAAAGTGTTTGGATATATTTACACGACTTCTGAAGAACAACAGATACGCAGGTTAAATACAATCGGTAGTGACGATTTGGAGTTAGTTGTCCGTGATAACGTAAGCATTGTTCCAAGTTATTCTGAGGCATTACTGATGTCTGATTCAACACACGCAATACATTCAACTCGCGACGCGAATGGAAATATAACATCGCCATCTAATGTATGACTTTGAATAATATTCCGCAAAGCGCTTTGTTTTCCAGTTCATATTTCCAACCCTTTCCCAATACAACCAAACCTACACTCCTATAGACTGGGGAAGCGCCCTGAAAACACTTGGAGTCTTATGTCTCTTCGGGATGTTTTGCAGACACCACCCACACGAAGTCGACTAGAAATGCGAACTAATATAATGTTTGTGACATCGACTATAGAGTCATTAAAAGACAATTTCGTTACTTGCAATCAGCAGCTATCAAATACAGAAATACCAAAACTTAGTCCTGCATTTATTTCGACCCTATCCAGTGAAAAAATCCGCACGACAAACTGTACATTAGAAACCAGTAACACCAATCGGAATAGAAGACTGAATAATACACAAACACGGAAACGCGGCAACGTGTCATTGTTATCCGATATGCGACATGCGCCGAAAATGCATTCTCATTCTGTCAAGAACATCTCATTTGAAGAGTCACCTGAACATGAAACAAGTTCTCTGGAACATAAATATGACACAAATTGTTCAAAACGTTCCGAACTGTCTTTAAGAAATGCTTCAAATGCAAATTCTCAAAGCGTTTCATCCTTGGTCACTCAGCCACCACCGCCGTGTTACGAAGATGCCGTTACTATGGAAATACCAACTCGAGTGTTAGTTTCTACAGCAAAAGGCTTTTTACATACAAACAACAGAAAGCATCAAAGTGATTACTCCGATTACTGACTGACTTAAAACAAACGTTTCGGTAAATTAATGTCACTAAAACAAAGAATCGTTTAATTTATCTAGAGTTCCACAACTATAAGAATCATATGGAATTAAATTTACATAATATGAACAAAAAAACTGAACAGCAAAGGACGCAATGAAAATTTATCACATGCGTACTGTAGCAAGGTTACGACATTAGTCTGGTGACCACCTTTATTGTTTAAAAAGTTCCGACAAGTCTTTGTCGTTCTGATGCGTGGCTATAAAACAACTCGGGCTAACGCCCTATGTATCAAAACTCCAAATCGTTGTATATTGACAGTTAAACAACAATAAATCGAAAAGCATTTATTAAATTAACAATAAAATCAGCTGCTCGCCCAGAACCTTGAGTCTACGTTGCACGTTGATGGCCTGTTTTGGAACAGTCCCATCGTCCCATTTTAAAACAGCAAAATCTCCTGGCGTCGTTCGCCACCTTTCTTTGATTTACATATTGCGAGTCTGGTCTCTCTGCTTTTAAAAATTAAAATAAATATGTTATGCTACTTTCTGGACACTCATCTCAGTTGATTGTAGTCACCCGTAAGAAAAACAGAATTCACTCGCGATTTTGACAAAGGCACATAAACTGCTGAAAATTCAAATGTCAAGTAATTCGGTGTCATGATAGATCAAAATGCACAAAAACATGTCGTTTTAAGGATATAACCATTTAAACCAGCGGCCGTTATGCGAAATGTCTCTTTTGACAGAAGAAAAGTATTAGATATATGTAACATCCTATAGTGGTCCTGTCCAAAGATTGCTCAAATTATGTCCATGTGGTAAAATTGGCCACGCCTTGTGGGTCATGTGGTTTCAATAGACGTATATGGCATGTCGGCTTTAAATCCCTTCTCCTCTGAAACCGCAAGTCGAGGTGGTCTCATATTTTGCGTGAAAGATTGTGTAGTGGTCCTCTACGAAGATTATTCAAATTATGCCCCTGCGGTAAAAAGATACCACGTCTCGAAGTCACATTATATCTATAGACTTATTGGGCTAGTGGACATTAAAAATCGTCTTCTCTGAAACCGCAGGTTCTGGAGGTTTCGTATTTGGTTGTACCATTGTATAGTGGTCCTCTACAAAGAGTGTTCAAATTTTGCCCCTGTGGTCAAAAGTGGTCTCGCCCTGGGGGTCACATGGTGATTACATGGTGAGGGGGTCACATGGTGAACCGGTTCGTGCCCACATCAACCGGTTTAAACCCACAATGCTTTGCATTGACCGTTCCAAGGCGGTGACCCCAGTTTTGTTCATGTGTGTTTGTCACTTGCCATAAATAAAAGACCTCGCTAATGTCACTTGCTAATAAGAGTTCTCTCCTGCTTAATCTGAGTAATCTGACTTAAAATATCTTCTCTGAAAGCGCAAGGCCCAGAGGTTTCAGTTTTGACGTGTAAAGTGGTCCTCCATAAAGATTGTTTAATCTGGTGTGAAAACAAGCCACGCCCCGGGGTCTCATCTTTCCTAGACTTATAGGACAAGTGTATTTTTAAAATCTTCTCCTCTGAAACCGCTAGGCCAAGAGTGTATGTGTTATGAAACATTATATAGTCGTCCTCTACAAGGATTATTCAAATTTTATCCCTGGGGTAAAAAATGTTCCAGTCGTCCTTTGGAGTAATATATTTTCAATAGACATATGGCAAGTGGAGTTTAAAAATCTTCTCATCTAAAACTGCAAGGCGCAGAGGTTTAATATTTGGCATGGTATAGTACTCTTCTACAAAGATGGTCCCCTGGCATCAAAACTGGCCACGCACCAGGAATTACGTGGCTTATAGCAAAATGGCTTCAATAGCAAAATGACTTCTAAAACCTTCTCTTCTGAAGACCCCGATTTGCATACTCAGGTGAGCTCTGAGTGGCAAACGTTTAAAGAACATTGGAATATGTTCTGACCACATTAGCTAAAATATGTTGATAAATAATATGTAGTTATTAATCGAAGTGTCATTGTCAATCTGTGAATGCGGGTGATAATTTCAGGACAATGTGTCCCTATTTAAAAATTAGCCTTAATACATATTGAACTACATTATTCACAATCACAGAATATTTGGATGTTTTCCAATAGCACAACAAAAAGCAGTTTAAATGGGGATCATAAATCTTTCCATTTATGCAGTTTGTTTAATTATTAATCTATAGTGTCATTTTATTTTTGAGAAAATATGTCGAAATGACTTGCCAACTTCATCCAAACGAAACATTAGTGATTTTAAAAGTTGCAAAGACGACCATCATATTTGTGTTTGATGTTTTCAAAGATTAAACACCTTCGTTTACTTTTTAATGATTTATCAATTTTTAGGGACATTATAATTATTGATTAGTTTAATGTATAACCTAAATTTTGAGGTTATCTATATATTAATATCTAACAACATAAAAAATACGCATTGAAAACATGTCTAGTTTCTTTTTTTATTAGTATGTAATGACCTTATTAGAATCTCCGCACATGTTGGTACGTATGTTTGAACATTACAGGTCTAATAACGCCAAAACGGAAGTCACAATCCCAGGGCTGTCAGTTAGATTTTAAGCACATATGGTTGAGAGCAGCATGCATAAAACTTATAAAATACAGTTTAAAGGATATATTTTGGTTTCATTTAAAAGGTTCATATGTAAGCACTAAGAAAAAATCATGTTTTTTTTGCACTACTTTGTCTAGTGGTTCCCAGCTTTACAACTTTTGGCCCATGTATTCATGAGCAAAATGGCAGCCTCCGTGCCTGTCAAAACCGGTGTGTTTTTTCTAAGGTAAATATTTTAAGTTACATTTTTTGACATGCTGTTATGACCTTAGCTTTCCAACAATGTATGGTGATAGAGTGGAAAGTAGCGTGGTCATGGTAAAAATTGAGATCTTACATTGAATATGTGATGTGTAACAAAGAAGGAATTTATTTGCGCATGCGTAAGCTACAGTAGCATGGCGTGCAGTACCTCCCGTACCGTACCGTACCTTTCCATACATTAGTATTTCAAACCATATCATATTTATGCCTTACCATAGCAAACCGTACCGTACTTTACCGTCCGGTACCGTGCCGTACCATATCGTACCATACCATGCATACCGTATGGCATCGTAAATCACCCCGTTTTTTCCGGGCACATACAGTGTACAAAATAACATTTGATGTAACCAATTCACTTTTTTGAAACTAGGAACAATTTTTTTCATGTGTGAAGAATATGATTTGAGTGAATATCAAAAACTGGACTCGATTACAAATTGTACAGAAAATTTAAAAAATGATATTGCGATGAAGAATGAGATCCTATTTTTCACACCGGTGAACAATGAAATCCTATTGTTCACACGTGTAAACAATATGATTTGTGGTCATGAAATATGGTCATACACAGCATCCAGATCAAGTGGAAATGTGCATATGTTCAGGTCGTTACGGTCTTTTGATTTTTCAGAGAGTACATTTTAATTTGAATATACAATGGTTTTTGATCACCTGAGCACAACGTTTTCAATTGTGATCAGATATCATCCGGCGTCCGTCGTCAACAATTTATTTCAAAAACTTCTCTGACACCCGTGTGTTGATTCAACCCGAACATGGTAGGTATGTCCCAAATCCAAATTTACAAAATTCCTAGCACACTGTAAAAATCGTTTTGTCAAAAACAATTTTCTAGAATTTGAAATAACTTCACAGAACTGTTGCCCTTTTCCAAATTCCTTAAAATAAATTTGATCCGTTAAAAAGCAAGCAGCCACGGGATGGGGAAGTTTGACATTACATCGCTACGTTGACAATTTTTTCCGAATGCACATGCGGGATTTTGAAATTTCATAGACATATTTCTGATGGTGACCCCCAACCAAATTATGTCAAATAATGTCAAAATATGGCTGCCAGGGTGCTAACGTTTGATCTTATATCGTTATATTGGCAACTTAAGATTGTTCAAATTATGCCCTATGGGTCAAAACTGACCATACCCCAGGGGTTACATGGTTTATATTAACTTATATAGCAAAGTGATTTTAAAAATTATTCTCCTCTGAAACCTAGAGGCCTAGAGGTTTCATATTTGGTATGTAACATCGTATAGTCTTAACACTACAGACCTTTACAATACTGGTTTCAATGCGGTTTTGTCGATCACCAGCAACCCTTTATTAACAAAATGCAAGCTTGACCTGATAAGTGGCCCTAAATCCGGATATAAACATTTCGGATGGATTCATCCACCAAGTGGTCTGAAGAATTCGAGTAGCTGCAAACTGACATTGCTACTTAGCGGTGATGTTAAATTAAACCCAGGCACATTAAACCAGTTGTCGTGTTGTAAACACCAGAGTTGTAAACACCAATCACATAATTCTCCGCTGTGCAGCCTGCAAACTTTGGTGCAACACAAAGTGCACTAGCTTACCAGGAAGCTTATACAAACAGTATAAACTATCGGAGTTATCAGACTTCATATGTCATTCATGTGCATGTCTACCCTCGCATGTACAGGAGAACTCATCTGCAGACACACATGTTCAGGAAGTTCCATTACATGGCCAAGACCCTTCTGTTACATCTGACACCCGTGATCAGAGTGAGATACATTTTCCTGATACTTGTGAACAATTGACTACAGCAAGAGCATCTTATCCAGAATTTTTTTTATATTTATATGAATACTTAATCATAAACAGTTAAAGACATGAATGTCATCTTATTGAAGACTTGTTAACTAAATCAACTTGCTATTCCAAGCAGAGACCAAACTCGAGTAGTCTTTTGTGGATGCCTACTTTATGGTCGAAAACTAACACACTTCTGGAGAACTGATAGGACATATAGAGGAGGCGATCTAGCTGCATACCTCAGCAGTGATCTTGCTGGTGACAGAAAATCCTGCTTTGAGTTTCAATTCATCGAATCCATTGGCATTAAAGTAAGACTTGACAATTTGAAGTGGTTTATTTGTGGCATCTAAAGACCTCCAGCTAATAATACTTCTTCTGAAGATTTTTATAATTCGATAGACACAATTTCTGTGAAATATGATCACATTGTAATACTTTGTGATGCAAAGTATGACTGTCTTAGTAAAGAAAAGTGGAAGGTTTTGATTCGAATTTGTGACATCTTTGATCTCATTAACTTGATTGAGAAACCTACTTGTTTTACTAAGTTGTCTGTGCCTAGTCTCTTAGAAGTGATTTTGACAAACACCTATGCTAATTGACAAATGTTTTAACTTTTCATGTGGTATAAGTGATGTTCACAATATCATAGGCTTTCAACTAAAATGTACGGATTTCAATAATGTTTTAAGTAACGGTGATGCAAATAAGGCTTCTGAGATATTAACTAAGTCAATATTAGCCTGCTTTGACAAGATTGCTCCTTAAAATAAAAATTAAAAAAAAAACAGCCTGCAAACACCATTTATGAACTCTGAACTAAGAAAAGCTATTTACAAAAAGAGACAATTGTTTAATACATTTCATAACAATAACACTGACTTTAACTGGCACCAGTATATAGAACTTTTTGCAATAAAATGAAAAGGAAATCCATGAGTTCATTGAGCGATGCAGCGGCGGGTGCAAAAATAAAGATTTCTAGTAACCTATAAAAGCATTTATTACAAATAAGGGTAATAAAAATATTGTTCTTGAAGTAAAAAAACACGCTTATGTCAGACCAGAATACGTTTTGTAATATATTTAATTAATATTATGTTGTTGTCATTGGAAATACAAGTGTTCAAATTAATGACATCCATGAAAGCATACATAATATTAAAACTATGGTTATTTGTACACCAGAACTTCACTTTAAACCTATTGATGCTTCTTTCGTAAACAAACAAATAAAGAACATGACTATAAAGAAGGCTTCCGGAATTGATGGTATCTCTGTCAAAATGCTCAACATTTGCAGACCTATTTTATCTCAACTTCTAAATGTTCTTATAAACAAATGCATTGAGCAAGCTACCTTTCCTTCAGACATGAAAATTGCACAAGTTACTCCTATTTATAAAAAGAATAGCACATTAGGGTAATAGGCCTGTAATCCTTCTTCCTGTCACATCTAAGATTTCAAAAGGACTATTTAAAAAATATTTTTAACCCTTTGCCCTGGGCTTTTAGACCTAAATACGGGTGTAATACTACCCTCTTAAAAATCACAGAAGACTGGAAAAGAGCGTTTGACTCGAATAAATATCTGGCGGCTATATTGATGGACCGTTATAAAGCCTTTGATTGCTTACCTCACGACCTTCTTTTATCAAAACTCAAATATTACAATGTCTCTGAAAAATCTGTTGTACACATTGAAAATTATCTGTCAAATAGAAAACAGTGTGTGAAACTTGGGTAATACTATAGTTCCTTTTTGGGATGTGGTCAAAGGAGTCTGAGGGCTCAAGCCAGTTAAGATTCCCGTTGTCAGATAATTATCATGATAATATTCGTGTTAGTAAGAAGAAGACCTCTCGCCAAATTAAGTGGTACCACGAATATTATCTAGTTAAGATTCGAGTTTTCAAATAATTATCATGATAATATTCGTGTTAGTAAGATAGTGCGGAAGACTGTGCGCACAAATTAAGTGGTATCACGAATATTAACTAGTTAAGATTCGTTTTGTAAGATAATTCGGAAGACCTCGAAAATGTTTATAATGTCAGTTCTGGGCACTTAAAGGCCATTTAGTATAATAATAATTATTATCTTGCAGAACAATATTCGCAAACGCTAACTTAATATCCAGATAAATATCATAATAAATAAGTTGAAACACGAATATGTTCGCGAACCCTAAATAGTTAACACGAATATTTTCGCGAACCTTAAGTGGTTATCGTAAGGCAGTTCTATGCCACCATACTATTGTATTATTTTTAAAATATGTAATTACATGAAGTAAGTAAATGAGTTACCAGAGTAACCTTCTAGCGTTAGAGATTTATTATTGGGTGATACAAGGTAGTACAGGCTTTGTTAGTACAACATGTCGATCAATGAGAACATACAGATTGTATGTATATATACAGTTTCAGTCTATACGAGCTTTTAATTGCTTCTTCATTTATGGATCTACATATATCGATGGCACAGCGCAAAACTTTTCTATGTAACTGATATTTAACATAGACTTAGCATAGTTTTGCGCTGAGCTATCGATATGCTCTGTATAGGAAAAGGACCGAACCGAACAATATTGGAAATAATGCTAGCGCGTATCTGGTGAAACACCGTTATGTGTAATTCGTTCTGAATGGTTCATAAATAAGGGGTGTTTGGAAATTATTGAGATTGTATTTTGTATAATAAATGATGCTGATACCTTAAATGTGACATTAAACCAGCCACATGTATTACCTATGTATGTCAACTCAGATCAAAGTCATAGTAATTGTTCGAATGTCAAATATATTCATCGCTTTTATATACATAATATGATTCATATTTAGTATTACTTGTCTGAAAACTGATCCATGAGAACCTGCGTGTTGCTTAACAACCACATATCTAAACTAGGAAGCGAAGGTTACAATGATGTTTCAGATGTCAAAAAGAAACAAAAACATGTAGGACAGTTCATGTCAATGACACGGAGTGAAGCCGTGGGTGAATTAATTCGCAGGTGAGCGACAGGACCACTTGGACTTGTTCCAAAGTACTTATGCGTAATTAAAGCATACTCTATTCAGAATTTAGATTGTATGCAGCTTTGAATTTACATTCGGCACAAAGTGAAAACTGCATAAAATGTGCATGCCTTTTTAATGAAAATAATCTTATACATTTTAAAATACATGGTATCTTTAGGATATGCATATTCACGTAAATGTTAATTGTTTAATGTTTGATTAAAAATCGTTGGCAAACATATGTCATATTTTATCTGTTTTTTTTTAGAGCAACGACCATATAAGCGTTCGTTTTTCCAATCTCTATGCCAAGAGTTACATTTTAAGAATATGATTCTGACAGTTCTAATATTTGGTTGTCTATGTGCAATCACTTGGTGCCGGCTTGCTGTGAATACTAAATATATAGTGCATCATAGCATTGATGGCTCTGCCCAAGACTCATCAAGCATAGATAGATATATATACCCGTTGCCTTTGTTACTTTTTTATATCTTGTTTACCTTGTGGAATGTTGGCGTTGTCATACACGACTGGAACTGAAATATACATGCGATATTCAAACCGTGTATCATAAAGTGCAACAAATGCGCAAATCCGTGCCTATAGTATGGTGGACGGTTCGAAGATCCATTATGTTCGAAGAACAAGAAAAGTAACACGTTATCGAAATGGAGATGCATTGACATCTAATCAGGTGTATGAAAGAATTAATTCATATACGGCTGGATGTGCAATTAATTTTACAAGTTGCGGTTTCACGGACATTACAAATGATATAGTCTTGAGGACTATCAAGCCACGAAAATTCGGTTCTCAAAAGGGTTTTTATCTATACATCCAGATGCAGAATGTGAGTATCAAAATCAAAGAATATGTTTTTTCCATCAAAATGAGATAACAGACGATTACATAGAAACATGGGAAGGATTAGATTTGCTAAATGTAAATTTAAAAGAACATATGATTGCCATTAAAAACCCAGATCACTTGCCTTGGTACGTTTCTAAAATGATTTTCTGGGTTGCTTCTTTTTTTTCATATGTCATGGCTTTTACGAATTCTAATTGACTGCAAAACAGGCTGTATGAATTTCCATGTTCAGAAAGTGTTTGGATATATTTACACGACTTCTGAAGAACAACAGATACGCAGGTTAAATACAATCGGTAGTGACGATTTGGAGTTAGTTGTCCGTGATAACGTAAGCATTGTTCCAAGTTATTCTGAGGCATTACTGATGTCTGATTCAACACACGCAATACATTCAACTCGCGACGCGAATGGAAATATAACATCGCCATCTAATGTATGACTTTGAATAATATTCCGCAAAGCGCTTTGTTTTCCAGTTCATATTTCCAACCCTTTCCCAATACAACCAACCTACACTCCTATAGACTGGGGAAGCGCCCTGAAAACACTTGGAGTCATATGTCTCTTCGGGATGTTTTGCAGACACCACCCACACGAAGTCGACTAGAAATGCGAACTTATATAATGTTTGTGACATCGACTATAGAGTCATTAAAAGACAATTTCGTTACTTGCAATCAGCAGCTATCAAATACAGAAATACCAAAACTTAGTCCTGCATTTATTTCGACCCTATCCAGTGAAAAAATCCGCACGACAAACTGTACATTAGAAACCAGTAACACCAATCGGAATAGAAGACTGAATAATACACAAACACGGAAACGCGGCAACGTGTCATTGTTATCCGATATGCGACATGCGCCGAAAATGCATTCTCATTCTGTCAAGAACATCTCATTTGAAGAGTCACCTGAACATGAAACAAGTTCTCTCGAACATAAATATGACACAAATTGTTCAAAACGTTCCGAACTGTCTTTAAGAAATGCTTCAAATGCAAATTCTCAAAGCGTTTCATCCTTGGTCACTCAGCCACCACCGCCGTGTTACGAAGATGCCGTTACTATGGAAATACCAACTCGAGTGTTAGTTTCTACAGCAAAAGGCTTTTTACATACAGACAACAGAAAGCATCAAAGTGATTACTCCGATTACTGACTGACTTAAAACAAACGTTTCGGTAAATTAATGTCACTAAAACAAAGAATCGTTTAATTTATCTAGAGTTCCACAACTATAAGAATCATATGGAATTAAATTTACATAATATGAACAAAAAAACTGAACAGCAAAGGACGCAATGAAAATTTATCACATGCGTACTGTAGCAAGGTTACGACATTAGTCTGGTGACCACCTTTATTGTTTAAAAAGTTCCGACAAGTCTTTGTCGTTCTGATGCGTGGCTATAAAACAACTCGGGCTAACGCCCTATGTATCAAAACTCCAAATCGTTGTATATTGACAGTTAAACAACAATAAATCGAAAAGCATTTATTAAATTAACAATAAAATCAGCTGCTCGCCCAGAACCTTGAGTCTACGTTGCACGTTGATGGCCTGTTTTGGAACAGTCCCATCGTCCCATTTTAAAACAGCAAAATCTCCTGGCGTCGTTCGCCACCTTTCTTTGATTTACATATTGCGAGTCTGGTCTCTCTGCTTTTAAAAATTAAAATAAATATGTTATGCTACTTTCTGGACACTCATGTCAGTTGATTGTAGTCACCCGTAAGAAAAACAGAATTCACTCGCGATTTTGACAAAGGCACATAAACTGCTGAAAATTCAAATGTCAAGTAATTCGGTGTCATGATAGATCAAAATGCACAAAAACATGTCGTTTTAAGGATATAACCATTTAAACCAGCGTTTTTTTCGGGCACATACAGTGTAAAAAATAACATTTGATGTAACCAATTCACTTTTTTGAAACTAGGAAGAATTTTTTTCATGTGTGAAGAATATGATTTGAGTGAATATGAAAAACTGGATTCGATTACAAATTGTACAGAAAATTTAAAAAATGATATTGCGATGAAGAATGAGATCCTATTTTTCACACCGGTGAACAATGAAATCCTATTGTTCACACGTGTAAACAATATGATTTGTGGTCATGAAATATGGTCATACACAGCATCCAGATCAAGTGGAAATGTGCATATGTTCAGGTCGTTACGGTCTTTTGATTTTTCAGAGAGTACATTTTAATTTGAATATACAATGGTTTTTGATCACCTGAGCACAACGTTTTCAATTGTGGTCAGATATCATCCGGCGTCCATCGTCAACAATTTATTTCAAAAACTTCTCTGACACCCGTGTGTTGATTCAACCCGAACATGGTAGGTATGTCCCAAATCCAAATTTACAAAATTCCTAGCACACTGTAAAAATCGTTTTGTCAAAAACAATTTTCTAGAATTTGAAATAACTTCACAGAACTGTTCCTTCGATTGCCCTTTTCCAAATTCCTTAAAATAAATTTGATCCGTTAAAAAGCAAGCAGCCACGGGATGGGGAAGTTTGACATTACATCGCTACGTTGACAATTTTTTCCGAATGCACATGCGGGATTTTGAAATTTCATAGACATATTTCTGATGGTGACCCCCAACCAAATTATGTCAAATAATGTCAAAATATAGCTGCCAGGGTGCTAACGTTTGATCTTATATCGTTATACTGGCAACTTAAGATTGTTCAAATTATGCCCTATGGGTCAAAACTGACCATACCCCAGGGGTTACATGGTTTATATTAACTTATATAGCAAAGTGATTTTAAAAATTATTCTCCTCTGAAACCTAGAGGCCTAGAGGTTTCATATTTGGTATGTAACATCGTATAGTCTTAACACTACAGACCTTTACAATTCTGGTTTCAATGCGGTTTTGTCGATCACCAGCAACCCTTTATTAACAAAATGCAAGCTTGACCTGATAAGTGGCCCTAAATCCGGATATAAACATTTCGGATGGATTCATCCACCAAGTGGTCTGAAGAATTCGAGTAGCTGCAAACTGACATTGCTACTTAGCGGTGATGTTAAATTAAACCCAGGCACATTAAACCAGTTGTCGTGTTGTAAACACCAGAGTTGTAAACACCAATCACATAATTCTCCGCTGTGCAGCCTGCAAACTTTGGTGCAACACAAAGTGCACTAGCTTACCAGGAAGCTTATACAAACAGTATAAACTATCGGAGTTATCAGACTTCATATGTCATTCATGTGCATGTCTACCCTCGCATGTACAGGAGAACTCATCTGCAGACACACATGTTCAGGAAGTTCCATTACATGGCCAAGACCCTTCTGTTACATCTGACACCCGTGATCAGAGTGAGATACATTTTCCTGATACTTGTGAACAATTGACTACAGCAAGAGCATCTTATCCAGAAATTTTTTTATATTTATATGAATACTTAATCATAAACAGTTAAAGACATGAATGTCATCTTATTGAAGACTTGTTAACTAAATCAACTTGCTATTCCAAGCAGAGACCAAACTCGAGTAGTCTTTTGTGGATGCCTAGTTTATGGTCGAAAACTAACACACTTCTGGAGAACTGATAGGACATATAGAGGAGGCGATCTAGCTGCATACCTCAGCAGTGATCTTGCTGGTGACAGAAAATCCTGCTTTGAGTTTCAATTCATCGAATCCATTGGCATTAAAGTAAGACTTGACAATTTGAAGTGGTTTATTTGTGGCATCTAAAGACCTCCAGCTAATAATACTTCTGAAGATTTTTATAATTCGATAGACACAATTTCTGTGAAATATGATCACATTGTAATACTTTGTGATGCAAAGTATGACTGTCTTAGTAAAGAAAAGTGGAAGGTTTTGATTCGAATTTGTGACATCTTTGATCTCATTAACTTGATTGAGAAACCTACTTGTTTTACTAAGTTGTCTGTGCCTAGTCTCTTAGAAGTGATTTTGACAAACACCTATGCTAATTGACAAATGTTTTAACTTTTCATGTGGTATAAGTGATGTTCACAATATCATAGGCTTTCAACTAAAATGTACGGATTTCAATAATGTTTTAAGTAACGGTGATGCAAATAAGGCTTCTGAGATATTAACTAAGTCAATATTAGCCTGCTTTGACAAGATTGCTCCTTAAAATAAAAATTAAAAAAAAAACAGCCTGCAAACACCATTTATGAACTCTGAACTAAGAAAAGCTATTTACAAAAAGAGACAATTGTTTAATACATTTCATAACAATAACACTGACTTTAACTGGCACCAGTATATAGAACTTTTTGCAATAAAATGAAAAGGAAATCCATGAGTTCATTGAGCGATGCAGCGGCGGGTGCAAAAATAAAGATTTCTAGTAAACTATAAAAGCATTTATTACAAATAAGGGTAATAAAAATATTGTTCTTGAAGTAAAAAAACACGCTTATGTCAGACCAGAATACGTTTTGTAATATATTTAATTAATATTATGTTGTTGTCATTGGAAATACAAGTGTTCAAATTAATGACATCCATGAAAGCATACATAATATTAAAACTATGGTTATTTGTACACCAGAACTTCACTTTAAACCTATTGACGCTTCTTTCGTAAACAAACAAATAAAGAACATGACTATAAAGAAGGCTTCCGGAATTGATGGTATCTCTGTCAAAATGCTCAACATTTGCAGACCTATTTTATCTCAACTTCTAAATGTTCTTATAAACAAATGCATTGAGCAAGCTACCTTTCCTTCAGACATGAAAATTGCACAAGTTACTCCTATTTATAAAAAGAATAGCACATTAGGGTAATAGGCCTGTAATCCTTCTTCCTGTCACATCTAAGATTTCAAAAGGACTATTTAAAAAATATTTTTAACCCTTTGCCCTGGGCTTTTAGACCTAAATACGGGTGTAATACTACCCTCTTAAAAATCACAGAAGACTGGAAAAGAGCGTTTGACTCGAATAAATATCTGGCGGCTGTATTGATGGACCGTTATAAAGCCTTTGATTGCTTACCTCACGACCTTCTTTTATCAAAACTCAAATATTACAATGTCTCTGAAAAATCTGTTGTACACATTGAAAATTATCTGTCAAATAGAAAACAGTGTGTGAAACTTGGGTAATACTATAGTTCCTTTTTGGGATGTGGTCAAAGGAGTCTGAGGGCTCAAGCTAGTTAAGATTCCCGTTGTCAGATAATTATCATGATAATATTCGTGTTAGTAAGAAGAAGACCTCTCGCCAAATTAAGTGGTACCACGAATATTATTTAGTTAAGATTCGAGTTTTCAAATAATTATCATGATAATATTCGTGTTAGTAAGATAGTGCGGAAGACTGTGCGCACAAATTAAGTGGTATCACGAATATTAACTAGTTAAGATTCGTTTTGTAAGATAATTCGGAAGACCTCGAAAATGTTTATAATGTCAGTTCTGGGCACTTAAAGGCCATTTAGTATAATAATAATTATTATCTTGCAGAACAATATTCGCAAACGCTAACTTAATATCCAGATAAATATCATAATAAATAAGTTGAAACACGAATATGTTCGCGAACCCAAAATAGTTAACACGAATATTTTCGCGAACCTTAAGTGGTTATCGTAAGGCAGTTCTATGCCACCATTCTATTGTATTATTTTTAAAATATGTAATTACATGAAGTAAGTAAATGAGTTACCAGAGTAACCTTCTAGCGTTAGAGATTTATTATTGGGTGATACAAGGTAGTACAGGCTTTGTTAGTACAACATGTCGATCAATGAGAACATACAGATTGTATGTATATATACAGTTTCAGTCTATACGAGCTTTTAATTGCTTCTTCATTTATGGATCTACATATATCGATGGTGATAGAGTGGAAAGTAGCGTGGTCATGGTAAAAATTGAGATCTTACATTGAATATGTGATGTGTAACAAAGAAGGAATTTATTTGCGCATGCGTAAGCTACAGTAGCGTGGCGTGCAGTACCTCCCGTACCGTACCGTACCTTTCCATACATTAGTATTTCAAACCATATCATATTTATGCCTTACCATACCAAACCGTACCGTACTTTACCGTCCGGTACCGTGCCGTACCATATCGTACCATACCATGCATACCGTATGGCATCGTAAATTACCCCGTTTTTTTCGGGCACATACAGTGTAAAAAATAACATTTGATGTAACCAATTCACTTTTTTGAAACTAGCAACAATTTTTTTCATGGGTGAAGAATATGATTTGAGTGAATATCAAAAACTGGATTCGATTACAAATTGTACAGAAAATTTAAAAAATGATATTGCGATGAAGAATGAGATCCTATTTTTCACACCGGTGAACAATGAAATCCTATTGTTCACACGTGTAAACAATATGATTTGTGGTCATGAAATATGGTCATACACAGCATCCAGATCAAGTGGAAATGTGCATATGTTCAGGTCGTTACAGTCTTTTGATTTTTCAGAGAGTACATTTTAATTTGAATATACAATGGTTTTTGATCACCTGAGCACAACGTTTTCAATTGTGGTCAGATATCATCCGGCGTCCGTCGTCAACAATTTATTTCAAAAACTTCTCTGACACCCGTGTGTTGATTCAACCCGAACATGGTAGGTATGTCCCAAATCCAAATTTACAAAATTCCTAGCACACTGTAAAAATCGTTTTGTCAAAAACAATTTTCTAGAATTTGAAATAACTTCACAGAACTGTTGCCCTTTTCCAAATTCCTTAAAATAAATTTGATCCGTTAAAAAGCAAGCAGCCACGGGATGGGGAAGTTTGACATTACATCGCTACGTTGACAATTTTTTCCGAATGCACATGCGGGATTTTGAAATTTCATAGACATATTTCTGATGGTGACCCCCAACCAAATTATGTCAAATAATGTCAAAATATAGCTGCCAGGGTGCTAACGTTTGATCTTATATCGTTATATTGGCAACTTAAGATTGTTCAAATTATGCCCTATGGGTCAAAACTGACCATACCCCAGGGGTTACATGGTTTATATTAACTTATATAGCAAAGTGATTTTAAAAATTATTCTCCTCTGAAACCTAGAGGCCTAGAGGTTTCATCTCTGGTAGGTAACATCGTATAGTCTTAACACTACATACCTTTACAATACTGGTTTCAATGCGGTTTTGTCGATCACCAGCAACTCTTTATTAACAAAATGCAAGCTTGACCTGATAAGTGGCTCTAAATCCGATTATAAACATTTCGGATGGATTCATCCACCAAGTGGTCTGAAGAATTCTAGTAGCTGCAAACTGACATTGCTACTTAGCGGTGATGTTAAATTAAACCCAGGCACATTAAACCAGTTGTCGTGTTGTAAACACCAGAGTTGTAAACACCAATCACATAATTCTCCGCTGTGCAGCCTGCAAACTTTGGTGCAACACAAAGTGCACTAGCTTACCAGGAAGCTTATACAAACAGTATAAACTATCGGAGTTATCAGACTTCATATGTCATTCATTTGCATGTCTACCCTCGCAAGTACAGGAGAACTCATCTGCAGACACACATGTTCAGGAAGTTCCATTACATGGCCAAGACCCTTCTGTTACATCTGACACCCGTGATCAGAGTGAGATAAATTTTCCTGATACTTGTGAACAATTGACTACAGCAAGAGCATCTTATCCAGAAAAATTTATATATTTATATGAATACTTAATCATAAACAGTTAAAGACATGAATGTCATCTTATTGAAGACTTGTTAACTAAATCAACTTGCTATTCCTAGCAGAGACCAAACTCGAGTAGTCTTTTGTGGATGCCTAGTTTATGGTCGAAAACTAACACACTTCTGGAGAACTGATAGGACATATAGAGGAGGAGATCTAGCTGCATACCTCAGCAGTGATCTTGCTGGTGACAGAAAATCCTGCTTTGCGTTTCAATTCATCGAATCCATTGGCATTAAAGTAAGACTTGACAATTTGAAGTGGTTTATTTGTGGCATCTAAAGACCTCCAGCTAATAATACTTCTTCTGAAGATTTTTATAATTCGATAGACACAATTTCTGTGAAATATGATCACATTGTAATACTTTGTGATGCAAAGTATGACTGTCTTAGTAAAGAAAAGTGGAAGGTTTTGATTCGAATTTGTGACATCTTTGATCTCATTAACTTGATTGAGAAACCTACTTGTTTTACTAAGTTGTCTGTGCCTAGTCTCTTAGAAGTGATTTTGACAAACACCTATGCTAATTGACAAATGTTTTAACTTTTCATGTGGAATAAGTGATGTTCACAATATCATAGGCTTTCAACTAAAATGTACGGATTTCAATAATGTTTTAAGTAACGGTGATGCAAATAAGGCTTCTGAGATATTAACTAAGTCAATATTAGCCTGCTTTGACAAGATTGCTCCTTAAAATAAAAATTATAAAAAAAACAGCCTGCAAACACCATTTATGAACTCTGAACTAAGAAAAGCTATTTACAAAAAGAGACAATTGTTTAATACATTTCATAACAATAACACTGACTTTAACTGGCACCAGTATATAGAACTTTTTGCAATAAAATGAAAAGGAAATCCATGAGTTCATTGAGCGATGCAGCGGCGGGTGCAAAAATAAAGATTTCTAGTAAACTATAAAAGCATTTATTACAAATAAGGGTAATTTCACACATAAAAATATTGTTCTTGAAGTAAAAAACACGCTTATGTCAGACCAGAATACTTTTTGTAATATATTTAATTAATATTATGTTGATGTCATTGGAAATACAAGTGTTCAAATTAATGACATCCATGAAAGCATACATAATATTAAAACTATGGTTATTTGTACACCAGAACTTCACTTTAAACCTATTGATGCTTCTTTCGTAAACAAACAAATAAAGAACATGACTATAAAGAAGGCTTCCGGAATTGATGGTATCTCTGTCAAAATGCTCAACATTTGCAGACCTATTTTATCTCAACTTCTAAATGTTCTTATAAACAAATGCATTGAGCAAGCTACCTTTCCTTCAGACATGAAAATTGCACAAGTTACTCCTATTTATAAAAAGAATAGCACATTAGGGTAATAGGCCTGTAATCCTTCTTCCTGTCACATCTAAGATTTCAAAAGGACTATTTAAAAAATATTTTTAACCCTTTGCCCTGGGCTTTTAGACCTAAATACGGGTGTAATACTACCCTCTTAAAAATCACAGAAGACTGGAAAAGAGCGTTTGACTCGAATAAATATCTGGCGGCTATATTGATGGACCGTTATAAAGCCTTTGATTGCTTACCTCACGACCTTCTTTTATCAAAACTCAAATATTACAATGTCTCTGAAAAATCTGTTGTACACATTGAAAATTATCTGTCAAATAGAAAACAGTGTGTGAAACTTGGGTAATACTATAGTTCCTTTTTGGGATGTGGTCAAAGGAGTCTGAGGGCTCAAGCTAGTTAAGATTCCCGTTGTCAGATAATTATCATGATAATATTCGTGTTAGTAAGAAGAAGACCTCTCGCCAAATTAAGTGGTACCACGAATATTATCTAGTTAAGATTCGAGTTTTCAAATAATTATCATGATAATATTCGTGTTAGTAAGATAGTGCGGAAGACTGTGCGCACAAATTAAGTGGTATCACGAATATTAACTAGTTAAGATTCGTTTTGTAAGATAATTCGGAAGACCTCGAAAATGTTTATAATGTCAGTTCTGGGCACTTAAAGGCCATTTAGTATAATAATAATTATTATCTTGCAGAACAATATTCGCAAACGCTAACTTAATATCCAGATAAATATCATAATAAATAAGTTGAAACACGAATATGTTCGCGAACCCTAAATAGTTAACACGAATATTTTCGCGAACCTTAAGTGGTTATCGTAAGGCAGTTCTATGCCACCATACTATTGTATTATTTTTAAAATATGTAATTACATGAAGTAAGTAAATGAGTTACCAGAGTAACCTTCTAGCGTTAGAGATTTATTATTGGGTGATACAAGGTAGTACAGGCTTTGTTAGTACAACATGTCGATCAATGAGAACATACAGATTGTATGTATATATACAGTTTCAGTCTATACGAGCTTTTAATTGCTTCTTCATTTATGGATCTACATATATCGATGGCACAGCGCAAAACTTTTCTATGTAACTGATATTTAACATAGACTTAGCATAGTTTTGCGCTGAGCTATCGATATGCTCTGTATAGGAAAAGGACCGAACCGAACAATATTGGAAATAATGCTAGCGCGTATCTGGTGAAACACCGTTATGTGTAATTCGTTCTGAATGGTTCATAAATAAGGGGTGTTTGGAAATTATTGAGATTGTATTTTGTATAATAAATGATGCTGATACCTTAAATGTGACATTAAACCAGCCACATGTATTACCTATGTATGTCAACTCAGATCAAAGTCATAGTAATTGTTCGAATGTCAAATATATTCATCGCTTTTATATACATAATATGATTCATATTTAGTATTACTTGTCTGAAAACTGATCCATGAGAACCTGCGTGTTGCTTAACAACCACATATCTAAACTAGGAAGCGAAGGTTACAATGATGTTTCAGATGTCAAAAAGAAACAAAAACATGTAGGACAGTTCATGTCAATGACACGGAGTGAAGCCGTGGGTGAATTAATTCGCAGGTGAGCGACAGGACCACTTGGACTTGTTCCAAAGTACTTATGCGTAATTAAAGCATACTCTATTCAGAATTTAGATTGTATGCAGCCAAATGTTAGCTTTGAATTTACATTCGGCACAAAGTGAAAACTGCATAAAATGTGCATGCCTTTTTAATGAAAATAATCTTATACATTTTAAAATACATGGTATCTTTAGGATATGCATATTCACGTAAATGTTAATTGTTTAATGTTTGATTAAAAATCGTTGGCAAACATATGTCATATTTTATCTGTTTTTTTTTAGAGCAACGACCATATAAGCGTTCGTTTTCCAATCTCTATGCCAAGAGTTACATTTTAAGAATATGATTCTGACAGTTCTAATATTTGGTTGTCTATGTGCAATCACTTGGTGCCGGCTTGCTGTGAATACTAAATATATAGTGCATCATAGCATTGATGGCTCTGCCCAAGACTCATCAAGCATAGATAGATATATATACCCGTTGCCTTTGTTACTTTTTTATATCTTGTTTACCTTGTGGAATGTTGGCGTTGTCATACACGACTGGAACTGAAATATACATGCGATATTCAAACCGTGTATCATAAAGTGCAACAAATGCGCAAATCCGTGCCTATAGTATGGTGGACGGTTCGAAGATCCATTATGTTCGAAGAACAAGAAAAGTAACACGTTATCGAAATGGAGATGCATTGACATCTAATCAGGTGTATGAAAGAATTAATTCATATACGGCTGGATGTGCAATTAATTTTACAAGTTGCGGTTTCACGGACGTTACAAATGATATAGTCTTGAGGACTATCAAGCCACGAAAATTCGGTTCTCAAAAGGGTTTTTATCTATACATCCAGATGCAGAATGTGAGTATCAAAATCAAAGAATATGTTTTTTCCATCAAAATGAGATAACAGACGATTACATAGAAACATGGGAAGGATTAGATTTGCTAAATGTAAATTTAAAAGAACATATGATTGCCATTAAAAACCCAGATCACTTGCCTTGGTACGTTTCTAAAATGATTTTCTGGGTTGCTTCTTTTTTTTCATATGTCATGGCTTTTACGAATTCTAATTGACTGCAAAACAGGCTGTATGAATTTCCATGTTCAGAAAGTGTTTGGATATATTTACACGACTTCTGAAGAACAACAGATACGCAGGTTAAATACAATCGGTAGTGACGATTTGGAGTTAGTTGTCCGTGATAACGTAAGCATTGTTCCAAGTTATTCTGAGGCATTACTGATGTCTGATTCAACACACGCAATACATTCAACTCGCGACGCGAATGGAAATATAACATCGCCATCTAATGTATGACTTTGAATAATATTCCGCAAAGCGCTTTGTTTTCCAGTTCATATTTCCAACCCTTTCCCAATACAACCAACCTACACTCCTATAGACTCCCCAGTCTATAAGCGCCCTGAAAACACTTGGAGTCATATGTCTCTTCGGGATGTTTTGCAGACACCACCCACACGAAGTCGACTAGAAATGCGAACTAATATAATGTTTTTGACACCAATCGGACAAGAAGACTGAATAATACACAAACACGGAAACGCGGCAACGTGTCATTGTTATCCGATATGCGACATGCGCCGAAAATGCATTCTCAAAGAACATCTCATGCGATCTAATATAATGTTTATGACATCGACTATAGAGTCATCAAAAGACAATTTCGTTACTTGCAATCAGCAGCTATCAAATACAGAAATACCTTAGTCCTGCATTTATTTCGACCCTATCCAGTGAAAAAATCTGCACGACAAACTGTACATTAGAAACCAGTAACACCAATCGGACAAGAAGACTGAATAATACACAAACACGGAAACGCGGCAACGTGTCATTGTTATCCGATATGCGACATGCGCCGAAAATGCATTCTCATTCTGTCAAGAACATCTCATTTGAAGAGTCACCTGAACATGAAACAAGTTCTCTCGAACATAAATATGACACAATTTGTTCAAAACGTTCCGAACTGTCTTTAAGAAATGCTTCAAATGCAAATTCTCAAAGCGTTTCATCCTTGGTCACTCAGCCACCACCGCCGTGTTACGAAGATGCCGTTACTATGGAAATACCAACTCGAGTGTTAGTTTCTACAGCAAAAGGCTTTTTACATACAGACAACAGAAAGCATCAAAGTGATTACTCCGATTACTGACTGACTTAAAACGAACGTTTCGGTAAATTAATGTCACTAAAACAAATAATCGTTTAATTTATCTAGAGTTCCACAACTATAAGAATCATATAGAATTAAATTTACATAGTATGAACAAAAAAACTGAACAGCAAAGGACTCAATGAAAATTAATCACATGTGTAATGGAGCAAGGTTACGACATTGGTCTGGTGACCACCTTTATTGTTTAAAAAGTTCCGACAAGTCTTTGTCGTTCTGATGCGTGGCTATAAAACAACTCGGGCAAATCTCCAAATCGTTGTATATTGACCGTTAAACAACAATAAATCGAAAAGCATTTATTAAATTAACAATAAAATCAGAAACATTAACAATACAATTATAAACATTTTAATATATGACTACAGTTATTAATTGAATTAATTTCTGTGATCTAAAGTTTAATTTACGTACATTCCAGCTGCCAGTGGTCTGCTTTGAACAACACCGTTATCATTATCGGGTGGAATACTGCATCCAACACTTCCTAATCTCATTCAAGTGTTGCCGTTCCATGTAGCCCATTGATTCTAGCGAGTTTATTACATAGTAAACAGTAGTGTCATTATAAAAATAGCGCGCGTAGCTAGTAACAGTTGTATAGCTGCGTTAATATACTCGTACGTGTATCAATAATAGCGTTCAGAGAATCATAAACCTAAAAATTTCAATAAATGGGAAATTTATATTTATACACTTACTGTTAATTTGAATTAAAATTGTGGTTTCGATTTATTAACGATTATTTATAATTGCATCTTTCAATCAACTCCTCCAGTATATGTTATTAAATCTATAAAAAGATGCTACATTTTCTATAGATAAAATGTTATGAAAAAAAGATTCGGAATACCTCGAATTGTTATTCGCGTAGCATGAAAACACAATTTGCTATACTAATTATACAAAGGAACCCCTGATATATCATATTTCTACTGATATAATTTAAAATCGTCATAGTCTAATGAATTATTATGGTTGCGTTATCAAAAATAAAGTCTTAACATTTCAAAAATCGCAGAATGTTCCCTTACAATAGGCCTTTCCCAAAACTAGGTGATCTCCCTTAGAAATAACGTCCCGTTATTGCGAATTCACATCCGCCATATTTGAAACCCGACTTCCGGCGAAGTTTTCCCTAGCTTGCCCTATAAAGTATTATAGATCTAAGACCAAGCGGCTTTCAAAACTTGTAATGGAAATTTTTAAACCATATGTTTTTGATTAAATATTATTAAAAAAACACAGAGGATATATTACAAAAATAAATTATTAGAACTAAATGTAGTATCGTTTCAAACTCATTACTAAGGCAATAGGTCCGTATGACAGGTATCCGGAAACAAGAAGTAGTCTCCTGGTCTCTTCTTAAACGGTTGTTTCCATCCATAAATACCACCACATGTTCTCTCAATGGATACTTAGTTATCTGACTGAAGGGGGGTCATAAAAATACCAAAGCCACAAACCGCTGGGATCTTATCAAATTGCTCTTAGAACTAATCCATGCAATTGCGTAATGATCTACAACTAACATGTCACACTTCATCTACATTGTTTGCGTCTCAAAATCAAGTTTATCTCACATTTTAAATTGTTGTTGTTTCCGTTGTTGTTCTTTGCCAATCACCGTATGAAACTTCGCCACCTTATTGAACAGAACAGAACATAATTAAAATCATTTAACACTTTTTCGAATTAATAAGTTAATTTAAATTGAAGAGTGAATAATAAAGCACAGCATTTAATTGTCAATGCTGAAGAATTGAAAGGTGGTGAACATTTAAGAGCTCATCGTGTTTTGTTTTTCTAAAACATACGGGAATTACCGTAGCTGCTGCCAGAATAAAATGTTGTTTGTTTACCACGATTCCGATAGAAATGAAGAAATAATCTCAGTTAGAGTAATATACATGAAGGAAAACTAAATACTTGATCAAACAGACTCAACAAGTATAAAATATAATTATTCAAACGTATATTATACTCTTCTGTTGGCTTAGTTAATTACTTACTCTGAATTATGTAAACTTTTTTCAAAATGTATATATTTATGTCTGTTTTATTATAGACCATTGGGTCGGGTGTTATCTGTTTCGTTGATTATATGAAGTTATCATGAACATTGTTTAAACACATGCCACAATAATAAACAAATTATTTATTAAATCTCTTTAATACAACATCAGTTTGTTATATTACACATTTAATGAGGAGTGACATCATCTTTAGTTATTGTAATATGGTGTTAACAGTAATAAAAAATATAGTTGTATTGTTACATTATATTTCAAGATTAAAGCCTGTTCAAGCACCGTAAATATTTAGCACACAACAACAATAATGCAACGAAAAAAGCTTTAAAGTTAAACACAAATGTGTATAGAATTCAAAACAAGAAGTTGCTGTCAAAAACATCAGAATTACGCTGAAACTTTCTGTGATGATACCTTATTTTCTTAATTTTAGTCGCCAGAAGAATGCTAGCTTAGAGTTACTTAGCAAAATCATTTTACTAACAGCTTTTTACTTATTTTATTTGATAATGCAAATTTAATACATGATGAAGGCATAGAATGTTTAGATACTGAAATCGCTATTTTTGCGTTTTGTTGCATAATAACCGTTAAACGCACTGTGTACAGTTTGTTTGTCAATCCGTAAAGAGTAGACAATATTGTTAAAAATCAAAATAATAATTAAATTGATAAATAAAGTACATTATATTTTATACGAATATATGTAAATTTATGTTTAAGATTGAAAATCAAATATATTGCATGTTTTTCGATAAATATCAATACGCTTATTCCGCCTAATAATCAATAAACGTCGCCGGAAGTGAACAGGGGACATCACTCGTAATTACGCAAGGGAAGTAACCTAGTTTTGGGAAAGGCCTATTGCTTTTTATTAGGATTTGACTTCAAATCGTCATTATATTAGATAACTAACCTGAATGGTATATTACCGGTACTATAATTAATTTTCTAGACTCGTCTGATACATAATAATTTTAAATCAGTCCCTAAATTATTTTCTTACATTGTTAATTTGTTAAATTGTATTGACAAATTCAGATAACACTTCAGATAATTCAGATAATAATTCAGTTAACCTAAATTATTTTGGTTATTCATATATCACTGGTGGAAACATGGAGCTGTATGATTGGTTTATTCACAGCATAGATATTCGTCAGCATAGATATTTATTATAATTTTATTGAATTTTTAAATTAATAAATTTATCTCAAATTAACGTTTGGGTCCGAGAAGTTTTCTCATAGTGTCCGAAAAATCTTGGGTCTAATAATATTGGTGGGGGCCAAAAAATCTGAGGTCTGAGAAGTCACGTAACCGATCATCTTGGCCGTCTGTTTAGGTAATTTTTAAATGACATCTCAATATTAATTTCAAGGCCGATTGTCTTTTTTAAAGACATTTCTTATTAATATTATGAAGACTTTTAAAGTAAACACTATTAAATGTGTGATAGGGACTGGAAAGTTCCAATTTATGAAGTTATTTTTAATTACTATAACCACAATTTTTAATATAATGTGTACTATGTGGTTTATTAAAACAAAAACAATTTAATGCCACACACTGTTTAGCGTTAATTAATTGTGTTACATTTTTCATGTTTTTGTGAAGACATGCAAAGGTCTTAGAATTCTGATTCTTTTTAAAGATGTGATGCAACCTATATAGGATGCTAACAAATTACATGTAAGTAATATACATAATCTTGACTAAACCATAGTTTTCTTTTATTTGCACAATTAAATGTAAAAATTTTGTGAGGATCACAAAGAAACCATATCATCAAGGATGCTTTTGGAAGCATAATACGTATTGTCAAATATGTGTTGTTGTTTTTTTTGTATTTCAGTGTGTTTACACTTTTTACTGGAATTGTCTTCGATTTTTTTTAATTTCCAGTTTGGATTCGAATCAGATTTCCATTTGTTTATATGATTTTTAGTTTTATCTAACTTAAGTTATTGAAATGTGGAAATTTCAATTGGATACTAAACGCCTAATACAATTAATTGTCGGTTAAGTATTGCTGAATTATTCACTTTTTCAATTTTATTGCACTGGTTTTATAGCATGTTTGATGGTGGATACATGCTATAAATATTCATAAATAACTTGCATGTTGATAGAAAGCATTTGTAACTGTTTTTTTCATTGGCAATTCAACTTACAATAAATGATTGCATTTCTTAGCTTTTTTTTGGTAACTGTCACATCATTGACATGTTGCAAGTGACATTTTATACAAACCTCAATGTGACATGTCCTTTAATGTTTTTAGCTTTAAACTCGTAACTGATTAAAATATTAATTAAAAATGAAGACGTTGAAAGATCATATAAACCTTTGTTTAAATAAATAGTGTATACATTTCCTTGATGATTTTCTATTGCTTCTGTTATATTTATCACATCTTTTTGGGATTGTTTTTATTATAATTTGGTTCTCAAACGTATGAAATGTTTTGAGAAGATATAATCAGATGTAGTTATTAAAAATGAAGATATGCACACTTTCTTGAGCGTTGTTCCAAATTGCTCATCATTTTGAAATTTAGCATTAAAATAAACAAGTGTGGTTATCAATTCCATAGATATTGACAACATCGTCGAATAGATATCGGACCAATGTATGCTCGCAAGCTGGAACGATATTGGCCCGATGTCTATCCGCTATACGTCCGATAAACAATGCACCAATATCTATCCGATCAAATGCCGAAATCGGCTGAAAGTCAAAACGGTCACAAACCAAATCGATCTCTGGCTATAACGTTCATATTTTTAACAACTTTGTCGCAGAACAAAATGGTCACAAATCTAAACGATCACAAATCAAAAATTGATTACAAGTCAAATGGGTCACAAAGTGAATTGATTGCAATACATAACGGACAAAAAACCAATAGGTTTAATAGTCATAGTGATCTCAAACAAATAGATCTCAAGTAAAAACGGCCACAAATCAAGTTGGCAAGAAGTGAAACTGTTACAAATTAAATCAGTCACAATTCAAAACGGTCACAACCCAAATCTACTTATAACAAGTAATTCAAATCTGTCCTTGTTAAATCGGTAATAAAACACATTGGTCGCAACAAATAAATTAAAGTAAGTAAAGACTGTCACAAACGTAATTGGTAGCAAGTGATAATGGTCACAAAGCCAATCGCCAAAACAAATCAATTAAATGGTGCCTAAACCAATCTGTCACAGATAATAACTGTTACAAATAAAACTGGTCACAAGTTAAATCGATAAAAAAAGAACAATTCGGTCACAAGTAAAAACGGTCAAAAAAAATCAGTGAGAAGTCAGAAGATGATTACAAGTCAAATCGGTCACAAAAACTATCGAAGGCAAGCCATACCTGTAATAAAATAACTTGGTCGCAAGTAACCGGTTCAAAAAAAGCAAACCGGTTAAAAGTCACGGTGGTGCCAAAACAAATCGGTCACAAATGAAAAGGGCGCACATCAAATTGTTCTCAAGTAAAAACTGTAACAAATTTAATTGGTTTCAATTAAAAACGGTCACAAACCAAATAGGTCTCTAGCCATAAAAGAAGTTGGTCGCATGTCAATACGGTCACAAAACAATTCGGTAAAAGTTACAGTGGTGCCAAAACAAATCAGTCACAGGTCAAGTATGTCACAATTCAAATTGGTCAGGTGTTAAAACGATTATAAACCATTAAATAACCATAAATTCGAACATGATTCATTAAACATGTTGGTCGCAAGTCAAAACGGTCAGAAAACAAATCAGTGAAATTTCATTGTGGTCAAAAAAAATTAGGTCACTAGTCAAAACGTTACAAAAAAAACAAATCGGTCATGAGTTATTGTTTAAATTGGTGGAAAGTCAAAAAGGTCACAAATCACACTGGTTGGTCACAAGTCTCTACGATCACAAACCAAATGGGATTCTTGCTATAACGGTCATAAAACAAGTTTGTCGCATGTCAAAACGGTCACAAAACAAAAAGGTCACAGGTCAAATCGGTCATAATTAAAATTGGTCACAAATTAAAACGATCACAATTGATATTGGTCACAAACCACAACGATCATTAAACATGTTGGTCACAAGTCAAAACGGTCAGAAAACAAATCAGTTAAAATTCGTTGTGGTCGAAAAACAAATCAGTCACAAGTAAAAACAATAAAAAACAAAAACAAATCGCTCATGAGTTATTGTTTAATTTTGTGGCAAGTCAAAACGGTCACAAACCAAGTTGGCTGACTTATCAAACGGTCACAAATCAAATTGATCCATCGCACGTCAAAACGATCACAAACTAAACCGATCTCTAGCCATAACGGTCATAAAACTAGTTAATAGCAAATGAAAACTGCCACAAAACAAATCGGTTAAAAACATAGTGTTTCCCAAACAATTCGGTTACAAATAAGAACAATCGGTAAGAAGTCATTATTGTCCTTGAATAAATCGGTCACAAGTCAAAACGGTCAAAAACAAATTCGTCATGAGATATAATATCCAAAAAACAAGTTAGTCGGTCTCAAAATCTGTTAAAAGTCATTGCAGTCCTAAAACAAATAGATCACAAGTCAAAGCGGTATAAACCCAAGTTGTTCGCATGTCAAAACGGTTATAAATCAATTTGGTCACAAGACAAAACACTAACAAAACAATTCGGAATCGATCATGAAACAACATGTTAAAAATTAAACTGGTCGCAAGTAAAAACGGTCACAAACCAAAGTGATCGAAACGGTGATAACGGTTACAATGCTAATCGGTTAGCAGTCATATTTTGCTCAAAACAAATCGATAACAAACCAACTTGGTTTCTACCTATAACGGCCTAATTGGTCACAAGTAAAAACGATCACAATCGATACTGGTAAAAAAAACACAACGTTCATTAAAGGTCATTAACCCCATTCATCCCGCTATAATAATAAATTAGCCATTTATCACTGACTGGCGGTTTGCTCTATGAGGAACTATTATTTGTTTCTTAAATGCCACGATTATGATGATTATGATAACTATGACGATTATCATTATTATGATTAGTATGATAATTTTGAATATGATATGATAATGATTATGATTTTGATAATTTTATCAAGTTTTTGGTATTTTGATTTTGATTATAGATCTCACATTATTGCTATTATTATTATTATTATTATTATTATCATATGTTCCGACTATGTATCTTATTATTTAAATACCCCCCGTATATCATCTACACAATTGTGTTTACGTAAAAATTATCGGAAGTTACTAATTTACTAACAATTTTGCTTTGTTATATTGCCCTAATTGTATATGTTATATACTTGGGTGAAAATAAAAGTCTTGTTCTGTTCTGTTCTGTTCGGCTAGGGTCATTGACTCAGAGCACAACATTCAAGCCCAAGTCAAGTTCAAATTTGCTGGGAATTTCCTAACATTATGTAAGTATATGCAGATATAAACTGGGTATGTTTTACTCAGTCGAAATTTATGTAGAACAAGATGATACCAAATCATGTTAAGCATCCCTAGAAATTAATCTGGTTACATGTACATGAAAAATGGTGACACAGTTTTATGAGAGAAAAATGGTGATACAGTTTTATTACAGTTAAAATTTCAGACATGCATTTGAATGTGTAACAAAAATAAATAAACGTATATACTTATTGTTTAATAAAAGAAGGTAATGTTACCCTAATTAAATTGTAATTACACGAAATAAAGGTACATACATATAATTACAATATGTACAGATCTACAATGTGAAAACAATTAATGTTGACGAATATTTTTACTGTTAATCAATGTATATATTACGAAATGTTACATGTAGTTGAGGTACAGTGTAAATACTTCAAATGAAAGTAATAATAAGAGTAACACGTGAGTAATTACAACTTCAACTGCATAATTCTTTTTCAACTGCAAAATGTATATTGAATTCTTTGTATATAGGTTACATGTAATATAGGTACTTATAACACTTTGTTAATTATTGTTACAACATGTCCACTTTATATGTGTTATCTGATATTGTACATTATTTGAAATACATTATAATTTAATAAGAACATTTACTGATCAATAGTATAAATGCACCATAGATGTTGTATTTTTGCCAAGACGTTAACTTTTCGTTACTTACTAGTAACGATAATAAATTATGCGCATTATATTTTACTTGTTTTCATAATTCAAAATATAGGTCGCAATTGAATGTGAAAAATCTGATTGGTTGTTTTGTATTTTGTACTTCTAAATACAGTTTTATATACAATGTTTAAACATAGTATGTATTATGTAGTATCATCATTACAGGATTTGACTAGTACTGAAATGCTCCTAATTTTAAGGTAATAAAAATCTTATTTGAAAGCAATGTACAATAAATGTTGAAATTCAGGCATGATATTTCCTCCAAGAGTAGGCTTATAAATCAAGGCCAGAGGGTTTGAAATACAAACTGACCACACTATTTGTATACCGGCACATTTTCACCACAAGTCATTTACACTGTCAATCACTGAAAAGTTCTACGGGCAACCACGGTCGGCCTTTAAACATGTTGGTCGCGAGTTCAAAGGTTAAAAAAACAAATCAGTTAACATTCATTGTTGTCGAAAAGCAAATCGGTCAAGAGTCAAAACGTTAAAAATACATCCAAATTGGTCATGACTTATAACGGTCACAAACCAAGTTGGTCACAAGTCTTAAGAGTCACAATTCAAATTGGTCACAAACAATATCGGTCAATTAAACAAGTTGGTCACAAGTAAAAATGGTCACAAATCAAATTGGTCACAATTCAAAACGATAAAAAAACAACACGGTCTGTAGCCGTAACAGTGGTAACACATTGCTAAATATTGTCATAATGCTATGATTTTACGTGATATATTGCTTGCTGTGTGAAACTCTGAATATATATATTTGATGTATATATTATAAAAAAACAAAAAAAAGTCATGAGATATGTATGTATATGATTGTTGTCTGTATGTCTTGGCCATAATCTTATAAATAATTGTAAATGGCCCAAGGCAAGGCTTTTGCCGTTTTTGCCAATAAACGAAACGAAAAGGTAACACACGTTCTTCGCAAGTCAAAACGGCCACAAAACAAATCGGTTTAAAACATAGTGGTCCCACAACAATTCAGCCACAATTCATCACGGTAAATAAAAAAAACACAAGTCAAAACGGCCACAACGGCAATCGGTTGAAAAACGAAGTGGTACAAAACAAATAGATCACAAGTCAAAACGGTCACAAACCAAGTTGGTCAAACGTCAAACGGTCACAAAATGGTTAATAGTCATTTTGGTCCGAAAACAATCCGGTCGCAAGTAAAAACGATCACAAATCAGTCAGAAGTCACAAACATAATGACATGGTCAGTTTTCAAATCGCTCACAAAACAAATTTGTCACAAGCCATAACGTTAAAAAAACATGCTGGGAGTAAGTCAAAACGGTCACAAAACAAATCGGTTTAAAGTCATAGTGGTACCAAATATCAGATTCATTATATTTAATCTTAAAAAAGAAATATCTTTTAAAAAAGCAATGCCTTAAATGAGCGTGACTTGACGTTAAACTTCAAGATTATTTTACCTTTCATAAACAATTAATAACACACAAGTCTGTACACATAATATAATATCACGCACTACGGATAGGCACAAATTGAAAATTTCCATCCGGATTATACGCTCAACGACACGAATACCAATAACGGATCACACGTACATTGTTTGTAAATATAAATCTAACTCTCCTTTTAATATTTTACAATACATGTATATAGGAGGACTCAATGCATATTTGTTTTACTCGCGTCTTTCATTTACTGAACTCAAACTCCAAAATATATGCTAGCATAATTACAACGTTTTGCATTTTCATGTAAACGCTGCATTGTGATTGGATAATCCGCCCACGTGGCTTGACATTCAAACCCCGTTGAACCGGCTACGTATCGAAATTACTTTATTTCTACTTTACTACCGTACTATCTTTTCATTCCCGATTTGCGAAATTAATGTTTAGCAAATTTTAGAGATATAAATCGCAATACAATTGAATATTAAATATTAAAACATGTAGATAATAAACGTCGCCCTTTGTTTTCTGACCGTTTTGACTTTTTACCGATTGGCTTTTTGAACGATGTTGTGATCGGTTTCTTTTCTGACCGTTTTGACTTCTTCTCACCGTTTTGCTTTGTGACCGTTATGACTTGCGACTAATTTGTTTTTTGATCGTTTCGACTTGTACCCAATTTAGTTTGTTACCTTTATGACTTGTGAACACTCGTCTTGGGACCACTATTCCTTTTAAACGATTTGTGTTTTGTGACCGTTTACAATTAGGACCAACTTGTTTTATGACTTTTATTGGCTCGCTAACGGTATATTTGCTTACTGTTTGAACGTGTCACCGATTGGCTTTGTGACCATTTTGAGTTTTACCCAATTTAGTTTGTAACCGTTTGGACTTGTACCCAATTTAGTTTGTGATTTTTTTAACTTGTACCAATTTAGTTTGTGACCGTTTTGATTTATGACCACTCGTCCTGGAACCACCTTAACTTTTAAATAATTAGGTTTTTTCGTGACCGTTTTCACTTGCGGCCAACTTGATTTTGACCGTTTTCAATTGTGGCCGTTTTGTTTTTTGAATGTTATGACCTGTGCCTTTAATTTGTGACCGTTATGACTTTCTACCGAATTTTTGTTACCACACAAATGCTTTTAAACGATTTTCAAACTTATGCCTTCAAATTGTTACCGTTATTACTTTCTACCGATTTTTTAGTGACCACACATGCTTTAAAAGGTTTTTTTTTTTTTATCGTGTTTTGAATGCTACCGATTTTGTGTAGGACCACTATGATTTTTAAACAATATTGTTTTGACTTAGGAACGATAGGCTTTGTTACCGTAATGACTTGTTGCCAATTTAGTTTCTGACCGTTCTGACTTGTACCCAATTTCATTTTAACCGTTTTAACTTGTGTCCGATTTCTCTTTAGACCACTATCATTACCAATTTTACTTGCAACCGTCTTGTTTGATGACCGTTTTCATTGGTATTTTTTTACCGTTTTGTCTTGTGACACATTGGCTTTGTGCCCAATTTTATTCCGACCTTTATGACTTTTCAACCATTTGTTTTTTTATCGTTTTGTTTTGCGACCGTCTTGTATTTTGAAAGTTTTGACTTGTACCCAAGTTAGTTTGTGTCCGTTTTCTCTATTGACCGATTTGTCTTGAGACCACATTCATTTTTTGCAGATTTGATTTGAGACCAACTTCTTTATGACCGTTTGAAATTGTGACCGGTTTGTTTTTTGTTTGACAAAATTGCTTTGTTTACGATTTGATCTGTGACCGTTAATCCTTGTGCCCAATTTAATATGTGACCGTTTTGACTTGCTACCGATTTTTTGTTAACAAAAATTCGTTTAAATAATTTGTGTGTGACCTTTTGGCATGCTACCGATTGTTTTTGGACAATTTTTAGACGACTTATTTTGTGACCGTTTTGACTTGCGACCAACTTGTATTAATTTAATTGCGACCACAATGACTTATAACTGGTTGTGTTGACCATTAGACTTGTAAGCGATTTGCTATGTAACCGTGATAACTTGTGCATTATAGAGTTTTTGACCGTTTTTACTTGTAATCGATATGTTTTGGTACCACTTTGAGTTTTAAACGATTTGTTTTAACAGTTTTGACTTGCGACCAAATTGTTACATAACCGTTTCGACTTATGATCCGACTGATTTAAGACCGTTTAAATTTGTGAACGATTTCTTTTGCGACCGTTTTGACTTATGACCAACTTGTTTTATTACCATTATGACTTGCTCATGTTTGTTTACTTACTGTTTTGACATGTGCCCGATTGGCTTTGTGACCGTTATGAATTGTACCCAATTTAGTTTGTGATCGTTTTGACTTCTGACCGATTTGTCTTGAGACCACTATGACTTTTAAACGATTTGTTTTTATTGACCGTTTTGAATTCTAACCGATATGTGTTGGTACCAGTATGACATAAACTATTTTAGTTTGACCGTTTATACTTGCGACCAAAATGTTTTTTGACATTTATGACTTGATTTTTCATCTTTAAGTTTGTGATCATTTTGACTTTTGAATGATTGGCATTGTGAGTTGCGTTCTAACAAAAAAGTCAAAGCAGAGAAAAAAAATGGATTTGTGACCGATTGGCTTTGTGAGCTACCCAATTTAGTTTCTCACCGTTTTGACTTGTACCTAACATAGTTTCTAACCGTTTTCATTTGTGACCCAGTTGTCTTTGGATCAACTATTACTTGTAAACGATTTGTTTGCTTTTTTAATCTGTTTCAGTTGTAACCGGTTTGATGTTTGACCGTTTTGGCTTGTGCTCTATTTGCTTTGTGACCGTTATGACTTGTGCCCAATTATATTAAAACCACATTGAATTGTAATTATTTGTCTATAACCGAATCGACCTCTGACCGATTGGCTTTGTGAATGTCATGTTTTGTGCCCAATTTTTTGTCACCGGTCAATGGTATCCAATATGTTATCGGACCACTATGACTTTTAAACGATTTGTTTTTGACGGTTTTGACTTGCGACCAAATTGTTTTATGACCTGTATGACTTGGGACCGGTTCGTTTTTTTCACCGTTAACACTTGATACCGATTGATTGTGTCCAATGAGACTTCCGACCATCCTGTTCAATGACCGTTTAGAGTTGTGATCGATTTGTTTACTGACAGTTTTGACTTCTGACAGATTTAGTTCATCATCGAAATTCTGACCGATAAGTTTTCTGAACATTTTGGAATGTGGCCGATTTGTCCAAGACAACTATTACTTTGAAACGATTTGTTGATTTGTTTTGAATGCGACCAACCTATGTTGTGACCGTTATCAATTGTGACCGGCTTGTTTTTCTACCGTTTGGACTTGTGACCGATTGGCTTTGTGATCGTTATGACGGTTCCAATATAAGTTGTGACCGTTCTCATTTGCTACCGATTTTTTACGATTGCTTTATCTTTTAAACGATTTGTTTTTTGACCGTTTTTACTTCCGACCAACTTTACTTATGACCATTTTCAGTTAACCGAGTTAGTTTTTTACCGTTTTGACTTGTGACCGATTATTATTTTTGACCGGTGTGTCTTTTCACCGATAAGAATTTTGACTTTTTGATTTGTGACCATTTTGACCTCCTCCTAACCTGTTTAATGACTGTTTACAGCTATGACCGGTTTGTTTTCTGACCGTTTTAACATCTGACCGTTTGGCCTTGTGACTGGACTTGGGATCGGTTTGGATTTGTGGCCGTAATGACTTGCGAGTAATGTGTTGCCGTTATGACATGTGAAAAATTTAATTGCGACCACAATGACTTGTAACTGATGGTTTATGACAGTTTCGAGTTGTGAATAATTGGGTTTCTGACCGTAATAAATTGTGCATAATTTAGTTTGTGACCGTTTTGACTTGTAACTGATATGTTTTGTAACATTATGACTTTCAATCGATTTGTTTTTGACCTTTTGACTAGTGACCATTATGTCTTGTTTTTGACCTTTTGAATAATGACCATCATGACTTGTTATATTTGTATTTTCACCGTTAATACTTTTTGATTGATTTGTGACCGTTTGGAAATCCGACTAGCTTGTTTTATGACCGTTTAGAGTTGTGACCGATTTGGTTTCTTACCCTTTTGACTTCTCACCGATTGGCTGTCTGTTTTGACTGTTAACTGTCTTGTTTTATGACCGTTTTCAGTTTTAATCGATGTTTTTTTTTAGCCGTTATGACTTGTGCCCAATTTAATTGCGACCACTATGACTTTAAAACGATTTGTCTTTGACCGTTTTGACTTGCGCCCAAATTCTTTTTATGGCCGGTTATTCCAGCCTGGTCACATAATTACTAGTGCTGATCATTTAAATATTACAGAGCAGACACTAGCATCACATGTTTAGGCTAGAATTAGTTTTTCTGTATGCATTCGATTTCAAGTCCATTGTTATTGTTCCAATATGAATACTTCCGGTTGGAAGATAGGCCTTTATTTCATAAAATCAGCATAGTTTTATTAAGTATTCATATACGTTTCTAATGTCTATCAATTATTAATATTGCTTGGCACATTTCTGCCCGATGTTACCAGTTTAAATTGTTTTAATCCATAGATTTTTCCATTTAAAGTTCAACACTTCCTGTTTTGCAAGCAACGGCAGCCATCTTTATTTTTACTGTGCCCGTTGCTAGGCAACTAAAAGTCGGCTTAGTTTTAAAAATTCTACAGCATTCTTTTCATAGTTAATAGGTAGAATTACTTATATAGCAGTAGAAAACGTCCATTTGGGGTTATTATATTGTTATATGTCTATATATGTTGTATTTGTTAATTTCGCTCTGTAACTTCATAATACTTATAGTTAGAAACATTCATTTTGAGCACCTGTTTAAAGGCACACTGAGTCTTGTGTCTGGCACAATTTTTATAGCTGCAGGCGCACAGTATCGTGTGTGTTTGACACAGGGCACAGTGTGTCCTGTAGAAAAGTATATATAGTGCAGATTTTCTTTGTTAAAAACGCCATTCCATCCATAGTAACACGACTCTAGTCAATTTTAGTAAAATATCTGGTGCCAGCTTTTAAGAACCTATATATAGAAATTGTAAGTTAAACAAACAATACTCAGTATATATAATTCTAAGCATTACATTTATTGAATATTTGACATTGCACATTTAAAAAAGCTAGTCAAGTTCCTTATATATGTGAAAAAATAAGACTTATTACAGGATAAATGTTGCGTGTGAACATTTGCACTATTTTTGATTCAATGGGTAGTAGACATAAACTCTTCTCGAAATAACCCTTTTCTGGTGCCATTACATGTGATGTGGCCAGTAGTAACATCTCTTAGGCTTTATTAATTTTGCAAAGACAAATGAAATACAACTGGTGAGCTATTTAGACTAATAATTTTCACGAAACGCTCTTTTTTTCTGATTCTGGGATGTCAGTGATTTTTCATAATTTTAAGTGAATTCAGCATATCATTAACCACGGAGGAATCATTTGAGATTATATTGTGTTCAAAACCTTGACGGTGATGTTTACTATGCCCCCGAAGGATGGCATATAGTAGTCGCAACGTCCGTCCTTGGCTGCGTGCGTGGGTGTGCGTGTCCGTCCGTCCAGACTTCGTTTCCGCTCTGTAACGTTTTTATGCCTGGATGGATTTTAATATAACTTAAGATTAATATTCCAGATGACCAGACAATGTGTCGCGTACAACTCCCATGCTCGTCGGTCAAAGGTCAAGGTCACAATTCAAGGTCAAAAGTCATAAATTTTAGTTTCCAATCCATAACTTTCTGACTTGTGACCGGGTTGTCACTACACCGTTAATACTGATGATTTATTGATTTGTCACCTTTTTTTTTTACCTCCGACCAACCTGCTATGGGACCGTTTACTGTAATGAGCGGTTTGTTTTCTGACCGTTTTGACTTCTGAAAGATTGGCTTTGTGACGAAAGTTGTGATCGGTTTGCTTTGTAACATTTTTGATTTCAAGCAGAATGCAACTGTTACCGTTATGACTTGCAACTAATTTGTTTTATGACTGTTTTCGACCAACACTTTTTTCAACGCTAAGACTTGTGAATAATTTATTTGTGACCGTTTTGACCTCCGTCCAACGTCTTTATGACCATTCAGAGTTGTAACCAGTTTGATTTCTGACCGTTATGACCTCTGACCGATTGACAGAAAACCGGTTAGAAATCAAAATGGTAAGAAAAGCTCATCGGAAACAAGTCCAAACGTTCACAATGAACATCGGTCACAAGTCAAAACGGTCATCAACATGTAGTTATTGTGGTCGCAAATTAAATTGGGAACAGGCTATAACGGTCACAAGTGAAAAGGTTCATGAACTGCTTTTGGTCGCAAATTAAATTGGCACGTTCATGACCGTCACAAAGCATACTAAATTGGCCAAAGGTCTTAACTGTAAAAAAGCCAATCGGTCCCAAGTCAAAACGGATGAAAACAAACTGAAAACTGTCATAACAAAGTTGGTCGCAAGTAAAAAAAACAGTCCAAAAAAAATAATCATTTAGAAGTAATAGTGGTCCAAAGACAATCGATCGAAATTAAAAAAAGGTAGCAAAGTAAATTGGTCTAAAGTCTAAAGTCAAACCGGTGAAAAACATTTAGTTATAAGTCTGGTTGGTCGCAGATTCAATTTTGTCATAACGGTCACAAAGTAAATTTGGCGCAAGTTATTACGCTCACAGAACCAATCGGTCACAATTAAAAACGGTGAAAAAATCGTTTAAAAGTCAAAGTGCTCCCAAGACAAATCAGTCACAATTTAAAACGGTCACGAACGAAATTGGGTACAGGTAAAAATGGTCACAAAACGAATCGCTCACAAGTCAAAGCGGTCAAAAAACAAATCGGTCTCTAGTCAAAAAGGTCGTTCGTAACGGTCACAAAAAATAACTATCAAAAGTCATAGTTGTCCAAGATCAAATCGATCACATGTCAAAACGGTCATTATTAAAAACGGTTACAAGTTTTAACGGACATATAACAAGTTGGTCGCAAGTCAAAACAATCAAAACATATCGTTTGAAATTCGTAGTAGTTCCAAAACAAATGTGTCCCTTAAAACTGTCATAAAATAAGATTATTGCAAGTGAATAAGGTTTATCCATAGTGGTCCCAAAACAAATCAGTCACTAATGTAATCGGTCACAATATGTTCGTTCACCAGTCCCAAACAAATCGGTCACAAGAAAAAAAGGTAAATATTCAAATCGGTCAAACGTTTTAACAATCAACAAAAACGTTGGTCGCATATCAAAACAAATCGGTTCAAAATCATATTGGCCCTAAAACAAACATGTTGCAAATCAAACCTGTTACTAATCAAATTGGTCAGAAAACAAATGTGTAACAAGACGATACAATCGTGTGTGGCTTTCATGTCAAAACGGTCAAAAAACAAATAGGTCACCAGTCAAAACAGTCACAAAACACATCGGTTTAAAGACACAGCGGTCCCAAAAAAAATCGATCAGAAGTCGAAAGAGACAAGTCAAAACGGTCACAAACCATTCTTTTGTCATTGCATGAAACAAACACCGCTTTGGATTTCGGTGAAAAGTTCGATTCTAGAGAACACTAATTACGTATATTGAACTAATTTACTCTATCAGCAGACAGAGATTCAAGCAAATGCTTCATTTCTAAATCAGACTATTGTGTAAAAAAGCATTCTATAGCATGAAATACTTTAACCTAATATCAGACAGAGACTCTATCAGATCAAACAGTTGAACATCTCCAGGAAGGCCCGATAATACACTTATAAGGAAAAGGCATGCTTTTCGGTGCTTTGCATATAAATATTACTAATACCAACAAGCATACTGTTAATGCAATGTGCAGTGCAATGGTAGCAACTTATGCAGTTGGGGTAGAATATCAAACAAGACGACGAACAGTTGGATATCTGCAAGCTAGTTTCTATCATTGTTGCCATTTTCGTATTTCTCCCAATGTCGCTGAACTCTTAGGACGGATTGAGTTTCTACATCAACATAATGGATGTTTTGTTACTATGCGTGCCCTTTATGTTGCAACAATTGCTATTGTGTTTGGACATTCCGGACATACGATCGAAATAAGAAAGAAAGGCTCTGTTTACATATTAAAAATTTTCAGTTACTTGATATGTTATATTACGTTTCTTTCTTAATAAGTTAGTGAAGATTACGTGTTCGAATAACGATTAATATCAGGCGTACTAAAGTACTATTCCACCATAAATATCTGCATCGACCCTATCAATGATTTCTTTCCCATAAATTTGTAAAAACGGTTCAATCGCATGCGATATCTGCAAGACACGACTGTATCGCATACCTCATTGCATTATGCTCTATTTCTAGGGTTAGCATTAGGTGATATTGAATATTGAATTATCCGCAATAAATACGAGTATATCAAAAACTACTGTCTACGATCATACGATCAGAAACCAAGCGTACTGCGTTTTGGACGATAACATTGATGGACGTTTACCAATGTTTACCAATGTTGTATCTCGATAATTTTCAGTTACTTCTGTCTTTATCAAGTAGCAAGGATTACGTGTTCGTACATTGGAATAACGATTCATATAACAGGTGTACTATAGTATTTTTCCTTTGTTGTTCACAATACCAGTAGTGCAATAGTACTATTCCTTTTATGTTCTCCATAAATATCTGTCACGTCGACGCATGTTTATCGGTACTTTAAACTGTTCAATCGAATGCGATATCTGCAAGAGACCACTGTAAAGATCTCCTTTTCTATTACAGCAAACCTGTGCTTTCTATTGATTCGTTTCGCATAACTGATCGCATTTGTGTCGTTGCTATTGAATGGTAATCACAAATATATATATATATAAAAATCAGTCTACGATCATACGATCGTAAGGCGTTTCTTACCTGGACATTTACTAATAAAAAAAACACAGTTGTGTTTATTTCGTTATAACTGTTGTAAATTGCAATTGTGGGGAAATCGAAATGAAGAAACCAAAATACAGAGCCGATGTCCACGCGACATTGTAAGTAACTACACTCAAAACCGCAGACACACCAGTCAAACACTTTACACATAAACTCACAAACAAATCGGTTACATCACAAATCTGTCACAAGTCAAAACGGTCACTAACCAAGTTGGTTGGAAATCGAAACGGTCGTAAAACAAATTAGTCGCAAGGCATAACGTTCACAAAGCCAATCGATGAGAAGTCAAAATGGTAAGAAAACAAACCGATCACAACTCATTTTACTCAACCAATTAGTCAAGGTCATAACGGTCGAAAAGCCAATCAGTCACAAGTCAAAACGGTTAAAACTCAAACCATTCACAATTGAAAACGGTCATAAAACAAGTTGGTCGCAAGTCAAAAAGGTAAAATACAAGTCGTTTAAAAGTAATAGTGGTCCCAACACAAATCGGTCACAATTCAAAAATTTAATAAAATAAATTAGGCGTAGGTGAAAACGGTCACAAATCAATCATTCACAAGTCTTAACCGTGAAATACCAAACCGTTTACATGTCATAACCGTCATGAAACAATGCAGTCGCAATTCAAAACGCTATAAAAAGTAACCGTCATAGTGGTCCCAAAGTATATCGATTACAAGTCAAAATGGTCACAAACGACATTGGACACATGTCATTACGGTACAAAGCCACATGTCAAAACGGTCATTAACAAATATTTGTAGTCATAATTAAATTGGGCACAATGCAAATCGGTCATCAGTCAAAACAGTAAGTAAACATATCGGTAACAAGCCAAAACGGACATAAAACAAGTTGATCCGAAGTCAAAACAGTCAAACAAAATTTGGCCACAAGTCAAAACGGTAAAAAAACAAACCGGTCGAAACTGGAAAGGTTCATAAAACTATTTGTTCGCAAGTCAAATCGGTAAAAAACAAATCGTTTCAAACTCATAGTTGTCCAAAAACATATTAGTTACAAGTCTTAACGGTCATTAACTCAATTGGACACAACGGTCACAACGCCATTCGGTCACAAGTCAAAACTTGAAAAGATAAAATCGTTCAAAAATCATATTGGTCCCAAGACAAATCGGTCACAAATTAAATAAATGCCACAAACTAAATTGGGTAGAAGTCAAAACTGACACAAAACAAATCGCTCACAAGACAAAGAGGTCATAAAACAAATTTCGTCACAAGTCAAACCGCTCTCAAAATGAATCGGTTCAAAATTATAGTTGTCCCAACCCTAGTCAATCACTAGTCAAACCGATAAGAATACAAATCGGTCACCAAAACAGTCGGTCGCAAATCAAAACCGTCTCAAAACTAATCGGGAAAAACAATTCGCTCAAACGTCAAAACGGTCAGAACACATTCGGGCGCAAGTCGAAAACAAAACTTACAAAGGTTGTAGTGGTCTCAAAATAAATCGGTTTAAACGATAACAAAACATATCGGTAAAAACCCCAAACGGTCTCTAAACACAAGTCAAATCGGACATAATTCAAATCGATCTCAAATCATCGGTAACAAAACAAAATGGATCTCATTGAAAAAAAAAGCTAGAGAATCAAGTTCTCCGGAAGTCAAAACGGTCATAAAACAAATTAGTCGCTATAACGGTCACAAAACCAATCCGTAAGCAGTCAAAAAGATAAGAAAACAAACCGATCACAACTCTGCTCGCAAAGTCAACCGGTCAGAAATGAAATCGGTCAAGGAACAAACCGTACATAACTCTAAACGTTCAAGAAACAGATTAGTCGGACGTCAAAACGGTCATATATTAAGAAGTCCAAAATCAAAAAGGTGAAATTACAGACCGGTCTCAAATCATGACGGTCACAAAGCCAATCGGTCACAAGTTAAAACTGTCAAACATTTAACCGGTAACAATTGAAGACATAAAACAAATTGGTCGCCAGTAAATAACGGCCACAAAATAAGTCGTTTAAATGTCACAATAGTCTCAAAATACACCCCTTACAATTCACAACGTTCACAGACTTAATTAAGTACAAGTCACAAAGTCAATCAGTCACAAAGTCAATCAGTCCTAAGTCAAATCGGTCATAAAAATAGTTACAAGTCATTGTGTTCGCAATTAAAAGTCATAACTTTAGCAAAGATATTCGGTCACAAGTCAAAATGGTCACAACTGAGAACTGTCATAAAACAAGTACCTCGCCATACAAACGGTAACAAAACAAATAGTATAAAACCTTTGTGGTTCGGAAAGCATGTTAAAACGGTCATAAAACAAACAATTTATATAGTCCCAAAAATTGGGAGAAAGTGAAAAAGCTCAAAAATTGAATAGGGCACATGTCCTTACGATCATAAAGAAAATCGATAACAAGTCATAACGGTCAAAAATCAAACTGATCATCACTGAAAATGGTAATAAAACAACGGTCAAAAATCATTTTGTTTAAAAGTAATAGTGGTCCCAAGACGAATCGGTCACAAGAAAAAACGGTCACAATCTAAATAGGGTACAAGTCTAAAAGGTCACAAACTAAATTTAGGTAAACGGTAAAAAAACGGGTTCATAAAAAAAGTTGGAGCAGTAAAAATGTTCACAAAACTATTCGTTTAAAATACTTAGTGGTCCCAAAAAGAGATAGGTAGCAAGTCAAAATGGTCACAAACAAACTTGGGTGCAAGTTAAAAGGGTCAGAAATTAAATAGGCTACAAGTCATAGCGGTCACAAAGCCAATCGGTCAAAAGTGAAGACGGTAGTATGAAGTAATCATAATGGTTACAAGTCAAAAAGGTTCAAAAAACAAATCGGTCATGAGTCAAAACGGTAAATAAATAACCTGTCACAACCCAAACCGGTCACAAAATATGTTTGTTCAAGGACAAAACGGAAAAAAAAAAATGACATTCATAGTGGTCAAAAAGACATTCTTGTTGAGGAATCAAAACGTTAGGAGAACAAACAGGCCAACAACTTAAATCGGTTGTTCGAAGATAAAAACGGTCACAATAAGTGAAAAAATGAAACTTGTCAGAAGTTTTTACGGTCAAACAACAATTTGGTCGCAAGTACAAACGGTCAATAGCAAACTGTTCAAAAGCCATAGTGGTTCCAAAACGTATCGGTAACATGTCAAATCGGTCGCAAAATCAATCGATTATAAGTCAAAACGGTCAACAACAAACCGGTCACGAACTTAAGCGGTCTCAAAAGATATTGGTCGGAAGTCAAAACGGTCATAAAACAAATTAATCGCAAGTCATAACGGTCACAAAGCTAATTGGCCAGAAGTCGAAATGGTCAGATAACAAACAGGTCAGAAATCATAACGGTCAAAAATCGTATCGGTAACAAGTGAAAATATTCCAAAAACATCGGTCACTACTAAAACGGTCATCAACATGTAGTTACAAGTCATTGTGGTCGAAAATTAAACTGGGCACAGGCCATAACGGTCACATAGTCAATCGGTCACAAGTGAAAAGGTCGTGAACAAATAGCTGCAAGTGATTTTAGTCGCAAATTAATTGGTAACAGTTCATGACCATCAAAAAGCCAATCGGCCGCAAGTCTATAAAATAATCGTTTAAAAGTCCAATTGGTCATAAAAACCCCGTCACAACCCAAACATTCATAAATCAGGTTGGTTGTTAGTCAAACACGCTCAAAAGCAAATGGTTTAAAAGTCATAGTGGTCCCAAAACATATCGCAGTCACAACTTAATTTGGTACAAGCTATTACCGTCACAAAGCCAGTCGGTCAGAAGTCAAAACGGTCATAAACGAATAATCACAAGTTAATTTGGTCGCATTAAATTGGTCCAAGTTCGAAAGTCAAAAAGGTTGAAAATAAACTGGTCAAATCACAACGGTCAACAAGCCAACAAGTTAAAATAGTAAGTTAACATACCGGCAACAATCCATAACGGTCCAAAAATATGTTGTTCCGTAGTCAAAACTGTAAATAAAAAATAAATTGCTTAAAATTGATATTGGTCACAAGATAAATCGGTCACAAGTAATAACCAACCACACAAAATTGGGTACAAGTCAAAACAGTCACAATCTAATTTGGACGCAAATCCAAACAGTAAGTAAACATAACGGTAACACGTCAAAAGAGGTATAAAACAAGTTGGTCCTCAGTCAAAACGGAGACAAAAGAAATCGGACACTAGTCTCAAAGAAAAAAAAACCAAAACGTCCACATTTAAAAACGCGCAAAAATAAAGTTTGTCGGGAGTCAAAACGGTCTTCGCTAGTAGTAACGGTCACAAAGCCAATCGGCGAGCAGTCAAAACGGTAAGAAAACAAACCGATCAAAACTCTGCTCACAAAGTCAATTGGTCAAAGGTAAAATTGGTCGGAAAACAAACCGGACTCAATTCTAAAATGCCATAAAACAGAATTTTCGGACGTGAAAACGGTCACATATCAAACAAGTTGTTCGCAAGATAAAACTGTAAAAAATACACAATTTATTTAAAGGTAATAGTGGTCCCAACACGAATTGGTCACAAGTCTAAACGGTCACAAACTTAATTGAGTACAACTCACAACGGTTACAAAGCCAATTATAAACAGTCAGTAAACATACCGGTAACAAGCCATAACGGTTATACTTCAAGTTTGTCTAAAGTCACAACGGTCACAAAAGCAATCGGTAACTTGACAAAACGAAAAAAAATCGTTTAAAATTAAAATTGGTCCTAAGATAAATATCGATCATAAGTGAAAACGCTCATAAACTAAATTGGGTAGAGGTCCAAATGGTCCAACTACAAACCGATCAATACCTTAAACGGTCATAAAACAAGTTGGTAGCAAGTCAAATTGGTCCCAAAAAAATCGTTTAAAAATCATAGTGGCCAAATTTAAATCGGTATCATGTAACATGCTATCTATTATAAGGGACCACAGATTTTTTTAATGATTCGTTTTGTGACCGTTTTGGTCACAAAACGAATCATTAAAAAAATCTGTGGTCCCTTATAATAGATAGCATGTTCATACGGTCAATAATTAAATGGTGCAAAAGTCATAACGGTCGTAAGGCAAAAGTGAAAACGAAAAAAAAAAAATGGTTTCAACTGAAAACGGTCATAAAACAAGTCGGTAGCAAGTCAAAATGTTCACAAAACTAATGTTTTAAAAGACTATGTAGTCCCAAAGAGATCGGGTGCAAGTCAAAACGGTCGCAAACAAAATTGGCGCTAGTTTAAAGGGTCAGAAACTTAATTGGGTAAAGTCATAGTGGTCACAAAGACAATCTGTCACAAGTGAAATTAGTAAGCAAACATGCTTGGTAACAAGTCAAAACGGTCATTAAAAAAATTAGTCATAAGTTTAAACGGTACTAAAAACCGGTTACAACTCAAAACATGTTGATCCAAAGACAAAACGGTCATAAAACAAATAAGTCGCAGGTCATAACGGTCACACAGATATTCTCGATGAGAAGCCAACACGGTCAGAATCAACCGACCACAACTTAAAAACGGAAAGTTGAAGAAAAAAACGGACACAAATCGATCAGTCAAAAGTCTTAAAGGTTGAAAAAAGAAACTGGTTACAAGTCATTGCTTTCAAAAAACTATTTTTAGTCGCAACTAAAAACGGTCAAAAGCAAACCTTTTTAAAGTCATAGTGGTCCCAAAACGTATCGGTAACAAGTCAAAACAGTCACAAAACAAGATGGTCGGAAATCAAAACGGTCATAAAACAAAAAAGTCGCAAGTCATAACTTTCACAAAGAAAGAAAACAAACCGGTCAGAAAGCAAAACGATCACTTATGCAGTTGGGGTAGAATATCAAACAGGACGACGAACAGTTGGATATCTGCTAGTTGGATTCTATCATTGTAAGCATTTTCGTACCTCGCCCAATGTCGTTGAACTCGTGGGACGGATTTAGTTTCTACATCCACTTTTGGATGTTTTGTTGCCCTTAATTTTGCAACGTTGTTATTGTTTTTGGACATTCCAGAAATACGATCGAACTAAGAAAGAAAGGCTGTATCAACGTGTTCGATTATTATAATAACGATTGATATCAGGCGTACTAAAGTAGTATTCCACCATAAATATCTGCATCGACCCTATCAATAATTCGTTTCGCATAAATCTGTACTTTAAACATTTCAATTGCATAAGATATCTGCAAAAGACGACTGCATGGCATAACTCATTGCATTTTGCTGTATTTAGGATTAGGACCCTGATAGCAATATGTGTCGTTATTATTGAATTATTCGCAATAAATACATATGTATGAAAAAATCCGTCTACGATCAGAAACCAAGCAAACAGCGTTTTGGACGATAACATTGATGGACATTAACATAAGTGTCGTATCTCGAAAATTTTCAGTTACTTCTTTCTTTATCAAGTAGCAAAGATTTGCGTGTTCGTACATTGCAATAACGATTCATATAACAGAAGTTCTATAGTACTTTTTCTTTGTTGTCTAGCAGGAAACAAAAGTACTATTCCTTTGTTGTTCTCCATAAATATCTGCATGACCCTGTCATGTCGGCGCATTTGTAATGTGTACATTAAACTGTTCAATCGCATGCGATATCTGCAAGAGACCACTGTATCGGTAAAGATCTCCTTACATTAAACCGTGCTTTCCATTGATTCGTTTCGCATTGTGTCGTTGCTATTAAATGGCCGCAGAAAATTCAAATATATCATTAAAGACAGTCTACGATCATACGATCAGAAGCCAAGCATAAGGCGTTTGTTACATAGACATTTACTAATAAAAATACACAGTTGCGTGCATTTCGTTATAACTGCTGAATAATTGCAATTGTGGGGAAATCCAAATGAAGAAACCAAAATCGAGAGCCTATGCCCACGTGACAAGTTGGTCGCAAATCAAAACGGTCAAAACACAAATCGATTTTAAGAAACAAAACAAATCGGTCACAATTCAAAACGCTCACAACCTAAATTGGGTATAAGTCAAAACGGTCACAATCTAAATTTGCTACATGTCACAACGGTAACCAAAGTCAAAGCTGTAAAAAAAAGAAATCATTTAAGTGAAATTGGTCTGAATACAAATTTTTCACAAGTAAAAACGGCACAAACAAAATCGGTTACAAGTCAAAAAGGTCACAAACTAAATTGGGAACAAGATATGAGGGTCAAATAGTACAACTCAAAACTGTTACAAAGCAAATGGGTCACAAGTCGAAACGCTCACAAAACGAAACGGTCGCAACTAAAAACGGTCATAAAACAATCTGGTTGCAAGTCAAAACGGTAACAACAGAAATAAGTCACTGGTCAAAACATTCTAAAATACAAAACGGTAAAAAGACAAATTGGTCGGAAGTCAAATCGGTCATTTAATCGGTCATTAAACAAATAAGTCGCAAGTCATAACGGTCACAATGCCAATCGCTCACAACTAAAATCGTCAGAAAACAAACCGATCACACTCCGGTCTAATAGCTAGTCGGTCATAAGTCACAGAGGTAAAAAATAGATCGTTTAATAGTAATAGTAATCCGAAAACAAAAATCGGTCAGAAGTAAAAACGGTCATAATCTAAATTGGGTACAGACAAAATTATAATACAACAAACCGGTCACAAATTTAAACGGCCAAAAAAAACGTTTTCCGCAAGTCCAAACGGTCACGAAACAAATTGTTTAAAAATCATAGTAGTCCATCAAAATCGATAGCATGACATGTCAAATCGGTCACAAAACAAATACCTAAATGGCTGTTTGCTCCCCCAAAATCGGTAGCAAGTGACAACGGTCATAAATTAAATAGGGCACAAGTCACTACAAGCACAAAGCAAACCGGTCACAAGTCGAAACGGTGAAAAAAAAAGTTTAAAATCAATAGCGATCAAAAGACGAATCGGTCACAAGTCCAAATGGTCACAAACTAAAGTGAGTACAACTCAAAAAGGTTACCAAACCAATTGTTATATAACCAATTATATTAGTCCCAACAGAAAGTAAACATCACGATTGTAAATTAAGTTTGTCCTCAGTCAAAACTCTCACAAAAACAATCGGTCACAAATAAAAACGGTAAAAAAAACAAATCGTTTAAAAGTAATAGTTGTCCCAAGACTAAATTCGGTTCCAGTTAAAATGGTCAAACAACAAACCGGTCTCAACTTAAAGTGGTCGTAAAACAAGTTGGTCGCAAGTCAAATCGGTCACAAACCAAATCGTTTTAAAATCATAGTGGTCCAAACAAATCGGAAGCATGTCAAAACGATCACAAAACAAATTATTAAAAAGAATATGTGGCACCAAAAATTTGAAAGTAAGTCAACAAGGCCACTTATTAAATTGGTCACAATGTTAAAACGGTCACAAGGCAAATTGGTCACAAGTCATAACGGTAATAATGTCCGGTTACAACTGAAAACGGTCATGAAACAAATTGGTCGAAAAACAAGATGATCGAAGAAAAAACGATAAAAAAAAAACAACAAACGACACATTTTTTAAAAGTTATAGTGGCCGGAATGAAAAAAAAAAATCACCGTTTTGTTTTGTGCTTGTAATGACTTGTGCCCTATTTAATTTATGACAGTTGTCACTTGCTTCCGATTTTTCGGGACCAAACAGCCATTTAGGTATTTGTTTCGTGACCGATTTGACATGCTACCGATTTTTTTTGGACTACTATGATTTTTAAACAATTTGTTTTGTGACCTTTTGCACTTGCGGGGAACGTTGTTTTGTGCCGTTTAAATTTGTAACCTTTTGTTGTATTATAATTTTGTCTGTACCCAATTTAGATTATGACCGTTTTCACTTCTTACCGATTGTTGTGTTCGGATTCTATTACTATTAAACGATCTATTTGTTACCATTACGACTTCTGACCCACTATTTCTTAAAATCGATTTGTGTTTTGACCGTTTTGACTTGCGACCAACTTGTTTTATGACCGTTTTCAGTTGTGACAGGTTTTTTTTACCGATTTGACTTCTGACCGATTTTTTTTTTATCGTTTTGAATGATGGCCTTTTAGTTTGATGAACGTTTCGTGACCGATTTGCATTGTGCCCAAATTGATTTGTTAAGTGACCGTTTTGAACTTTGACCTTTTTGTGTTGTTATCGTTAAGGGCGTTGTTTTTTGAGACCGTTTCGTCTTGCGACCGATTTTTTTCTGACCGTTTTTGAACAACTTTGTTTGTGACCGTTATACTTGTTACTTGTTTCTGACCGTTTAGTGTTGTGACCATCTTAGTTTGTGACCGTTTTAACTTTTGACAGATTTGTGATGTGACAGATTTGTTTGTGAGTTTTTGAGTTATGTAAAGTGTTTGAGTGGTGTGTCTGTGTTTTTTGAGTGTGTGAGTTACCTACAAGTTACTTACAATGTCACATGTCACGTGGACATAGGCTCTCGATTTTGGTTTCTTCATTTGGATTTCCCCGCACTTGCAATTATTCAGCAGTTATAACGAAATACACGCAACTGTGTATTTTTATTAGTAAATGTATAGACAAACGCTTTATGCTTGGCTTCTGATCGTATGATCGTAAACTGACTTTAATTATATATGTGTAATTTCTTCGGCCATTTAATGGCAACGACACAATGCGATCAGTAATGCGAAACGAATAAATGGAAATCACGGTTTAATGTAAGATCTTTACCGATACTGTGGTCTCTTGCAGATATCGCATACGATTGAACAGTTTAATGTACAATTTAAAAATGCGTCGACTTGGCTTGTTGACCGTTGTGATTTGTACCATAATTTAGATTGTGACCATTTTGACTTGTACCCAAGTTAGTTTGTGACCATTTTGACTTGAGGCCGATTTGTCTTGGGACCACTACAACTTTCAAACGCTATTTTTTTGACCATTTTGACTTGCGACCAACATGTATTATGACCGTTTTCAGTTGTGACCAGTTTGTTTCCAACCTTTTTGACTTTCGAACTTGGACCAATTTAATGCGACCAAATTAACTTGTGATTATTCGTTTATGACCGTTTTGACTTCTGACCGACTGGCTTTGTGACGGTAATAGCTTGTACCAAATTAAGTTGTGACTGCGATATGTTTTGGGACCACTATGACTTTTAAACCATTTGTTTTTGAGCGTGTTTGACTAACAACCAACCTGATTTATGAATGTTTGGGTTGTGACGGGATTTTTATGACCACTTTGACTTTTAAACGATTGTTTTATAGAATTGCGGCCGATTGGCTTTTTGATGGTCACTGTAACAAAGTAATTTACGACTAAAATCATTGTAACTATTTGTTCATGACCTTTTCACTTGTGACCGATTGACTATGTGGCCGTTATGGCCTGTGCCCAGTTTAATTTGCGACCACAATGACTTGTAACTACATGTTGATGACCGTTTTAGTAGTGACCGATGTTTTTGAGAATGTTTTCACTTGTTACCGATACGTTTTTTGACCGTTATGATTTCTGACCTGTTTGTTATCTGACCATTTCGACTTCTGGCCAATTAGCTTTGTGACCGTTATGATTTGCGATTAAATTGTTTTATGACCGTTTTGACTTCCGACCAACTTCTTTTGTGACCGTTTAAGTTCGTGACCGGTTTGTTTTTGACCGTTTTGACTTATAAACTTATAACCGATTGGTTTTGCGACCGATTTGACCGATGTTACCGATACGTTTTGTAACCACTATGGCTTTTGAATAGTTTGCTATTGACCGTTTGTCCTTGCGACCAAATTGTTGTTTGACCGTAAAAACGTCTGACAAGTTTCTTTTTTTCACCTTTTGTGACCGTTTTTTATCTTCGACGAACTGTATTAAGTTTTTGGCATCTGGGACTATTGCTAACAGATTAAAAACTGTCCTTGATACCTTAATTTCTAAAGATCAGACAGGATTTATTAAAGGCAGATATATTGGTGAGAATACCAGACTATTATATGATATTATGAAATATACAGAAGATAACAATATCCCTGGACTCTTGATGACCATCGACTTTGAAAAGGCGTTCGATACCCTTGAGTTTGATTTCATAGAAAAAACATTAGATTATTTTAATTTTGGTATAGCATTCAAAAAATGGATTTCCCTTTTCCTATATAATACCATGACATCAATTCAAATCAATGGGTTTTTATCAGAGTTTATTACAATAGAAAGAGGTTGCCGACAAGGAGACCCAATAAGTTCCTATATTTTTATTCTCTGTGCTGAAATTTTGGCAATTAAAATAAGAAATTGTAATGCAATTAAAGGAATAGAGATTGAAAATATTGAATATAAAATTTCTCAGTTTGCTGATGATACATCTCTCTTTTTAGATGGCACAGATGTTTCCCTCAATGCTACCCTTGATCTTTTAAATAACTTTGCCTTATGTTCTGGATTAAAAATCAACTATGACAAAACAAATCTTGTATGGATTGGCTCCAAAAAGTTCAGCACACAATCAATAAAAACTAAGTATAAACTAGTCTGGAGCACAACAAACTTCAAAGTTTTATGAATATTATTTGATGTTGATTTAAAAAAAATGATTGACCTGAACTTCTCCAGTAAACTTAGAAAGCTGCATAATGTTATAAATTTTTGGAACAGAAGAACTTTAACACCCCTAGGAAAGATAACTGTTGTTAAATCACTCTTACTTCCCCTTTTTACACACCTGTTTATAGCTCTTCCTAGTCCAGGGGAAAAAGTATTAAAACAGATACACAGCCTGTTTTATAATTTTGTATGGGATGGACCTGCAAAAATTAAACATACTATTGCGATTAAATCATATGATGATGGAGGAGTTGGTGCGACTGATATATATGCTTTTGAAAAAACCATGAAAATGACATGGTTAAGGAAAATTGTATCATGTAATGGAAAATGTTTCCAACTGGTATATTCTATGTTTGATGTGAAGAAAATGTTGAATGTAGGAAAAGATTACATTGAAAAAATTATGAAAAGTTTAAAAAATTGTTTTTGGAGAGATGTACTTACATGTTATATCTATTATATTAATAAACAAATTGTTAGTAAGTGTGAAGATATCCTTGATATGCCTCTATTTTATAACCACAATTTTAAGATAGGTACAAATAGTGTATATAATAAAAATATGTATGACAGGGGAATTAGATATGTAAGAGATATAGTATGCACTTCTGGACAGTTTTTAGAACAATCTGTAGTAGAAAATCTTATTGGTGTTAAAATTAACTGTGAGGGCATTTATCAAATTGTCAGGCTTCCCAGTTATAAAAAAGCCAAATATGCAATGTGCATTTATATCATTTTACTTGAATAACATAGTATTGATGCATAATCATATAACACAGATGTACCAACTTGTCACTCAAAATGGAATACACTATTTAATAACATTGAATGGACAAAAGTGCATACACTTGTTTTTAATATATCTAGAGATACATACACTCAGTGGTTCCAGACAAGAATTGTTCACAGAATCTTAGGAACCAAATCCTTGCTATATAAAATGAACATTGTTAATGACAATTTATGTTCTTTTTGTAATGCAAATGAGGAAACTATATGACATATTTTCTGGGAATGCAATTCTACAAAGAGAATTGTAGATTATGTTATTGAATTCTTAGGGTCACATAATGTGCAAAAATATACTGAAATTTCCTGTCAAACAATGTTATTTGGGAGTACAAACATTAACATGACTGATATAAATATTCTTATCCTAGAAATGAAAAAATATATATTTGTATGCAAGAGAAAGGGATTATTACCCTCAATAAGAGGGCTGAAGAATAATCTTTGCTTAGCATGGGAAATTCAAGCTAATACAGAATGTCAAGAAAAGGAACTGCATAACTGGGCAATTGTAAAACTATTTGTTGACCAATAGCATAATGTTATTGTAAACTGTGTTGTTTGCTTAAAATATCTAATACCATGGTCATTTATTTGTCTATGATTGATTTATATCTGTCGGAAGTCCAAACTTTTGTCTCTATCCTATCATTTCATTTGTGTATGTGTTTGTGTGTGTGAAATGTGTGGTTGTGTCTGTATAATGTTATGCATGGATTTTATCTACCTCTATTATAGCAATACCAGTAATATGTCAAGCAATTTGAACGAAATGTTAAAGGAGCTCTATTATATACTAACAAATTAACATGTAAACTAACAATACAAATTGTAATGTATGGAGGTGAATAAAAGCTACATAACAAAACAAAAAAAATAAAAAAATAAAAAAAAAATAGTTTTTGGCATGTTTGTTTTCTGACCGTTTTGATTCCTCAACAAGTATGTCTTTTTGACCACTATGACTTGCGACTCATTTGTTTGATTTCGGTTTTGTCTTTGAACAAATATGTTTTGTGACCGGTTTGGGTTGTGACAGGTTATTTATTTACCGTTTTGACTCATGACCGATAGTTTTCTTTGACCCTTTTGACTTGTAACCGTTATGATTACTTCATACTACCGTCTTCACTATTGACTGATTGGCTTTGTGACCGCTATGACTTGTAGCTTATTTAATTTCTGACCCTTTTAACTTGCACCCAAGTTTGTTTCTGACCATTTTGACTTGCTACCGATCTCTTTTTGGGACCACTAAGTATTTTAAACGATTAGTTTTGTGAATATTTTTAATTGCTCCTACTTTTTTGTATTGACCATTTCCAGTTGTTCCCGTTTTTTACCGTTTACCTAAAATTTAGTTTTTGACCTTTTAGACTTGTACCCTATTTAGTTTGTGACCGTTGTTTCTTGTGACCGATTCGTCTTGGTACAGCTATTACTTTCAGACGACTTGTTTTTTTACCTTTTTGACTTGCGACCAACTTGTTTTATGACCGTTTTCAATTGTGACTGGTTTGAGTTTTAACCCTTTTGACTTGTGACTGTTTGGCTTTTCGACCGTTATGACCTTTGACCAATTAATCAAGTGAAATGAGTTGTAATCGGTTTGTTTTCTTACCATTTTGACTTCTCATCGATTGGCTTTGAGAACGTTATACCTTGCGACTAATTTGTTTTACGACCGTTTCGATTTCCAACCAACTTAGTGTTGTGACCAACTTGGTTAGTGACCGTTTTAACTAGGACAGATTTGTGATGCGACCGATTTGTTTGTGAATTTATGTGTAAAGTGTTTGACTGGTGTGTCTGCGGTTTTGAGTGTAGTTACTTACAATGTCGCGTGGACATAGGCTCTGTATTTTGGTTTCTTCATTTGGATTTCCCCACAATTGCAATTTACAACAGTTATAACGAAATAAACGCAACTATGTATTTTTATTAGTAAATGTCCATGTAACAAACGCCTTACGCTTGGCTTCTGATCGTATGGTCGTAGACTGAGTTTTTTTAAATATATATTTGTGATTACTATTCAATAGCAACGACACAAATACGATCAGTTATGCGAATCAATGGAAAGCACAGGTTTGCTGTAATAGAAAAGGAGATCTTTACAGTGGTCTCTTGCAGATATCGCATGCGATTGAACAGTTTAAAGTACCGATAAACATGCGTCGACGTAACAGATATTTATGGAGAACGAGAATGGAATAGTACTATTGTACTACTGGTATTGTGAACAACGAAGGAAAAGTACTATAGTACACCTGTTATATGAATCGTTATTCTAATGTACGAACTCGTAGTCCTTGCTACTTGATAAAGACAGAAGTAACTGAAAATTATCGAGATACAACATCAATGTTAACGTCCATCAAAGTTATCGTCCAAAACGCCGTACGCTTGATTTCGTATGATCGTAGACGGAGTTTTTTTTATATACTCGTATTTATTGCGGATAATTCAATAGTAACGCTATCACCTAATCCTAACCCTAGAAATAGAGCATAATGCAATGAGGTATGCGATACAGTCGTGTCTTGCAGATATCGCATGCGATTGAACCGTTTAAAGTACAGATGTATGCGAAACAAATCATTTATGCAGATATTTATGGTGGAATAGTACTTTAGTACGCCTGATATTAATCATTACTCGAACACGTAATCTTCACTAACTTATTAAGAAAGAAACGTAATATAACATATCAAGTAACTGAAAATTTTTAATATGTAAACAGAGCCTTTCTTTCTTATTTCGATCGGATGTCCGCAATGTCAAAACACAATAGCAATCGTTGCAACATAAAGGGCACGCATAGTAACAAAACATCCATTAAGTTGATGGAGAAACTCAATCCGTCCCAAGAGTTCAGCGACATTGGGAGAAATACGAAAATGGCAACAATGATAGAAACTAGCTAGCAGATATCCAGCTGTTCATCGTCTTGTTTAATATTCTACCCCAACTGCATAAGTTGCTACCATTGCACTGCACATTGCATTGACAGTATGCTTGTTGGTATTAGTAATATTTATATGCAAAGCACTGAAAAGCATGCCTTTTTCTTATAAGTGTATTATCGGGCCTTCCTGGAGATTTTCAACGGTTTGATCTCTGTCTGATGTTAGGTTAAAGTATTTCATGCGGTGTTACAGAATGCTGTTTTAAACAATAGTCTGATTTAGAAATGAAGCATTTCTGCTTCAATCTCTGTCTGCTGATAGAGTAAATTAGGTCAATATACGTAAATAGTGTTCACTAGATTCGAACTTTTCACCGAAATCCAAAGCGTTGTTTGTTTCATACAATGACAAAAGATTGGTTTGTGACCGTTTTGACTTGTAACGAATTAGATTTTTGTCTGTTTCGACTTCTGATGGATTTGTTTTGGGACCACTGTGTCTTTTAACCGATGTGTTTTGTGACTGTTTTGACTGGTGACCTTTTCGTTTTTTGACCGTTTTGACATGAAACCCACACACGATTGAATCGTCTTGTTACACATTTGTTTTCTCACCAATTTAATTAGTAACAGGTTTGCTTTGCAACATGTTTGTTTTAGGGCCCATATAATCTCAAACCGATTTGTTTTGATATGCGACCAACGTTTTTGTTGATTTTATAACCGATTACACTAATGACTGATTGTTTTGGGACCACTATGAATAAACAGTATTCACTAGCGATAATCTTATTTTATGACAGTTTTAACGGACACATTTGTTTTGGAACTACTCCGAATTTCAAACGATATGGTTTGCTTGTTTTCACTTGCGACCAACTTGTTATATGTCCGTAAAAACTTGTAACCGTTTTAATAATGTCCGTTTTGACTTGTGTCCGATTTGTTCTTGGACAACGATGACTTTTGATAGTTATTTTTTGTGACCGTTTCGATTTACGAACGACCTTTATATAACAATTTGACTAGTGACCGATTTGTTTTTTGACCGCTTTGACTTGTGAGCGATTCGTTTTGTGACCATTTTGACCTGTACCCAACTTCGTTCGTGACCGTTTTAAATTGTGACTGATTTGTCTTGGGACCACTTTGACTTTTAAACGATTTTTTCACCGTTTTTAATTGTGACCGATTGGCGCTGTGAGCGTAATAACTTGCGCCAAATTTAGTTTGTGACCGTTATGACCAAATGGAATCTGCGACCAACCAGACTTATAACTAAATGTTTTTCACCGGTTTGACTTTAGACCAATTTACTTTGTTACCTTTTTTTAATTGTGATCGATTTATCTTTGGACCACTATTACTTGTAAATGATTTTTTTTTTACTGCTTTTTTACTTGCGACCAACTTTTTTATGACAGTTTTCAGTTATGACCAGTTTGTTTTCATCCGTTTTGGCTTGGGACCGATTGGCCTTTTTACCGTTATGACCTTTGGCCAATTTAATGTGCTTTGTGACGGTCATATTTGCGACCAAAATCAGTTGTAACTATTTGTTCATGAACCTTTTCACTTGTGACCGATTGGCTATGTGACCGTTGTGGCCTGTTCCCAATATAATTTGCGACCACAATAACAACATGTTGATGACCGTTTTGACTTGTGACCGATGTTCATTGTGAACGTTTGGACTTGTTACAGATAAGTTTGTCCTACTCTTTTGATTTCTAACCGGTTTTCTGTCAATCGGTCAGAAGTCATAACGGTCAGAAATCAAACTGGTTACACCTCTGAACGGTAATAAAAGAGGTTGGACGGAGGTCAAAACGGTCACAAATAAATTATTCGCAAGTCTTAGCGTTGAAAAAAGTGTTGGTCGAAAGCGGAAACAGTCATAAAACAAATTAGTTGCAAGTCAAATGTAACACTTGCATTCTGCGAGAAATCAAAAATGTTACAAAGCAAATCGATCACAACTTTCGTCACAAAGCCAATCTTTCAGAAGTCAAAACGGTCAGAAAACAAACCGCTCATAAACGTAAACGGTCCCATAGCAGGTTGGTCGGAGGTAAAATAAAGGTGACAAATCAATAAATCATCAGTATTAACGGTGTAGTGACACACCAGTTACATATCAGAACGGTCACAAAACCAAACGGGCACAAGTCATAACGGTCAAAAAACAAATCGGTCAAAAATGGAAACTATCAGAAAACAATTTGGTCGCAAGTCAATAATGTTGTGTTCCGATTAAACACATGGATATAATTATATAGTTCTATGTTATGTTTTAATTTTCCAGCAAGGAACTTGACTAGCTTTTATAAATGTGCAATGTCAAATATTCAATAAATGTAATGCTTACGAATGATATATACTGAGTATTGTTGTTTAACTTACAATTTCTATATATAGGTTCTTAAAAGCTGGCACGAGAGATTTTACTAAAATTCACTGGAGTCGTGTTACTATGGATGAAATGGCTTTTTTAACAAAGAAAATTTGCAATATATATACTTTTCTACAGGACACACTGTACCCTGTGTCAAACACACACGACACAGTGTGCCTGCAGCTATAAAAATTGTGCCAGACACAAGACTCCGTGTGCCTTTAAACAGGTGCTCAAAATGAATGTTTCTAAATATAAGTACTATGAAGTTACAGAGGGAAATTAACAAATACAAAGACATATGACAATATAATAACCCCAAATGGACGTTTTCTACTGCTAGAAAAGTAATTCTAACTATTAACTATGAAAAGAATGCTGTAGAATTTTTAAAACTAAGCTGACTTTTAGTTTCCTAGCACAGTAAAAATCAAGATGGCTACAGTTGCTTGCAAAACAGGAAGTGTTGAACTTTAAATGGAAAAATCTATGGATTAAAACAATTTAAACTGGTAACATCCGGCAGAAATGTGCAAAGCAATATTAATAATTGATAGACATTAGAAATGTATATGAATACTTAATAAAACTATGTTGATTTTATGAAATAAATGCCTGTCTTCCAACCGGAAGTATTCATATTGGAACAATAACAATGGACTTGAAATCGAATGCATACAGAAAAACTAATTCTAGCCTAAGCATGTGATGCTAGTGTCCGCTCTGTAATATTTAAATGATCAGCACTATTAATTATGTGACCAGGCTGGAATAAACAACATTTAAGAACAAGAGTGAGTAATTATGCAATAGATTCGACTCTAAGAAGATCCAAGATAAACAATTTCAATTACAATTAACAGTTAACAGTTATATAATATGCTTATATTGCTGGGGTGTTACAATCAGTTCTTAAAAGAATACGTTTAAAAGACAAAGTGGTCCCAACAAAATCGGTAGCAAGTCACAACTTAAATTGGACACAAGACAAAACGGTCACAAAGCTATAATCGGTCAAAAGTCCAAACGGTCAAAACAAACCGGTCACAACTGAACACTTTCACATAATAAGTTGGTTGCAAGGCTAAACGGTAAACAATCAAATCGATTCAAAGTAATAGTTGTCCGAAGACAAATCGGTCACACAAAAAACTGTCTTAAAACAAACCTGTCACTACACCGAGGATACGTTAAATCAGATAAAAGTTAAAACGGTAAGAAAACAATCCGGTCATAACTCTTAACGGTTAGAAGTCAAAACGGTTAAAAATCAATTGGTCACACGTGTTAAAGGAGAAAAAACTAACCGCTGACAAGTCAAAACGGCCATAAAAGAATTTGGGCGCAAGTCAAAACGGTCAAAGACAAATCGTTTTAAAGTCATAGTGGTCGCAATTAAATTGGGCACAAGTCATAACGTTAAAAAAACCACATCGATTAAAACTGAAAACGGTAATAAAACAAGATGGTCGCAAGTCAAAACAGACAGCCAATCGGTGAGAAGTCAAAAGGGTAAGAAAACAAATCGGTCACGGTCATAAACGGTCTATGTTTATGACTCTAAACGGTCATAAAACAGGTTAGTCGGATTTCCAAACGGTCACAAATCAATCAAAAAGTATTAACGGTGAAAATACAAATATAACAAGTCATAATGGTCATAACAAAAATGTGGTCACTAGTAAAAAGGTCAAAAACAAATCGATTGAAAGTCATAATGTTACAAAACATATCAGTTACAAGTCAAAACGGTCACAAACTAAATAGTGCACAAATTATTACGGTCAGAAACCCAATTATTCACAACTCGAAACTGTCATAAACCATCAGTTACAAGTCATTGTGGTCGCAATTAAATTTTTCACATGTCATAACGGTCACAAACTACTCGCAAGTCATTACGGCCACAAAGCCAAACCGATCCCAACTCCAGTCACAAGGCCAAAAGGTCAGATGTTAAAACGGTCAGAAAACAAACAGGTCACAGCTGTAAACAGTCATTAAACAGGTTAGGAGGAGGTCATACAAATCAAAAAGACAATTCTTATCGGTGAAAAGACACAAATCGGTCACAAATAATAACGCTCACAAAGCCAATCGGTCACAAGTCAAAACGGTACAAAATTAACCCGGTTAACTGAAAATCTGGTCATAAGCAAAGTTGGTCGGAAGTAAAAACGGTCAAAACACAAATCGTTTCAAAGATAAAGCAATCCTAACAAATCGGTAGCAAATCAGAACAGGCACAACTTATATCGGACCCGTCAGAACGATCACAAAGCCAATCGGTCACAAGTCCAAACGGTAGAAAAACAAACCGGTCACAATTAATAACGGTCACAAAATAAGTTGGTCGCAATTCAAAACGGTTATCAACAATTCGTTTCAAAGTAATAGTTGTCCCAAGACAAATCGGTCACATGCCAAAATGATCAGAAAAGTTATCGGTCAGAACTTCGATGACAAACTAAATCTTTCAGAAGTCAAAACTGTCAGTAAACAAATCTATCACAACTCTAAACGGTCATTGAACAGGATGGTCGGAAGTCTAATTGGACACAAATCAATCGGTATCAAGTGTTAACGGTGAAAAAACGAACCGGTCACAAGTCATAAAGGTCATAAAACAATTTGGTCGCAAGTCAAAACAAGTCAAAAACAAATCGTTTAAAAGTCATAGTGGTCCGATAACATATTGGATACCACTCTAAATGGTGACCAAAAATTGGGCACAAGTCATTACATTCACAAAGCCAATCGGTCAGAGGTCGATACGGTTATAGACAAATAATTACAAGTCAATGTGGTTTTAATATAATTGGGCACAAGTCATAACGGTCACAAAGCAAATAGAGCACAAGTCAAAACGGTCAAACATCAAACCGGTTACAACTGAAACAGATTAAAAACAACAACAAATCGTTTACAAGTCATAGTGATCCAAATACAACTGGGTCACAAATGAAAACGGTTAGAAACTATGTTAGGTACAAGTCAAAACGGTGAGAAACTAAATTGGGTAAGTCACAAAGCCAATCGGTCACAAATCCTTTTTTTCTTCACCGCTTTGAATTTTTTGTCAGAACGCAACTCACAATGCAAATCGGGCAAAAGTCAAAATGGTCACAAACTTAAAGATGAAAAATCAAGTCATAAATGTCAAAAACATTTTGGTCGCAAGTATAAACGGTCAAACTAAAATGGTTTATGTCATACTGGTACCAACACATATCGGTTAGAATTCAAAACGGTCAATAAAACAAATCGTTTAAAAGTCATAGTGGTCTCAAGACAAATCGGACAGAAGACAAAACGATCACAAACTAAATTGGGTACAATTCATAACGTTCACAAAGCCAATCGGGCACATGTCAAAACAGTAAGTAGACAAACATGAGCAAGTCATAATGGTAATAAAACAAGTTGGTCATAAGTCAAAACGGTCGCAAAAGAAATCGTTCACAAATTTAAACGGTCTTAAAACAGTCGGATCATAAGTCGAAACGGTTATGTAACAATTTGGTCGCAAGTCAAAACTGTTAAAACAAATCGTTTAAAACTCAAAGTACCAAAACATATCGGTTACAAGTAAAAACGGTCAAAAACTCTATAATGCACAAGTTATCACGGTTACATAGTAAATCGGTTACAATTGTAATGGTCTAACACAACCAGTTATAAGTCATTGTGGTCACAATTAAATTAAACCTGTCACATCTGAAAGCGGTTATAAAACAAGTTGGTCGCAAGTCAAAACGGTCTAAAAGTAATACTTGTCCCAAAACAATCGGTAGCATGCCAAAAGGTCACACACAAATTATTTAAACGAATTTTTTTTGGTAACAAAAAATCGGTAGCAAGTCAAAACGGTCACATATTAAATTGGGCACAAGGATTAACGGTCACAGATCAAATCGTAAACAAAGCAATTTTGTCAAACAAAAAACAAACCGGTCACAATATAAACGGTCATAAAGAAGTTGGTCTCAATTAAAATCTGCAAAAAATAATGGCGGTCCCAAGACAAATCGGTCAATAGAGAAAACGGAAACAAACTAAATTGGGTACAAGTCAAAATTTAAAAAAAAACAAGACGGTCGCAAAACAAAACGATAAAAAAACAAATGGTTGAAAAGTAATAATGGTCGCAATAAAATTGGGCACAATTCATAACGGTCACAAAGCCAATGGGTCACAGGACAAAACGGTAAACAAAATACAAATGAAAACGGTCATCAAACAAGATGGTTGCAAGTAAAAACGGTAAAAACACGAACAGTTTAAAAGTGATAGTGGTCTAAAGAGAAATCGTACACAAGTCAAAACGGTTAAAAATTAAATTAGGTACAAGTCAAAACGGAAAGAAACTAAATTGGCTACAAGTCATTACGGTCACAAAGGCTATCGTTCCTAAGTCAATAAAAAAACGAACCGGAACAAGCGATAAGTGTTTTAAAACAATGTGATCCCAAGTCAAAACGGAAAGAAAACAAATCGGTCACAAGTCAAAACGGTCATACAACAATTAGGTCGAAAGTCAAAACGTTTAAAAGCAAATCGTTTAAAAGTCATTGTGGTCCCATAACATATCGGTTACAAGTCAAAACGGTCACAAGTTAAATAATGCACAAGTCATTACGGTTACAAAGCAAATCGGTCACAATTCAAAACTGTCTCAAAACAAATCGGTCGTAAGTCAAAACCTTTAAAAGCAAATCGTTTAAAAGTCATTCTGGTCCCAAAGTATATCGGTTAGAAGTAAAAAATGTTACAAATTAAAATGCACATGTCGTTAGGGTTACAAAGGTAATCGGTCACAAGTCAAAACTGTCATTAACAAACAGCTACAAGTCATAAAGCAACTTGGTCGCAAGTTAAAATGGTCACAAAGAAATTGTTAAAGAATCACAGTTATCCTAAAAAAATCGGTAGCAAGCAAAAACGATAAAAAGCAAATCATTTAAAAGCATTTGTGTGGTAACAAAAAATCGGTAGAAAGTCATAACGGTCACAAATTAAAGGCACAGGTCATAACATTCAAAAAACAAACGGTCGGGTCATAAAATAAGTTAGTCTCAAGTAAAAACGATAAAAACAAATTCGCTTAAAGTCATGGTGGTCCCAAGACGAGTGCTCACATGTCAAAACTGTCACAAACTAAATTGGGTACAAGTTAAAAAGGGCACAAACTAAATTGTGTACAAGTCAAAATTGTCACACACTAAACCGGATACAACTCAAAATAGCCACAAAGCCAATCGGTGACAAGTTTAAACAGTAAGTGAATATAGCGGTAGCAATCCATTACGTGAACGTGACCGTTTTGAATGAGGACCAACTTGTTTTATGGCCCTCATTCAAAACGGTCACAAAACACATTGTTTAAAAATCATAGTGGTCCAACAAAAAATCGGTAGCATTCAAAACACGATAAAAAAAAATCATTTTAAAGCATGTGTGGTCACTAAAAAAGCGGTAGAAAGTAATAACGGTAACAAATTAAAGGCATAAGTTTGAACAATCAAAAAACAAAACGGCCACAATTGAAAACGGTCAAAATCAAGTTGGCCGCAAGTGAAAACGGTCACACACAAAAACTAATCATTTAAAAGTTAAGGTGGTTCCAGGACGAGTGGTCATAAATCAAAACGGTCACAAACTAAATTGGTACAAGTTAAATAAATCACAAACTAAATTGGGTACAATTCCAAACGGTTACAAACTAAATTGGGTAAAACTCAAAATGGTCACAAAGCCTATCGGTGCCAAGTTCAAACAGTAGGTAAATATACCGTTAGCGAGCCAATAAAGGTCAGAAAACAAGTTGGTCCTAATTTTAAACGGTCAAAAAACACAAATCGTTTAAAAGGAATAGTGGTCCCAACACGAGTGTTCACAAGTCATAAAGGTAACAAACTAAATTGGGTACAAGTCGAAACGGTCAAAAAACAAACCGTTAACATTTAAAAACGGTCACAAATCAAGTTGGTCGGAAGTCAAAACGGTCATGAAAAAAATTAGTCGTAAGTCATAACGGTCACAAAGCAAAACGGTGAGAAGAAGTCAAAACGGTCAGAAAAGAAACCGATCAAAAAACTTCGTCCACACAGCCAATCGGTAAAAAGTCAAAACGGTCTGAAAACAAAGGGCGACGTTTATTATCTACATGTTTTAAAACATTATTTAATATTGAATTATTTTGCGATTTAAATCTCTAAAATTTTCTAAACATTAATTTCGCAAATCGGGAATGAAAAGATAGTACGGTAGTAAAGTATAAATAAAGTAATTTGGATACGTAGCCGGTTCATCGGGGCATGAATGACAGGCCACGTGGGCGGATTATCCAATCACAATGCAGCGTTTACATGAAAATGCAAAACGTTGTAATTATGCTAGCATATATTTTGGAGTTTGAGTTCAGTAAATGAAAGACGCGAGTAAAACAAATATGCATTGAGTCCTCCTATATACATGTATTGTAAAATATTAAAAGGAGAGTTAGATTTATATTTACAAACAATGTACGTGTGATCCGTTATTGGTATTCGTGTCGTTGAGCGTTTAATCCAGATGGAACTTTTCCATTTGTGCCTATCCGTAGTGCGTAATATTATATTATGTGTACAGACTGTCAGACTTGTATGTTATTAATTGTTTATAAAAGGTAAGATAATCTTGAAGTTTAACGTCAAGTCTCCCCTAGTCACGCTCATTTAAGGCATTGCTTATATTTAAAGATATTTCTTTTTTAAGATTAAATAATATAATGAATCTGATATTTGGTACCACTATGACTTTAAACCGATTTGTTTTGTGACCGTTTTGATTTACTACCAGCATGTTTTTTTAACGTTATGGCTTGTGACAAATTTGTTTTGTGAGCGATTTGAATTCTGACCATCTTATTATGTTTCTGACTTCTGACTGATTTGTGATCGTTTTTACTTGCAACCGGATTGTTTTCGGACCAAAATGACTAAAACCTTTTTGTGACCGTTTGACGTTTGACCAACTTGGTTTGTGACCGTTTTGACTTGTGATCTATTTGTTTTGTACCACTTCGTTTTTCAACCGATTGGCTTTGTGGCCGTTTTGACTTGGTTTTTTTTTTTATTTACCGTGATGAATTGTGGCTGAATTGTTGTGGGACCACTATGTTTTAAACCGATTTGTTTTGTAGCCGTTTTGACTTGCGAAGAACTTGTGTTATCACCGCTACGGCTACAGACCGTTTTTTTTTATCGTTTTGAATTGTGACCAATTTGATTGTGACCATTTTTACTTGTGACCAACTTGTTTAATTGATGTGATGGTTTGTGACCGATATTGTTTGTGATCGTTTTGACTTGTGACCAATTTGAATTGTGACTCTTAAGACTTGTGACCAACTTGGTTTGTGACCATTATAAGTCATAACCGATTTGGTTGTATTTTTAACGGTTTTACTAGTGACCGATTTGCTTTTCGACAACAATGAATTTTAACTGATTTGTTTTCTTACCCTTTGTTTCATTACCAGTAAGTAACGAAAAGTTAACGTCTTGGCAAAAATACAACATCTATGGTGCATTTATACTATTGATCAGTAAATGTTCTTATTAAATTATAAATGTATTTCAAATAATGCACAATATCAGATAACACATTTAAAGTGGACATGTTGTAACAAAATTAACAAAGTGTATATATTACATGTAACCTATATACAAAGAATTCAATATACATTTTGCAGTTGAAAAAGAATTATGCAGTCGAAGTTGTAATTACTCACGTGTTACTCTTATTATTACTTTCATTTGAAGTATTTACACTGTACCTCAACTACATGTAACATTTCGTAATATATACATTGATTAACAGTAAAAATATTTGTCAACATTAATTCTTTTCACATTGCAGATCTATACATATTGTATTTATATGTATGTACCTTTAGGGTAACATTACCTTCTTTTATTAAACAATAAGTATATAAGTTTATTTATTTTTGTTACACATTCAAATGCATGTCTGAAATTTTAACTCTAATAAAACTGTGTCACCATTTTTCTCTCATAAAACTGTGTCAATATTTTACATGTACATGTAACAAGATTAATTTCTAGGGATGCTTAACATGATTTGGTATCATCTTGTTGTACATAAATTTCGACTGAGTAAAACATATCCAGTTTATATCTACATACACTTACATAATGTTAGGAAATTCCCAGCAAATTTGAACTGGACTTGGGCTTGAATGTTGTGCTCTGAGTCAAGTAGGGCAATTACCTGTACCCTAGCTGGAAACTTTCCTCATAGAGCAAACCGCCAGTCAGTGATAAATGGCCCCTTTGTTATCATAGCGGGATGAATGGGGTTAGCTGCAAATCACATAAAATTTATCGCCGATCCTATTTTCAATATTTTTAAATGACCTTGAGAGCCACATCCAAATACGCGGCGGTAAAGGTGTTGACATACATGATCCATTAAGTGCAAATAATTGGCTGAAGCTTCTAGTTCTGTTATACGCCGATGATACTATAATTTTATCAGACGATGAAACAGACTTTCAAAATTGCTTAAATGTATTTGATGAATACTGCACACAATGGCGACTCAACATTAACGTTAACAAAACGAAAATACTAATATTTGGAGCAAGAAACATCGCGCGTTTTAAATTCTACATTGGCAGAAATGAAATAGAAATTGTTAAACAATACAAATACCTTGGCGTCATATTTTCAAATAGCGGTTCATTTCTAAGCGCGCGTAAAAACAACGTTGAACAAGCAAAAAAGGCAATGAATTTACTTTATGTTCGGGCAAATAATTCAGATCTGCCATTAGATTTAACATTAAAACTGTTTGATCACACTATTGTACCAATACTAACATACGGCTGCGAAATATGGGGTTATGAAAACTTAGACATAATAGAACGCGTACATCGAGAATTTCTCCGAAAAATTACTATGTCACGTAAAAATACTCCATCATACATGCTTTATGGTGAACTCGGGAGATATCCTCTCTCTGTTAATATTTACAGCAAAATGATACGCTTCTGGAGTAGAACGTTGTTAAGTAACGACAATAAATATTCTAAGAAAATGTATAATATAATTGCCAATAATAATTCACATGACTTTAAATGGATCTCTAAAATTAAACAAATATTAAATATTACAGGTAAATCCAATGTATGGCAAGAACAAACTCCGCCGCACATAAAATCTCTGCCCCAACAAGTTAAGCGTGTGCTAATTGACCAAAACATTCAGCAGTGGCATGCGGAAATGAACCAATCTAATAAAGGCAGATTTTATTACTCGTTTAAAACCACACTCGAATTTGAGAATTACCTTAAAATACTACCTAAGTCTAAGTATTTACCTATTTTTAAGCTCCGCACAGCTAACCACCACTTTCCAATAGAAACTGGTAGATGGAATGGCACACAAGAAAGAAACAGACTTTGTACTTTTTGTAATGAAAATTACATTGGCAATGAAGAACATTATCTATTAATGCACCCATTTTACTACAAACAGACATGAAATCAGTGAAATCTCGAGACATATTTGCAGAGACAATAAATTTAAGAACATAATGTCTTTAGAAAAGTACGATACACTTCATAAACTAAGTAAATTTGCAATTACTTTGTTAAAAAGTGTCAGATAATGTGTTATACTATTTGTGTCTTACTATTTATACATTTACATTTACTTCTTTATGCTGATTTTTTAATTGTGAAAGTGCCCCCTTTAATACAAATATAACTTTCAAGTACGCTTGCAAAACATATGTTTGTTAACCGTGAAGTACTTGTTCCTCCAACTATTGTATAACCAAATGTATATTGTTCCTCTTACTGCATACTTGTATGCCTGAGATGTAAATAAAGTTCTGTTCTGTTCTGTTCTCTTTAATGAACGTTGTGTTTTTTTTACCAGTATCGATTGTGATCGTTTTTTCTTGTGACCAATTAGGCCGTTATAAGTAGAAACCAAGTTGGTTTGTGACCGTTTTGACTTGTTATCGATTTGTTTTGAGCAAAATATGACTGCTAACCGATTAGCATTGTAACCGTTATCACTTTCGATCACTTTGGTTTGTGACCGTTTTTACTTGCGACCAGTTTAATTTTTAACATGTTGTTTCATGTTTGATTTCTTTTCAGATCACTCTGACTGTTAGCAGAATTGTTTTGTTACTGTTTTGTCTTGTGACCAAATTGATTTATAACCGTTTTGACTTGCGAACAACTTGGGTTTATACCGTTTTGACTTGTGATCTATTTGTTTTAGGACCGCAATGACTTTTAACAGATTTTGAGACCGACTAACTTGTTTTTTTGACATTATATCTCATGACGAATTTGGTTTTGACCGTTTTGACTTGTGACCGATTTATTCAAGGACAGTAGTGACTTCTTACCGATTGTTCTTATTTGTAACCGAATTGTTTGGGAAACACTATGTTTTTAACCGATTTGTTTTGTGGCAATTTTCATTTGCGATCAACTTGTTTTATGACCGTTATGGCTAGAGATCGGTTTAGTTTGAGATCGTTTCAACGTGCGATTGATCAATTTGATTTGTGACCGTTTGACTTACAGCCAACTTGGTTTGTGACCGTTTTGACTTGCCACAAAATTAAACAATAACTCATGAGCGATTTGTTTTTTTTTTACTGTTTTTACTTGTGACTGATTTGTTTTTCGACCACAATGAATTTTAACTGATTTGTTTTCTGACCGTTTTGACTTGTGACCAACATGTTTAATGATCGTTATGGTTTGTGACCAATATCAATTGTGATCGTTTTAATTTGTGACCAATTTTATATATAACAGAAGCAATAGAAAATCATAAAGGAAATGTACACACTATTTATTTAAACAAAGGTTTATATGATCTTTCAACGTCTTCATATTTAATTAATATTTAAATCAGTTACGAGTTTAAAGCTAAAAACATTAAAGGACATGTCACATTGAAATCTTATTGGTTTGTATAAAATGTCACTTGTCAGTGATGTGACAGTAACCAAGAAAAAGCTAAGAAATGCAATCATTTATTGTAAGTTGAATTGCCAATGAAAACAGTTACAAATGCTTTCAATCAACATGTAAGTTATTTATAAATATTTGCATCATCCACCATCATACATGCTATAAAACCAGTGCAATAAAATTGAAAAAGTGAATAATTCAGCAATACTTAACCGACAATTAATTGAATTAGACATTTAGTATCCAATTAAAATTTCCACATTTCAATGACCTTAATTTAGATAAAACTAAATATTTAAAAATCATATAAACAAATGGAAATCTGATTCGAATCCAAACTGGAAATTAAAACAAAATCGAAGACAATTCCAGTAAAAAGTGTAAACACACTGAAATACAAAAAAACAACAACACATATTTGACAATACGTATTATGCTTCCAAAAGCATCCTTCATCATATGGTTTCTTTGTTATCCTCACAAAATTGTTACATTTAATTTTGCAAATAAAAGAAAACTATGGTTTAGTCAAGATTATGTATATTAATTACATGTAATTTGTTAGCATCATATATAGGTTGCATCATATCTTTAAAAAGAATCATAATTCTAATTCGTCTGAAGACTAAATTGTTTTCAGTATAATTTGTTTTCATTGTGGGTTTATACTGAAAATACCGTGTTGTTAATAATGAGTAATCATCAGTGGAAATTTAGAAAATCATAACGCGTTTGTAACGCTAAACGATGGAATAATTTGAAGAGTTTCTGTTGTTTTCGTTAAAATTGCTGACAACACATGGATCTCTCGTCATTATACTTCAGCTTTTTAGTTTCGATGCTTAAATCTGTTAAGACAATGAATGGAATACTACAAAAAATACAAAAATATGTGAACAAGTCCCTTTAAAAATAATCTATACAATATTGTTAAAATTAAAATAAATTTAAACTGTAAGCCTTTAAAATACAAATATTTGAAGTAAACTGAACCTGTAACATGTAAAAAAAAAAAAAATTATCTTGCTGTAATTACTTACATTCGTAGATACGACAAAACAGTATCGTAATATACTAATAATAATAAACAACACTCGCGAAAATACGTTACATTTCAATAACCTGGATTTTTCTACGCCTACAATACTTTGAATAGCTGATATAAAGAAACACGATGTCTACAAATAGTCATAAGTACTTACTTCTTGTTGTTTTTTCTGCGTTGAAGAGCAAACTGAACATTTTAATGTTACTTTTCCTTTCTGGAGATCAACGGTTCAAGTTTAAACGAACAAGAACTTTACGCCAACCGAAAACAATTTTGTTCGACGAAAATAATTTCGAAGCTATTTCAAATAAGATTTGTGAAGTCATAGAACGCACGTTCATTTCAGTAAAATACTCGTTAGTATTGCCGGATTGATACACATAAATAATTTTATGAAAATAAAGAGAAATTACTGCTTGCCATTAACGATATCGGCCCTACATCGATCCAACATCGTTACTTAAAATTACGACAACGTAACACATATAGACCGTTTTCACGACGAGGTATAATTTTACCATAACACCGGTTGGCGGCCATATTGGAGGTATTCCCCAGACTATCTATATATAATTATATGACTCAACAAGAAAAATGCTCATGTTTTCTGAAGCGTAAAATGACTAAACATAACTGATAGATATCCTACAACTGTGTTCATATTCTGACTGTGTATACAAACGGCGATCAGAAAAACTTTTGATGCTGTGAATAACGTTGAATGTGGATGGACATCTGGCGTTAAGTTGTTATTGACAAGAAACATGTGATTAGCCTCATTTAATAGGGAAACAGTAAGTGTGTGCCTATGAAATATCTGTTTTGTAAATTGGTTGTTGGTACTTAAATTTCAAACCAGTGTTTTTGACAATGATATGTAGCATTTGTAAATTGTATGTGAATTACATGCAGGCAGTCAGTGAGTCACTCCTTTCATGCTTGATTTAGTGCAATAAGGGACATATTAAATGTGGTCTATAAATTATCATACAAAATGCTAAAACTTTATATTTAAAATGTACATACTGGCATAACTATGTGCACTGGTAAACCATCTTACAAAGGAAAAGTGTGAGTAGGTTAACTGACCGCCGTTATATGACTGAAATACTGTTGAATACGGCGAAAAATCCAAACAAACAAACATTTTAATGTGTATTATATTATTAACAAAATTTCAGATTCAGTAACCCCAAACCTCAATAATGTAGAGTACAAAGAAAGATGCCATGTTTTTGATGGATTAAATTTATTATTGTTATCAACCTGTATTTTTCTTTTAATATGTAGGGTTTGTTAATAAAATAGTTGATCACTTTAGACTGTTATTGTGTTTTTATATATTCTTTTCTTGAAAAGCAATAAAAAGTAGACACTTTTAATATGTGTAATTAATTTTATTTACCCTATTCCTCATTAAGCAGTGAGAAAATAGTTAATTTGTCTTTGTTTAGTAATAATATCACTACAATTACCAACTTATAAGATCAGGCTCAAATCAATACCATATTTATATATATCAAAAACATCAATTCAAACAATTTATTCATGATAACACAATCATTATCAATAATGTCACACAAACACCTGAAATTTGTCATTCAATACTAAACAAAGTGGTGGCTAGATTCTCGGTTTGTCAATCTGTGGGTCTATTCTCCTATTTATCTAAAGCGAGCGTCTGGATGGTCCCTGGCAAGTTATTTCGACATATTTTCTAAATAATAAAATAACACAATAGATTAACAATTAAACAAACTGCATAAATGAACAGATTTATGATCACCATTTAAACTGCTTTTTGTTGTGTTATTGGAAAACATCCAAATATTCTGTGATTGTGAAGAATGTAGTTCAATATGTATTAAGGCTAATTTTTAAATAGGGACACATTGTCCTGAAATTATCGCCCACATTCACAGATTGACAATGAGACTTCGATTAATAACTACATATTATTTATCATAACTGTCAACATACTTTAGCTAATGTGGTCAGAACATTTTCCAATGTTCTTTAAACGTTTGCCACTCAGGAGATGGAGATTGACACTGACAGCCATGCAAACCTTCTTCTTCCAATAATTCACGATTATTTTACACTTGTAGTTATTATGTGTGGTATTCTGTATGATTGACCCGCATTTCTCTCTATTTGAACGATTGTGGCCGCCAAATATAGGACGATAATTAGCTATTTTGTTGAATTTATCTGAAATCGGTAACTGTTGTTATTGTACACAGAAGAAGGAATACGTCCAAGATGGCCGCCGCGCACGCTCGCAAAGCGTGAAAACGGTCTATTGAAGAAATGCCACTCATATATGGATTTGTTTAACATATATCACATACACTAAATGTCACAAACATTATATTAGATCGCATGAGATGTTCTTTGAGAATGCATTTTCGGCGCATGTCGCATATCGGATAATAATGACACGTTGCCGCGTTTCCGTGTTTGTGTATTATTCAGTCTTCTTGTCCGATTGGTGTTACTGGTTTCTAATGTACAGTTTGTCGTGCGGATTTTTTCACTGGATAGGGTCGAAATAAATGCAGGACTAAGTTTTGGTATTTCTGTATTTGATAGCTGCTGATTGCAAGTAACGAAATTGTCTTTTAATGACTCTATAGTCGATGTCACAAACATTATATTAGTTCGCATTTCTAGTCGACTTCGTGTGGGTGGTGTCTGCAAAACATCCCGAAGAGACATATGACTCCAAGTGTTTTCAGGGCGCTTCCCCAGTCTATAGGAGTGTAGGTTGGTTGTATTGGGAAAGGGTTGGAAATATGAACTGGAAAACAAAGCGCTTTGCGGAATATTATTCAAAGTCATACATTAGATGGCGATGTTATATTTCCATTCGCGTCGCGAGTTGAATGTATTGCGTGTGTTGAATCAGACATCAGTAATGCCTCAGAATAACTTGGAACAATGCTTACGTTATCACGGACAACTAACTCCAAATCGTCACTACCGATTGTATTTAACCTGCGTATCTGTTGTACTTCAGAAGTCGTGTAAATATATCCAAACACTTTCTGAACATGGAAATTCATACAGCCTGTTTTGCAGTCAATTAGAATTCGTAAAAGCCATGACATATGAAAAAAAAAGAAGCAACCCAGAAAATCATTTTAGAAACGTACCAAGGCAAGTGATCTGGGTTTTTAATGGCAATCATATGTTCTTTTAAATTTACATTTAGCAAATCTAATCCTTCCCATGTTTCTATGTAATCGTCTTTTATCTCATTTTGATGGAAAAAACAATTTCTTTGATTTTGATGCTCAGATTCTGCATCTGGATGTATAAATGAAAAACCTTTTGAGAACCGAATTTTCGTGGCTTGATAGTCCTCAAGACCCGATGCAACATTTGTAACGTCCGTGAAACCGCAACTTGTAAAATTAAATGCACATCCAGCCGTATATGAATTAATTCTTTCATAATACACCTGATTAGATGTAAATGCATCTCCATTTCGATGACGTCTTGATACAGTGAACATATATACCAAACTCCATCAATTTCATTCTAGCAGTTCAAATATGATACAGCAGACATGATTTGTGATGAACATACACCCTAACAACTGACGAAAGGACGTGTATTAGTGACCAACCTACACCCTCCCTTTTACAACTCGCTCAATAATCAAATTTTGTCCAACACATTAATTTCCTTATGGGCCCCACAGTTTGTTTATAGTGTACTTCTCGTCAGATATTGCGGTAAATGATAAACAATGCATACTAAAATATTTAGTATAGAAAAGGTTGGCTTTGTGGTGTTTTTCAATTAAGTCTTCTTGTAAAGTTTTCGAAATTTGTTTTACATTACACTACATCCAGCAGATGTTAATATATATATATATATTTCCGGTTATTTGCATGAATGTGCGTATTGATGACCTAGCGGTGTTCATTATTTGTTTGTCTTTGGCTACAAGAGCCATACGAAAAAGTGACACAAGACAGGGATTTAACCAACTGCTGTAATGAGTAGTGTGTAAACTATGGTTATACTAAATGCTCACAATTCTGACGTCAAAATGTAAACAGGAAAAGGGCCAAACATAGAATTACATAGAATAGTTTTGCGCTGAGCCATCGATATATGTAGATCCATAAATGAAGAAGCAATTAAAAGCTCGTATAGACTGAAACTGTATATATACATACCATTTGTATGTTCTAATTGATCGACATGTTGTACTAACAAAGCCTGAACTACATTGTATCACCCAATAATAAATCTCTAACGCTACAAGGATACGTTACTCTGGTAACTCATTTACTTACTTCATACTACAATGTAATTACATATTTTTAAAATAATACAATAGTTTGGTGGCATAGAACTGCCTTACGATAACCACTTAAGGTTCGCGAAAATATTCGTGTTAACTATTGAGGGTTCGCGAACATATTCGTGTTACAACTTATTTATTATGATATTTATCTGGATATTAAGTTAGCATTTGCGAATATTGTTCTGCAAGATATGTTATTATTATACTAAATGGCCTTTAAGTGCCCAGACTGACATAAACATTTTCTTGGGGTTGCGAGGTCTTCCGATTTAGCTTACTAACACGAATATTATCATGATAGTTATCTTACTAGTTAATATTCGTGATACCACTTAATTTGTGCGCAAAGTCTTCCGGATTATCTTACTAACGCGAATATTATCATGATAATTATCTGACAACGCGAATCTTAACTAGATAATATTCGTGTTACCTCTTAATTTGGCGCAAGGTATTCATTATCTTACTGACACGAATGTCATCATGATAATTATCTGACACCGTGAATCTTAACTAGATAATATTCGTGTTACCACTTTATTCGCTGCGAGGTATTACTTATCTGACTAATACGAATATTATCACGATAATTATCTTACAACGCAGATCTTTATTTCGTTAATATTCGTGATACCACTTATTTTTCATGTATCGCAAATATATTCGCAAATCTGTTAGTGTGGGCAGTTATCTAACACGAATATTGTTATGATAATTATCTTACAATGAAAATCTTAACACGTCTATATTCGTGATACCACTTAAGTTTCATGTATCGTAAATGTATTTGCAAACCAGTTCGTGTTGCCAGTTATCTAACACCAATATTATCACGATAATTTTCTTACAACGCAAATCTTAACACCTTAATATTCGCGATATCACTTAATTTTGCGCGCGAGGTATTCGGCACTATCTTACTTACACGAATATTATCATGATAATTATCTGAAAACGCGAATCTTAACTAGATAATATTCGTGGTACCACTTAATTTGGCGAGAGGTCTTCTTCTTACTAACACGAATATTATCATGATAATTATCTGACAACGGGAATCTTAACTAGCTTGAGCCCTCAGACTCCTTTGACCACATCCCAAAGGGAACTATAGTATTACCCAAGTTTCACACACTGTTTTCTATTTGACAGATAATTTTCAATGTGTACAACAGATTTTTCAGAGACATTGTAATATTTGAGTTTTTATAAAAGAAGGTCGTGAGGTAAGCAATCAAAGGCTTTATAACGGTCCATCAATACAGCCGCCAGATATTTATTAGAGTCAAGCGCTCTTTTCCAGTCTTCTGTGATTTTTAAGAGGGTAGTATTACACCCGTATTTAGGTCTAAAAGCCCAGGGCAAAGGGTTAAAAATATTTTTAAAATAGTCCTTTTGAAATCTTAGATGTGACAGGAAGAAGGCTTACAGGCCTATAATTACCCTTGTTAAGTGTGCTATTCTTTTTATAAATAGGAGTAACTTGTGCAATTTTCATATCTGAAGGAAAGGTAGCTTGCTCTATGCATTTGTTTATAAGAACAGTCAGAAGTTGAGATAAAACAGGTCTGCAAATGTTGAGCATTTTGACAGAGATACCATCAATTCCTGAAGCCTTCTTTATACTCATGTTATTTATTTGTTTGTCTACGAAAGAAGTATCAATAGGTTTAAAGTGAAGTACAAATAACCATACTTTTAATATTATGTATGCTTTCATGGAGGTCATTAATTTGAACACTTGTATTTCCAATGACTTGGCCACATTAACATAATGTTAATTAAATATATTACAAAAAGTATTCTGGTCTGACGTGTTTTTTACTTCAAGAACAATACTTTTATGTGTGAAATTACCCTTATTTGTAATAAATGGTTTTATAGTTTTCTATAAATCTTCATTTTTGCACCCGCCGCTGCATCGCTCAATAAACTTTTTACTCATGGATTTCCTTTTCAGTTTATTGAAAAAATTTCTATATACTGGTGCCAGTTAAAGTCAGTGTTATTGTTATGAAATGTATTAAACAATTGTCTCTTTTTGTAAATTGCTTTTCTTAGTTCAGAGTTCATAAATGGTGTTTGCAGGCTGTTTTTTTTTTTAAATTTTATTTTAAGGAGCAATCTTGTCATGGGTTTAGTAAGCCGAGACGTGTTTTCTTGAGCTCTGGCAAGATTTGGATATATTTTGTCAACTTTAACATGGTTTTTAATAGGAAAATCATAATTTTAATATCAAATAAAGGATATAATGTGAACTTGGTACCAGTGTAAAAATGTTATTGAAATGACAGGAAGAAAAAGAAAAGAAAAGAAGAAAAGAAGTGAAAGTGGGGAGGATTTTGAAGCTAGCAAACGTGTAAATACGCAAAAATCGCCAGGGGGGCTTGGATTAATCAGCCAGGTATTGGGCGAAGCCAACTCTGTGTTATATCACGAGGAGATTACCGTGAGCATAAGCAACGTATTTGACGGACTAAGTAGTGTGAGTGATATTGACGAAGGAATTAACGAGGGGATTAACGTGAGCAACAGTTGCGCATTCGACGAGCTAAGCAGAGTGAGTGATACAAACCAAATCGGCGAGCCGAATCTGTTTATAACTATGGAAAGCAAAACGTGCCAAAACAATATGGGGCCAACAAACTCGGACATTATAGCCATGCTTGGTAAAATGGATCTAAAACTAAACGATATGGACGCAAGATTTAAGGTACTCGAGGGACTAGAGAGGAAAATGGACAATTTTGAAAAGGAATTCAAAAAACTATGGTTACACATGGGTACAGTCACCAAGGATTCTAGGGAAAAAGTCGACAGGGTGGAAAACAAAATAGATTCCGTGGGCATTGACATAGAGGGGGCAAGGAGAAGGATATCTGACCTGGAACAGGCCAACAACAGACTAAGAGATGACATGAACTATGTGCAATCACAGAGTATGAGAAACAATCTAATATTCGGCAATATCCCAGAGGAAGAAAATGAAACGCCGACAAAATGCGAAGAAATAGTGAGATCATTCATGTCGGAGAAGCTAAAATTTACCAAGGAAGCGGTGGCTGCCATGAGATTTGAGAGAGTGCACAGGATGGGCCACAAAATCACAAACGGAATCAGACCTGCCGGAAACGGCGGCGATGGGAGGCACCGAAGCATCGTATGTAAATTCTCATTCTTTAATGACAGAGAGCAGGTCCGCGGGAGCAGCCGAAATTTAATGGGAACACCGTTTTACGTCACAGAGCAGTTCCCACCGGAAGTTGCACTTAAAAGGAGGCGTCTCTTCAAAAGAGCCAAAGAGGAAAAACAGGCGGGAAAACGGGCGTGGGTGTCATACGACACTTTATACATCGACGGCAGGCCAATAAAGGATGCATAGGAGGGGCCGGATGGACTTAAGTGTATAGTTTGGAACTGCAATGGTTTGAGTGCAGCCAAGCGGGAGGATCCGGATTTCGTTACTCTTTTATCACAGTATGATTTAATTATATTGTTAGAATCATGGACTGACAAAGCAAGCAAAATAGAACTCTCTGGGTACGATTGTAATAACATTTTTAGGAAATATAGACACAGGCAAGCCAAGCGCAATAGTGGCGGTATAGTAATATACACGCGCAGTAGCTTAACCAGTGGAATATCGGTTGTTAAGAATATTCACGACACCATAATATGGCTTAAACTAGATAAAACGTTTTTTAACAATAATGAAGATATTTTTATTGCAGCAGTATATATGTGGGGAAGCGAATCGCCGATGGCCAACTTGATAGATACGGACCTGTTTGAAAGTCTCGGTAGCGATATTAACCATTTTCAAGGGTTGGGTACAGTAATGATAGCTGGGGATTTTAACGCTAGAACAGCGTGTAAATGTGATGCTATTCTCTGTGATTCTTATGTATACGATATTGACCCCGAATACTATTTAGCTGATAACACGCTACCAAGATTCTCGATGGATAAGGGAAGTAACACTCAAGGAAATAATTTACTTGACCTATGTAAGGCCACGACATTGAGAATTGCTAACGGGAGATTGGGCTCGGATTATAGCATTGGTAAATACACATGTTTTAATACTCATGGTGCAAGTGTCATCGATTATTTGATTCTAAGTGAACATTCCTTTAATATAGTAGATAACTTTAGTGTAAAAGAGTTTAATAATTACAGTGATCATGCCCCGCTGTCGTTTAATATAAAATGCAACTTGCGAGTTGCAGTATACAAACCATACATAAGCGAGCAGGTGAAATGGAGGGATGATGAAAAACAGCAATTCCGAGATGGTTTAATAAGCAAGGCAACGGATTTTAACAATCTAATTCATAGCCACGTAGATCCAAATAACGCAAATACTGACACAATAGTTAAAAATTTCACAAATATTGTAAGAGAGGTGGCAGACCCATTATTTATCAAACGCGTTAAAAAATATCCACAATTTGAACGACAAACTATATCGGACAGCGATAAATGGTTTGATCAAGATTGTAGTGAAGCGAAACAGTCGTATAAAGATGCATTGCATATATATAATAACTCACATATCGATACTGATAGAGTTAAAATGTGCCAATTAAAAAGTAAATTTAAAATGATTACAAAAAATAAACGCAAAGCATACAATCTTAAACGCTGTAAACAATTCGAAGACCTTAAACGGAAAAAACCCAAGGAATTTTGGAAGTACTTTAGGTCGCAGAATACACATTGTTACAATAGTAATACGTCGCTAAATGATTTTAAAAATCATTTTCAGCAAATGTTTTCGGACGAAAATCTTACTTATAATGCTAATGCAGAAGAATTTAATTCGAATCATGACTTCGAAAATTTCGATAATGTGCTAGGTGACCTTGATAACCAAATTACATATAACGAAGTAGTTAAAGCTATTGCCCTCTTAAAGAAATGTAAATCGCCTGGTTTAGATAATTTGCTAAACGAATATTTTATAGAAGCCTGCGATATTTTGGCTGGTTATATAACAACGATTTTTAACATAATTTTAAATACTGGTAAATTCCCGTTAGCTTGGACAGAAGGGATTATAATACCTATATATAAGAAGGGAGATAAATCAGATCCTAGTAATTATAGAGGCATCACCTTATTAAGTAACTTTGGAAAATTGTTTACATGTATACTCAATCAGCGAATATCGATTTGGTGCGAAAACAATGATGTTATATCTGACGCGCAGTTCGGATTTAGAAAATGTAGGTCAACTATAGATGCAGTTTTCATAATAAATTCAATTATTGAAAAATATGTTAATATGAACAGACGATTATATTGTTGTTTTATTGATATGAAACGTTGCTTTGATTCCATATATTTAAATGCATTATGGCTAAAGTTATATAAGTCGAATGTGGACGGCAAAATGTTGCGCATTATACGCAGTATGTACCAATCAGTCAAATGTTGTGTTAGACATTGCAACACATACTCCGAATATTTTAATATAGCAGTCGGGCTAAGGCAGGGGGAGATAACCTCGCCGATACTTTTTTCTCTTTTCGTAGACGATCTTGAAATGTTTTTACAAAATAGACATAATGCGGGAATAAATACACAAGACATATGTTTAATTCTACTTCTATTTGCAGACGATATGGTTGTCATAGGTGAAACGCCGGAAGATCTACAACAGTCTATCGACCGTTTATATGAATATTGTAATACCTGGGGTTTGCAAGTCAACATTACAAAAACCAAAATTATTGTTTTCCGCAAACGCGGAACTATCAAACGTAATGAGCGGTGGGTATATGGTAACGAAAACATAGACATTGTAAATGATTTTATATATCTGGGGGTAACACTTAATTATACAGGGAACTTTAATCTCAATACTAACACTCTGCGCGGTAAGGGTCTAAAGGCACTAAATATATTGCTATCAAACTTGAAAAAATATAGTTGTACACCTAAGGTAGCTTTACAGTTGTTTGATGCGTTTGTTGCTTCAACTATTACATACTCGTGCGAATTATGGGGTTTTTCAAAGTGTAGCGAGTTGGAAAAACTGCATCTTAAATTCTGCAAAGCTGTTCTTGGTGTAAGGAAATCAACTTCAAATGTAGGCATTTACGGCGAACTTGGTAGACACCCGTTATATATTAACAGATATGTACGCATAGTAAAATATTGGTTTAAAATAACTAAAAGTGAAAACATTATAGTACGATCCATACTGGAAGAAGGTTTGGCTGACTTAAAGGATAATAAATGTAATTGGTTCGGAAAGGTCAGGGACTTACTATGTAAATACGGATTTAATTATGTGTGGTCAAATAACTCACAAATAAAGGAGGCAACTTTTATGTCCTTGTTTAAACAAAGAGTTATCGACGAATTCCTACAAGAGTGGAAACGAGATATTGAAGATAATAGGGTACTTATTGTATACAAAGCATTAAAAAAAACCTTCTCTTTTGAATCATATCTCGAGACGATTTTGTCAAGAAATCTAAGAATAGCGATAACGAAACTACGCATCTGTGCACATAACCTTAGAATTCAGACGGGTAGGTATGATAGAATGGAAAGAAATATGCGACTCTGCCAATTATGTGACAGCAACGAAGTGGAAGACGAATTCCACTTTCTGTTGAAATGCCCCAATTTTGCCATAATCAGAGGAAAATACATTAAAACTTATTATAGAGTCAGACCTAGCATGTTTAAACTCATACAGTTATTATCCACAAAAAGTAAAAGTGAAATGTTCAAGTTAGGCAAGTTCATAGCAGAGGCACTAACTATTCGCCAAGTTTACACTCAAAGAAATGTATAACTGTGTTATATATGTAACGGTGGAGTTATATGTATAACTGTAGACTGAATTCATTATGATACATTATGCCATAAAGTGATAGGCTTCTACTAAGTTCTTCTGGGTACTAACTATTGTATGCTGATAGAGCTGTTGCATTAACATCAAGTATAAATAAAATTCGGTATTCTGTGTATTACTAAAATTTTATTATGATTCAATTTGCACTACCTTTTGTTCTTAAAAAGATATTGATTTATTTTATGGATCATGTTGTGTAACCATTGTATGTTGATGGAGTTGTTGCATTAACATTAAGAAATACATAAAATTCGGTATTCTGTGTACTACTCACATATGACGGTGATTCAAATGGTATTATTTTTTATTCTTTACATAGATATTGATTTATTTTATGGATACAACGACATATTAAAGCAGTTATATATATAGCCAGATACTCTGTTATCATGTTTGTCTAAAATATCTGTATAGTTCATCCATTACCAATTTATTATTTATCTGTAAGAAAAACAACGACTTACTATATTCATGTATTTTGTATTATCATTTTGTTTAACACTAGAAACTGTAAAGTTTATGTGTAATAAAATCCTGTTCTGTTCTGTTCTGTCAAAGCAGGCTAATATTGACTTAGTTAATATCTCAGAAGCCTTATTTGCATCACCGTTACTTAAAACATTATTGAAATCCGTACATTTTAGTTGAAAGCCTATGATATTGTGAACATCACTTATACCACATGAAAAGTTAAAACATTTGTCAATTAGCATAGGTGTTTGTCAAAATCACTTCTAAGAGACTAGGCACAGACAACTTAGTAAAACAAGTAGGTTTCTCAATCAAGTTAATGAGATCAAAGATGTCACAAATTCGAATGAAAACCGTCCACTTTTCTCTACTAAGACAGTCATACTTTGCATCACTAAGTATTACAATGTGATCATATTTCACAGAAATTGTGTCTATCGAATTATAAAAATCTTCAGAAGAAGTATTATTAGCTGGAGGTCTTTAGATGCCACATATAAACCACTTCAAATTGTCAAGTCTTACTTTAATGCCAATGGATTCGATGAATTGAAACTCAAAGCAGGATTTTCTGTCACCAGCAAGATCACTGCTGAGGTATGCAGCTAGATCGCCTCCTCTATATCAGCTCTCCAGAAGTGTGGTAGTTTTCGACCATAAACTAGGCATCCACAAAAGACTCCTCGAGTTTGGTCTCTGCTAGGAATAGCAAGTCAACAGTTGGTTTAGTTAACAAGTCTTCAATAACATGACATTCATGTCTTTAACTCTTTATGTTTAAGTATTCATATAAATATATAAATTTTTCTGGTTAAGATGCTCTTGCTGTAGTCAATTGTTCAAAAGTATCATGAAAATTTATCTCACTCTGATCACGGGTGTCAGATGTAACAGAAGTGTCTTGGCCATGTAATGGAACTTCCTGAACATGTGTGTCTGCAGATGAATTCTCCTGTACATGCGAGGATAGACATGCACATGAATGACATATGAAGTCTGATAACTCCCATAGTTTATACTGTTTGTATAAGCTTCCTGGTAAGCTAGTGCACTTTGTGTTGCACCAAAGTTTGCAGGCTGCACAGCGGAGAATTATATGATTGGTGTTTACAACTCTGGTACAGACACGACAACTGGTGTTAGCTGCGCCTGGGTTTAATTTAACATCACCGCTAAGTAGCAATGTCAGTTTGAAGCTACTAGAATTCTTCCGACCACTTGGTGGATGAATCCATCCGAAATGTTTATGACCGGATTTAGGGCCACTTATCAGGTCAAGCTTGCATTTTGTTAATAATGATCGACAAAACCGCATTGAAACCAGTATTGTAAAGGTCTGTAGTGTTAAGACTATACGATGTTACATACCAAATATGAAACTTCTAAGCCTTGCGGTTTCAGAGGAGAATAATTTTTAAAATCACTTTGCTATATAAGTTAATATAAACCATGTAACCCCTTGGGTATGGTCGGTTTTGACCCATAGGGCATAATTTGAACAATCTTTTTAGAGGACCACTATAGGATGTTACATACCAAACTTTGTGCTGAGGTGAGCTAAAAAGCGTATAAAATAATGAAATTTAGAAAGTACGACATGTGACATTTTCACAACTCTTTCGAGTATCTGTGTATCTTGGCTACAACAAGCTTCCGTATATTTCTACAAGTGTAATTGTTAGTAAATTGTCAAATCACTGTCCAATTACTGAATCACATAATAAAGGGGTATTAAATTCATTCTTGTGCAGTACTTGTAGCTGGAAAAGGATTTAGATAACCATGAATCAGGAGAGAAATTCTTACAAGACTGTATTGAAGATATCTATAAAAAATGAAATATAGATTTACAGAAAAAATACACCATAAAACATGTTTTTATTTTGATAAAAACATATGTTTTATGGTGTATTTTTTCTTATTATCCCCTTTTTAATATATTGATTTTCATGTCAAATTAAGTCGCCTATGTGACACTGAAAAAACAAATATAAGCTTGAAATGAATGCTAACTCAACCAATAATTTGAAAATTAAAAAAAAATCAGTACCATTCAGTACCATTTTCTCCTACCATATTCAAGTTCAACAATTTCGACTCCACGTGAATGGATTTCAGTGGATTATTCTGTGGTAGTCGGGGATATACCATACAGTGTAAAACACAACAAATGCTTTTGTGTCAATTATTTCCTTTTTTGTATTTCTGACCACAGGGTCCCTGGACTATAATTTGATGTGCAAATACAGTCAAAACACAATAAACGGTATATTTTTATAGGATTTGTAACGCACTAGTGATTTCAAAAATACAGGTTTTATATAGTTTATCAACGTTGAATAATCAATGTTGAATCATATTCCATTAAATATCTCAAAAAAATAAAAGTTCACTCACTGTATGGTTTCTACAAAGATAGTCCTATTCTTATTTATTAGTTTGATGTAAATATCAGTAAGTAGTAGACCCATTTAGCACATAATGTGTTAAATTCTCAGGAACAAAAAACACATCTTTTCACACTGACCGCTTGACTCACACCCGAGCATATAACGATAAGAAAATGTACTGGTGATGCCTTGTAAAAAAATAAGTGAACTTACTGACATGTTTCATGGCTTCTGACATATTTTTTAGTGCAACATTTGTTTTTCATGCTACACACATAAACACACACATATTAACAACGTCACATATACATACATAATTTATTATCTATAAAGTAGTATATTAGTCCACAACAACTTTTCCACCCCATGGCGGACATATTTTATAAAGAACCAAAATTATCTGTAGGAACTAGGTAGAGGGCCACCCTAGGAACATTTCTGTGAAATTATTTCGAAAGCCAGCAAGCGGTGTCTTACGAGAAGATTGTAAAAGTTGCCAATATAACGATATAAGATCAAACGTTAGCACCCTGGCAGCCATGTTTTGACCAATCAACATTATTTGACATAATTTGGTTGGGGGTCACCATTAGGAATTTCAAAATCCCGCCTTTGCATTCTGAAAAGATTGTCAACGTTGCCTTAATAGCGATGTAATGTCAAACTTCCCCATCCCGTGGCTGCTTGCTTTTAACGAATCAAATTTATTTTAAGGAATTTGGAAAAGGGCAATCGAAGGAACATTTCTGTGAAGTTATTTCAAATTCTAGCAAACTGTTTCTGACAAAACGATTTTTACAGTGTGCTAGGTTTTTAAGCTTTTGCTTGAGATGGCAAGCATATTTTTCCAGATATTCTTGAAATTGAAGGAATTTTGTAAATTTGGATTTGGAACATACCTACCATATTCGGTTTAAATCGACACACGGGTGTCAGAGAAGTTTTTGAAATAAATTGTTGACAACGGACGCCGGATGGTGGCTGACCACAATAGCTAACCATTGAAAACGTTGTGCTCAGGTGAGATCAAAAACCATTTTATATTCAAATTAAAATGTACTCTCTGAAAAATCAAAAGACCGTAACTTCCTGAACATATGCACATTTCCACTTGATCTGGATGCTGTGTATGACCATATTTCATGACCACAAATCATGTCGTTTACACGTGTGAACAATAGGATTTCATTGTTCACCGGTGTGAAAAATAGGATCTCATTCTTCATCGCAATATCATTTTATAAATTTTCTGTACAATTTGTAATCGAGTCCAGTTTTCGATATTTACTCAAATCATATTCTCCACACATGAAAAACATTGTTCCTAGTTTCAAAAAAGTGAATTGGTTACATCAAACCCTATTTTTTACACTGTATGTGCCCGAAAAAAACGGGGTGATTTACGGTGCGGTACTGTATGCATGGTATGGTACGATATGGTACGGCACGGTACCGGACGGTAAAGTACAGTACGGTTTGGTATGGTAAGGCATGGCATGGCAGGGCATGGCAGGGCAGGGCAGGGCAGGGCATGTATGTTATGGTTTGAAATACTATGGTATAAAATGGTACGGTACGGTACGATACGGTACGGGAGGTATTGTACGCCACGCTACTGTAGCTTACGCATGCGCAAATAAATTCCTTCTTTGTTACACATAACATTTTCAATGTAAGATCTCAATTTTCACCATGACCACGCTACTTTCTAATATATCACCATACATTGTTGGAAAGATAAGGTCATAACCTTTTAAAAAAAAAAATGCATGTCAAAACATTATATGCAATGTAACTCAAAATATTTACCTTAGAAAAAACACACCGGTTTCGACAGGCACGGAGGCTGCCATTTTGCTCATGGGCCAAAAGTTGTAAAGCTGGGAACCACTAGACAAAGTAGTGCAAAAAAACATGATTTTTTGTTAGTGCTTACATATGAACATTTTAAATGAAACCAAAACATATTCTTTAAACTGTATTTTACACATTGTATGCATGCTGCTCTCAACCATATGTGCTTAAAATCTATCTGACAGCCTTGAGATTGTGACTTCGGTTTTGGGGTTACTAGACCTGTAATGTCCAAACACACGTACCAACATGTGCGGAGGTTCTAATAAAGTCATTACATACTAATAAAAAAAGAAACTAGACATGTTTTCAATGCGTATTTTTTATGTTGTTAGATATTAATATATAGATAACCTCAAAATTTAGGTTATAAATTAAACTAATCAATAATTATAATGTCCCTTAAAATTGATCAATCATTAAAAAGTAAACGGAGGTGTTAAATCTTTGAAAACATCAAACACAAATATCATTGTCGTCTTTGCAACTTTTAAAATCACTAATGTTTCGTTTGGATGAAGTTAATGTTTTAACGTTGGTCAATATGTAAGGGCATTACAATTATTGATTAGTTCAATGTATATCCTAAAGTTTCATACCAAATTCAGCCATATCAAAATACGTTATGAAAGCATGTCCAGTTTCTTTTTTCTAGTAGTATATTACAATCCGTGTAAACGTATCTTTAGTTCGGGCGGACATATGCATGGTTATTTTGGTTTTAATAATCCAAATAGGACGTTTGTTTGTACGTACGTTAGGATGCGTGCATTGGTTAATATCCCAATAAAAATGTGTACCTTCGTATGGGCGTACGCGAGTCTGCATTTCCGTCTCCTAATTAGACCGTACAAACGTATTGACTAACGATTCAGCGCATGCATACATTGTTAGCTCCTAAATAGGGCTTAGTTTCAAATAGTGATAACAATGCTGATGACGTTAACTATAATTATAATTATGTTGATGACAAGAATTATTATGATGACGATGATGACGATGATGACGATGATGATGATGATGATGATGATGATGACGACGATATGGTAACGATGGTGACGATGATGGTGTCGATGATGATGACGATGATAAAGACGACGTCGACGACGATGAAAATGATGATTGCTGTAAAACTATGCTACAAATAATGATTTCATCGATTCTCGCGATACAATTTCACCATAAAATATGTGAAAAATATGATCCGTACGCATACCCCCTTTTTGGCCAAACACATTCTTCACACTTATAAATGAGATCCTATTCTTCACAGGCATGTGAAAAATATGATTTGGGAAAAATATGATCCTACAATGCTGCATATAGTTTCATTAATTTTAAGTTATTAGTTCCTTAGATCTCGCGTGGATACGAAAATGTTCTATTAAATGTGCAGAAACTCCCGAAAAAAATCGTCAGACCAAAAGGACCGGACAATATGTGCATGTAAATCCCGCTCCATTTAAAGTGTCATTTATGCGAGTTATAAGTTCGTGAGATCTCGCGGGGAAATTAACTTTTCCTATTTAAATGTCCTATAAATAGTCAGAGGGCAATAACTCCCGGAAAAATCATTGAACCGGAAAGACCTGACAATTTGCGCATGTACTCTTCTTTGGGATGTTGCATTTAAAGTTTCATTTAATGCGAGCCATAAGTTCCTGTGATCTGGCGTGGAAATGCGAAAATTTCCTATTTCAATGTTCTTTTTTTAATCAAAGGTTATAACGTATAACTCATTTAAAAATCATTAGATCAGAACGATCTGACAATATACCCATGTCCTCTTAGTAGGGATGCTGCATAAAAACTTTAATTTTATTAGAGTTATTAATTCCTGAGATCTCGGGCGGAAACGAAACAATTCAAATCTAATATAGTCCTAAACTCATGTTTGAAAGGCATACTCACACTATTTTATACCCAGTCTATAACATGTGCAGGTACATTTATTTGTTTCCATGAATCAATATGATTAAACAGTTTTAGAGGCACATACATGATAACATTAAGTTAAAACGTCACTTACGATAACTATCTCGACTCCGAGGAAGATCCACTAGTGGTCGTCCCTTTGCTGTCTCTAGACGGAAATGCCCGGTTGCTGAACGACTGGAAAACGTCCCTGTCCGCACGATAGAACGATCGTCCGCGTTGACGTCCGTTCGAAGGATAGAACGACTGCTGTCCACGTCGTCTGTCGATCCCGTTGGTTGGGCTGCTGCCGCCAACGTTGCAGCCGACCGAAACGTTTCCAAGGATCCCTAGTTAAATCCAGATGTGTTCTTCTGAAGAATACGGAATATCTTAGCCGTAGAAGTGTCAAACTGTCCGTTGACTAACACAGCCGCATACTCATTAAGCAGATATTTAATTTGAGCATGCTGAACTAGAAACAATTGGTCCAGAATCTCTGTGGTTACGGTAGTTCGCTCTTCAAGGGGACAAGTTTAATTCCAGTCTCACAATAACGGTCACACTTCGTTATCGCATTTAACAACGGTTGGTCTGCACTTCCCAGCAAGCAAAATATATGGGTACCCATGTGGGACCCATATGGGTTTTGCAACCGGGAACCATGTGGGACCCATATGGGTCCTATATGGGTCCCATACAGGCTGCCCATATGGGACCCACATGGTTCCCGGTTGCAAAACTCATATGGGCACCATATGGGCAGCCCATATGGGTTCCATATTGGCTGCATATGGGTCCTATATGGGTTCAATATGGGCTGCATACGGGCAGTATTTGGGTCTATACGTGATCCTTTTTTATCTGATATGGTAGGTATACTGCAATATTCTGTAAGTCATACCTGTCAGAGGAAAACACAACACGTACATTATCGATGAGATACAGTTTTAATCATTTAAAAACATGTACAGTTTAATCTGACAACATATCATGGTCAGCATATTTTAATCATTGTACATGTAACAAAAGCGTACACAACTAGTTAATACAACCAAGAAACCAGAGAAATTTCAATATAAAAATAGGTTATTCTTAAACAAAATATTTCGTTATTTAAACACAAAATGAATACCGATCTTTTGTTTTAGAGAATAAAATTAGCTGAAGAGACACACAGATATGTTATATACATAATACATCTGATGCTTAAAAAACCATTCAATATCAATACAGGAAATGTGCCTATCTACCAGGTATCTAATTTTATCAGGCATACAAATTTGAACAGGATGCGTAAGAAATCACTTAAAAGCCAATTATTACATTTAAAATATTAAACAATATGGAACACATTGTTAAAATGCAAAAAATATGATAAAATACCCAACTTTAATGATGTTTCTCCTTATATAATCACAATCAATTATTGTATGTATTCACTTTAGAGAAACACTTTCAACTGAATACTTGAGACTAATATGACATGCAAACATTACATTGCCACATAATTGACATACTTTATTGTTATTGTAATTGATAAATCATCAAAGTTATTTCACGAAAGAAGATAAACTATTAATGTAAATGATTAACACGAAATGTCGCATTGCTGTCGATCACCACGGTCATCAAATCGTGAAAGTGGCGACAGTTTTTTCAATGTGGCGAAGTTCATAAATCAGTGCAAAACACTCACAATGCTCAAGACTAGAATGCTCGAGTTCAATTGTAAATCACTACCGATAACATTGTTTTGTGTAACGATGGACTTTATAGACCTTCTTTGTTTCCACCGCGACCACAATTCCTTGCTTTAGTCCGTGATTTGGTTGTTGAATGTTCCATAGCATTGTCGTTGCAGCCCCAGGAGTCGATTGTTAAACCTTGAAGCCATCTTGCATGACCTCCATCATGATGAAGTTTCTTAGGTCTCGCGTTATTAAGAAAAGAATCATAATGTATTCATTTAAACGTTGATCGTGAACTGAAACATAAACATGTTAAAATACATATACTTCACAGAAAACAAATGTTATTATTATTGAATCAAAGTGATTCAAAGATTCTAGTGTATCTTTCGGACTGCTTGAACACGCTATCGGTTTAAAACAAATACATATTTTTCATACTGTTCTGATGATGTTAAATACATTTATTTCTTTTTATTGAATATTTCCTGTGTTTTGGCATGCATAAACATCACATTTTACGACTATCTGAAAGGCTTTTTGGGCCGCGTTTACACAGACGGTAGTTGAAGGCCACACACGACGAAATGTCGTGATAAGTATTTGTTTCAATAATGTATTTGTTTTTCATTTTACTTATAATTTTGATTGCAATTTATTTTCATGTTTTCTTTTCTTTACATTCAAAATTTGTAAATAACTTGTTAATATAAAATATTTGATTTTTGTGCATTATTCTTGGTGGCTTTCGATAAGTTTCTGTGCACTTTCGGTTAATCTAGTGAACCATACCATGCTGTTTTTTGGTACGTGTGCTGATCCATCCATGGGGATGTAGTTGACCTTGGAGTAGCATAATGTATAACAGGCTGGTGGTACATGCAACATTTGTGGTAGAATATTTGGCTGCCTCATCACGGTTCACAAGTCTTTGTGGTATGCTTCAAAATTTATACATACATACACATGAACAATAGGTAACAAAAAAACACATATATTCTCAACAAACATTTGAATCAACATGCAGCCTTGCATTATGCACCACAACTATAGATTGCATGTTATAAAACTATAAAATATCAAGTCTATGCAGTGGCGGTCGTGTTCCGTATACATTTAATACTCATGTCATATTCTCACCAAATAATCTGTTACTACAAAAAACAGAAGGTATTTATGTTTTTATTAAAAGAGTTTCAAAATGTCCCGTAGTGATTCGACCAGTAAATAGCCTGCTTTTGAAGTGCCAATTTTTAGAAACTATATTAGAAGTGTAATATACCAGTACTACTCGTACGATATTTTTCTTTCATGTATGTGCATTTATGCATATTTAATTTATTACAATGAAATAAATGATGAGCTGCAATATGCTTATGTTTATGAACATTTTGTTCTGTTCCGATTGAAATAAATAAAGTATTTTGACTAGACTTGGTCGGGTTATTATATACCTCAAAATGCGTTAACAGCTGATTACGATAACAAACTGCAAACGTTCAGGAGGCGTCAAACCACATCAATTACAATTAGTACCAATTATCTTTGTTAAAAAACAACACCGAATTAAAGGTGTTCAACAAGACAGGACAAGACAAGAGTTTCATTCGAGATTAGTACACAGTACATGATCTACAAAAAAAAGAACACATATACATTCTATACGCGGTCAAGACATTCGGAACTTGTTCTAAAAAATGTGAAATATATCCAAATTCAAAACGAATCGAATTAAGTACAATGCATCATAAACATAAATTGCAAACGTATTGAGAGTGATGTACATGTATATTATACATTAGTAGATTGTCTAAATTCTAATGCATATTCAATATATTTGGCAACACCTTTAACAACATCACGGTTAACAGATCCCATTAATGAATACACTAATGGTCTGTCGTAAAATCGTTTATCAAGAAATCGTCGCCTTACCGTTGAGTAACATGGACAAATGCATATAAAATGGTACACATCTTCTAAATCACGCCTTCCACAGTACAGAAGTACCTTTCATTTTTTTGTATATTATTTGAGCCATAGCGTCCTGTATGAATTCTTAACGAATGTGCACACATTCTAAAACGTGTAAAAAATTTCGTGGGACTAGCAGGCAATATATCAAGATAACATTCATACGCAAAGTTATTTTTGTAATAAACGTAATCCAACAGAACTGAACTACGTTGTAATGAACCATGCCATTCTTGGATACATTTGTAAATTACACGTTTTTTGAAAATGAATGGAAAGGAATCATGGATACTTTCGGGATACAAAAATACATCCGAAAAACCAAAATCATCTAAAAGTTTCTTCTAAGAGGACACCCAGTTCGAATGGCCTAAATTACAATCGTCGAAGGCTCTACGATACAACGATGAAATAATAACATTATCACTTTGCAATACCTTATACCAATAATTTATGATGCGTGTATATCGTTATATATATAAGGGATAACGTCCAAGTTCGCCGAATACACCAATGGATGATGTAGACTTTCTTACATTCAAGCTAGATTTGTTAAATTCTAAATGTACACTTTTAATATCTTATGAGTTCGTTAATCCCCAAACTTTTGATTAATAATTAAGTGTTGATCCTACAAAAGCATCAAACTATTCACAGTAACGTTTTGGAGTAAGTGGGACCTTTTTAAATTTGAATAATAAAGTATTAAGAGCTTTCAGAGATTTACCTATGATGAACTCATTATTTGCAGAGAAATTGCCATTATATTTAACAAGAGGGCCACTATGGCCTTAGGTCGCTCACCTGATATCTATGTACGAAGTTTCATTAAAATATCTCAACAGGTTTTAAAGTTATTGAGCAAAACCTGTTTTTCTATTTTTAGTAACAGTGACCTTGACCTAGACCCCACCCGCCACATATAAAAAGCAAGGTCTCAATATAAGGTATCTACGTGTGAAGTTTCATTAAAATATCTCAATGCGTTTTTAAGATATTGAGCGTAAACCGTTTTTGTACTTTTAATAACAGTGACCTTGACCCCACCCACCTCATAAGCAAACCCAAGTGAGGTCTCGATATAAGATATGTGTCTTAAGTTTCATTAAAATATCGCAATGCTTTATCAAGTTATTGAGCGGAAACCGTTTTTCTATTTTCAGTAACAGTGACCTTGACCCCACCCACCCAATATGCAACCGAAGCAATGTCTTGATATAAGATACTTATGTATGAAGTTTCATTAAAATAGCTCAATGCGTTCTCAAAATATTTTGCGGAAACCATTTTTCAATATTTAATAACGGTGACCTTTACCTTGACCCCTCCCACCCCATATGCAATCCCATGCGAGGTGTCAATATGAAGTATCTATGTATTAAGTTTCATTAAAATATCTCGATGCGTTCTTAAGTTATTGAGAGGAAGCCGTTTTTCTATTTTTAGTAACAGTGACCTCGACCTTGACCTCACCCATCCCAAATGCAATCCCAATCGAGGTCTCGAGATAATGTTTTAACGACATATGAAACCTCTGGGCCTTCTGGTTTCAGAGATTTTTTTAATCATTTTGCCATTACCATATAAACCATGTGAGCCCCGGGGGTTGCCCAGCTTTGACTCCAGGGGGCATCATTTGAACAATCTTTATAGAGGACCACTACACAATGTTACATACCAAATATAAAACCTCTAGGACTTAAGCTTTCAGAGGATAAAATTTTTAAAGTCATTTTGCTATTAATGTCTATATAAACCATGTGACCCCCGGGGTGTGGCCAGTTTTGACCCCTGGCTCATCACTTGAACAATCATTGTAGAGGACCACTAAACAATGTTACATTCCAAATATGAAACCTCTAGGCCTTGCAGTTTCACAGAATAAACCATGTGAGCCCCAGGGTGTGGCCAGTTTTAAGCCCACGGGCATCATTAGAACAATCTTTGTAGAGGACCACTACATACCATATATGAAACCTCTAGGCCTTGCGGTTTCAGAGAAGATTTTTTTAAAACTCATTTTGCTACTTAAGTCTATATAAACATATGGGGTGTGGCCAGTTTTGACCCCAGGGGCATCATTTGAACAATCTTTGTAGAGGATCACTATACAATGTTACATACCAAATATGAAACCTCAGGGCCTTGCGGTTTCAGAGGAGAAGATTTTTAAAGTCATTTTGCGATTTAAGTCTATATAAACCATGTGACCCCCGGGGTGTGGCCAGTTTTGACCCCAGGGGCATCATTTGAACAATCTTTGTAGAGGACCACTATACAATGTTACATCCCAGGGGCCTCATTTGAACAATCTTTGTTTAGGAGGAGATGTTCTTTGAATGAAAATGTTGACAAACGACGCACGACACACGACGGACAAAGGCGATCCTAAAAGCTCACATGAGCACGTTTTGCTCAGGTGAGCTAAAAACACAACCAAGATAATTAAAGTTATCTACTATTTGTATTGGTACGTTTTTATAGAACCACTGTTCATCATCTTTTAAAGCACCACGTTTTCTGAACACCATAATTTAGTTTTGGAACTATTAACTTCTAAACTCTACATTTTACAATAATCCGCTAATTTATCCATGTGCGTCTGTAATTCTTCAGGGGACTTACCCGGAATTACCATATCGTCTGCGAACAATAATACTGGTGAAACAATATCATACAATTCAATTCCAGCATTTACATAGGCTTTGTAAAAACATTTCTGAATCTTCTAAAAAAGGGAGACTAGCAAGGGGGAGATAACTTCGCCTTGCCTTAAACCCACAGAATATTCGAAAAATTCATAAAAAACTATTACAATATTTAAAGCAGGATTTCACATGCATATACATATTCTTTACAATTCGTAATACTCTACCACGTAAAACAGCATTAAACTGTTTATACCAAAGTGCATTTCTATAAATACTGTCAAGGCATTTCTTGAGATCTATAAATGCCACATACAACCTTTTATTATTATTCAAATAATGGTGAACAACAGATAAAAAAGGAAAATAGAGCATCCGTTGTGGACACGCCTTTGCGGAAGCCGAATTGTGCATCACTTATAAGGTTGTATTTTTCGCAGAAAGACACAATTCTATCGTTTAACACAGTGGTAAATAACTTGAACATGTTACAAATACACGGAGACAGAATATCACTATATTCAATAAAATATTCGTTTAATTAACAGTCAATACCATGTGCTTTATTACGTTTCAATTTTTACTAGCGCTTTTAACTTCATCAACAGAAATAGGAAAATCTAATTCGTCATTGTAATCGTCATCTCCATAAAAATTGTAGTTATTGCAAAAATCTTCCACATTACTGTTAAATGATTGAAAAATATCTTGCTCTAAGTTTGAAAAGAAATGGTAAAACTCGACAAGAGGAAGTTTAACCCTAGCTAGGCTGTCCTTGAATGGTTGAAATTCGCCCTGTAGATCCGGTGTTTGTATTTGTCTAGCCGGGCCTGGTAATGGCGGAGTGCTAGAAGCCACGTGGCTAAGCTGTGGAGGAAAGTGTCCTCAAAGCAGCGCATAGATGCACTATTGTTTCTCTGAATAGCCGCTCAATGTCCCTTAAGCGATCATCGAATGATTTACGAAAATCCTCACACTTATTTTCCAAAGATTCACTCATACTTTGCACTAATTGTGTGTCCTGACAGTGGAGTGAACAAGTCGAGAACAAAGATATGAGACGTTACGCATAGGCGTGACGTAAGCATTACTTTGATCATGTTACTACTAACATTGCAAAATAATAATAATAATAATAATAATAATAGTCGCAGCAGCAGCAGCAGCAACAAGAACAACAGCAACAACCATAACAATAATAATAATAATAAATATAATAGATAGATGAACAAACTAAATTCATATTTAGATATCCAAAGATATGGTTTATTCAAAGAAGCTAAGACTTGCCACATAAGTGTCGTATTAGTATTTATTATACCTCACCATTTTGTTTTCCTTCTTTGTTCATATACAAACAAAGCAGTCAACAATTTTAAATATCACATTGCAATATTACCCGCTATGACGTCGTAGCCATAGATAGGTTGATCGAAGTTAAAAGGCGCTTATGAAACGGTGAATACAATTATTCAGTGTTACAAAAGCGTATTATTTATTGAGAAGCCCTGTTTCGGTATTATATAAATAACGCATGGCTGAGAGGGTGATATAAAATTATATCAACCCGATAAATGTTTTATCAACTGAGGCGGTAGCCGATGTTGATATGACTTTTCAAGTGTTACGCATCCAACTGGATATTAATTGTAAAATGCTGTGGATCGATGTCAGCACTTTGGACGTAAAAATTGCATAGTTTTTAATTTTGTTTAGTTTTGAAAAAAAAACAAACAACATCGCTGTTCTAGTTTTAGCTCCGCTCGAGGGTTATAAAATAATATTTGATAAAATGCACTGCAATATTTATATAATAATATTACATACTTTTATATATAAATAATAACTAAGCGTTTTAATCTGTTGACCACGTTGCTGAAACAAGCTCCTCCCAACAGGCAAAATTGTGTGATGTTTCATGGTTTTGTTTCGTTGTGTTGCCCTCATCATTATTCAAAGGGAGCAAACTGCGCAGAACGTTGCACAATGTAACTGTATGTTAGCACTGAGTGCTACTGACTGTTACAAACAGGGCCTACTTAATGATAGTTTTATTTTGTAATTGTGAGTCACATTATATCATTATATTAGTTTTCATAGAAAATAAAACAATTAAATGTTGCTGTTTCTCTTTATTATTAGAAGTAAGTAATACAACAGATATTTCATTGTCATTTTGGGAACAGTCAAATGGTTTCCTTCACTATCGGGGGCAACATTTCGAGGCCGTTAGGCCGAGGGCAACAGTTCAAAATTTGCCCCCTCTACTACAAGGAAACAATTTGAATGTTTCCAAATGCAAATGAAACATCTGTGTCTAATAGTAATATTAAATGAAATAAATCTTAAAAAATAACGAACCACGTAATTTTTATTCTCTGAAACACAATATGTGGTTATGATAGTTTGCTATTTTGACACGTCAGTGAACATCTTGGGGGCCTGTGTGCACAACTTGTGAAAGCGGATTATGATACCGATAATAAATAGGCTGCCACTAATTGGCGACCGCAAAATTTCGGTTAGAATATATTCATTATTAGAAAAAAATGACAAAGGGTTATAATTCTGCAAAATTGGTCGCAGCCAAAATTCCTTCTTTAACGATCACCTACACATTAAGGTTTTTCAGCTGTGAAAGTTTGAGTGAAATCCGCCCAGCAGTTAAAGAGGAGTTGAGTCCACAAGATTTCGGGACGTACGGATGGACGAAAGGACGAACAAGTGCAATGCTTAATGCCTCCCACTTTGTGAAGGCATACAACTAGATGTTGAAAACGAAACATCTAGACTAACCGAGTGAATAGATATGAAGTATAAACAGTGTCTGCTGTTATAAGACATTTACATAAACTACAATTGTGTCCATAGGACACGGATGCCCTCACCTTTGCAGTTTTGTCTGTCATGTAACAGTCTATATATATATATATATATACAAATTGTTTTACAAACAATCTGCACCAAAATACCCAGGCGCACAAGTTCATATGCTGATGAAAATGTTTATCAAATTTTATTACTCTAGCTGTTGTATATTTCGAGTTACATGTACATACAGGTTTATTTACTTAACTTTAGAAATATGAACACATGCAAATACATTAATAATAATAATAATGCATATTTATTGAGTTATTGTGGTAGTTAAGATGTTCAGATTTATTGTAAGAAATGAAAGGACAATAGTATTTCACTGAAGAACTTGGATTGCAATTATGTGCATTAATATTGTTTCATTAGTTACTAAAAAATATGAATTTGTTTATTCTAGAATCAAGCAAAGAAACTTAAGAACTTACCTGTTATTTAAATGTAATATTCTTTGTTTGATTTGAAAAATGATAAATGATATAAAAGTTAAACAATCATAATTAAAATGTGTTAATTATATGTAAGACCAATGATAATATCACGTTAAATATAAGTTTTCATATCCGTTATACAGTAAATGATATTTTTGTCAAGATTTCCAGTCATATCACTATTAAGGCTTGACATGAAGTGCATGAGCTATTTGTTTAAAGGCATTATCAATAAATTGTATAAATGAATTGTAATTATCTTACCAAAGGCATGCATACTTTTCCACTTGACAAATCTTAAAACCTGTTGTGTATATGATTTGTATATTACTACTGATAATGAGGAAGCATGAATAAAAAAACTACACTTGTATAACAGAACAATTAATTTCAACTATATTTAAAAATCAATTTCAATATCCTTTGATTTGTCTGTTGAGTGGGCCAGCCATGCACACAAATGAATCAAGTTTCTTTTATTTACATTACATCTGGAATTCGTCTGCAAATGTCAGGTTATGCAATGCTTAATACTGTCTCAAAACAATAATCACTGCACAACACATTTAAAATCCATTACAAAGCAAGAGTAGAGTAGATCTAGTAGGAATGAATTACTAAACTGAATCAGTAGCCTGAAAAAAAATTAAAATGCACAATAATTATACCGTATGTTTTACATGCCTTTACATGCCTTTAGAAGTTTGCAGTATAGGTGTTTTATCCTATTACTACATACGAATAGATCGAATAACAACCCATCGTATAAACTTTAGCTTTATATAGATAGTATATGCCTATTTTTAGATCATGTTAGTGATCGCTATTTATAGATCGGAACTACTTTTTTGACCCTCACTGCAATAAATATTTTGAACAGTTTGCTAGGCTAATAATAATTACAAATAAAATTTGTGTGTAAAATGTTTGCAATAAATATTTTAAATATATGTAAAAATAAAATGTAAAAACAAGCATGTGTTGTATTTTACTGATTTTATTTACATTAATTATTATGTGTATTATTCTGCACAAAATTGCTGTCTGCTTCAGTCACTCAAAGATCAAAATGTCTGACTACATTGACTTTCCAAATTTTAATTTAATACTAGAAGATGAAGAATTTGAAGAAGTCTCTAAAACTACTGTTAAAACACAAAAAGTTGTTGAAATCTCCTATGAAGAATTTCAGGACAAGTTTGGGTTTGATGCAAGAATGCTGTTTGACTTTGATACTGAATTAGAGAATCCCATCAATCCTGAATCTGAGAACATTCCCCCAAATGAAAATAATAATCCTGTAACACTTAATAATAAATATTGCAAAACCAATGAATTTAAGGATATAAACACAGAACAAGTCAACAAATTCATAGCTGAACAGGAAAACAAAAACACTGCCAAGAAAACACTGGCTGACATCAATAAATTCCGCAGGTTTCTTGCTAAAGAAGGCGAGAGTAAACACATCCATGAAATTGAGGTCAATCAGTTAGATCACCATGTGGCCAGATTCCTTCTGTCTCTAACAAAACCAGACGGTTCTGACTATGAACCGAGTTCGTTGAGAGGATTCCTGAGCAGCCTAGACAGGTACTTCCGGCGTCACCGCTACCCGCACAACATCATGTCGGCCTCAGGAACAGAGTTTTCACTCACACGGGAAACCTTCAATGCGAAAAAGAAAAGTTTAAAGAAACAGGTAATCACTGTTTCTATATCCTCTAATCCAAATTTAGCCCATATATATATTTAAATTTTTTTTTTTTTTTTTTAATTAAAGCAACACAAAAGTTATTTGACAACAAAGTTTTAGACAACACATTACTGTAATATAATTGTTCTGAAGCTAGCAATTGAGATTTGATTTTAAAATGCAATCAATTACATTGCGTCAAAAAATATGTAGATCTACTGCAGAAATAAATCTCGACACAACCGGTTAACCTTTTTTTGGTTAAGTGTATTAGCAATCAAGCATAACCAATCAACAGATTATAATCCTTTGACATTAGCAGTTGTCTGGGACAAACAAAATATTGCTTTGGTCAATCAGTTGTCTGGGACAAACAAAATATTGCTTTGGTCAATCAGTTTTAGCCAATTTATTTGTCATAACAATACTGGCACTAATGTCTGGTTTAAAGTACTTAAGTTAAGAAGCTGTGGCAATATGCATACCTTGTCACCGACAATTTTGTCATTGAACGTTCTGTACTCAGGGCAAAGGTAACCGCCCACATGAAGCAGACCCACTCACAGATGAAGATATCGACCAGATGTGGGAATCCTCAGTTCTTGGTCCCCACACGCCAACTTCCCTGTTAAATACAATGTGGCTAAATAACAGCCTCCACTTCGGTTTACGGGGAACAAATGAACAGCATAATTTGAGGTGGATCATTCAGCATAATTGTTATTTTTAACATTTTAATTAAAAAACAGACTGTACAAATTTGTTTTTTTGACATCAAATCTTGAAAACAAAAAGCTGACATTTCCTCTTGTATTTAAATGTAAATGAAATTAATATTCCTGCAAATTAATAAATACTCATGATATTTATAAGAATTTCAGAAGGCAAAATAATTGCAGAAACAGTAATTTTTACTACCTTCATCAATATTTGAAAGCAGTCGCTTTAAACAAAATGTTAGCATAAATTATATTTACAATTTTGTTAAATAATAAAATTTGACAATATAAAGATTTATATTAATAATAAAACATTATAAAAAATAAAAATTGAGTACCTTTTCTGTAGATGGGGTGACGTAAAGCTAAGGAAGACTGCCCAGGGTGAGGAATTCTTAGAGTTTCATGAGCGCCAGACGAAAACCCGCACCGGGGAGAATCTAGGGGACTTTAGGAAAGTCAATCCTAAGATGTTTGGGGTCAATTCTGATTGTGACCCCATAACACTTTACAAGATGTATGCTGCCAAGCGACCAGTAGGGTATTCGAATGATGAAGATCCTTTCTATTTGGCACCGCGCACCAGGGAAGGTTGTACTGGCCAGTGGTACATGCGACAGCGTCTCGGGGAGGTCAAACTCGGGAAGATGATCAAGACCATGGCGGTTGCAGCCAATCTTCCCGAGGGAACACGCTACACGAACCACTCCGCACGGAAACATCTCGTCCAGAAACTGCGTGGCCAAGATATCCCTCCAACGGAAATTATGGCAATAACTGGCCATAAAAATGTCCAATCCATTTTGAATTATTCTTCTGTTACAGAAAAACAACTTCAAAAATGTTCCACCATATTGTCAACGTCCATGAATGTCCGATCAAAATCAGATCACAGCTTCAAAACTACAAACACAACGACATGCACAGAAACACCAACCTCGCAAGCAAACCATGTCACAAGTAGACTCACAAATCCTCAACAAAACTTGGCTTTTGCAGATTTCGCACTCCCCACCCACTCCACGTCGAATGTAAACACTGATTTCAATGAATCCATTCCGAGACAAATCACATCACAGTTTTATGGAGCAACTTTAAACATCCAAAACTTCAATTTCATAAGCTCCTCAAGCACAGGATCACTTGCAGATCTTAAAAAATGATTTTGTTCTCTGGTCGACCACATGTTGTGAAATTGAAAACTGACGCTTTGACTGGTGTGATCACGAGTGACACACATTGAAAAATATTGTTATTGAATGATTTATCGTTTTTGATTGAAACTATATTTTCATAGTTGAAACACTGACCTAAATAAAAAAAACTTGTTCAAAAGGTTGTTTGATCAATAAAATCTTGGATTATCCGTGGTCTATTTTCTACAGTGCCCGCGGAATGATACACTTGGGTTTTTCCAAATATCTAAACGCAGGATGTCAACTACGGAAGAGCAAAATAGTCAACAATCTATGAATTTTTTCAAAAAATAAAACAATAAAAATCGCACAAAAATAGGATAAATAGAATATTATGTGGGTTTAGGATAAAGATCAAGTTTATCATGCTCGGCTCGAAACATGGTAGCGCTCGGCAAGCCTCGCGCTACCATGTTTCTCAGCCTCGCATGATAAACTTGATCTTTATCCTAAACCACATAATATTCTCTATATATCTATATGTTATTTCCACATTGATTAATTCTACATACAAATGTAAATGGTGATGCAATACCCAATTACTTTAGCTGCAATTTTTTTTTATTTTAATAAAAACTCTTAAACTAATGTGATTGAGCTTCAGAGCATTATTCTTAATCAATTTACTATCAATAAGCATTAGCTGCATACACTGTAATATTTCCTTAACATTGATCCGAATATCCGAAATACACATAACGTTACTTTGGGTGTGCTTTATTTCAAAACTACAAATGATACGGCTATGACAAGCAAGGGTTTAAAGACGTTCGCAACAATTTCCTTCAATTTTTTTCCAAAGATAGATTTTCTTAAAACTTGTCACAAACATGCATCAATGAATTCTAAAACTAAAACAGTCTTATAAATAGGGGTCACCGGCCTTTTTCTGGAAATATTGAATTTTGAATACGGTACCTGTCGAAGGCTTTTTCAGTTTGTGTTACTTAGAATGTTGAATAATATAAAGAGTTATAGTCAACAAAGATGCATATTTTAAAATGCATCTTTTTAATGTTTCGTTTGGTAATATACTAGTGCAGTTTAATGATAAAACGCGCTTTATCTACAGTTATCATTTAACAAATGACTTGTAATGGACACTAAACGAGGTTAATTAGGCATTAAATATGCCTGTGAAAACATCAATAATTTGTCAAATATATGAATATATTTTGTTCCAAACGACAGATTTTGTTAAAAGATGCCACATACATGCGTAATTGTATATTGAAACTAAAACAGTCTTAAACAATTATGGTCACCGGCCTTGTTCCGGAAATATTAGGTTTTGAACACGGTGCCTGTCGAAGCCCCTTTTTTCACTTTGGATTTTTATCAATGTTTTAAGAATAAAGGATTTTTTTTTTTCAAACAAGGTTATGGTTCTTTCAATTGATATGTTTGTACATGCTTTGTTTGGCAATATACATGTGTATGTTAATAATAAAAACGCTGTAGTTACTGGTTAAATAATGAATTTTACTGGACATTTAAGTGTGTCAAATGGAAACTAATAATGCTTTCTTAAACTTCCTTTTTATCAAATGCACATTTTGTTCCAAACGACAGAATTTCTTAAAATTTCGCACATACATGCATCAATGTATACTTACACCGAAACATTAATAAAATGAATGGCTCACCGAACTTTTTGGGGAAATATTGGATTTCATATAGGGTACCTGTTTAGTCTTTTTCCTGTTTTTTTTGTTTTAACATAAATAAAACAACGTATCAATAGAATGGAGATATTTCATGGATCATTTCTGAACTAAATTTGTTTGGAAATACTTTGCATAAGTGTGTTTTTGATTATTATATGTGCTTTATGAACTTTTACTATTAAAATATTTATTTTGAATGGACATTAGAGATGAAACTGGTATTTTGTAACAATAAAGAAAAAATGAAGCAAAAGGAGAAATTAACCCAATTATTTTCTTTTTGTTGCGAACGTCTTTAATGAAATTCGAAACGCCATTAAAATTACAAGCAAAAGAAGTACTTGATTTTCGGGCTCGTTTAAAATTGCTTATGGAACATAACGTACCTTTGCCATCTTGAATTCGCCAGTGTAGATAGGAGATTTGGGTGATGCCCGACTTTAATACGAAGTAAATAAAGATCGGGTACCATAATTGTGCATGAGCAGCTTTACATCTACCCGTAAGTCATGGGTAATTGAGTACAGGCACGATAACCCCGCGCCTTTTCCGTTATACAAGTGGATTCAATAGTATTTTGAATTACCTGCCCCTGTCACTCCATTAATGGGTCAGGCACAAACGTACTGTGATGGTGTGTTAACAGACATTAGTTTCTGAGAGAAAGTGTAATAATTGAGGGTCTAAATGAAGTTCACATGGAATGTGAGTGCATCATGGAAAGAGTTATGATAGTTGCTATTGCTTTAAACAGATATTTAAATCCATGACTATTTTAGTAGTATTTTAGTACTTGTACTGTAATTCGGACAATCAGTAATAACGCGAAATTTCGGACATGTTGTTTACATGGGATTTGTTTAGAGTTATTCATTACTTGATAACAATACACACGTATTATTTAAAATTTATGTTATTGATCATCATTGTAATGTTTAGTATGATGTTCACAATCGCAGGTACATGAAACAATAGTCACATACCTCCCAACCAATATATACTATAAATATAGGAAGGTATGCAACACAGCTTCTGTAGGAAATTACACTGGTTCTGAGTTTCTGTGTGGTCAATAAAAAACAACTGGGCGTATAATATCCAAACCTATGATTTCAAAGCTTTAATAATTATTCTACACAGGCAATACACTTGCACTCCCGATGAATATCCGGGGCGTGAATCTTGAAAATCACTATGAAATTTCACCGATCGATCTAAACCTGTCCACCGTGTTTACAGTTTTCGATTGATTTCAACTTGTTCGATGAGAAAATCGATCACAATTTTTGTTTATATGGCATCTATGTATCTCTGTTCAATTAATTCACGTAAACTTTTTACGTCCAATCGTAAATACACGGTGATATTTCCGTGTGTAACTAATTTGCGGTCAAAAAGTATACGAAAACGTCCATTTTGTTGCAACTACTCCTGAGTAAATGCCATCTGCTGTTAATTTGTAAAGTGTTATTCGATAAATTGACAAGAATCGCCGTTTACCAATCAAAAATTGGCACTTTACACACACCCACGTGTACTTTGCAAAATGTAAACAAACATGTAGTAAAGTAAACATATGCAGAGTTGTCGTTGCTATATTTAGTATGTTTGCATTCTGTATAAGCAACTATAAAATATGCAAATAACTTTAAAACAATTGATATGCCATTAATTAAGTAAAATATCGTATTTGTGATACAAAAATATATATTAACATTAGGCATAAAAAAATATGTTTGTTTCAGGTAACATGACTAAAAGAAATACGGTAGGTAGGTAGAGATTTTTTTTTTTTTTTTTAGTGAATGGTCTACTTAAAGCGTCTAAAACTGAATGAATATTCAAATTAATATACTTAAACATTGTTTTGAAGTGGATGTTTTAATTAAACAACTTTTGCTGCATATGTTTATCATTTATCATTTATGCACTTAAAATATATGATACAATTTACTATATTATATAAATTTCCAAATACATGAAAATCATTACAATCTGTGAAAACCAGGTCACCTGTCCAGTTAACATCTATATTAAAGTCGATTTGCAAGGCACTGATTTTTATAATTAAATGGTCATATCGTATCAAAATGTTTAAGCAGTGAACTGAATATAAACAAACTGTTGTGCTTGTTAAAATTTACACATCATTACTAACTAGATCCCAGATGTACAAGTTTACTGTTTCGAAAGTTGTAATACAGCTAACGCTACATTCTTCAGTATAGTTATTAACGACTTGAATTCTTCAACAGATTACATTAAAAGGATAGAAAAGTAGATAAATTTAAAACATCTATTAAGAATCATCTTTATGCATGGCAACAAATAACTGAATTTTACACTGTGATGTACATGAACGTTTACGTTGTATATGTGCAAAATAATACTGCCTCAGTTGAAACGCTTTTAACATATTAACAGAAAAGTCGTCCAGACGATTCGGCTAACGAAATGAACCGCAAGAAATCGCTTATTACCACAAAGAAAATATATTTCGAGAGAAAAAAATTACCGAAAAGAAAAATATTCCGACGAACTCAATAAAATGTTCTAGGGTCGGGGCATTTTTTTAGGGTAGGTCGGGTTACCTGAAACAAACATATATTTTTACGCCTTACATATAACAATGTCATGCAAATATTAATTTTGACCAATCAGAGATCGTATAACAAAAACGTTATTGACCCGTGACAGTTGCAAGTATGGCTGACATTGAGCAGTTATATTGAATTTTTTTGGTCGAAACAGCAATATCAGCGTGTATTAATGATTGGACGTAAAATGTTGTAGGGTGTTATAGAAACAACAGCTATGATCGATTTTCCCATCTGACAGGTGAAGTCAATCGAAAACCGTGTAAACACGGTGGACAGGTTTAGATCGATCGGTGAAATGTCAAAGTGATTTTCAAGTTTCCCGCCCCGGATATTCCTCGGGAGGGCATGACAACGTAACCAAAGTGTATTGCCTGCGTAGATTAATTATTAAAGTTTTGAAATTCATAGGTTTGGATATTATACGCCCATTTTTGTGAACTTAAAACACAGACACTCAGAACCAGTGTAATTTCCCACAGGAGCTGTGTTGCATACCTTTTTATATTTATAGTATATATGGGTTGGGAGGTATGCGACTATTGTTTCATGTACCTGTGTTCACAATTGAGTAATATTATAATAAAAATATGATCTAGTATAATATGATACTTTACCGCTTTAGATCAAAGCTAGTTAATTTTTCATATATATCACATAATTTTACTGCATTGTTTCTTTTTCAGGTTGGATATGACTGTCTGTCTTTTTACCTAAAAGGCTAAAACAGATTTTGAATGATCTTACTTGTGCATTAATATCAGTCTATGCAGCAAACAAAAATGTTATATTATGGAAGAGTTATATATAACAGATAACTGATCTTCAGTGAGCCAACTTCAAGCAGTGTAACATCACTCGAGCAAAGGCAATTATCCAAAAATGTAGTTACATAACTTGAAATAGTAATTGGGCCATAAGAATGCTTTCAACACTTAACATATGGTAGAGTCATTATAATAAAGTGTTTATTGTTGTACTGTATATGAATCATTGTTAAATCTTAATGGGTGTTTATCTGCAAGCTGTTTGGCTGAAAATGTAGGTTGGGACAGTTCTTGGATCTTTCACAGGCTGTGCCACAAAGATGAACTTGCCTGACCATTGATCAATAATGCGCTGCAAGGCTGGGCCTATGCTGAGCCAGCTAACTTGTGAGTGTTTATAAACAACTCTATTTGGAAGCCGAGATCCACTTGCAACTGGTTTGAAGTCATCTCGACGAAAAGCTGATACCTTCAGTAGCCTAGACAAACTTAGGGTAAAATCCTCCACATGTTGGCCATATTCATGAAACCCTTCGCAAAATGTATTGTGCATTGTGTGAAGGTTTCATATGTCAATGTCTACAAAACCATGCCAGTCTGGATTGATCAATATTAATATATCCCAGTTTATCATCCCGTGGAATCATAGCGACCAAAACGCGGGCGTTATGTGTAGAAAATGACGCAATGCACTATCCGTTGTGGTGTCAACATCAAGAAATGGCTAAGCGATGAGTACAGCTCTGTATTTTTGCTTATTAAAAACTTGTGAGCGAGAATTTAAAAAATCGGAGAATGCTATTCGACACAAATATGTATATGCTTTACTCTAGTTACAAAAACTTAGGGAAAATTGCGATATTGTATTCTGTACAACTTTCGAAACATTGACTGTTTCAATGTTGACAAGAAAAACTTTTGGCAAATTTCAAAGATATTTGGTACATGTTGTTACAAAAATTAGAATGGGAGGGCGAGTAGTTCATATCTTCAAACGTCACACAACAGAATATACACTCTACATTTTATTTACACTCTACGATAATAAATATATACACCAATCTAGTTCATGAATAACTCTCACTCCAACTCCTCACATCATTACATGTCCAAGCTCAACTCCCAACTCTCCTAGATTCTGCGTGTTCCTGGCTTTTATACGAATCTGCTTACTCTCCCATATTTGGGTATTACCAAGGTGTGGATTGACAATGATAGGCCCCCAATATTTATTAGGATAACTGTTAAGCGATTTATATTTCCAGAACACAGTCTTGTCACTACAATCATTGTTTATTATAATAACTGTTAAAAGACAAAACAGCATAACATGAAGTTACCTTCATTAATTAATATTTATGAAGGCAACTGTTGAAAGTTCACCCAAACAGACTCTGCCGAGCAACAGAACAGACCAGTCTTTGCTAATTTATGATGGTAAACGATGACAACATACCCTGTTCAGATAACTGATTTCCACCATACCAAGATGGCATCAAAGAAAGCAGTCTTAATTTATTTCTAGTACTTAAAAATACAACACTCCCCTCCCCTTAGCTTCTTAATTGTCCCCAATTAAGCCAAATAGTTGTAAAAATGACTAAAGAACCAGTCTCACACTCACTACATGTAAGTTGTGTATACTCAAACACTTGATATCAATATAATAAAACTACAAAAATCTACAGTTACAAATATACTATGTATTATTAATCCTAAGATTAGAAACCTTCTCCACAGCAAGGAATATTACTAGTAAATGACTACATAACATTACAAGAAACATCCCTTTAAAATTACTTGTACTGCAAATTCACTTCTCAATACAAAATACAAAAGACTTGTGCATCAAAATAATGAAGCATTAGCAGTACCCTCTTTAATTATCCGGAAACACATTCAAAGAAGAAAATCCTTTGAAAACTTATTCTCCAATTTCATGCATTATACTTAAAACATTGTAAGAGTTTGGTACATGAAAACATGAATAAACATGTGTAGTCCTATGCATAGTAAACCACTGTTTAATAAGCAAATCCACAAACTCTTCTTTCATCGTCCAACTTATTACTAGAACAGAAAGTCTTAATACTCCATTACACGAATTCACACAATCACACATATCACTATCACACAAACGTCCTGATATGCATCCGCATTAAGTGCCTTTTAATCATTACTTTAAATTAACATTTTAATATGAATCTGTAAAATAGGCACTTCAAATTTAAAATGTTTATGAAACTTGTTGTAGCAGTCGTCCTGCTAAATTGTCCTGTGAGCCTTACTATTAAATGAACATATTTTTATATTATAAACAATGCTATAAGAATATGGCGCAATTGTTTGATTCTGAAAAAGAATTAATTCCATGTGTGCACTGTGTTAAATCCATAGAATTCTTCAAACACTCTGGAAACACTGATTAAACCTAATTAACACAAAATATATTCCAGAAGTCATCGGTTTGGAATTAAATCACTAAACACATGAGAAAAACACACACTATATATTCCAATTTTGACAGTGGAGACACACACATGTAGAATTATCCAGATTCCTGCTCAATGAGATGAAATGCGCTGACAGATTTCAGTTCTGATCTGCAAATTCAAAGTTGAACTGCAGGGAAATGTAAACATCTAACCATTAATTGTCCACCTTATCAGCTTAATGGCCATTAAATCAGGCTGTTGTCCAGCACTAGCTTTGGTAACGGTGAATTGGCTTTCTTTGTTGAAGACTTCTGCGGGGCTTAACGACATCTTTCTTGACCTTGTTAGCTATCTGGGATGATACCTGCTTAGCGTTCTTATTTCCTTTGTTCTCTGGTGTCGGCAGCAGGTTAACATCTTGACCTCGAATGCACCAGTCAGGGAATCTGTTGCCTGTGTATGGCTTCAATCTGTCATGATGTACAACTTTAACCTGTGATCTCCTGCCTTGTTTCAATGTGAACAAAAGGTCACTGATTTTTCTTTGAATTTGATAAGGTCCTTCCCATATATTTGGTGTAATTTTCTTTGATAGTCCTTTACATTTTCCAGTATTAATGCACAACACTAAGTCCCCAACTTTATAATTATGTTTACTGATTCGTGAATCATAATCCTTCTTCTGGCGAACTGCATTTTTCTTGAGTGTCTCTCTGGCAATTTGATACACATAAGATAGTTTCTCCTGAAGTTTATTAACATATTCCACTGAACTGTCTGGGGTATTCCTTGTCACTATGCAGCCCAACGATATTTCAGCTGGTATAGTCACTTCCCGACCCAACATTAGCATGTTTGGTGTAAATCCAGTCGCATCATGCACACAGCTACGATATGCTGACGTAATAAGATTCAAATCGTCATCCCAGTTAGTTTGATTATCATTCACATAAGTTGTAATAATATTTTGGAGCACCTGGTTGAACCGCTCTGGAGCACCATTAGCCATGCCTCTATAACCAGAGGTTCGTGTTTGATTTATTTGCAATAAGCGACACACTTCCTTAAACAGATTTGACTGGAAATTCGAGCCTTGATCCGAATAAATGTCTAAGCACATTCCATATCTTGACAGAAAATCATACACTATTTTCGTTGCTACTGTACTTGCCAATTGATCCTTCATTGGGTACACTTCAACCATTTCGTGAAATTGTCAATCACTACAAGGCAATATCTATTCCCATTTTCAGTTTCAGGTAATGGACCCATGATGTCAGTTGAAAGTCTATCCATTGGGAATCCCACAGTGTATTCTGTCAGTGGACTTCTAGGTGTTTTGCTGGCCGTTTCCGCTTTGCACATTTTTCACAAGACTTAACGTGGTGTTTTATGCTGTCTTTCATTTTGTACCAAAAGAATTTACGTTTAATCTTCGAATACGTTTTATCAATGCCCAAATGTGCACCAGTATTTGAGTCATGTGCTGATATTAAAATCTCTCTTTGCATTACTCTTGGGACTATCAATAAAGGACATTCTTCATTCGTTTTCAAAATGAATTTCTTGTTTCTGTCACCCAACTTTGAACTGTGATCTGCATCTGGGTTGTCAGAATTTTCACGGAAGCGCAGTCGGGATATCCGGTAGCGACAGTATTTCCTTATTCTGAGTAATCCACGATACATGAAACTTACACAGTTCAACAACTTCACCATCTGAAGCTGTAGCAGCAAGAGAATCCAACTCCAGAATCCACTTTCATGAAGTTTTACTCTGGAAACTCTTGCTTTCAACGACCCCGAGGTTTGTGCTGTCTCAGCATTCCTTTTTGCAAATAAAGGAACTGCGTCGTCAAACTGAGAGAAATCCGACCACTGCTGATGTTTTTTCAAGCACGTGTCACACCCCTTACACGGTAACTCTTCTAGTGTTAGATGTCCCTCATAACACTGACATGCTTCTGGTTCACTGGGTATTCGACTGAGGCTGTCCACATTAATGTGTTTTCGGCCACTTCGATGTTGTATCCGAAAATCGTACTGCGATAATACTTCCAACCATCTTGCCATTTGATCTGTTGGTGATCGGAATGACATAATCCATCTCAAACTTGAACAGTCAGTCCGTAATACGAACTCTTTACCCATTAGATAATGTCTGAACTGTGTCACGAATGTAACAACTGCCAATAGTTCCCTTCTTGTCGCACAGTAACGACGCTGACATTTATCAAGTGATTTGCTCGCAAAAATGATAGGTTTTTCTACATATTCCTTTGTAACTTCACACCACTGCATCTGACTTAAACATCCACCAATCGCGAAGTTACTAGCATCAGTGTCAACAATAAACATTCCGTCATCCTGTGGATACGACATGACTTCTTTCCCCGTCAACACAGTTTTCAGGTCCACAAATGCACTTTCTTGCTCATCACCCCAATTAAACGCTTGACCGGCCTCCATTAAGCGATTAAGTGGTGCGGCGCGATGACTAAATCCCTTTATGAACCGTCTATAATATGAACAAAAACCAAGAAATGACCTCAAATCACTTAAATTTCGAGGTCGAGGCCACTGGCGAAAAGCTGCCACTTTTTCGTCATTCGGGCGTATTCCGTCACAGTCAATTGTGTGGCCAAGAATATCGATCTGTTTTTGAAGAAGGTGGCACTTGCTGGGTTTTAGCTTCATATTTGCCTTCTCTAACCTTCCCAAAATGACATCAAGTCTCAAAATTGCCTCTTCAAAAGTTCTCGCATAGCAGCAGATATCATCTAAATATATTATTAGTGTTTTCCACTGAAGACCTTTAAACACTAAATCCATACATCTTTGAAAAGTTGCTGGCGATCCATGAAGACCTTGTGGCATGGTAACATACTGATACAATCCCCCATGGGAAGTGCAGAATGCTGTCTTCTCTCTATCCGCAGCATTTAATTCGATTTGATAAAATCCACTTAACAAATCCATGGATGAAAACCACTTATTTCCACCCAAACTCTCTAAACATTCGTCTATCCTTGGAAGAGGGTATGCATTCTTTTTCGTTACCTCATTCAGGCGTCTATAGTCACACACTACGCGAACACCTCCATCTTTCTTTCTAATGAAACACAATGGTGCTGACCATGGACTGGTGCTTTCCTCAATAATACCCATATCTAATTGCTCCTGAATTATTTTCTTCTCCTGATCTATAAATGTTCTAGGAACTCGTCTTGGTGGTATTTTAATTGGTCTTATATTTGATGGTGTCTCAATATAATGTTTAACTAGTGATGTTCTTCCTAAATCAGTTGGCGAATTTGAGAAAGTCTTCTTGTACTTTTCCAAAAGACATGATAAACGTTCTTTTTGTGACTCATTCAAATTTTGCGACGATCTTTCATACAAGGCTTTTAAATCATCACTCCATAATGTCATATCTGGTTTAACATCACTTAAGTTTTCGCTAGTACAGTTCTCCGTGTTTAAGTCAACATTTTCTTTCAATAATTCATGGGAGTCAATTTCTTGTAAAAATCCCAGTGTAGCACCTTTAAACAGCGTAACATTCCTGGAAGAGGTATTCACCAGCCTAACAGGTATTTGATTGCTTTTAACTGTCCCTGGGGAGATTAAAGTGTGCCCTAATGATATCCCATTTGCAGGCTGTTTATTTGACGAAGGGCATACAATCCCAAGAGGCGAATTAATTGACCCAAGATTTATTGCCTGTCCAGGTATTATGCACTCTGATTTGGCTGGAATTTTCACCTTGGATCGTGTAGTGACCCTAACTGCCCTCAGAGGTATTTTCTCAACAAATGTTTTACACCTCTTCCCATTCAAACGAAATCCATTCTGAGCACTTAATTGATAATCATAGTCATATAGAAAATCCTTACCAATAAGTCCATCTTCACGAATTGGTGCAACAAACACAGTATATTCAAACCACTGTCCGCATGATTTAAACGATATTTTACACTGTCCATCTAAAACTAAAATCCCATCGTCCGCTACTTCAAGACGCACTGACGGATCAACTTTCATAAGTTCCGGTCGTTTTTCTATTGGGATCTTATTGTAAACGCCAGTTGATATAATTGTTGTACAGGCTCCTGTGTCTATAACAAAGTTCACATTTAGAGACTCACACAATTTAACAGGAAAAAGCACGGCAAGTCCATCACTTCTAGTACTTCTACATTTAATTGTCTGAAAATGTGTGTCTGTCTGTGAGACCAACGCTGGGCCGTTAGCCTTGGTCTGCCCTAGTTTTCCGAACGGTTATTTTCGACATCTGTAGCACATTCAGATGCGAAGTGTCCACGGCGATGACATCTGAAACATTCAATGTCTTTCCTGTCACGTTTTGTGAAACGCTGCCTTTGACCACCATTCTTACTATTTAGCTTGTCTGCTAAATTATCGATCTTCTTTCCAATATTTGTTTTCAAATCCCGACCAAAATCTTGGAGTCTTGCTTCTGTTACATAATCATGTTGTTGTGGTTTCGACTCGACAGTTCTGACACGCGCCCCTTTGACCTCTTCCGGTAGGCTCTGGTACGTTTCCAATAGATCACGAGCTTGATCTATTGTTTTTGGTTCCTTCATTCCTATGAATACTGCTGCTTGTGTATCTAACAGGCCTTTCAGGAAGTGGCGCATGTTTATAGTTTCCCGTGTTTCGTAATCAGCGGTCGGAAAACCCTTCAACACAAGCCGTTTGATATCCGCAACATATTCTGCTAATTTCTCTTTTTCCTTGTTGAAACGCCTTGTTTCAAGTTCAGCAAGGTATGATGAGACGGAACGTTTCTCCTTAAACCGCAACTCCAAGGCTGATTTCAGGATGTCATAATTGTTCAGCGTGTCTGTTGCAAGCTGCCGAAAAGTATATTCTGCTGCTTCTCCTCTCAAACTGTTTTTGAGACGAAACAGTCGTTCTTGTTCGTCCCAGTTGCACGCGTTGACCATCTCAGAGAACGGATGTATGAAGCTCTCCCAAGAAGACTTCCCGTCAAACAATAGTTGCCTGGGCATAGGAACCTCATAATTACGTCGTTCTGCCCCACTGCTTGCGCGCCTCTGACTACCATTTCGAGACTGTTCACGCAACAAACTATTTTCTTGCTGAAGGTCATTGATTTGTTTCTCTTTATCTTTATTAATGTCATTTATACGTTGTTGATATTGTCTCACAAGCTCATCTCGTTGGTGCACGGCTGCTTCTTCACCAGTCCTTAATCTTCTTTCTAATTGTGCATTTTCTGTCTCTGCTAAATGTAACTTTTCTCGCAAATGTAATATTTCATCATCAACACTTTCTTCGCCATTACAAGAGTCCTATTCATTTTGGCGTTTTGGTCCCATGGCTTTGTTCAGAATATAATTGCAAATATCCGACGTGTTAAAGTCCTGATCCCGACACAGTGATGAATAAAATATCCACTTTTCTCAAAAGCGTGTTAAAGTCCTTATCCCGACGCTGCCACCAGTGTTACAAAAATTAGAATGGGAGGGCGAGTAGTTCATATCTTCAAACGTCACACAACAGAATATACACTCTACATTTTATTTACACTCTACGATAATAAATATATACACCAATGTAGTTCATGAATAACTCTCACTCCAACTCCTCACATCATTACATGTCCAAGCTCAACTCCCAACTCTCCTAGATTCTGCGTGTTCCTGGCTTTTATACGAATCTGCTTACTCTCCCATATTTGGGTATTACCAAGGTGTGGATTGACAATGATAGGCCCCCAATATTTATTAGGATAACTGTTAAGCGATTTATATTTCCAGAACACAGTCTTGTCACTACAATCATTTTATTATAATAACTGTTAAAAGACAAAACAGCATAACATGAAGTTACCTTCATTAATTAATATTTATGAAGGCAACTGTTGAAAGTTCACCCAAACAGACTCTGCCGAGCAACAGAACAGACCAGTCTTTGCTAATTTATGATGGTAAACGATGACAACATACCCTGTTCAGATAACTGATTTCCACCATACCAAGATGGCATCAAAGAAAGCAGTCTTAATTTATTTCTAATACTTAAAAATACAACAATATGAAAAAGTGTTCGACCTACATGCATCATTGTTGATAGAATTACCACCATCTGCTACACGCAAATTGACATCTTAGGTATGGAATTGGGTTGTACCAGAACGCAGCAACTGGTTTCTGTGATGGTTTATTATCTTGAAAAGCGGTAACAAAATGAACAGATATGACATAACGTGACAATGAATTTGACTAGACATGTTAATAACGATAATCAGAATTAAAGGGAGAAGCGTATAATCCCAGTTTCACATTAATAATAGACTTATAACAGCTAATTTATTGTTACTAAGCATAATTTGCCAAAATACTAAACAGCACAAAGAAGCTAAATGGTGGACATATCGCCTTAAATGAACGTTAAAGTAATTAAAAAGGGCATGTTTCTTATGAGATACACGCATATAGAGCACATACTGACCCATGATACAACCGAACGTATATGAACCGACATAAGGTACGAATCTACAAGGTACAAACTGTCCTAACAATATAAAAACAGTAGTACGTTTTGCATTATAAACAGTGGAAATAGAGAATTGTACGAAAATAACAATAATTACAATAAATTGTCTAACATTCTGGACTAACATGGCTTCAAAAGGCTTTCAAATCAACAAATTCGCGCAGGAACAATGCATTAGAGCGTTTGAAAAAGTGGTAGCGGAATAACTTCCTTTTGAAGATCTTAAAGTAACGACAACTCAATAAGGTTACATATCAGTAATAATTCACATGTGTTAAATGTTCATGTTCGAAAATGTTATGGTCGCGAGGCACATGTTGTGGTGTCAATGCATGGTTGTGGTGCACAGTTACTCTGTAGGATAGCAGTAGATTATGGGTCTAAAACCATACGGCAAATGTTACTTTTTATGCCAAATTATGTTGCTGTTGTTTTGTTGTTTAAGGTCTAGTTCTGGAGATGTCGGCAGTCTCAAACAAACGATTCACATGAAACTTCTGTAAAGTGAAAAGTCATTCAGCTTTAATTGATATAACTCAACAGTGGAGAATACGTAGACTATTTTATTGCGCCAATAACACAGATCTTTAATTAACCTGGGTTAACTTGTTATTTAGAGCAATGGAAATAAAATACATGAAGACGTGAATTTGTTTAGTCAATTAATTGTTTACTTATATTTTGATATTATATTCATTATACATAGTTCGTTGATGACACTTGTTACAATTTGACAATATAGCATTCACGTAAAACGATCGTACAGTACAAACAATGCATTGAAAAAGCAATGCCTAATATGTGGGAGTTAAATTGGAATAACACGCGCACATTTTCAGTACCGTATTATAATTCAGCAATACATCATCAATAAGTAATACTGTTGCGTGAAACTTGATTGTTATTAATATCAGAAACATCACAATCGATTGTATTATTGATTTAAGAACTGCATCAAGATCATGTCATATATATCAGCAACAGTTTCACCAGCATGATGTGAGTTTAGTGACTAAAACGTTCTCAACAAGTGCATAGCTACAGACATGGCACTTATAACCACGTACACTAGTGTTCACTATTACAAAGCCGATTAAGATATGTATTTTATTTGTATATTTCTTCTTCAGCTAATCCATGCTTGGTTTTGTTGCCATACTGAACTCATATTGATTGTTTTGAATGTATTTAAACAAAACAAATTATTCATGCATGCACAAGGATTTCTTAGTCATTACACGGACAAAGGTTTACAATTATTGGGGCTAATTTAAATCCGGAAAAAAGTTTGGTCTATCAACCTACCGACAGACACATATATACCACCGGACAGACATATGCAAAGCAATATACCCCGTGTATAATACTTACATTGAAAAGTAACAAAATGTCGATATTCAAGACAGATTTAAATCATTTTATTACTTTAAAATGTTATAAAAAGCGATATATTTCGATGAATGCCATTTCAAAACACAATGAGGTACAATTTGGTGGTTAAACTTTGGTTTTATCAAAATTTTCTTCTTAGCTTTTAACTTGACATCAGCACCACAACTATGCATTGACACCAGAACTTGTGCCTCGCGACCATAACATTTTCAAAAATGAACATTTAACCTAATACATTACCGAAGGTGCCAACTTGTGTGTAGCAGTTGATGGAAACTTTTTTAATAATTATGTTTATAGGTCGAAAACTTGTTGAAATTTTCCAAAATGTTTAAGTTTTCTTTGTCAACGTTAAAGCAGTCAACGTTTCGAAAGTTCTACAGGATACAATATCGCAATTTTCCCTAAGTTTTTTTTAAGCATATACATATTTGTGTCGATTCTCCGATTTTTTTAATTCTCGCTAACAAGCTTTTAATAAGCAATAATACATAGTTGTACTCACCGCTAACGTCCATTTCTTGCTATTGACACCACAACGGAAGCTGCATTGCGACATTTTCTACACATAACGCTCGCGTTTTGGTCGTAATGATTGCACGGGGTGTTATGGTACTGTTGACATTTGGATCATCGCTGCCCAAAGCTGCCAACATGTTTAGTGGGAATCCATCCTCATGTAGAGCTGCTGAAATACTTCCGGCAACTTTTGCCATCTGCATGAGCGAACACGATCTGTCAGGGGACAGTGCGCTTGACTATTTGAAGTATTTCGAAGTATTGGTATATATTTTGGAAATTAGAAGGGGCATACATGGTTTTGAAATACAAAGCTGAGTTATGACAATTATTTCATCAATTTATCCCAAGTTTCAAGTAAATACTTTCTGTAGTGTAAAAATTATAAACTTTAGTACAAAAACTTCAACCTTTTGTCAAAACACAAAACAGAGTTTAATATGGGGATTGTTGCACCTGATGCTGGAGTTGATGAATAACTAGTGTAGTTTTGAAGTTTTGAAGTTAAACGATTTTTGAATATAAACTTAAACCAGAAAATATATGTGAAAAAGGGCATAACTCTGTCAAAATACATAAGAGTGTTATGGGGAATGCTGCAAATGATGTTGGAGTTGATGACAAAGGTACATTCAAAGTTTCAAGTGAAGAACTTTTGTTTCGTAGTTGTTTTTGCTTGTGTAATAGCATTCCATATTGTGTGAAGTAATCTGTGTCAACATGTCCTTTGCCAGCTGCATTGACAAGTGTTGATTTTCCTTTCATCAAATTGTTGGTGATTTATTGCAAAAACAATTCCTATTTTTGACAGTTTAAAAAAATATGAATTACGAAAAGTTAAATTCTGTAAATAGAAGTTACTTGCGTGCTGATGGTATATCAATTTGAAGGCATTTATTTACATTCAAATTGATTGCCTTTTTATGCCAGCTTGCATAAATGACCGTTTGCGATTAATAAATCTTTATTTAGAATTGTATAAAGGGGATGCTTATGTTGTTATTGAAACTAAAAATTGTCTTCAGGAATTCGGTACAGGCATTCCAATAAGATTTTCGGAAATTTGTTTCAAAATATTGGTTAATTACTGTTAAGTCTTTTTTTTTCCATATAGTCATTTAAGGAAAAATGCCACCACCCCTTGTAGCCCAATGGAATTGAAAGAAATTATTAGAACTTCTTCCAAGGAACAGTTGTGTATATTTTTTAATTCAGTGATATACTTTTGGTCGAGAAAATTGTCAAAGTTGTCATAAGTTTCCCCGCAGCTGATGGCCATGTTTTTAAGAAAAACAAAATGATTTGAATTAATTTAGTACATGGTCCTCCAAAGAACATTACTGAAATTTGTTTGAAATCCGTCTGATTCAGAGAAAGAGACTGACAAAGTTGCCTATGCCATATATGGAAACGGTTTCCCACACCCTGGAGACGATGTTTTGTTACAATTCAAAATAAGTTAAAGGAATTTGGTTGTGTTACCCAAGCAACATTTCTGTCAAATTATGTCGAAATCCAGCAAGTGATTTCTGACAAGAAAAGCTTGCTACATAGCAATTTAAGAGAAAAAAAGGCGGCATTTTTTTTTTTTTACAAATCAAAATTATTCAAGGAAGTTGGTAGAGGGTCACCCGGGGAACATTTCTGTGCAATTATTTCAAAATGCAGCAATTTATTTCTGACAAGAAGATTGTCAACGTTGCCTAGAAAGACATATAAGGGCAAACTTCTGCAACCCCGGAGGCCAAGTTTTTAACGAATTATTTGAAGGAATTTGGTAAAGGGCTCAGCCAAGGCGAACTAAGGGCAAACTTCCCAACCCACTAGCGGCTATGGTTTTTAACGAAATAAAATTATTTGAAGGAATTCCGTAGAGGGTCACCCAAGGAACATTTTTCTGAAATTATTTCAAATGCAGCAATTAATGTGTGTCTGACATGAAATTTTTTCAAATGCAGTAATTATTGTCAGACATGAAAATTAAGGGTAAACCTTTCGCTCCCCCTTTTCTGTCAAGTTTTTTTTAACGCATCATAATTATTTAACGGAATTTGGTAGAATGTCACCCAAAGAACATTTCTGTGCATTGTACCTAATACGTGGTGTTTTTTACGATGTGATTTTACGATCAGATTGTGGTTTCTGACAAGAAGAGTGTCAAAGTTGCCTTTATAGCCATATAAGGGCAATCTTCCCCTCCGCCTGGTGGCCAAGTGTTTTATGTATTGAAGGAATTTGGTAGAGGAACATTGCTGCAAAAACTATTTTGTAATCCAACAAGCGGTTTCTAACAAGATTTCCAAAGTTGCCTGTAAAGACATATAAGGGCAAACTTCCGCCCCCATATGGCGGCCATATTTTTGAACAAATCGAACTTATTTAAATGAATTAGGTGGAGGGTCGCCTAAGGAATATTTCTTTGGAAACTATTTTGCAATCAAGCTATTGATTTCTGACAAGAATATGAAGTTTGCTAGTCCTTTAAGGGTTTTGGTCGCCATGGCAAAAAAGTTTTTAATATATTTCATTTTATTAAGGGTATGTGGTTAAGGACTATCCCAGGAATATTTCTAACCTGTTTGGTTAAAATCCCTAAAGTGATTTAAGGTACAAGCTGTTCAAGTAAAATTGTTGGACGGTGACTGACCACAATAGGCTATTTTCTGTCAAAATGTTTGGAAGCTAAATTGAATTAAATGCTCTAATTTTGTAACAAAAAACGTGGAAATTCCACGAACACCAAATTTTTCGAACGAAATGCAAGTCAGCACAAAAATGAAATTTTAAGTAATGGTGACACTATCCCCACCAGCCCCATTTGCAATCCCAAGTGAGGTATAAATATAAGGTATCTACATATGAAGTTTCATAAAAATATATAAATGTCTTCTCAAGCTATTGAACAAAAATTGTGTGTCTATTTGTAGTTACCTTGACCCCACCCACTTCATATGAAATCCCAAGCGCGGTCTAGCTATAAGATATCTATGAATGAAGTTTCATTATATTATCTCAATGTGTTCTCAAGGTATTGAGCTGAAACCGTTTTTTTTTATTTTAGTAACGGTGACGTCGACCTTGACCCTATCCACCATATACGCAATCCCAAGCGAGGATTCGATATAAGATATCTATGTATTACGTTTCATTGAAATATCTCAATGCGTTCTCTAGTTATTGAGTGGAAACCGTTTTTAAATTTTTAGTAACGGTGACCGCCATATGCAATCCCAAGCGAGGATTTAGCTATTGTAATGAAACTTCAAACATATATACCTTAAAGCGAGACCTCACTTGGGATTGCCTACTAAAAATAGAAAAAACGGCTTCCGCTCAATAACTTAAAAAACATATTGAAATATTTTAATGAAACTTTTTATGTCGATACCTTATATGGAGACCTCGCTTGGGATTGCTTATGGGGTGGGCGGGATCAATGTCATACCTTTCTTGGGATTGCACATGGGGTGGGTAGGGTCAAGGTCACCGTTACTAAACTTTAACAAGAGTGCCATTGTCAATGATACGTCTGTCAAAGACGTTTTTTTGGTAAAGATTCACCAACTAAAGAGAGAAAAAAAGGTAGATTCATGGTATGCATGCATCTAATTCATCTCCAAAGCCTCTTTCTGTGTGGTGAATTGAGGTATCAAAACTATTCCATATATTCTTAAATCTATAATGAAGACGACAGAATAAAAAAAATATATCCATGCCGGACAAAATGCTCCGGAGAATGTGAAGGACTGAATTCTTAAATTTGACCTTTGACCTTGAATTGTGACCTTGACCTTAGACCTAGATTCCTGGTGCCTTTATCTGAAAGCAACCTTGCCGTCGTATGATTAACCGAATGTTTCGAGATAGAGCAATCCCATTAGAAATTGTATGGCACATAATTAGCCAAATAACACGCGCGTCCGTACGGCGTCCGTGTGCTTTTTTGTCGACCGCAAAAGCGCGGGAAACAAATGGTCGTGTGGTAAACATACGAGAATCCTACGTTTTTAGCTACATATTTATTTGCCTGCCGAAAGCGAACACGACATGCTTTATTTTTTTTTTCTAACTTAACCTTTAATCTGAATTTTTTTTTTGTGAAAAGGGGCATTAGTATGTCAAGATACAAATACAGTCGACTCGATGGCTCGAACTCGCTTGTGTCGAATTTCTCGTTGGCTCGAAGTTTCTTCGAGGGACCGATTTTTTATTGCTTTGTATTCATATGAGGGGTTGGTTTCCGGTCAATATCTGAATGGCCGCCTTTTTCCATAACAAAGGATTATAATTAGAAAAATGGTCTAAACAGGTATAATCTATACTTTAATCATATAAAAGGGCAGACATAAAGTAGAGGAATACATAATACATAACGGATTATTCGAATTCGGAAGATATATCGTCTTTTTCTTCACAAAATATATCTGTTTCGCTCAATAGTGAAACATTCGATGAAAATGGCGAACCACAGTGTTACAATGGACAAAAAGCGTCTGCGTGCAAACACTGGCAGCAGCAGTGGTAAGTGTCTTACTTTAAGGGACTACGAAACCCTGCCTCTTGATGACAAGCTGTCGGTGATGTTCACAGAGATGAGAGGTATTACACAAAAATTTGATAACTGTTTACATTTACACAAAAATGTCCAATCGATTGAGACTGAAATGGTACAATACAGTGATCGTATAACACTCTTAGAATATAAACCCATTGACCTGGAAGCTAGATGTCGTCGTAACAACTTTCTTACATGCAGTATTCCGGAGGAAAGGAACGAAAACTGTTTCTCCAAAATTGCAGCTTTCCCCAAAGACACGCTATATATTGACTTGTCCTACTATTCATAAAGCGCACAGGCTTGGAAAATGTAAGTCCGGATCCACGAGGCCGATAATTGTCTATTTCCTTGACTATCGTGATACGGAATATGTCCTGTCGAACGCCAGGAAGCGGAAGGGCACAAATTTTAACAACAATAGAGATTATCCACGCGAGATTTTTTAACGCTCGCAAACAGCTTTGGCCACAGTACATAAGCTTGCGTCAGCAAAATCCAAACAGAAATGTAAGCATAGTTTATCTAGCGAAAATTGTACATGACAGACGCGTCGTTGCTGATGCTTTTCCGAAATGGAATGTTATTCTACAAGGTAGCCGTGTTAGAACTATAAACAACGCTCTGTTTACAAACACACAGCCCAAATACACAGTTAAGTCGACTGAACCCGTGCGCACAGACGTCGGTAGATTTCACGAAATCCTCGTGCCCAGTCCGAACATGTAAACAGTCGTTCGCAGGGACGTATTCAGCGGAGCATAAGTCCGAGCGATCAACGTCGCACTCCGAGAAAGGAGCAGTCGCCATCTCCCAACCGGAAGAGAACCGCTCGTCAACATGCTACGTCCAGAAAGCCCCATAAGCCCTCTCATGATACAGCAACGCAGTATTCCTCTTCACAGCTACCTCCCACAAAACAGCGCCCCTGGGACACGCCCGGTACTGTGAATCTCTCGCGACCAGTTAACGTCGATTAGGCCGCCGGGGGGAGCCATGGTGCCTCCGAACTGAAAAATAAATTTAAGATTAGGTTGCATCAATGTTAATGGACTTAAACGCAGACTTCACATCCCCGAACTTCATACATTTATTAACTCCTTTGATATTTTCTGTGTTTCAGAAACCCATGCTGACTCAAACAATATTTTAGATATGGAACATTTTACGTTTTTATCCAAACATCGTTCTCAATCTTATAAGCGGAAATCGGGAGGCATTGGTGTTTACGTTGGAGATTGTATTATACAAAATGTAAAAGTCCTACAAAATTCAACTGACTATGTGCTATGGCTTAAAATCAGAAAACAATTTACAGGCCTAGATCAAGATCTTATCTTAGGCTCTATTTACATACCCCCGGAAAACTCGCGTTGTTTCAATGATTACCAATTTAGTGTCCTTGAAGATGAAATTTGCCAATATTGCAATAATTATAAATATGCATTTCTAGCGGACGACACGAATAGTAGGATCGGTTCTCTGCGCGATTTAATTTATCCCGACCATCACACTAACAGATTATCTGGTATTGACACTGATCTACAAAAGGAGCTTTATAAATGTACAATATTATAATAGTTATCCATCCCTCGAACAACAAATTCACAATATAAACGCACTAATAAGCATGGTTATCTGCTACTTGATTTGTGTAAAAATAACATTTTCATTCTTAAAGGCACACACAAGGTGCTGCAAGTAAAGACAACCACCAATATTTAACTAAGATACATAAAATAAAACATTATGACCAAACTCTAGTTTACATTTTCTTAAAATAAATAAAATTTGACTCGTTTTATTTGCACTTTATTGTTTACATTTAAAGACATTTGGTGTCCTAGTTTCCCGTAAAAGGAATGCAAATCCTATGCATGATTTTTGCATGGAAAAATCCCGTTATTGTGGTCAGTGAAGTGTTTCAATTTCCACGGTCGTCTAATAAACCTATACTAGTATCAGAATTGAATAAAGACATTGGTACAACACATTGAGAAAAAAAAGGTACTTAATTATACACAAAGCAACGTGATTTTTCTATGCAAATATACTTATGATAGAGGTCAGAAACTTACCAATTGATTTTTAGATCGTAAATTGGTGCATGTATTATATATTTTAAACTTCGAATACTGTACAAAACGTTTTAGAGACGGCCCTCAAAATGACTTGTCCATTTGATGACAAATGACATTACTGTTAGCAGTACAGTTATTCATAAAAAGCAAGGAACTTGTGAAAATCACCACACAAGCAAATAAACAAAGCAAGTGTTTATAAACAGTTTACTTGAAGGATCGGTGTTTTATTTTAAACGGTATTCACAAATCAAATAGTTTCCTGACGTTGGACATAACAGAAGTTTACACATACAATAATACAATTTTACCTGACATGTTTAATTGTTTAATATAAATTTGACAATTATCACCTTAAATGAGGCTTTAACGGTCGATTATTTAAAGACCAAAATGCCGGCTCGTTCACTTTTCAGGACAAATATGTTATAGATTATGTGATGGCAACAGCCGAGTGTTTCAATTTTATGTCAGATTTTGAAATAATCGAGACAGACTCTTTTTTCTCTGACGGTCATAGTGCCATGTCTTGGAATCTCAACATTAGCAACCAATCAAATAACACATTTGTAAATTCAGAAATAACAAGCCGATCAAGGTGACGTCCTGAACAAGCATCCGAATTCACGAACAATATTAATATGCAAAGGTATGAGACTATAATGTCCAATTTAAATAATTATCCACATTCATAAGAGACTTTGGACTACATTACAAAAGAATAACAATGCATTTTCGACGACGCTGCATCTATAACATTCCCTAATGCACGTTGCAATTTTAAACATCTATACCCAAATAATAAACCATGGTTTGGACCTGAATGCCATAAAGCTCGTCAGAATTATCATGACGCGAAAACTAATTTCAAAAGTAACAAAACTAACGAAGCTAAAGTAAGATTACACAACGCGAATAAAAAATATAAACGCACAATTAATTATTACCTTAAAAAGAATAAAGAATCATCTAGTGCTAAACTAAGAACACTACATGACAAAAGCCCTAAAAAGTACTGGAAGTTCCTTAACAGTCTTAAACCTAAAACACCAGAGACCAGCTCTCCCCTTTTGAATCTTTTTATAAACATTCTAAAGAAATCAACACAAATAGTGTTGCCGATAATAGATTTGATAACAAAAAGGAATTTATCCCAAATACAAATTAATTCTTAAACGCTGAAATTACTATGAAATTATAAAATGTATCTCAAAACTACAAAACTTAATATATTAAGTCTGAAAAGAACATTCTACTCCCATTATATATGAAAGTATTTAATTGTGTACTAGACACAGGTATAATCCCCACAACATGGTTCGCAGGCATTATTAAGCCAATTTTAAAAAACAAAGGCGACCCTACAGATCCTGGTAATTACAGACCATTAACAATTTTAAGTTGTATGGAGAAGCTTTTTACATCTGTTAACTCAATTTCTGGAGATGAACGCATTGCTTGACGAAATCCAAGCTGGTTTTCGCAACGGATATTTTTCTTAATGATTTACAAACTAACCTACATGAATGAATCGCTCTTTCGGTGTTGAGTTGAACGACCCAGAAACGTCAATTACGTGGCTTAAGCTTCTACTCTTGCTCTATGCAGACGACACCGTCATAGTATCAAACTCTGCCGACGACTTTCAGAAAAGCCTGGACAAATTTTGATAAATATTGCCAAGAATGTAATCTAAATATCAATGTAAACAAAGCAAAAGTTATTGTGTTTGGCGCAAGACAACTCGGGAACTTCCAGTTTAAATGTGGCAACCATATACTAGAAATAACAAATACGTATCATTAATTAGGTGTAAAATTTTCTAGCAATGTATCTTTTTCCAGAGCGAGAAAACACGTATCAGAACAAGCGTCAAAAGCAATGTACCTTCTTCAAACAAGCGCAAATTTAAACAAACCTGGCATGACGAGCTTCAATCTAGCAACAAAGATTGAATTTGTAGTAGCTTTAAAGAAAAACATGCTTTTGAATTTTACCTTACTGATATTCCATTTACTGAATCCATTACTATACTTAAATTCCGAACAGCTAATCATCTTCTGCCGGTAGAAACTGGTCGATATAACTGAGTTGTTTTAACGAACTTGCCACTTATGCGCCTAGAATGAGATTGGTACAGAACAACATTATTTGATGGTATGTCCTTTTTTTAATTACGAACGCCAACGCTTTATTGGTAACTTGCTTTCTAAGAGAGTACATTTTAATAAACTAATGTCCCCATCAACGCCAAAACAAATGAAAGAAGTGTCCAATTTTATGCGAGTCATTGTCAATACATTCTCACGCTAATCAGTAATGCCTACCGACCAACTTTATACACGATACATAATTCTTTGTTAAACTAACAAACTTTTTGTCTTTGTTTCCTTTTTACTGCTTTTTGGTGTTTAAAAACACCTTTGAGAAACAATAAAATACAGTCGCGTGTTACCTGTTATTAAAAACAAATATACCTAGTTCACTTTCAATGTTGTATAGAATAAAAAAAATAATGCACATACCTCACTATTTAAATATCCATGTGTTATTGCAATGGTGTACACGCTCCTGGCTAGCAAATTCCTTTTTTGCCTAAATATGCATACTGGTGTTTGTATGTAAAAGTATTCTATATTTACTTATTGTTTGTTTGAAACTCATTTCAATAACAATAATAATAATACCTAGTTCATTTATTTATTCCCTTGACTTGAGACGATTTGTTTGTCTTCTGTTGTGGTTTAGATTAAGATTCTGGTTGATGTTTTTTTTTGTCTTTGTTTCCTTTCTACTTCTTTTTGGTGTTTAAAAACACCTTTGAGAAACAATAAAATACAGTCGCGTGTTACCTGTTATTAAAAACAAATATACCTAGTTCACTTTCAATGTTGTATAGAATAGAAAAAATAATGCACATACCTCACTATTTAAATGTCCATGTGTTATTGCAATGGTGTACACGCTCCTGGCTAGCAAATTCCAATCGATCAACTGTTTTTTTTTATAACTGTCCATACATGTATATATACACTGTCCAAAATGCGGCTAACTTATTCCGCACTATTTCCAGTCATGTTTATAGAAAACGCATCACCATATGTATGTGTTTCTTTGCTCTTTTTTTGTTGCTTTTTTTTATTTTTAAATATCTTATCGTCTGTCCTTTTTTGCCTAAATATGCATACTGGTGTTTGTATGTAAAAGTATTATATATTTACTTATTGTTTGTTGTATCATGAACTTATTTGTAAATGGTTTCTTAATCAACTTGCGTTTTGCCATTATTGTACTACTTACCGACCCGCAGACCAATTGCCGTACGATAACAACCATAGTCGTAAATATGAATCTAAGTATGTTGCTCATTTTTGTCATGTATATAAAATTGACTTTCCCGCATCGTACGTCTTCTACTGTCCCGCCCCTAACCGGAACCATTTTCAATGTATTGTATATTTGCTCATTGTTTTATTTTCCCATGTTGTATCCTTGCATACCCCGGTAAAATAAAGTTCTGTTCTGTTCTCATGAATTTCTGTCGTTTGGCTCGAATTCGCGAAGGTCGAAGTTTCGGATGGCTCGAAGTGTTTGTCACGGTCCCAATTACAGTTTTCAAACATGTTATTGTTTGTTTAGCTCGAACACGCTTCGGTCGCACAGATTCGTTCATAAATTAGATGTGATTGATAACTGTTAATTGCTGAGAGAACAAAATACATGCTTTCACAGCTTTCATAAATTAAAATAAGTAACATTAATAAACACAATTAATAGATGTTTGAAAACAAAATAATTGTTTACAGTCTGTAAATAACCATTACAGATATGTGATAACTCTTCAATTGGAGATTTGAAAACGATGCAGACGCATTAATGTCCGAACTTCTATAATTACACATTTTCGAACTCCATTTAGCTCGAAGTTTCGATGGCTCGAAGTTTCCTTGCCGGTCCCTGCGACTTTTCGAGCCATCGGGAGTCGAATTTATGAGTTATGGCAAATCTGGCACTTGATGTTGGAGCTGTTGACAAAAGTATAATCTATTTAAAAGTTCAAATGAATAACTTGTGTAGTTTTGAAGTTAAACAACTTTTGAATATAAACATAAACCTGAAAGTTTATGTGGAAAGGGGGCATACTTGTGTAGATTACAAAACTGAGTTATGGGAAGTGTAGCACTTGGAGTTGGTGACAAAGGTAAATTTTAGGTTTCAAGTGAATAACTTATGTAGTTTTGAAGTTACCAAACTTTTGAATATAAACCTTAACCTGAAAAATATGTGTACAACTAAAAAAAAAACAGAGTTATGGGGAATATTGCCCTTGATACTGAATAAGGCAATATACGAGTCTTTAAATAATAATATGAAATGATGTATTCTTCGTTCTACTCACGTTTCAATAGGCTTCCCAATCGTTTACATTAACTTCCCACGTAAAGTAGACGTGTACATAAGCGACATATTAAGTCTTGCGCGTTTTTACATTAATATACACTGCTAAAATTACAATGCCGCCTCACCATGCTTGTCACTATTGCCAAGTTATTTGAATATCCATCCATGCTAGACAAAGATGTGCTCCGGACAAAGTGTTAAGAATGGATTCTTAAATTTGACCCTGACAAGTGACCTTGACCTTTGATCTTGGGACCTGGTTCTTGTGCGCGACACTCACTCTCCGGGTCACTTCTGTCCAATTATTTGAAAATCCATCCATACTGATTAAAAATGTGCACCTAACAAAGTGTTATGTAATGATTTCTTTAAATGTACCTTGAATTGTGATCTTGACCTTGGACATAGGGACTGGTTCTTGCGCACAACACACCGACTCACCTTGCTTGACAGTTCTTCCAAGTTTTTTGAAAATCCATCCATACTAAACAAAGATATACTCCGGATAATGTGTTATGTATTGATTTTTTTTAATTTGACCTTTAACCTTGAATTGTGACCTTGACCTTGGGACCTGGTTTACGAGCGCGACACATTGTCTCACCATGCTTGTCATTTCAGCCAAATTGTTTGAAAATCAATCCATAGTGAACAAACATATGCTCGGAACAAAGTGTTATGTATTGATTTATTAAATTTGACCTTTGACATTGAATTGTGACCTTGACTCTGGATATAGAGACCTGGTTATTGCGCGCGACACTCCGACTCACATGCGTGTCACTTCTGCCAAGTTTTTTTGAAAATCCATCCATACTGTACACAGATATCCTCCTGACAAAGTGTTATGTTTTAATTCCTTAAATTTGAAATTTGACCGTGAATTGTGACATTGACCTTGGACATAGGGACCTGGTTCATACGCAAGACACTCCGTCTCCTCATGCTTGTCACTTCTGCCAAATAAGTTGAAAATCCATCTATGCTGGACAAAGTTTTAACGCCGCCCACCCACCCGAAAACAGTTTCCGCTCCATAACATATTTAGATATATTAATGAAACTTTATATGTAGATACTTCATATCGAGACCTCGCTTGGAATTGCTTATGAGAAGGATGGGGTCAAGATCACCGTTACTTAAATTAGAAAAACAGCTTCCACTCAATAGCTTGAGAACGCATTCAGATATTTTAATGAAAATTCATATGTAGATACTTTATATCTAGACCTCGCTTGCGATGGGGTTTGTCGGGTCAAGGTCAAGGTCACCGTTACTAAAAATAGGAAACAAGTTGTTATTTTCCAGAACTTCTTTTTATTATTGTGCTGACCGTTATGCATTTCATTCGAAAACTTTGGTTTTCGTGGAATTTCCACGTTCCTGGTCAAAATTGTCATTAAAGGCAAATAAGGCAAAATTCTCCGCTCTTGTTGGCCATGGTTTTTAAAAGAAACACACATGCCTTTGATTCTTCTAAGGAACATTCATGTCATTTAATTGAAATAGATAATATTATTTTTAGCTAAGAAGATTGTGTACGTTGTTATTATAGCCAAATAAGGCAAACGTCCAATCCTAAGGCGGCCATAAGTTGTCCAATGAACATTTCTGCGAAACTGTTTCAAATTGTTTGCCATAATTACTCAAAGCAAACATGAACATCATAGATAACAAATCTTCACTGAAAATGATTTGTAAATGAACATATAAATGGTATTTTCGACCTATATGACACGATTTAATTTGCGAATTAAGATTGTTATTGTCTTTCACAGAAAGATTGTTCTTGTCTTCCATAGAATTGTTAAATGTACATGAGAATTACGGTATGTGAACATACATAAATAACAATTATTTACTGTACATACTCACTACAGCACACAAAACCCCAAGACTCTGGAAGACAAACATTTTCAATGTTGCATTCATAAAATATGTCATGAATATCAAACTATGCAACACTAATGGTTTAGCTTTGCTGGCGACAAATACAAGTTACGACAAATTTACAAAAGGAACATTAACATGGTTCCACGACGTTGGTGGTCATATACCTTAGTAGATATATATATATACATACATATATATGAACTTCTCTAAACCGTTACAAAAACCATAAAATATCGTCCCGAATCTAAAAATTATGAAAACGAAATGTCACACGATGCACTCTAAAACTTATTTATCAATTTTAACGACAAGAGCTGTTTGTAAAACAGTTATGCCCCCTCTAGGTTAAATTGCTAAAAGGCTTATATGACATAATCAAGGGCCATCACTCCACAGTTACTCGGACGATGGATGATTGTCAAACTTGCTGAGATAATACGACCACATAGATTTTAAAGTTTGGTGAAGATCGGCTATGAACTGTTGGACTTAGAAAACGGAAACGCCTAAAAAGGTCAATTTAAGATAATTCAAGGGCAATAACTCCACAATTTCTTGGGCGATTTGGCTGATTATTAAACTTTGCCGAGATATTATGTCCACAAACATGTTCATGAAGTTAAGTGAAGATTAGACGAACATTGTTGGAGAGCTGAAACAGCCAAAAAGGCCAATTTCAGATAATTCAAGGACAATAACTTCACAATTCCTGAGCTGATTCGACAGGTTATCAAACTTGGTCGAGATTATATAATAGCATTATTACACATATGTTCATGAAGTTTGGTGAAGATCGGATGAAATCTGTTGGACATTGCGAGCGGAAACCGCTGAAAAGGCCTATTTCATATAATTCAAGGGCAATAACTCCACAATTCCTGCGGCGATTTTTCTGATTATCGACCTTGACCCAGATAGTACGCCTACAATTTTTTCATGAAGTTTGGTAAAGATCAGATGAAAACTGTTGACATACCGACCGACATTAGCAAATCAATATACACCGCCATTTTCGATGAGACTGGGGGCATAATAATTATAATCCATCACTTCGGTTGAAGCTGATTCACAAACAATACGCCTTATTGCTCAACCACTGATCACGATGCATACGGCGATCCATACCAAAACGCATGTGTCGAAATATTGCGGCTCCCGAACGCCACACTTGCCACTGTCTGATTGGAGCTAGGATCATTTGAAGTATTATTAGTGTCATTTGGCGCCTTAAAAAACGGTTGTTTGCCTAGAACTGCCTCTACAACATTGCCCTTTTCCGAAGTCGACCCGTGTTTCTTCACTGCTTTTGCTTGTAGACAATCGGAATTTAAGTCACTTTCAGAAAATACACACGTTTCCGACGGGGTGACTGAGCACGGCGGTGTTACTCCGAACTCCTCGACAAGAAACCCAATATTTGAATTAACGTTTCGTGTATGTTTGTGATTGAAAGCTGTATGAGGAAAATGGAGAAAATGGTCTTTCTGGGAGTTTTCTGTAGACGTGGTAGACGCTGACAAGCTTTTTGTGAGATTAGTTCGAATAACAGATTCGCGATTAGCAAACATGCTGTAATTTAACAAATTTAGGGAACTCTTAGGGGGAGAGTGAAACGGTTTAAACCAAACTGGATCGACAAGGCTTAAATGGTCTTCATCAGGTGATTTCGGTTTAGATGGCAATTGTCTACACATTGCCTTTTCAAGTGCATTCACATTATTTGATGCACGTTGATTACATGCAGTTAAGTTTGTCGCAGCAGCGATATTTGAATTTATTTTGGTCTGATGTAGCAATGTTGGCTTTACAGACAAATCTTCTGGATTTTGCTGCTGTGTTAATTTGCATTCATTTAGATAGAGATGACCATTCGTTAGCGCATGATCATTTGAAGACACATTTAAAGCGCATGCTGAAACGCTGCTTCCCAGTCCTAAATTAGCAGGATCAGAACAAGAAACCCGCTTACGAGGTTGTTCCATGTGTTTAGAGATCGAATCATGGTGTCTATGGGAGACGAGCGTAGGGCAAGCATCTGATTCACGCTTGCGTTTCCTCGGACGATCGGTCTTTCTTCGAGACAACCGAATATCGGATTTATATTGCTCCATTCTGAAAGAGTTCGTTTCACTAAAAATGACCTTGATTTCACTATCGTCCTTATTTATTACTTGGGTTTCGCACGCGTCCCTCTCTCCAATGCCCGTTGAATCACTGTTTGAGGCCGACTGGCTGTCCTCTGACGAAGGGCTCATACTTGATTTAGGGGTATTAGGATGTGATGGATCAGCCCACAAAATGGACTCGACATCTGAAATGCATATGCAAACATGATTCTTTCCTGAGTTAATGTTGACAACAGAAAACAACGGATCAATGGCAGTAATTTTTAAAATTATTCAAAAGTTGTCTATATAACGATGTAAAGAAACTTTCACCAGCACATGGCGACCATGGTTTTTTGATCGATTCAAAATTATTTAAATAAATTTAGTAACATTTATGGGAAATTATTTCGAAATCTTCATTAGTTTTTTAGAAAATAGCCAAACAAGGACAATTGAAAAAGGGAAATAACTCCGTAAATAATGCAGCTAATGTTCTTGAGCACATCCATGTATGACGTTTTGAGTTTAATCCCTTCAGTAGTTTTTGAGAAAATGGTTCGACAAGGGAAATTGTAATTCCGAAAATAATGCAGCTATAACAAAACAGGAAATGGCTAGCCAATGAACACGAAAAGGGTAATAATTATAAACTCCGTAAATAATGCAGCTAGTTATAAATCTTGTGTACTGCTCTCAGCCCAACGCATAAAAAGCGTTTGAAAGTTTTGCTCCGGACAAAACAAAATCAATGCAGACTGACAAACAGGACACGCTGTTTCCAGTATAATAATCATAGTTATATTCAGAGACATTTGAAGAACAATTTACTAACAACAGAAAAGGATTTGTTTGAAGTTATTTTGAAATCCGATCAGTAAATCGGAAGGAATATTCTTTAAAGCTTTGATTACGCGATTGTAAATCATCCAATTCGATTGTTGATACTAAACCAATCAATTTAAATTGGATTTACTCTTATTTACACACTTGTGTTGATATATTTTTTTTCATCAATCAATAAACTGAAATTACGGTGTTTGTGTAGATTTGTGTAGATTAATCGTGTAAATTTATAGGCATCATTGTTGCTGTTATTACCTTGTTGTGAAACATTATCACCAATGTTTACTAATACAATCTTATTTATATTCATATATCAGGCACCATTAGAATTGTTAATTAATAATAACAAATAGTAATCGTTACTATATTGCAAGTCATAACTCAGAAATACGCAACATGTAAAAATGTAAAAAATCTTAATCGAAATATTCAACAACATGTTTTAAATCCAGATCGAGCTGAATCCGAGCCATGGCTAAATTATAGCAGCTCTATCCAAATCCAGTTATTCTGCAGAGGGTTCTCCAAAGAATATATATGTAAAATTTGTTTGAAATAAGCCTTTTAACATAACCATACCAGATACATAGTTGGAAACATTATTTGCATTTGATAATTTGGATTGATGCACTATGAGAGTATGGTGGAACTTTCACTTTTGATAGTGCAGTTTACCCTGGTCTGGTATAAACATCTGTTTACTGTACATACCCATTGAAAGATCAAATAGGTTATATAAGAGTTCCAACTGCGTGTGCTACTACATAAAGAGAACACAAGGTGAGGGCAATTGACCAGATGTGAGAAGCTAGCAGAAGTGTTCAAATCAATTTATGGTTATGATGACTGGGTTTCTGAGGGAAACTATATAATTAATCTTAAAACAAACATGCCATATTTTCATATTAAAACTGAAATTTATTTAAAATTAGTACCATAGTTCAGACAAGAAAGTTGTCTACGTTGCCCATATGGAAAAATTCACTGACACCTGGCACCTATGTTTTCTACAATTCACAATTATTTGAAGGAATTTTGTGGGTAGTTACAGTGACACGAGGAACATATCTAGGAAGTTATTTCCATATCCCGAAAGTGGTTTCGTTTTAAAAGATAGGCAAAGCTGACTTTAGTCACATGAGAGCAAACTTCCACACCCCTTGTTTTTAACGAAACAAAATTATTGGAAGGCATTTGGTAGGGGGTTCCTCACCAAAGCAACATTTCTATAAATACATTACGAAACCAAAAAGTGGTTTCTTCCAAGAAGATTGTCAAAGTACCCTATATAGCTATAAACGGAAAAAGTTCCCCACCCACTGGCGGCCATGTTTTTAATGCATCGATATTATTTTAAGATCGAACCATTTCTGTAAAATTATTTCGAAATCCAGTAAGTGGTTTCTGGCTTAGAAGATTGTCAAAGTTACCTATACAGCCATATAAGGTCAACCTTCCCCATCCAATGGCGTTCAGGTTTTTAACGCATCAAAAGTAGTTAAAGGATTTTGATATATGGTAGACAGTCACCTAAGGAACATTTCTGTGAAATTATTTCGAAATCCAGTAAGATGTTTCTGAAAAAAACATTGTCAGAGTTGCCTATACAGCCATATATGGTCAAACATCCCCACACCCGGGCGGCCATGTTTTTTTATGAATCAAAATTATTTTAAGGAATTTGGTAGTCAGTCATCACTCAAGGAATATTTCTGTGAACATTTTACGAAATCCAGTAAGTGATTTCTGACAAGAAGATTGTCAAAGGTGCCTATACAGCCATATACGGTCAAAATTACCCAGTAAGTGATTTCTGACAAGAAGACTGTCAAAGGTGCCTATACAGCCATATACGGTCAAAATTACCCAGTAAGTGATTTCTGACAAGAAGATTGTCAAAGGTGCCTATACAGCCATATACGGTCAAAATTACCCACCCTCTGGAAGCAGTATAGTTTAACCACTCAAAATTATTTGAAGGAATATGGTACACAGTCATCACAGGAACATTTCTGTGAAATTATTTCGAAATCTAGTAAGTAGTTTCGGACATGAAAACATGTAAAAGTTGCCTACAGAGTCAACTATGGTCAAACTGTGGCCATATTTTTGAATAAATCAAATTTATTTTAAGGAATTGTGTAAACAGTCAACCAAAGAACATCTCTGTGAAATTAATTTAAAATCCAGTGGTTTCTTAATTGGTTTATTACAAGAAGATTGTAAAAGTTGCCTCTTCAGCCATATCTGGTCAAACTTCCAAATTGTTTTTACGAATTTGGTAGACAGTCACCCAAGCAGCATTTCTGTGAAATTATTTCGGTTTTAGAGAAGATGCTGTTGGAAGTAAATTGCTGACGACGGAAGACTACAATAGCTCACCCTTGAACGCTTAAAGTGAGCTAAAACATAACAAGAGGGCCCTGAGAGCCCTAGGAAACTCAATTGGAATTTGCATCCCCGAGACGTGGCTTATTTTTATCCCAGGGGCATAATTTGAACAATCTTAAAACAAACCTCTGGGCCTTGCGGTTTATGGTAAAGCTTTTTTAAAATTCATTTTGCGATTTTTGCGATTTAAGTCTATAAACCTCGGGGTGTGGCCAGATTTGACCCAGGGGCATAATTTGAACAATATTTGGAGAGGACCACTATGCCATGTTACGTACCAAATATAGAGGAAAGCTGTGGGCCTTGCCGTTTCAGAGAATATTTTTTAAGTCATTTTGCTATTTAAGTCTGTATGAAACATATGACCCCCGGGGCGTTACTAGTTTCGACCCCAGGGGCATAATTTAAACAATATTTGTATAGGACCATTATACGATGTTACATACTGAATATGAAACCTCTAGGCCTTGCGGTTTCAGAGGAGAAGAATTTTAAAGTCATTTTGCTATTAAAGTCTAAATAAACCATGTGACCCATAGGTTGTGGTCAGTTATGACGGCGGACGGACGCACGAACGCACGGACGGACGACGGACAACGGGCGATCACAAAAGCTCACCATGAACACTTTGTTCTCAGGTGAGCTAAAAAAACGAACGCATTTTGTAGAGGGTCACCCAAGAAACATTCATGCGAAATTATTTTAAATCAATTTTATGTTTTCTGATGAGAAGATTGTCAGAATTGCGTACTGAGGCATGAAAGGAAAACCTTTTCCTCCCCCTGGTGGCCATTTTTTAACTTATCAAAGGCTTTGAAGGACGTTAGAAAATGGAGCATTTCTGTAAAATATATTTGAAATCTATCTAGTGGTTTCCCACAGGAAGTTATTTCAAATTTTCCACACGTTTAAGCTTTTTATATTTTTCATATAATTGAAGGAATTCGGTTAAGGATCATCCCGGGAATATTTCTGCCATTTTTTAAACCCCCCCAAGTGGTTTCCGAGCAGTTATTTAAGTAAAATGGATGAACGACGAATGACGGACGCTGGACGGTGACTGACAACAATAGCTCACCCTTACGCACTTCGTACTTAGGTAAGCTAACAATGCATTACATACAATAATTCCTCTGAATGAAATCTTAAAAAATATTTTAAGAAGGTTGTAAAGAAGAACGCATGTAGTTGAATAATTATTTACATTCAATGATACCATTCCGTTTGTGTAACAACGAGTAAAGACATGCACAACTGAACAATCGTACCTGATACAGCTGTTGACCTGGGACTTTTACAAGAGGTTTTCATTTGAATGACATCCAGCACTAGGTTCCTTTGCTCGATGCCGCTGAAGATAAACACAGACTCAGCTTATCAGCAGAATTAATTGACATTGAAACATTGACCGACAATTCATGTACATGTTAAACTCCCTTTAAAAAAGTTCCGAACACATATATAAACATCTACATATTTTGTCAGATACATTGATTGCCGGACGAGTGATTTGCGTTTCTTGGTAAATGCGATGCGATTGTTTAATACCTCATAAATATTAGCTACCTGAGTGAACAACTTGCACTTTTATAGAATTCTTAACTTATGAATATTCATTACTTTAAGAGTGAATATCATGTCTAGTGTATGTGGTACTGAGACTTAATTATAATGTCAGATAGCTCCTGGTGATTACACTCATCTGGATTAAAAGAAGTTGCACGCGTAGGACACTAAAAATGTAAAACTCTTGGATAAACTAAACTCCTTTAACGTGTACATGGGATTGAAAAAAAGTGTTTTAAACACAATTATGTACACAAATGAACTGCATACTTCTTGCATTACCTAACTATTTGTACAATTGCAAGAAACGTGTGATCGTCTGATGTTTTCGAGCTATAAATTGTGGTACAGCACAGCTGCATCCAAACATATCCGCCACCCTTGTTAAGCAGTCGTACAGAGGGCGACAACACCTGGCCCTTAGTCAACACTGAAAACAAAGTATCTTTTTAACGGTAGTATTACAAATCGAGAACACGCAAAGCAAGAAGTACTTTTTAACTTAGCTGGCATAGATGCAAGACAAAACGATACCGAAAAACAAAAGGCTGCATCGGCTATGTTTTGTGCGTTGCTAATCCAACGGGTCTTTAATTTAGGATTACGTACTATGGAAAGCCAATAGACAGCAATCATCAATAGCAGGTTATTTAGACATTAAACTCTTACTCTAGAAAGGAATGCCGTCATTTGTAATGTTAGAATTCCACTATAATGTTCAATCTATAAATAAGGGATGGCCATGAATATTCAAACAAGAGGGTCGTGATGGCCCAAAGCGCTCACCTTAGTACTGGCAAAGATGAAGACCAAACAATTGAGTCAGGTTTGAAAATTAAGATTATGAAGAATACACATGTATCCGCAGAAGGGGTTAGCATATATTTAATTTTATACATCGGTCAGTGCAATTGGCTAACAAAAATACGAGTTTGTCAGTGGAGGTGATGTATTTTGCGCATATCAGATCATTTTTCTCGATATTCTTTTCTTACCCTTTTTTCATTGACCGTTCTGAAAAATGCAGACACAGGTAGATTTTGAAGACTTTTTGCGGCAGGTTTGGAGAACTAGTTGTAATTGATAATTGCGATGGCTGTGCTATAAGGACAAAGTTTTGCCCTTTCTTTGATAATTTTCTGGCCAATGATGACAAACAATGTTAATGCAGGCTCTGAAGCCACAATTTTTGCATGCACAGATAACTGCATGCAAGGTTTGCAATTGTTGGAAATCCAATTTCATCTTTTTTCAACCAAAACGAGGGCCAAAATGAACCTGTGTCGCTCACCTGAGTTTAATGAATCATTATGGCACATTTCTGTGGAATTATTTCAAAATCCAGATGGTGGTTATATAATATTTTCAGTTTTCAATAAAGCCATACAAGGAAAACGACTCTGTCCCCTGGCAGGCATCTTTTAAAAAAAACATAATAAATTGAAGGACTTTGGTAGAGGGTGACCCAACGAACATTTCTGTGAAGTTATTTCCGAATCCAAAAAGTGGTTTGCGACAAGACGATTTTCAAAGTTATATATAGTAATAAGTTACATAAAGGCACATAAGAAAAAAACCCTGCGCCCTGGGGGACATGTTTGTTAACATTCCAAAATAATTTGAGGTATTTTGGTAGAGGATCAACCGAGGAACATTTATATGAAATAATTTACAATTGTAACAAGTGGTTACTGACAAGCAGATTTTACAATTGTTCAATATAGCCATTACGGAAAACGCACCGCCCCCTGGCGGCCATGTTTTTAACGAATCAAAATAATTTGAAGTACTTTGGTGAAGGACCACCCAACAAACATTTCTGTTAATTTTTTTTTGAAATCCAACCAGTGTTTACTGGCAAGAAGACTTTTAAAGTTTTCAATATAGCCATATAAGGAGAAAATGCCCAGTCCCTTGACGGCCATGTTTTTTTAACGAATCAAACTAATTTGAAGTAATGGGGTGGAGGGCCACCAAAGGAACATATCTGTGAAATTATTTTGAAATCCAGCCAGTGGATATTGACAAAAAGATTTTTAGTTTTCAATAAAGTCATATAAGGAAAAATACCCCGACCCCTGGGGGCATTGTTTTTAAACGAATCAAAATAATTTTTAGTATTCGGGTAGAAGGCTAAGCAAGGAATATTTCTGTAAAATTATTTTGAAATTAAACTAGTGGTTACTGAAAAGAAGACTTTTAAAACTTTCAAAATAGCCATGTAAGGAAAATAGCCCCGACCCATGGCATCCATTTTTTTTAAACGAATCACATTTTTTAAAATTATTTGGGTGGAGGGCTACCAAAGCAACATTTCTGTAAAACCGTTTGAAATCCAACCTAATGTTTCTGATAAACAGATATGTTAATTTTTCATTATAGCAATATAAGGATAAAAGGCCATGTTTTTTAACGAATTAAAATAATTTGAGTTATTTTGGTAGTGGCCAACCTAAGAAACATTCATACCAAGTTTGGTTACTTTCCACCCAACGGTTTCAGAGAAGACTTTTGAAGTTGAATAATAAAAAAGGCCCCGCCCCCTGGCGGCCATGTTTTTGACGAATCAAAATAATTTAAAGTATTTTGGTAGAGGACCACCCACGGATCATTGATACCAAATTTTGTTGATTCCCACCAAGACGTTTCAGAGGATATTTTTAAGTGAATTGTTGTTGACGACCACGATGACGACGCACGACGACTACGCCGGACGGTGACTGACCAGAATAGAGCACCATTGAACACTTCGTGCTCAGGTAAACTAATAAAGTCAGTTTTTTCAGAAAAAGGCATTTTTGCATTGTTTTTAATGGATAAGTGGCAATAACTCTAGTGTTACAGATGCAATCTGGCCTATTACCATTGAATCCCAACTAAGCTTTTATGGTCATACACAAACTGTTTGGTCACCATTTAATAAAACTCGCGTGTACAAGCCAATCATTGATAACATATGGATGGACACATGGGGCAATAACTCTGGTGTTTCTGCTCCGATCTTGCTTATATTTGACTTCACCTGTAATCTTATGGTCATAGACAAACTGTTAAAGACTGGAGAAGATAAAATAAAAATGACGTCTCTTTCCTAAACAATGTATATTTTTTTTATATAAACAATGGGGGAATAACTCCGTTGTTTGTGAAATGATCTGGATCGTTTTGGGCATGTCCTGAGAGCTGATGGGCATACACAAACTGTGAAAATTTGATAAAGATTGGATGGAAAATAAAGTCTATTTGTTGGAAAAAATATGCATTTTCCCATTCTTTTGCATGAAAAGGGGGAAATAATTCTAGTGTTACTGTTGCGATATGGTCCAATAACAATCCCGTCTGAGATTTGATGGTCATACACAAAATGTGCAAGTTTGGTCAAGATTGGATAAAACGTGAAGTCTCTATTATGAGAACGAACAAATTGTTGACGGTATACGGACGACGGACGACGCAGGAAAGTGCCACTATACCAATAGCTCAAAATTAAAACTATTCCAACATAATTAAGTGATTACTTGAATAAATAACCTGTTTATTAATTATTTGTAAATAAGCGTAGAGAACACAGTTTGTGTCATCATTAATTGTTATGATCGATTTGCCATCTAGCCTAAACTTCTGTACATGTAGTTCACATCATTTATGTCAACATCAACAACCACAAATTGTTGTGTTAATGACAGTTTGTTGTTGCTGTTAACTCAAAACACGGTATCGCATGAACAAATGTGCTAAGTAATGTTACTTTCTACATACATGTATGCTCTAAACAAGAACATATGTGCTCTGACAAATATGTCCGCGTATTTTGTTGCAATGTTCCCATTGTATATAGGCTATATCTGTATACAATTATTATAATACAGATTGTGTAATACATCTCCACCATGTTTCCACATATATAATATCGATATCTTTCCCCCCAAAAATATTCCAAAAGTTAAATTATCCACTATTTGAATATCGTCATCAGCAATAGTTGCCATCCCTTCTACACGTCTATTTTACTTACAATCTTTGTGTATTTTTATAATCAGCGGAATGTCCCCAGGATGGCAGATGGAGAACAGATCCTTGCCGCAGACATCGTCGTTTTTCCAGTCAGTCATTACGTTAATTCTAACAAGAAAACAATATATCACTTTCATAAACAAAACCTGGTCAAGAATCATGATGTCACGAACTATGATTCGAACTTCACTAGCCTTAGATTAAAAAGTAATATGAAAATAAAGTTCATATGTGTTAAGTTTTTTTTTTTTCAATTTTATGACATAGTTTTTTCAATTTAAATGGTCCACATCAGAATTTGGCCTATACCCCATACATGCTGTTTATCTGACCATAGTTTCTAAGTAAATAAATGATCGATCGTAATGTTTTATTCCATACGATCCATATTTATAGTAAACACGTTTTATCAACACAACAAATCTGATAAAGTTTTAACGGATAAAAACTGAAGCTGAAAACGTGTTTGCTATCGTATTTGTTGAAGTTAAACAGATTTTAATCTCATATAACTTACATTCAAAATCGATCAAGTAATGATTATCAGTCTGTAAAATTTTCAGCCAGGTCGAGTGTACAATGAAAAACGGATAAAATGGAAAACTTGTTTTTGACCGGTGACAAAATATTCAATGTAGGCCCGGATTTCATCGAGTAAATCATTTTGTCTAAATGTTAATCTTATAAGATGTAAAGTGAATCTCGAAGAGTGTAAAACAGATGTTTATATTGTTTAAGATTGGATTTCAACCTATGTGAGCCATATTTTAACTTCGATTTCACACAAGCAATCAGTATCTTAAATGTTCAATCTGATCAGACAAAAATAAACCTTCTAAAGTGTAAACGTATCTTGAAATGTCAATGAATATGCTGTGACCGCAGATGACCAATTTCTTCTTGAGCCTAACCTAAAAAAGAACTATCAATGTTAGTAATGATGAATGCCAACCATGGCGTATTGATACTGACTGAGTGAATTGTTGCATGAACAGGGTTGTGAATCATGAAATGGCATAACAATCCTACCAGCATTGAGATGAAAGACCCACGTTCAGCCATTGTCAAATTATTGCCCAGACATGTTTAACAGCTATTGAACAGTTTAATATACATTTTTGATTCAATAATCATTAGTAACCCCCTACTAGTTATGACCAAACTATCTATTATGTTTGTGAACATAGGCCTAAACATTCCGAAGTTATTGACCCAACAATATTTGAAAACTATTGGGAAGTTTCACTTTGACTTTTAAAGCAATAACCCAATAATCAATAGGAATCTTCTACTATTCATGACGAACCTACCTACCAAGTTTTAAACAAGCGGGCCAAATGGCCCTGGGTCTCTCACCTTAGTTTCATTAGTCGAACAATTTTCCTTGTGTTAGATTTTTATACGGATATAGATATACTGATGCGGACTGATGGTAATGCGGCCTTAATCATTGTGGTTTGAAAAACTGAAGTGACAACAAATATTCAAAATTTGGGACGCACTTATTGAAATTGAAGCTTTTTCTTCAATTGGACCTAGTGACCTAGTTTTTGACCCCACATGACCCAGATTTTAACTCGACCGAAATATCATTGGGACAAATGTTCTGATTAAGTTTCATGAAAGCTTGGGACGAAAAATTTGACTTCGAGAGTGTTAACAAGCTTTTTCTTCAATTCGACTTAGTGACCTAGTTTCAGCCCTGACATGACTCAGATTCGAACTCGGCTGAGATATCATAAATGTCCTGACCAAGTTTCATGAAGATTGGGCAAAAAATGTGACTTCTAGAGTGTTAACAAGCTTTTTCTTCAGTTTGACCTAGTGACCTAGTTTTTCACCGCACATGACCCAGATTCGAACTCGGTCGAGATATCATCAAGAAAAATGTTCTGACCAAGTTTCATGAAGATTGGGCAAAAAATGTGACTTCTAGAGTGTTAACAAGCTTTTTCTTCAATTTGACCTAGTAATCTAGTTTTTTTTATCCCAGATGACCCAGATTTGAACTCGGCCGAGATATTATTGGGACAAATGTTCTCCCCAAGTTTCATGAAGATTGGGCAAAAAATGTGACTAGAGTGTTAACAAGCTTTATAAAGATTTCAATAAAGCCATATTAGGGAAACTGCCGCGCCCCCTGGCGGCCATGTTCTTCAACGGAGGGCAACCATTTTCGAACTCGGCTGAGATATCATTAGAACAATGTTCAGCGGAAGTTCCAAGAAGATTGGGCAAAAAATGTGACTTCTAGAGTGTTAACAAGCTTTTTCTTCAATTTGACCTAGTGACCTAGTTTTTGACCCCACATGACCCAGATTCGAACTCAACCGAGATATCATGGGTCAAATGTTCTTACCAAGTTTCATGAAGTTTGGCCAATAAATGTGGCCTTTAGAGTGTTAACGAGGTAAGTGTTGACGACGCACGACGCACGACGGACAAAAAGCGATCACAAAAACTCACCATGAGTACGTTGTGCTCAGGTGAACTAAAAACCTAGGTCTACCGGCTCAATAGTTATCGACCCGGCAATGTTAAATAACTATTTGTCATTGTTCCCTTGACCTTTGAACCATGATCAATTGGGAATATCAACTAGTTATTACCATCCAACCTAAAGAATGTTCGAACCTAGGGGATCCGTTGTTATTGCACTAACCAGGTTTCTCAACTATTGTTCAGTTTGACATTGACCTTTAACTCTATGAAACAATAATTAATAGGGATTCACTTCTAGACATTACCATCCTACATTTCGAATTGTACATACCTTGTCGAGGGATTTTATAGTTATTGCCTGGAAAATGTTTAACGGTTATTGGTCAGTTTGATCTTGCCCATTGACCCAAGGACTCAATAATCAATAGGAATCCTATATTAGTAATGACCAACCTACCTACCATGTTTGGCGAATTTAGGCCTGAGAGTTTTGCAGTTATTGCCCGGACCATGTTTTGCAATTAGTTTATTGGCCAGTTTTACACTATTGGTCAGGCTGACCATTACTTTTGATGTAAAGATCCATAATCAATATGGATCTTCTTCTAGTCATAACCACCACTTACAAAAGTTTTCGAACGAACTTAAGACCCCAAACAGGTTTTACAACTATTGATCAGTTTGACATTGACCTTTGATCCAATTACTCCATTGAAGAACCTACCTACCCCTGTTTGAGGAATCTAGGCCTGGTTTTTGGCGTCATTTCGTTGACAACGTTTTACAAGTATTGGTCTTTTTTTAATCGTTTGATCAGTTTGACCTTCACCTTTGATTTAATGACCAAATAATTAATAGGGAACCTCTACCTGTCATGAGTAACATACCTACCATGTTTGAAAAATGTAGGCTTAAGGGTTCCATATTCATTGCCCCGACAAGGTTTCGCAATGATTGTGTTTAAATTTTATATTCTTTTAGTCAGTTTGACCTTGGCCTGTGGAAACTATCATCAAAACAGATCCTCTGCAAGTCACGACCAACATACAGATTTGAAGATAAGGGGCCGAAGTTACTGCCCGGACAAGTTTTGGTCTACAACGGACGACAGACCAACATTTGCAAAGCAATATACATTGACCCCCCGCTTAATTTTTTGTAGGGGGAAGGATAATTTATTTGTTTTATTGTTTGTTTGGATATTTCGCCGCTTTTAACAGTATTTCAGTCGTATCACGGCGGTCAGTTAAGCTACTCACACTTTCCCTGGGCAAGCTTTGTCGACCTAAGCGGTTTACCAGTACTAAGTGCACATAACTATGCCAGTAACTGACAACTGCCCTACTGGAATCAGAGGTAGGGTAATGGCCGTATAAATAATTTCATGACCAATCCCCAAGCAAGTTATGTGGCCGGGCTGGGGTCGAACTCATGATCCCCGGATTGACAGTCCATCGCTCTATCAACTGAGCTAGCCGGGCCCGACTAAGGGGGGGGGGGGATACGGGATATAATAATATGACCAGGTTTTAACATTATCAGATTGACAATTTAGTTCCTATAGTGTAAAACTATAAAACGATAAGCTCAAACGGTCAGTAAACAAAAAGTTTTTCCTAGCCGCTTACTGTTTGAACACCACATATTATGAACCTTTATTTCATAAAGGACTACATCCTGACAAAGAATTCATTTGATATGTTAAAAAAGATCGTTCCTACATTCTAAACTCGGAGGGCAAACATGGCCCTGGGTCGCCCGCTTGAGTTGAATCATTATGGTTTGTAAAACTTTAACAACGAATCTAGAGATGCTCGAAGCAAATTGTTGACAACTGTGATTTCAACGTTTTTTTGTAGATCAAAACAATTTGAAGAAATTCGGAAGGAACATTTCTGTGAAATTATGTCAAAATCCGAGTTGTTTCAGACAAGAAGATTTTCAAAGTTTTCTATATAGCCGTATAAGAAAAAGTTGCCATGCTCCCTGGCGGCCATGTTTTTAAAGAATCAAAATGATTTGAAGGTTTTTTTTTATAAAGGGTCACCCAAGGAATTTTTCTGTGTAAACGATTTTGAAAATCAGTCAATGGGTTTTGGCCACACGTTTTTCAAAGTTTTCTACATAGCCATATAAGAAAATATGCGCAACAAATTGGTGGCCATGTTAAAATCCAAGATGGCCGTGGGCTGCAGCCCTGACTAAGTAGAGTAGCATTTCATACCGCCAGAACACGATACTGTGAATCGCAATACTATGCAATGACATAATACTACGACCCAGAAGGTCCTGTAGAACTAGATGTAAGATTATGTTACTGCTAAACCTTGCGAAAGATGCAATTCGTAATATCGCTTTTCGTCTGTAAATAATACTAAATATGGACAAGTAACCCACTCCACCTGTTTGCTATGTTATTAACGAACGAAAACGCTGTGAACGAATTAGGTGGAGGTTTACACAAGTAACCGTTTTTTAAAAATGTCTTAAATTGGGCTGACTTTTTTTTACAGCGCTTTACTGAAAGCTGTTAGCAAAAGCATACCGACATTGATTTAACTAAATTTTGTGTACAAGTGCTTTTGATGTGAACGGTGGATTTGGCTACATAGCAAAACAAGTATTCTGAACAAGAGGGCCATGATGGCTCAAAGCGCTCACCTGAGTACTGGTAGTGACAGAGACAAGCTACAAAATGACCTAGATCAGACTGATATCTTACTGTTGTTGACCTGGCAATCTACATATGCAATACAGATGCAATACAGATGAATGTCCGGCCTATTTCAGTGGTTAACCTGGTAAACAACAAACGATATACATATGACTGTCCGGCCAACGTCTATTATTCACCTGGCAATCGACAGGTGCAATACAGATTCATTTAAGGTCGAAACTTTTGGGACCAACACCGACAACAATCAATAAGCGATATGTGTATCATGCCCAATCACACTTACGTAACAAAGAGGTTTATCCACTCTCTGCAATCACGTGAGGTTCACACATCCAGCTAAATTGCATATACAAAGTTTTGTTCTTATTTCTACAGAACAATAATTAAAACAGTCGCAAGTGACAGCAATTAAGACGCCTGTCAGCGTTATGTATATCATTGATTAGGACTAGTCAATTAAAACCGTCCATCGTACTAGTTGTATTTGCATTTTAATTGCGTGTTTAGGCCCTATAAATGATATCTAGCTTACCGGTTTATAGCTTGAATACCAAAACCAATTAACCGGTTATGAAATACTATTTGTTGCCATCACTTGTGAAAATAACATTGTCCGTCCGTTCGTTCCGACCGTCCGTCCGTCGGCTTTCGGAACTAAACAATATAACATAACAGCTAGAGTGACGAAACTTTAAGAACATATTCAACAGCATGTGCAATTGCGCACCTGGGTATTTTGGCCTCCTGCCTGTGCAAAAATGGCCCGTTTTTTAGCATAAAGAAACATTTTTGGACTTGTGTCGCGTGTTAACACAAAAAGTGCTAGAGTGATGAAAACTCATAAACATATTTATCACCACATGAACTTGTGCACCTCGGTATTTTGGTTCATAAGCGTAGTTATAGCCCTTTTTTAGCAAAAAGTTACATGTTTGGTCCTGTGTCCCGTGTAACCCGAAAAGTATAACTGCTAGAGTGATGAAACTTCATGAACAAATTCATCAGCATGTAAACTTGTGCACCTGTGTATTTTGTTGCAGATTTATCACAGATCATCAGAGTGTTGGCCTTTTTTTTTTAGCAAAAATTGACATTTTGTACATGCGTCGCGTGAAACTCATACTCCGCGAGTCGGATGTATCGCCTGACGGGGTATACTCGAGAACGATAAGAACAATTATGCCGACACCCAAACTTTACCTTCCTTTTATGCCTACTAGCACTTCCCTAAAGTTTCATAACGATTACAAAAAAACTTAATCTCCAATTATTGTCTGCTTAAGACTTTTTTAAACTTTTTTTTTAACAAGAGCTGTCGGAGGACAACGAGCTCGACTTTTCTTGTGCTTGTCAGAGTTTATGGCATTTGCTCAAGCAAACTGTGTAGTAGGGGCCAATTAAACAAAATTAATTTCTTTCTCGAGTTACTGAGTGGAAGCATTTTTTCGAAATTTCAAAACAATGACCTTGATCTTGACTAAACAAACCCCATATGCAATCTCATACAATGACTCGTTATAAATTGAATTTTATTAAAATATTTCAATTTGTTCTTGAATTATAAAGCAGATTTTTTTTCTTTTTTTAGTAACAGTGACCTTGACCATGTCCCCACCCAACCCAACACAAATGCAATCCCGAGTAAAGTGTTGCTTTAGGGTATTTATATATAAAGATTGATTCTCAAGTTAGAAAGTGGAAATTAAAAGTCGACGCCCCTATTCCACCCACTTTAAATTTTTTAATTATAAAAATGCCCATAATTTTGACAAATTTCGAACTAGAGTTATCAAAATTGACCTATGAGTTCATTTTAATTTAGGGAATAAGTGTTCTAAGTTTGAATGAAATCCCTCAAGCCATTCCCGAAAAACTTTAACCTGTCCATATAGCTTAAATGTAACATTTCTAAGAGTAAAAAGGCCCATACTTTTGACAAATTTTTCAAACAAGAGTTACCAAACTTGGCCAATAAGTTCATTTTAATATAGGGAATAAAAGTTCCAAGTTTGAATGAAATCCCTCAAGCCATTCCCGAGAAACCAGAACGCCAGCGCCGACGCCGGGGCGAGTAGAATAGCTTGCCTTTTCTTCGAAAAGTCGAGCTAAAAAAGGGCATAACTCATTTAAGATAAGCGCAATAATGCCGAAACTGAACATAACCTTCTTTTTACTCACACTTCCTTAAAGTTTCATAATGATTGCACATAAACTTCTAAATTTATTGTCCTCACAAGCCTAATTTGAAGTATACTTTTTGAAACAAAGGGGCATATAACTCAAGTACGATAGAAGCAAATATGCCGAAAATCGAACTTAACCCTCCTTTTATGCCTACTAACACTTCATAAAATTTCACAATGATTGCACAAAACTTCTTAGGCTATTGTCGGCGAAACTGAAGGGGACGCCGCCGCAGACGCCAACAACGCTGCCGCCAAAATTAACCCTGTATGTCGCCTTTTCAGACGACACAACATTCGATACACCTAACTACCATGCAGCATGGCTCGTTGCGGATTGACTTGTTAACCGTGATGTATATAATTCCCTTTGCATTTCAAAATTAGCTTGACAAATATTTGTTTGTTACTTACAAATTAATGTTTATTATGATGTCGTATGCTATTGTTATAGCCCATCCCCACACTTTGTCATTTGAAAAATAAAAATAGATAAGAAGGACTTTGGAAGTGAGTCCTCTGAGGAAAATGTATGTGAGTTACTAAATGTTTCATTAGCAATCACACCATGTATGCGCAGAAGTGAGCTTGATTTATGTATTTATAAATATATAATGTGATAAAGTGGCGGGATGTTCAAAACTTCGGCTCCAATTCCGAGCGATTTAATATTATTTCCCGTCGCCAGTCTTCAGCGATATTTAAGTTTATTACGAAACTTCAGGATTTGGTACCAAGTGGGCATGATACATCACTTGACTTGAGTACAAATGTATATTGTTCTAAATATTTCGATTAAGAGACATATTCGCCGGTTAGTCCTTTCATTCGGTTTCACGGAAGAAAAGAGGGCACAGCACCTTCAACTGAGCACCTGATAAACATGTACGTGTGTTTTGTTTAATGATATTCACTATGAAAAGAGGTCGTTAGACTTACAAAAGCATTGGCCAAATATCAATATTTTCCAACTTTGATTAACAGTAAATTTTGATACGCAATGCAAATGCTATACATTTACATATTATAACTTGCGTTGCTACCCAATTGATATGTTGCTACGAACTGGAATATCAAATACGCCCATTAAATATTAAAAATTACTGAATGAACAGGCGGGCGTACGGACAAACATACGTCTCTCGAACAGAATAAAGTGAAATATAATTTTTAGGGCGTACAGACATGCATTTGATGATCTGGTGTTGTGTCAAAAACCTAGTCTCTTGAAAATGTTTTATTTCGCTGACCATTGGTGCCGAGATAAATATGAAATCGTAGTGAATTGGTGCCGAATTTGTGTACATCACATCTCTTTATAACGCTTTTACTTTCATACTAATCATAAACAAATCTGCAATTTAGTGTGAATGCTAATGGATTTTCGGAAAATAAGTTATTAATTGAGAAAATAATGTTCAAACTCGAAACAAGGCGTTGATTCGACACGAATTTTAAATTTAACTAGGATGTAAGAAAAGCAAAAGTACAACGTTCTTAATCCTGAAATTTTCTGTGAACACTCTTTTTTGCCTCTGACAACCATAGGTAATTATGGTAATGAAAAATTAAGAAAATGAAACAATAACAATTAGAAGCCAAGGTATATATAACTACTGTCTTTGTTTTGTCGCTTTCACTGAACATTGGTGCATTCAATGAGCAGGAGCCGGTTCTACGGTGTGATCCATGTGGCGGGCGAATTGTCTTCGATACATTTGCTATTGATAGAGTCGATGTGCCTATTGTGTACGAATATAAAAGAAAACACTCAAATGTGAAAAGGTATATTCGTTTACATCCTTGCACAATAAAACAAAGGTATTGCTCATTATCATGTAAATAACGTGTTAATATTGCAGTAGCGTTTCTTATTTACGAAAGCTTTCATTTTGTGCGAAATGTGTTATTCCTTTATTACATTTTCCATCAGTATTCAAAACCTGTTGCGGATCTGTGCTCTATGTTTTATGGGATGAAGCACCGACACTTTTATGACCAGTGTAGTGGGATTTTTGTTGAAATCAGCCATTAAGGTGTTAGGATTTTATTCATTCGGGACTACTGGCGGGAAATTGTCACAACATTTGATTGGATGTTGAGAAAGGTCAAAAGTTGGGTTAAACAGCTACGCCGAAAAACATAGAAAGCCATCTTTATAAACATGAACTGACGGTTCGGAATATCAATTCCTCGAAACGTGATTTGCTATCTACTAATTTGGATTTCACCGACTTAGTTTCAGATAATTAAATTCAATTCAATTTCCATAAAGATTAAATGTCAAATGTAAATTTGCCTGATACAAAAGAATCTTATCGAAATGAGATCTTAATAGAAAACATGTACGACATTCAAAGTTCAATTTAAAAAAGCAATTCTCTTCTGCTACGCAAGCAAGATATACTGAATTGCTTTTTCCAGCTTCGTGACGAAATTAACAGTGTTGACAAACAAATAAAGGCAACCTGTATACAGACTGACAATCGAAAAGAAGATATAGCATCTATTACATCAGCATTAAAGATTTCGTTGGAACAAAATAATGAAAGTCACTTCAAAAAATTACAATCAATTTCGGGCAGAGTAAAAACCTGCAAAACTTCAAAGAGAAATGGACACAAAGAAATAATTAGAGACTTAACATGTGTATGCGTTTCATGATAGGCTGATCGTCCTAGACAGAAATCGTAAAAATCTAAAATGTTGCTATCAGATCCTGCCAGACAGAAATCGTAAACATCTCAAGCGTTTCTGTGACAATGGCAACAACAGTGTTACCTTACACCGAGATACCGCTCCTGTATCACCGGAAGTAACGGCAATGTTAGCGGTCCCTTCGAGCGAGATACCGGAAATGAATCCTGCTTCAGCGCAAGTACCGGCCGTATTAGCGAACACTCCCAATGGAATATCGGGAAAGGTATCTCTCGAAGTACCGATCTGGAAAGCGCAAGCTCCCAGCGGGATACCGGGAAAGACAACAGTGTCTAAAGAAGTACAGATCGTGAGAGCGCACGCTCCCAACGGGATACCAGGAAGACAACAGTGTGACAGGAAGTACCGGTCGTTTTAGCGGACTCTCTCAGGAAAATACCGGGAAGGACACCAATGTCGCCGGAAGTACCGATCTCCTCATTATTATTATTGTCTTAATGCTTATTTATACATGTTTCAGATATTATCTCAAAAACACCTTTAAATGAAAAACCCCACTTTCAATCGTTCAAATTCTATATAGATAAACTATTAGGGCTCACACAATTTAACGTCGAATGAATTACACCAATCGAAGTCAACAAATATATACAACTAAAGCTTCAGGTGGACATGGTATAGGTAATAAAATCCTTTATTAAGGTGGAGATCAAATTGTCCGACCACTTATGTCTATTATAAACAATAGTATATATTCTGGAATATTTCCAACTGCTTTAAAGGAAGCATTTGTTATACCAAAATATAAAGACTCAGATACAGGCGACCCTTAAAACTACAGATCTTTTTCAACAACATCCGAAATATTTGAAAAGCATGTTGCTTACCAACTAAGGTCATACTTTCAAACCGTAAATATATTACATAAAGTTCAGTCTGGTTTCAGACAAAACTCACTCATGTTTAACTTCACTATTCAGACTAGTGGATGACAGGATACTGCAATAGGTAATAGAAAAGCAGTTGGTGCATTGTTTCTGGAGTTGTGGAAGTCATTCGATCTAGCTGATCATGAAATATTACCACATAAGTTTAAATTATACCATTTCTCGGATGATGCATTAGCTATTTTCAAACCTTATCTCACAAATAGACAACAATATATCAAAACAGACTCTCAGATGTGGAGCAGCCCAGGGTTTCATTCTGGGTCCTTTGTCCTATAGTGTGTACATAAATTAGTTGTAATGTTCAAAATTCTTCTGTAGATGTATATGTAGAAGATTCAACACTTTATTCTTTTGGAGATACCACTGATGAATTGAAAATAAACTCCAAGGACGTGTTTTAAATTCAGCAAATGGTGTTCAGCAAATTATATGTCTTTAATGCCGAATAAAACGAAATGCACGATAATAGCACATGTATGAATGATCTGCGTGTATTGACAAGAAACATGGAAAATCCACGAAAACCAAATTTTACGAACGAAATGCATTAAAGTCAGCATAAAAGTAAAAAAATTTAAGATATAATGTATCTACATATGAAATTTCATCAAAATATCTCAATGTCTTCTCAAGCTATTGAGGGAAACCCTGTGTCTACTATTAGTAATGTTTTATTTTTAGTAACGGTGACCTCGACCTTGACCCCACCCACCCTATGCGCAATCCCAAAAGAGGTCTCGATATAAGGTCTCTATGTGTGAAGTTTCATTACAATATCTCAATGTGTTCTCAAGTTATAGAGCGGAAACCGTTTTTCTAATTTTAGTTACGGTGATATTGACCCCGGCCCCCCATAAGCAATCCCAAGTGAGCACATGATATAAGGTATCTATGTATGACCTTGCCCCACCCACCACATACGGAAACCCAAGCGAGGTCTCAATATAAGGTATCTATGTATGAAGTTTCATTAAATATCTCAATGCATTCTCAATTTATTGAGCGGACACCATTTTTCTATTCTTAGTAACAGTGGCTTTGACCCAACCCATACCATAAGCAATCCCAAGCGAGGTCTTGATATAACGTATTTATTTATTGAGCTTCATTAAAATATCTCAATGCGTTCTCGAGATATTGAGCGGAAACCGTTTATCTATTTTTAGTAACAGTGACCTTGACCTTGACCCCACCCATACCATACCCATATCCAAGCGAGGTCTCGATATAAGGTATCTATGTATTAAATTTCATTAAAATATCTCAATGCATTTTCATGTTATTGAGAGGAAACTGTTTTTCTATTTTTAGTAAAATTGCCCTTGACCCCACGCACACCATATGCAATCCCAAGCGAGGTCTCAATATAAAGTATTTATGTATTATGTTTCTTTAAAATATCTCAATGCATTCTCAAGATATTGAGCGGAAACCGTTTTCCTTTTTCGAGTAACAGTGACCTTGACCTTGACCCCACCCCTACCATACTCTTATCCAAGCGAGGTCTCGATATAGGGTAACTGTGTATGAAGTTTCATTAAAATATCTCAATCCGTTCTCGAGTTAGAGAGCGGAAACCGTTTTTATATTTTCAGTGACAGTGACCTTGACCTAGACCCCACCCAACCCATATGCAATCCGAAGCGAGGTCTCGATATAAGATATCTATGTATGCAGTTTCATTACACTATCTCAATCCGTTCTCGAGTCAGAGAGCGAAAACGAAAAGTGTCAAGCCCGCGCTCCAAAATCGAAATACGCCAATCTAATAACCGAAACGTTTCTTCGCAAAATTTTGTTAAAAAATGATGCTAAAATAAAGAGTGTAACAACTCTGAAAGTATGAGGAATTTATGAAGATCAGCATTTGTCTTACACAAGCAACGAATCACGCAGAAAAAATTAATTCCAAACTATCTTTTCTTAAATGAATTGAAGTGATGAAATAAAAAGTGTATATTACAATTGACAGGTATGGACATACGAACTGGAACACATCCGAAAAATAACAACCTTAGGGCCATACGGCCCTAGGTCGCCAACCTGAGGGGCTAAGGAACTTCTGTTCTGAGCAAGTTTGATGATGATTCGGCTTAAAAAGTTGCCGCTAGAGTGTTCACAAGCCTTTTTTTCAATTTGGCCTTGTGACCTAGTTTTTGCCCACATGTGACCTGGTTTCAAACGTATCCCAGATATTATTTGGACGAATGTTCAGAGCAAGTTTCATGATGATTGGGCTATAAATGTGGCATACAGAGTATTCACAAGCTTTTTTTAATTGATCCTGGTGACTTAGTTTTTGACTCGACATGAGCTAGTTTCAAACTCGTCTGAGATATCATTGAAACAATTGTTCTGAGCAAGTTTCAAGAATATTGTGCAAAAACTGTGACATCTAGAGTGTTCACAAGCTTTTACTTCAATTTTCCTTAGTAACCTAGTTTTTTACCCCACATGACCCAGTTTTTAACTCGTCCGAAACATTATTGAAATAAATGTTCTGAACGAGAAGATTGGGTACAAAATATGACTTCAAAAGTGTTCACAAACTTTTTATTCAATTTGACCTAGTGACCTAGTTTTTGACCTCACATGACCAAGTTTTGAACTAGTCCGGGATATCATTAGAAGAAATATTCTGGGAAAGTTTCATGAAGAGTGGGCAATAAATGTGGCCTCTAGAGTGTTCACAAGCTTTGTAAAGTTTTTAATATAGCCATATCAGGAAAACTGCCCCGCCCCCTGGCGGCCATGTTTTTCAATGGAGCGCAACCATTTTCAAACTCGGCCGACATATCATAATAACAAATGTTCTGAGCAAGTTTCATGTTGATTTGGACAAAAAATGTGACTCCTAGAGTGTTCACGAGCTTTTTCTATGGCCATATAAGGAAAACTGCCCCACACCATGGCGGCCATGTTTTTCAACGGAGCGAAACAATTTTCGAATTCGGCGGAGATATCATAAAAACAAATGTTCAGAGCAAGTTTCACGTTAATTAGGCAAAAAATGTGACTTCTAGAGTATTCACAAGCTTTTTCTTCAATGTGACCAAGTGACCTAGACTTATCTGGAACAATTTACCAAAACACTGTTCGCTCTGCAACAAAAATTCATTCTTTCAAAAGTAAATGCAAACAATATTTTTATCAAATGCGGAGCGTCTAGTTTTGTTGTTGTTATCATCGCAATAACGAACAAAAAACAATTTTCCAATGTCTAACATATCATCGGTTTTTCATATTAAATTTGTATTGGGCTCCGTAAATATGATTTCTTAACTGAAATGACAGTCACATTTTTTAGTTACTCCTGACATTAATTCCCCATCATACTTATTTTGTTAATATTATAAAATTTCCGGAGTGTATATTAATTTAGATTATTTTTATTATTATTTGTATAGGGTCTTCCAAGGCATGTTTAGCAATTGATCAGTGTTATGTTCAGAGAAGAAGATGGTTGAAGTGTCATTGAAATGTGCTTTAAATCCGTCTGATTGTTTCAGAGGAGAAATGTCAAAGTTGCCTGCAAAGCCATATACGAAAAAACTGCACAATACCTGGTGACCATGTTTTTTAACGATTAAAAATTATCTGAAGGAATTACAATTTTTATATTTCATTGAATTGAAGGAATTTTGTTTAGGACACCACCCCCTATATTCCTAGCAAGATTGGTTAATATAACAGAAGAAGCTGTTTGAAGTAACTGTTGACGACGAACGACAGACGACGAATGCCGGACGATCACTGGTCACAATATCTCACCCTACGTGCACCGTTGAGCAAACACCTTCAACAAGTGGTCGTTAAACCTTGGCTCCAGCCAACGACCTCCGGATCAAACGTTTGTTACACTAACCACTCGATCAGACGATCTAATAAGTATTGACGTGTATGTTAACGATATGTAAGTGATGCACATGTTTTCCAAAAATTGCAACGACACAAGACTTGTCACAGGATGTGACGTATGCCCCGAAGCATATGCTTTTCAGAGGAAGGCAACACAATGTCAGTTACATGTTGGCAAAAATGACGATTCCTACAAAAAGAAGTACGGTCCTTGTATTCTGCACTTCCTCTCAACATCCTCATTATATGTGGTTTTATTTTAAATCTCTTCAATGTTAATGGGGTTATGCACTGCACAAGAAATTTAACTTGAGGGCAATAACTAATAATATTTGAAGAAAGAGTTATGGTTCTTGTACTCTGCACTTACGTTCAATGTCCTAAATGAGAATATGTGGTTTTATTTAAAATCCCATCAATACTAATGAAGTTATGTTCTGCACACACAAAAAATAAACAAAGGGCAAAGACTCTATAAATATTGAAGAAAGAGTTGTGGTCCTTGTGTTCTGCACTTCCTCTTATTGTCCTCTATCATTATATAAAGTTTTATTTGAATCCCTTCAATACTAATAGAGATATGCTAAACACACAAAAAATTAATGCTTCACATACGGAAATAAACAAAGGGTAATAACTCCGTAAATATTAAAAAAGAGTTGTGGTCCTTCTACTCTGCACTTCTTCTGATTGTCCTCTAGCATTATATGAAGTTTCGTTTGAATCCATTAAATACTAATGAAGTTATGCTCTGCACAAGAAAATTAATGCTTTACATAAGGAAATAATACAAAGGGCAATAAATCCGAAAATATTCAAGAACGAGTTGTAGTTCTCGTGCTTTGCACTTTCTCTCAGTGTCCTATATCATTATATAAAGTTTCATTTGAATCCCTTTAATACTAATGGAGATATGCTCCGCACAAGAAAACAAAAGGCAATAACTCCGTAAATACTGAAAAAAGAGTTGTGGTCCTTGTACTCTGCACTTTCTCTAATTGTCCTCTATCATTAAGTGGAGTTTCATTTGAATCCCAAAAATACTAAAAGAGTTATGCTCCCCACAAGAAGCGTGACTGACGGACGGACAAACGGACAGACGGACGGACGATACGATTACTATATGTTCCCTGCGGGGACATAGAAATCGAGGTATTCATTATATTCAATAGTCTCAATTACAAACGCTTTTTAACTGCATCCATTTCAACTATTGATTATTTATTGATGACAAGTTATTTAGAATATGTTACTGTGCCAGGAGTGTTATTTCGAATCATTAGATACACTATTCTTATTTTTTGCTATTATATGACAAAGATTTGGATATCGACACTTTCTATGGATATGTCCTTTTAAATGACCCATATATTTAAAATTATTCTGTGTAAAATTATATATTCTTAAACGTTGAACATATACGTCCGACACATGCAACATGCAAACCAACGCCGAATATCGTTATTAAATGTGTTTCTTGTTTTAAACAAATATACCTACTTTGTGTCCTTTATGTGCGCTTAATTTTTAAAACATGGATAACATACAAAGTTGCACGCTTTGTTCTGTTGTTTTTTTAATCCCTGCAACACTTTTTCATTAGACGCTACATGCTGTTGTTTGACGAATCAATATGACTTTATGGTCAATTGCTGAGATGTTTAACGAGATCATGTAAAAATACAAGAAACGTAGAAAATCCACGAAAAAACCAAATCTTTCGAACGAAATGCATTAACACGAGGGACCTGAGGGCCCTAGGCCGCCCACCTGAGACCTTGTAACCCAATTGGAATTTGCATCCACAAGGTGTGGCTTATTTTTATCCGAGAGGCATCATTTGAACAATCTTGAACAAACCTCTGGGCCTTGCGGTTTCTGGTAAAGCTTTTTAAAGTCATTCTGCTATTTAAACTTATATAAACCATGTGACCCATTGGGGTGTGGCCAGATTTGACCACAGGAACATAATTTGAACAATTTGAACAATTTTTGGACAGGACCACTATGCAATGTTACGTACTACACACAGGACAGCTGAAGGCCTTGCCGTTTAAGAGGAGAAGATTTTTAAAGTCATTTTGCTATTTAAGTCTATACAAACCATTTGACCCCCAGGGCGTGACCAGCTTTGACCCCAGGGGCATAATTTGAACAATATTTGTAGAGGACCACATATACATACCAAATATGAATCATCTAGGCCTAGCGGTTTCAGTGGAGAAGAATTTTAAAGTTATTTTGCTATATAAGTTTATTTAAAACATGTGACCCCTCTGGTGTGGTCAGTTTTGACCCATATTTAAACAATCTTTGTAGAGGACCACTATAGGATGTTACATACCAAATAAGAAACCTCTGGGCCTTGCGGTTTGAGAGAAGAAGATTTTTAAAGACATTTTGTATATTTAACTCTATATAAACCATGTGACCCCAGGGGCGTGGCCAGTTTTGACCCCAGGGGCATCATTTGAACAATCTTTGTAGAGGACCACTACAGGATGTTATAAACCAAATATGAAACCTCTGGGCCTTGCTGTTTCAAAGGAGAAGATTTTAAAAGTCATTTTGCTATATATTCTATATAAACCATGTGACCCCCGGGGCGTGGCCAGTTTTGACCCCAGGGGCATCATTTGAACAATCTTTGTAGAGGACCACTATAGGATGTTACGTACCAAATATGAAACCTCTGGGCCTTGCAGTTTTAGGGGAGAATATTTTTAAAGTAATTTTGCTATATATTCTATATAAACCATGTGACCCCCGGGGCGTGGCCAGTTTTGACCCCAGGGGCATAATTTGAACAATCTTTGTATAGGACCACTAAAGGATGTTACATACCAAATATGAAACCTCTGGACCTTTGCGGTTTCTGAGAAGATTTTTTAAGTTTACACTTTTTAAAGCTATTTTAGCTCTGTTACCTACATATGCAGCGGACCGTAACGATTTTATCAACTTTAAAACTTTGATATAAAGGATCTACATATGAAATTTCATTAAACTATCTCAAAGTCTTCTCAAATTATTGAGCATAAGCAGCTGTCTATTTTTAGTAACGGTGACCTTGACCTTGACCCCACCAACCCCATATGCAGTCACAAGCGAGTTGTGCATATAAAATATCTACGTATAAATTTTCATTAAAATATCTCAATGTGTTCTAAAGCTATTGGCGGAAATCGTTTTTTTATTTTTAGAAACGGTGACCTCGACCTTGACCCCACCCGACCTATACGCAATCCCAAGCGAAGTCTCGATATAAAGGTATCTTTGTATTTAGTTTCATTAAAATATGTCAATGTGCTCTAAAGTTATTGAGCGGAAACTGTGTTTCTATTTTTAGTCACGGTGACCTTGACTTTGACCCAACCCAATACTCAATCCCAAGCGATGGCTTGACATAAGGTATCTATGTATGAACTTTCATTAAATATCTCAATTCGTTCTAACGTTAATGAGGGGAAACCGTTTTTCTATTTTTAGTAACAGTGACCTTGACCCTGACCCCACTTACCCCATATGCAATCCCAAGCGAGGTATTAAGAGTCATTAAAATATCTCAATGCGTTCTCCATTTTCTAGTATTGAACGGAACCCGTTTTTATAATTTTAGTAACAGTGATCTTGACCTTGACCCCACTACCCCATATGCAATCCCAAGCGAGCTCTCAAGTTATTGAGGGGAAACCGTTTTCTATTTTAAGTAATAGTGACCTTGACCTCCCGCCCCATATGCAAACAAAAGCGAGGTCTCAAAATAAGGTATATATGTATGAAGTTTCATTAAAATATCTCAATGAGTTCTCAATTTATTGAGCGGAAACCGTTTCTCTATTTTTAGTAACAGTGACCTTGACCTTGACCCCACCCACCCCATATACAATCCCAAGCGAGAACTTGTATCATAAGGTATCAATGTATGAAGTTTCATTACAATAGCGCAATCCGTTCTCGAGTTAGAGAGCGGAAACCAAAAGTTGACGCCGCCACAACGCCCGACGGCCCGCCCGCCAAACAACATACCCTATCTAATAACCGAATTTTTTGTTTGAAAAAATTGATTCAAAAGGAAAACTAACCTTATGTCCTATAGGTCATGTGTTTTAAAATCAATGTCTATAAAAAAAACAAATATTAAATTGGTAAATCGATATCTAAATCTAAATATAGTACTTAATAATATTTCGGCTAGTTTTTTTACGAAGATACCATTTCGAAAGCACAAACGGATGAACTGGCTGAATGAGGTTCCTAAATAAGAATTTCCAGTTCAGGTGAACGCACGCAAACTAGAGTTAAAATACTTACACATTCTCGCAGTAAATAATCTTCAAACTAGACGCAAGTCTCATTATAAACGTATCGGCTTCTATTCTCAACTCGGTTATTGCAGGAGGTGGAAGGGCAATGGCAACGCCTGAGAATCCTACTAGCGACTGTGAAACGTTCTGACCTACACAGAGACCAACTTGGCACCGGAACTGTCCTAGAAGAAGCACCACCTGTTGGAAAATACGTACATGTAAGTAGCATTATAGAGTGACTGTACGATGTTAAAGGACAATTAATTACAGTATAGTACACACACCCATTTAATATCAGAAAGCATGTATATTTATTGATATTAAATTATAATAAATTTCGAGAAAAACTTATGTATAGAAAATCGTTTCAACTAAAATATTTATTGATAGGCAGCAAACATTTATAGCACATTCGAATTAGTCAAAACCGAATATAGCCGTTCCTGTAGGATAAACGGTTATATATCGACATACTTTTTTGTTTTCGAAAAATTTAGTGTTTTGTCGATTTATGATATATGATTATCATACAGACTGTATTTTATTAATGGGTAACGAAAGAGACTCGAACAAAAATACAAGAAGACGCACAAAAGTGCCTGTAACACTCCACTGGCTTAAAAACTGAGCAGTGTCAGGACGGAAAGGATATTATGAGATCTAGTGGCCATGTCGTGCACTGGACAAAAACTATTTTATAAACAATGGCAGAAGGAATACTTCAACGACGTTGCATCAAAGCTAATTCAGTGGTTTCCGATGAGATGTCGATTACGCATTCGCCCATCTAATCGGTATTTTAGCACTAGTGGACCATTTGTGCAATTTTGAGAATCACAATTGGAACATTTCTGAAAATAAGTTGAAGATTCTAGTCATTGGTTTAGAAGGATATATCATTTAATTTGGTTTTCAATTTTAAGCTCTGATGGCCATATTTTGAAGCGGACAACATCACACTATATAAGGCAGGAAAGACTGTGCACCACATAAAACAAAAGGGCCATGATGGTCCAAAGCGCCCATCTGAGTACTTGCCAAGAAGAAGACAATATTGCATCGGGCAGTGCAATGGACTATACTGGTTGGGGAGTGTAAGGTGCAGTGTTTTTACTCATGATTCTCATATCATTTTTCTCGACATTCACTAAGTCAGTGACAGTTCTAGAAAATGCAAAAAACAGTACATTCTGGTGTATTTTTGCAGGCAATTTTGAGGACCTAGTTGTAATGCGATAATGGCGATGGTTGTGATAAGATCAAGTTTGGCACTTTCTTAAATAAATTTATGTCCAACGATGAATAACGATGTTAATGCAGGCTCTGAAGCCATCACAGTTGCATGTCGAGATGATTGCATGACAGGTTTACAATAACTATACAATAATTATTGTTGGAAATCCCACTTCATCACTTTTCAACCAAATAAGCAAATGTTAGCCTATAATTGGATCTGACATGACTGTTAATGCAAAACTCAGTGAAAGTATGTAGTTTCTTATAAAGATCAATAATGTCGCTCATTGTGCATGAGACAGACATGCATGCACACTGGTTGTTGTCAAGACTGGATGAAAAATAGGTATCTATCTTGCATAAAGTCTTTTTTTTCAATTTCTTCAACACATATGGGGCAATAAATCTGGTAATCGTGGTCTTATCTGGCCAATGTTTGGCTTTTGCTCAGACAAATATGGTCATAGACAAATCTTGTCAGTTTGTTTTAATGACGGCACAAAGCGCTCACATGAATACTGGCAATGACAGAGATCAGCTAAATGTCATCACCTACAAAATGACCCAAATCAGACAACCTGATCTGGCAATTCGACAGGTGCAATACAGATGTTTTTCCGGCCTTCTTCTGTAGTTAACCTGGCAATCTACTGGCGATATACAGTCTCATGCCTGCCCGGCCTACTTTTGTTATTTACCTGGCAATTAAATGGCGCAATACAGATGCATTTATGGTCGAAACTGTTGAGACCAAGATGAACCACAAGCAAACGATGATCTGTTTACCATGCACAATCACACTTTCATTACACAGAGGGGGGCATCCAATCTTTGCAATGGCACATTTTTTAGGTTCAAACATCCAGATGAATTCCAAGTACTGTGCTTTGTTTTTATTTTAACAGAACAAAAATTAAAACAGTCACAAAAGACAGCAAGACAAGACAACTGTCAACATTATGTATATCATCGATTAGGACTATTAAATCAAACAGACCATTGTACTTGATGTATTTCCGTTTTAATTGTGTTTCAGGTATTGTAAATGATATTTGGCTCACTGGTTAACAGCTCAAATACCAAAACCAATTAACCGGTTGCTGAAATACTATCTGCTGCTATCCCAAATGAAACAAGACGCTCACCTGAGACCTTGTAACCCCAATTGGAATTTGCATCCCAGAGGCATGGCTTATTTTTATCCCAGGGGCATAAGTTGAACACCCTTGAACAAACCTCTGGGAGTTGCGGTTTCAGGTAAATATTTTTTAAGTCATTTTGCTATTTAAGTTTATATAAACCATGTGACCCTCGGGGGGGGGGGGCAGATTTGACCACAGGGGCATAATTTGAACAATCTTTGGAGAGGACCACTATGCAATGTTACGTACCAAATATAGGAAAGCTGTGAGCCTTGCCGTTTCAGAGGAGAAGATTTTGAAAGAGGTCCACCCAAGGATCATTCCTGTGAAGTTTGGTGAAAATCTGCCAAGCGGTTTAAGAGGAAATGTTGTTTGAATGAAAAGTTGACGACGCACGTACACACGCACGCACGCACGCACACACGCACGACGGACAACGGGCGATCTCAAAAGCTCACCATGAGCACTTTGTGCTCTGGTCAGCTAAAAAGGGCAATAACTCTGGTGTTTGAAAAACGATCTGGCCCATTTTTGGCATCTGCTGATATCTGGTGGTCATATACAAACTGTGAAAGTTTGGTTAAGATTGGATGGAAAATAAAGTATATATGTTGGAAAAAGGCATTTTTGCACTTTTTTGAATCAAAAAGGGGCAATAAGTTTAGTGTTACTGGTGTGATCTGACCCAATAACAATACTCTCCGAGATTTTATGGTCATACACAAACTGTGAAAGTTTGGTTAAGATTAGATGAAAAGTGAAGTCTCCGGCCTGACAATGGGTCCAATTGTTGACAGCACACGGACGACGGACGACAGACGACACAGGAGAGGTCCCCTATACGAATAGCTCACCGAGCACTTCGTGCTCAGGTGAGCTAAAAGGGGCAGTTACTTAAACGAAATCCTTGATAGAGTTATCTCTTGTCTACAGGATAAGTTCATCACTGTGATCAAGTACATCGAGTTTCAAGTCAATACCTAATAGAGGTATTGAGAAATTTGACCAAAAGCAAATTGTGTAAGTTGAAAATATAGTGTAATAACTCCAACAAAATCCTTAAATGATTACCTTCGATAGTTTTTTAGAAATAAACTCTGACAAAAAACTTATACCAAAAAACTTAACTATAACAGATACAGAAGACAGAGCGACGACAATAGCTAGATGTTTTTCTTCGAAAAGTCGAGCTAAAAAGAAAACCCAGAGTGGTAATCACAGAGACCGAGTCGTTAGAATAAATGGCCTACTTTGGTTTTATAAATGTCAGTTTTGTGACAATGTTTTCTATAAGTCAGTTTATTGTCATCCGAAAGTACTCTATAGCTGATGCTTCCGAATTACACGTCTAGAAGGACAGTACCGTTTATTGTTGAAACCATGTAACAGAACATAAAACGAAACCATTCAAATTAAATGATAAGCAAAATCAAATTACTTTTGAAAGACTGGATAAAGTGGTCAGATAATAATATTTTTTATTAGAGTTTATCGCACAAACGTTTACTATGGAAGAATCCATGATTAGCGTGTGCCTGAACCTATAACATATTACAGGGGATGGTAATCCAGAATAGACATGGAGTATGATGGTCAAAATCTTAGTAGGAATGCTGCACTTCAATTAAATAGAACTCGAGTCATTAGTACCGGATACCTTGAACGGAAACAAAGGCATTATTTGCATTTTCTTTTGACAGAGATTCTGCATAAAAAGTGTCATTGATTTCGAGCTAGCAGCTCCAAAGATCTCGCGCGAAAACAAAAATATCATATTAAAATGCCTTATTTAAAATACAATAGGGCCAAAATGCTTCTGGGTCGCTCACCCGAGTTTTATTAATTATTATGGCACATTTATGTAGAATTTTTTCAAAATCCAGATAGTGGTTATATAATATTTCAAAGTTTTCAACAAGCCATATCAGGAAAAGTACTCTGCCCCTGGCAGCCATGTTGTTTTAACAAATAATGTAAAATTGAAGGAATTCGGTAGAGGGTCACACAAGGAACATTTCTATGAATTTATTTCCATATCAACCAGTGGTTTCTGACACGATTTTCAATGTTTACAACATAGTCATATAAAGAACAAGAGCATCGCAGACGGGTGCTGGACACTCATCTTTCTTATAGTATTCTGGCCTTTCGTTAATAGAATGGGTTCATTATTGTGATGAAGTGTGTTAAGTCAGTTACTCTTATAGATCATGAGAAATGTGACCTTAAGCTAAAATTCTTAGTTGAAAAAAGGGCAATAACTCCACCAAAATCCTTGATATAGTTACCTCATCCCGTCTTTTCAATATAGACATATAGTTTGCACTTCCTCTCATTGTCTCTATAATTATATGTTGAATTTACATCCCTTTAATACTAATGGAGTTAAGCTCCGCAAATGAAAATTAAACAAAGGGCAGTAACTCCGTAAATACTGAAAAAAGAGTTATGGTCCTTGTAATCTGCACTTCGTCGCATTGACCTCTATAAGTATATGAAGTTTCATTTGAATCCCTTGAATACGTGTTCTAATGGAGTAATGCTCCGCACAAGAAAAGTAAACAAAGGACAATATCTCTGTTCATATTAAAGAAAGAGTTATGCGCCTTATACTCTGCAATTGTTCTTATTGTCCTCTAGCAATATATGAAATTTGAACCCCTTCAATACTAATGGAGTTATGCTCTGGACAAGAAAATTAAACAAAGAATAATAACACCGTAAATATTGATGAAGGAGTTATGGTCCTTGTACACGGTACTTCCTCTCATTGCCCTATATCTAATGGAGTTATGCTCCGCAGAAGAAGCGTGACAGACTAACAGACGGACGGACAGACGAACGGACGGACGATGCGATTACTATAGTTCCTTTCGGGGGGGGGGGGCATAAAAAGGTGTGGTTTCATATTGTGTTGAAACAATGACGTATACATGTATAAATACTACTGTCAATTCTGATTTGTTTTCTTTTTCAAATCACACGGTTTATGCTAAATGAATGCGCTTACTTGAGTACTTGCAATGACAGAGGCCAGCTCTGACATATAAATGTCCTCGCCTACAGCCTTCAAAATGACCCAAATATCTTAATGCTGACCTGGCCCAATACAGGCGCAATACAGATGCCCTTCCGACCTTCTTCTGTAGTTAACCTGGCAATCGACAGGCGCTATACAGATGCCTGCCCGGGCTACTTCTGTCATTCACCTAGGCATTGACAGGTGCAAAACAGATGCATGTACGGTCGAAACCTTGGTACCAAAACAAACAAGCAATTGGTGATATGTTTACAATGCCCAAACACACATTACACAGAGGTTTATCCAATCTCTGCAATCACAAGAGGTTGAAACATCCAGATGAATTTCATCTATGGTATTTTGTTCTTACTTTTACAAAACAATAACTAAAACAGTCGCAAGTGACAGGAAAAAATACACATGTCAGCGTAGCTTACATCATTACTTAGGACTATCAACCAAACAAACCATCCTACTAGATTTTTTTTTTGCGTTATAATTGTCTTTTTAGTTCCTATAAATGAAACTCAGTTTACCGGTTAACAGCTTTAATACCAAAACCAATTAACTGGTTACTGAAATACTAGTTGTTGCTATCGCTAGTCAAACAAGAGCGCCATGATGACCCTAGGTGGCTCACCTGAGTTTAAGGCATCATAATGGCTTATAACTAGAGGGCAAAATGGCACTAAACCCCTTACCTGAGTATAAAGATCTGGGCCTTGTAGTTTCAGAAGTTATTTTAGTCTATATAAGGCATGTGACCCACAGGGCGTGGCCACTTTCTACCCCAGGGGCAAAATTTGAATTTTTTTTAAATGTATATAAACCATATGACCCCCGGGGCGTGGCCAATTTTTACCCTAGATGCATCATTTGAACAATGTTTGTAGAGGTCCATTACTCAATGTTTTATGCAAGATATAAAACCTCTTGGCCATACGGTTTCAACAAGGACTATTTTTTTAGGCCCACTTGCCATATACGTCTATACTAGTATCAATCATGTGACGCCCTCGGTCATGGCCACTTGTTACCCTAGGGGCATAAATTGAACAGTCTTTCGAGAGGACCATAATAACATGTTACATATCAATTACGAACACACCGCGGTTTCAGAGGAGATTTGGAAGTCATTTTGCTATTTAAGTCTCTATAAAAAATGTGACCCCCACGGCATTTCCAGTTTTGACTCCCTGGGGCATCATTTGAAAAATCTTTGTAGAGGACCACTATACAATGTTATATACCAAATATGAAACCTCTTGGCCTTGAGGTTTCAGAGCAGATTTTTTAAAAGTCATTTCATTTTAAACTTATTTATTTAAGCTCGATTGCATCGAAAGTCTAAGGCTTATTGAAACACTCTCGATTCCGTTTCCTGGGTAGAACCAGTTATTGGTGTCTTTGGGGGTGGTCTTGAGTACGCTCCCATAGTGGGGTTCGAACCCGGGACATCCCTATCGCTAGGCGGAAACCATATCCACTACGCCACCACGAAGTCATTTTGCTATTTAAGTCTATATAAACTATGTGACCCCCGGGGTGTGCTCAGTTCGACCTCATTTGAAAAATCTTAGTAGAAGCCCTCTATACCATGTTACCAACCAAATATGAAACTTCCAGGCCTTGCAGTTTCAGAGGAGAAACTTGTTATAGTCATTTTGCTATTTAAGTCCATATAAACCATGTGAGCACTGGGGCGTAGCCAGTTTTGACACCAGGGGCATCATTTGAAAATCTTTATAGAGGACCACTATACAATGTTACATACAAATAGGAAACCTCTGGGCCTTGCGGTTTCAAAGGAGAAGATTTTTAAAGTCATTTTGCTATTTAAGTCTATATAAACACTTTAACACCCGGGGTGTGCCCAGTATTGACCCCAGGGGCATCATTTCAAAAATATGTGTACAGGACGACTATACGATGTTTGCTACCAAATATGAAATCTCTGGGCCTTGTGGTTTAAGAGCAGACGTTTTTTCAAGTCACTTTGCTATTTACGTTTATTTTAACCTTGTGAGTCCCGGGGTGTGGGCAGTTTGGACCTCAGGGGCATCATTTGAACAATCTTTGTAGAGGGCCACTATACAATGTTATATACCAAATATGAAACCTTTGGACCTTGCGGTTTCAAAGGAGAAGATTTTTAAAGTCATTTTGCTATTTAAGTCTATATAAACACTTTAACACCCGGGGTGTGCCCAGTAATGACCCCAGGGGCATCATTTCAAAAATATGTGTACAGGACGACTATACGATGTTTCCTACCAAATATGAAACATCTGGGCCTTGTGGTATAAGGGCAGAAGTTTATTTAAGTCACTTTGCTATTTACGTTTATTTTAACCTTGTGCGTCCCGGGTTGTGGGCAGTTTGGACCCCAGGGGCATCATTTGAACAATCTTTGTAGAGGGCCACTATACAATGTTACAAACCAAATATGAAACCTTTGGGCATTGCAGTTTCAGAGTAGAATATGTTTAAAGGCATTTTGCTATATAAGTCTATATATACCATGTGACCCCCGGGATGATCGCAGGCGCATTTTTGATCCCAGGCGCATCATTTGAACAATTTTTGTAGAAAACCACAATTCAATGTAACATACCAAATATGAAACCACTGGGTCTAGCGGTTTCAGAGGATAAAATTGTTTAAGTAATTTTGCTATTTAGGTCTATATAAACAATGTGACCCCCTGGGTGTGGCCAGTTTTTACCCCAGGGGCATTATTTAAACAATCTTTGTTGAGAACCACTGTACAATGTTACATACCAAATATGAATCTTCTGGGCTTTGTGGTTTCAGAGGAGAAGATTTTTAAAGTCATTTTGCTATTTAAATCTTTTTAACCATGTGACCCCCGGGGTGTTGCTAATTTTGACCCCAGGGTCATCATTTGAACAATCTTTTTAGAGGACAACTATACAATGTAATATACCAAATATGAAACCTCTGGGCCTTGCGGTTTCAGCGGAAAAGATTGTTAAAGTCATTTTGCTATCAATGTCAATATAAACCATGTGACCCCCGGGGTGTGGCCAGTTTTGACTCCAAGGACATTATTTGAACGATCTTTGTAGAGGACCACTAGAAAATGTCATATATCAAATATAAAAAATCTGAGCCTTGCGGTTTCATAGGAGAAGATTTTTTAAGTTTTTACCTTTTAAATCTATTATTATCTCTGCTGACCTACGTGTGCAGCGGACTTCAAAGATTTGAACAACTTTAAAAGAGGTCCACATAAGGATCATTCCTGTGAAGTTTGGTGAAAACCTGCCAAGCGGTTTAGGATGAGATGTTGTTTGAATGAAAAGTTGACGACGCACGCACGCACACAGGCCTGAACGCACGCACGACGGACAAAGGGCGAGCTAAAAATGAAGTCTCAATCCTGAACGTAGTCAATGTCTTGCTTTTTTTCACAAACAAGGGCCAATACAGCTGTTGTTTGTACCCCAATCTGGGCAATTCTTTGGTTTGTTTTGAGATCTTATAGTTATACGTAGTATGTGCATGATTAATCAATATAAAATAAAAAAAAATGAAGTTTCTATGTTGCACAAAGTCCATTTTTGCAAGTTTTCTCATAAACAAGAGGGCTAAAGTGGCCCTGGGTCGCTGACCCGAGTTTAATGAATCACAATGGTTTGAAAACTTTTTAAGCATGTTAAGAAGTTGACGACTGAAGCCATTGAAGGTCCACTGACTGCCATATTTTAGCGTATCCAAATAATTTGAAGCAATTTGGTAGATTAAAAACACCCATGAAACATTCTTTTTTTTTTAAATACTCAAAAATCCCCTTACGTGGTTAAAGAATATTGGCAAGTTTTCATGAAAGCCATGTAAGCTCAACTACTCCCCTGGCAACAATGTTGTGTTGTTTTTTTAAATCATAATACATTGAAGGAATTTGGTAGAGGGTCACCAAAGAAACAATTCTGTGAAATAAATTTGAAATCCAACCAGTAGTTTTGACACAAAGATTTTCAAAGTTTTCAAAAAAGTCATATAAGGAAAAATGGCCCGCCCTCTGTCAGCCATGCTTTTTAATGTATCAAAATAATTTAAAGTACTTGGGTAGAGGGTCACCCAAGGAAAATTTATGTGAAATTATTTGAAATCCAAGTAGTGGTTTCTGACAAGAATAATTTTAAAATTTTAATATAGCGATACAAGGAAAAAGGCCCCGCTTCCTGGTGGCCATAATTTTAAACGTATAAAAACAAGTGCTGTCATTATCAGGTGCCATATGCCCACCGAATGCACTGTCAGTAAGTGCGACCTTTGACACCAAACTGAATAAATAAAGTGAATGCATTTTGCATTTTGTAAATTAATTATTTCAGTCAAAATGGCTGCTCTGAAAAAAACTTATTTCTAAGTTTTATTTTATTTGTAATCTATCAAAATACAATTCAGAGTTATGGGATTGCTTTTCCTGGCTCAGACGTTCGCAGTTAAGAAGTATTTTAAGTTTAAAGTAAATACCTTTTATAGTATTCAATATACTTGACATGATACAAAACTTTAACATTGGCCGGACGGACCAACGGATGGACAGACGGACGCACGAATGAACAGACCATATCGGTTCGATTGAAATATGACAGACTGACGGTTCGATTGAAATATGCGCTTCTTCGGAAGCATAAAAATTTGAATTATTTTGGAAGAGGGTCACCCGAAGAACATTTTTGTGAAATTATTTCCATATCCAACCTGTGGTTTGAGGATAGTTTTTTAAATTATCAATATAGCCATATAAGGAAAAAGGACCCGCTCCCAGGGGGGCCATGTTTTTTCAACGCATCACAATAATTTGAAGAATTTTGGTAGAGGGTCATCCAGGGAACATTTGTGTGAAATTATTTCAAAATCCAACCAGTGGTTTCTGACAAGAAGATTTTTAAAGTTGTCAACAAAGCCTTATAAGGAAAAAGGCCCCAACCCCTGGCGACCATGTTTTTTAAAGTATTAAAAGTATTTTGGTATTAAGGCACATTTGTGTGAAATTATTTCGAAATCCAGCCAGTGGTTACTGTCCAAAAGATTTTTAAAGTTTTCAATATACATATATATATATATATATATATATATATATATAGAGAGAGAGAGAGAGAGAGAGAGAGGGAGGGAGAGAGAGAGAGAGAGAGAGGGAGAGAGGGAGGGAGAGAGGGAGAGAAAGGCACCGCCTCACTGTGTTTTGTTAACGTATCAAACTTATTTAAAGTACTTTGGTAGAGGACCATTGAAGGAACATGTGTGTGAAATTATTTCGAAATCCAACCTGTGGTTTCTGACAGGAAGATTTTTAAAGTTTTCAATTTAGTCATATAAGGAATAAAATGCCCCGGCCCTGGCGGTTATGTTTTTTAACGAATCAAAATAATTTGAAGTATTTTGGTAGAGGACCACCCAAGGAACATTCATACCAAGTTTGGTTAATTTTCGCCAAGCGGTTTAAGAGGAGAAGATATTTAAGAACATTGTTGACGACGACAAACGACGACGATCGATGACGACGAACGACGGACGGTGACGGACCAGAATATTTTACCCTTGACCACTTTGTACTTCCGGTGAGCTAAAAATGGGAAATTACTATTGTGTTTCAGGTCCATCATTGCACCCAGATGAGTTGTTATTGCCATACACAAACTCTGCAAGTTAAGTCAACAATGAATAAAAAGTTAATTCTCTATGGGGACTAAAAGAGAAATTATGGATTTTTTCACAAACAAGGGACAATAACTCTGTTCCGATCTGGCCCATTTTGGACTTCGACTGATACCTTATGGTCATAAACAAACAGTGCAAGTTTGGTCAAGATAAGACAAACAATCAGGTCTATATCATTCAGATTGTCCATTATTTGCATTTTTGTCGCACAAACAAGGGAAAATAACTCAATATTATTTGAACCCCAATCTAGGTCATTTTTGGGTTATTTTTTATGGTCAAACATAAGCTGTAAGATCAGAATAAAAATGAAGTCTGTATAGTCTGTATATTGCCGAAGTCGACTTAGCAGTTTTTCTCATGAAAATAACTGCTGTTCTTTGGTCTGATCTTGGCCATTATCAAACTTCGCCGATGATTTATGGTCATACACACATTGTGCATGTTACGGGTCAAGATTGAATGAAACGTGAAGTCTATTTCGCGTCCGCATGCCAATTTTGCGGAATTACAGAAGACGCAGGACAGCCCCCAACCGCTATACCAATAAAGTATGGAACAGTGTCCGCGAAAGTCATGAATCCATTACTGGCCACAGGGTTTGGTAAACTGTTGATAATTACTGGCCTAAACTCCATATCACTGGCCATTCTTAATCATTACACTTGAAAGAAGAAACCTAACCAGAATTTTCCACCGGTCATAACGGCACGATTTTTCCTTATTTTGTCTGGACCTCGTTCAGTTTTACTGGTTTTGAAGGAAGCTATAAACAATAAATTTCTTTTAAAATGACGATCGGCGTTTAAATTAATCTTCAGATATCATTTAAACCTTAAACATACAAGAGGGCCAAGATGATCGGTTACGCGACTTCTCGTACCTCAGATTTTACGGTCCCCACCTATATAAGGAGACTTCTCGGACACCAGATTTTTCGGAAACCATAAGAAAACTTTTCGGACCGGGCCCCAAAATTAAGTCGAGATTAATTCAATCATTATTAATATCTGTACCGTGAATAAACCGATCATACCGCCCCATGTTTTCACCAGTGATACATTAATAACCTAAATAATCTACGTGAACAGAAATTTGTAAGGCAAATTAGACAAACTAATAATGTAAGAAAATAATTGTGGGTAAGAATGAAACTTGCTTTGTATCAGACAAGGTTGTTATTCTTAAGTAATATACCCACCTTATCTAATACATAAACAATATGAAGTCAAATAATCAGTATACTGTGTATCCTAATAAAAGGCAATCTTCAGGGGACATTCAGCGCATTTGACACAATGATGACAAACCATGAGAAAATATGTTCATACGTATGCTCAGTTCTAGAGTGTATGTCGAGGGTATGTAAATAATTTTATTTTAACCGCTTATGTAAACAATTATGTAGATTTAATTCTCAAAAATTAAGTAAAAATTATTGGTAGACATTACAGCAGTGTTGTTAGTTTGCATTCCCTAAAATTCTCTCGCGCAAGAAACTTTGCCAAATAGAATAATGATATTCAATTTTACCGCTGCATAAGTAACGTATTGCACCAAATTTCTAGTTATTTATTGGTACACATTTACTAACAAGCTAGGTCCTCACCTGAGGGGCTAAGGAACCACTGTATTGAGCAGGTTTCTTGAAGATTCGGCTAAAAATGTCTCTTCTACAGTGTTCACAAACTTTTTCTTTTCAATTTGGCCTGGTGACCTAGTTTTTGACCCCATATGACCAACTTTTGAACTCGTCTGAAATATCATTGGGACAAATGTTCTGAGCATGTTTCTTGATGATTGGGCGATAAATGTGGGCTCTCGCGTGTTCACAAGCTTTTTCTTCAATTTGGTCTGGTAACCTAGTTTTTGACGACACAAACCCAGTTTCGGACTCGTCCGAGATATTATTCTAACAAATGTTATAAGCGAGTTTCAAGACGATTGGGTAACAAATATTATTTCAAGAGTGTTCACAAGCTTTCTTTTCAATTTGACGTAGTGACCCAGTTTCGAACTCGTCCGAAATATCATTAGAACAAGTGTTCTGGGCAAGTTTCACGAAGATTGGGCAATAAATGTGGCCTATAGAGTGTTTACAAGCTTTTTAAAGTTTTCAATATAGCCACATAAGGAAAACTGCCCCGCCCCCTGGCGGCCATGATTTTCAACAGAGCGGAACCATTTTCAAACTCGGCTGAGATATCCTAAGAAAAATTCAGAGCAAGTTTCATGTTCATTTGGTAAAACGTGTGAATTCAAGAGTGTTCACAGGCTTTTTCTATAGCCATTTAAGGAAAACTGCCCCCCCCCCCCCTCCTGGCGGCCATGTTTTTCAACGGAGCGGAACAATTTTCGATCTCGGCCGAAATATCATACGAACAAATGTTCTGAGCAAGTTTCATGTTGATTGGATCAAAATGTGACTTCTACTGTGTTCACAAGCTTTTTCTTACATTTGACCTAGTGACCTAGTTTTTGAACCCACATGACCCAGTTTCAAACTTGTCCGCGATATCATTGGGACAAATGTTCTGAGCAAGTTTCATGAAGATTGGGCAACAACTGTAGCCTCTAGAGTTTTCACAAGGTAAATGTTGACGACGAACGAGTCACGATTCACGACGCACGACGGACAAATGGCGATCACAAAAGCTCACCATGAGCACGTTGTACTCAGGTGAGATAAACAAAATCTAGGTCAAAAGTGATTTTAATCCCCAGTCACACTGCAGCTAACAAAGGTATAAGACAGGTCTACGACTAAAAATCTTAAACGAGTCCTGCGTGTTCCTACGTAGTTTTGGAATGTCGTGCGTTGTTTTAAGTAACAAAAAATCAGTCGTAACTGATTTTTTAACATGTTCAAAAACCTCCCGACTGGAGGCATGATTCTTACATAGTCTTGCGTGCGTGAACCTGCGTATGGGGTAGTACAGCGTATGTCATGTCCTGCGTCGTCTTGGAGAAATCTGACATCAGCGAAGTCGTACGTTACATAGGTCCAACGTACACCTGCGTGAACGTGTGTGGTTATACGACATTGCTGGACAGAGCTCCAGCGTCGACGTACGATGGACTTTGTTGTCGTACGTCGACTCAAGAATGTTTTAGGTCATGTATAACTGACTTACGCCTACGCAAGATACCAAAGTTATATACCGGTACTTCATTGCCGAAAAATATTCTTAACATTTCTGAAAACACGTTGCTTGGACTGTAATATTAAATGTGTCGCTGCCGCGCTATGGACAGTACAGTTAATAAACAAATAAGACATTTGATCGTATATTACTGTCTACAGTTTCAAATAATCTTAAATGGATACTAGTTACATATATAGCGGAGCCTTACACCCTTCAAAGACAATAATGCTATTATGTTTGCCTTACCGTCAATGGTACGTACATTACCATTAAAATGATCAATTGTTTTACATATTATTCAGTAATAAAAGGACATTAATTATAACCAGCAAAGTTTTCTTCGGCTAGGTTTGTATTACGCCTATGTAGATTTTTCAATGTAATGTCCTATGTACCCCAGTAGACTTTGTCGACATATTCTGGGAATGGGCCTTATTTACTAGATGCAATATGTCTCTTAAACTCTGTTTTGTATTTTGACAGAGTTGGATTATATTAAGTCTATATAAACCATGTGACCCCCGGGGTGTGGCCAGTTTTGACCCTAGGGGCGTAATTTGAGCACTCTTTGTAGAGGACCACTAAAGGATGTTACATATCAAAGGTGAAGACATTTCAGGTCATTTTGCTATATATTCTATAAAAACCATGTGACCCCCGGGGCGTGGCCGTTTTGAACCCAGGTGGTAATTTGAACAAACTTTGTAAAAAACCACTAAAGGATGTTACAACCAAATATGAAACCTCCGGGCCTTGCAGTTTCATGGGAGAATATTTGTAAAGTTATTTTGTCATATATTCTATATAGCCCCAGGGGCATAATTTGAACAATCTTTGTAGAGGACCACTATATGATGTTACATACCAAATCAGAAACTTCTGGGCAATGCGGTTTCTGAGAAGATTTTTAAAGTCATTTTGCTTTTTAAGTGTTTATAAATTATGTGACCCCCGGGGCGTGGCCATTTTTAACCCTAGGGGCATAAATTGAATAAGATTTGTAGAGGACCACTATAGGATGTTACATAGCAAATATCAAACCTCTGGACCTTGCGGTTCACGAAAACAAGATTTTTAAAGACATTTTGCTATTTAAGTCTATATAAACCATGTGACCCCCGGGGCTTGGCCAGTTTTGACAACAGGGGCATAATTTGAACACCCTTCGTAGAGGACCACTTTAGGATGTTACATATTAAATATGAAACCTCTGGGCCTAGTGGTTTCAAAGGAGAAGATTTTAAAGGTCATTTTGCTATACATTCTATATAAACCACGTGACTCCCGGGGCGTGGCCGTTTTAACCCCAGGAGCTAATTTGAACAAGGCTTTGATAGTTTTGCAAGCAATACAGGAGTCCCCTACCGGTGAAAACCCTTATTAATTAAACATTGTGCAATACTGACAAATTGCCTTTTATCTGTATATGAACAAAGTTTCATATTCAAATCCCATTTGTCACTGCAATATTAAGTTGTTGTTTTTTCTATATTAGTAACATTGACCGGACATTCGAGTTACTTTTTGAGTTATTGCAGTTCTAAACTGACAGAGGGCAATCATATAGTCCATTCTGTGTACCAAGTTTCATGATCATATGTTATGTTCTTTTCGAATTATTACAGTATTAATACTTAAGTTTATTTCTATTTTAAGTAACAGTCACGTGACGTTTGACCTCTTGAGAAAAATAAAGGGTCGTGTATTATCCTCACCTCGCTCTTTCTATGTATACAAAGTTTAATCAAAGTATCTTCAGTACTTTTTGCGTTATCGAAGGATCCAGGTTTTGGGGACGGGACAGACAGACAGAGTGAGACCGACGGACGAACAGACAGACAGACGCTCACAGACGGAGGGCAAACCCATAGTCCAATCTGTGTACCAAGTTTCATGAACTTTCATGATCATATCTTATGCACTTTTCAAAATATAACAGTATAAAGTTTATTTCTATTTTTAGTAAAAGTCACGTGACCTTTGAACTGTGTCGAAAAATAAAAGGTCGTGCATAATTTTCACATTGCTGTTGCTATGTATACAAAGTTTCATCAAAATGTCTTCAGTACGTTCGGAGTTATCACAGGATCCAGGTTTTGGGGACGGACGGACAGACAGACATACGGACGAACAGAAAGAACGACACACAGACAGATGGCAAACCTATAGTTTAATCTCTGTACCAATTTTCATGGTCATATCTTATGTCCATTTCGAATTATTACAGTATTTAGTTTATTTCTATTTTTAGTAACAGTCAAGTGACTTTGACTTCTGGTAAAAGAAAAGGTCGTGCATAATCCTCACATTGCCACATCGCCGTTTATATGTATACCCAGTTTGATCGAAATAAGTTCAGTATTTTTGAGTTATTGCAGGAACCAGGTTTTGGGGTCGGTCAGACAGACACACGGACAAGCATACGGAGGAACAGATAGAGAGACACACAGACGGATGGCAAACCTATAGTTCAATCTTTGTACCAAGTTTCATGGTCATATCTTATGTACTTTTCGATTTATAACAGTATTTAGTTTATTTCTATTTTTAGTTACAGTCACGTGACCTTTAACCTCTGCTGAAAAACAAAAGGTCCTGCATAATCCACACATTGCCGTTTATATGTATACCAAGTTTGAGTTATCGCAGGATCCAGTTTGTTTTAGTTTATTTATATTTTTAGTAACAGTCACGTGACCTTTGACCTCTGGTAAAAATAAAAGGTCGTGCATAAATACATTGCCGTTTATATGTATACCAAGTTTCATCAAAGTATCTTCAGTACTTTTTGAGGTATCGCAGGAACAATATTTTGCGGACGGACGGAATTACGGACGGACAGACGAAAGGACGAAGGGCAAACCTATAGTCCCCTCCGGTGAAACACCGGTAGGGGACTAACAAACTTTGTAAAGAACCACTAAAGGATGTTACAAACCGAATATGAAATCTCTGGGCCTTGCAGTTTCAGAGGAGAAGATGTTTAAAGTCATTTTGCTATATATTCTATATAAACCATGTGAACCCCGGGGCGTGGCTAGTTTTGACCCCAGAGGCATAATTTGAATATTCTTTGTAGAGGACCACTATAGAATGTTACATACCAAATATGAAACCTCTGGGCCTTGCGGTTTCTGAGGATAATATTTTTAAAGTCATTCTGCTATATATTCTATATAAACCATGCGACCCGCGGGGCGTGGCTAGTTTTGACCCAAGGGGCATAATTTGAACAATCTTTGTACAGGACCACTATAGGATGTTACATACCAAATATGAAACCTCTGGACCTTGCGGTTTTTAGAGTAGAAGATTTTAAAAGTCATTTTGCTATATATTCTTTATCAACCATGTGACCCCCGGGGCGTTGCCAGTTGTTACCCCAGGGGCATAATTTGAACGAGCTTTGTAGAGGACCACTATAGGATGTTACATACCAAATATGAAACCTCTGGGCCTTGCGGTTTCAGAGAAGAAGATTTTTTAAGTTTACACTTTTTTAATCTATTTTTAGCTCTGGTGACCTACATAAAAAGCGGACCGTAACGGTTTTAACAACTTTGAAAGAGGGTCACCCAATGATCATTCCTGTTAAGTTTGGTAAAAATCTGACTTCTGGGTTTGACGTATAGTTGTGGTATTGACCATTGACCTATGGATCTAATTTCTGAGCGCTACACTCCGCCTCATTGCAGTAAAAGTGGTTTAGGAGGAGATGTCGTTTGAATGAAAAGTTGACGACGGACGCAGGCAAGCACGCACGACGGAAAATGGGCGATCACAAAAGCTCACCATGAGCACTTTGTGCTCAGGTGAGCTAAAAAGGGGTATAATTCAAGTACTATAAGAACAATTATGCCGAAAATAATCGAACCTTACGTTATTCCTACAATAAGACATTGCAACTAATGAAAGGTAATCATTTTTTACCAACCAAGCTTGTACAATGAACAATACTACTTGTTTGCCGACGTAAGAACAATCGGATATTTTCAAACAAAAGGACCAACATGGCTCTGGGTCGCTCACCTAAGTCTAATAAATCATAATGGCTTGTAAAAATGTTTAATGCGAAACATTGACAACGGACATCAATTATGGACAACTGACAGCCACGGTCTACAAATAACAAATAATTTAAAGGACTTTAGTAGATGGCAACCCAAGGAACAATTTGTGAAATTATTTTGAAATCCAGCCAGTGGTTTCATACAAGAAGATTTCAAGTTTTCAATATATACTGCCCGCCCCCTGGCTGCCATGTTGTCTGAAGAACCAAAATAATCTGCAGAAACATTTTAGTGGCATAATTTTAAAATCGAGCCAGTGGTTTCTAACAAGATTATTTTCAACAAGTTTTAAATATACATGTATAAGGAAAACTGCCCCGAATCAAATAATTTGAAGAAATTTAATAGATTATCACACTAAGAACATTTCTATACAATTATTTTAAAATCCAGCCAGTGGCTTCAGACATGAAAATTTAATAAGTTTTCCAGTTATTTTAAGAAATTGGTTGCCATGGCAACCATATTTTTGCAGATATTAAAATGAATTCGATAAATTGTTAAATGACCATCCCAGGAACATTCCTGACAAGTTTGTTTAAACTCCACCGATCGGTTTCAGAGAAGATGTAGTTTAAGTAAAATATTGACGACGACGACGACGGACATTGGACGGTGACGGATGTTACATTTGTATAATGCATTTTATACTGTGTTTCTTTGAATTAAGTGTACTTTATTAATAACAAAATAAATAACAATTAATAACAAAATTACAATCAATACATAACTAGAGGGTAAAGATGGCCCTAGGTCGTTCACCTGAGTTTAAGGCATCATGATGGTTTGTACAAATGTTATAGCGTGTACATAGCTGTTTGAAGTTAAATGGTGGAAAAATGGCCCGCCCCCTGGCAGCCTAGTTTATAAACATATCAAACTTTTTTTAAAGAATTTAGTAGACAGCCACCCTAGAAATATATCTATGAATTGTTTTCAAAACCAAACGAGTGGCTTCTTACGAAAAGATTATCAAAGTTGCATATACAGCCATATAAGGTCAAACTTCTCCAAGAAACATTTCAGTGAAATTATTTTGAAATCAAGTAAGTGGTTTCTGACGAGAAGACTGTCAAAGTTGCCTATACAGCCATATATGGTGGAACTTCCCTACCCCTGGCGGCCATGTTTTTAACGAATCGAAATTATTTGAAGGAATTTGGTAGACGGTTATAAAAGGAACGTTTCTGTAAAATAATTTTAAATTCCAGCCAGAATGTCAAAGTTTTCTACACAACCATTTACTGTCAAACGTACCCACTCCCTGGTGGCCATGTTTTTTAACAAATCAAATTTTTTTACGGAATTTGGTGGTGGTTTAGCCAAGGAACATGTCTTTGAAATAACTTTGAAATCCAGAAAGTGGTTTCTGAAGAGAAGATTGTCAACGTTGCCAGTATAGCCGTATAGGTCACACTTCCCAAGCCCCTGCTGACCATGTTATTTAAAAGAATCAAACTTCTACGAAAACTTCAGTACAGGGTCACCCAAGGAACATTTCTGCAACCCATGGTCACTTCTGCCAATTTATTTGAAACTATTTGTATGCTGGACAAAGTTATTGCCTGGACAAGCACCCCCAACATATGTTCGTATACATGTACAAACAAAAGTACCTATGTACACAGAAACTGGACCAACACTATTTGCCCCCCAACATCAATGATGATGGTGGCATAAAATACTTTATTTGAAGATCTATGTATTTCAAAAATATTTATTGTCACCATCATATAAGACTTACTGCAAACAATATCAGGCGCATTGCAATATTTTTATTAACCATCAGGCTTATACAGTTCAGTAGGTCATATATGAATAAATGGGGAATTTCTTAAGTAATCAGGACGATTTTACAACAAAGAACCTATCAGAGGTCATGGTTTGTGTTGTTATTTATAGTGACTCTGGGAGAATGTAATGCAATTCCTTTCTGAACATGTATATAGGAAAGGAGGTCAAATAAGATTCAAGTGAACAGTTGTTCAGGTAATTGTGTTCCTGTCTGGTGTGATTGTATGGAGAATATTACAGTAAGTATTGGGACACTTACAATAATTTTACTTGTCCCATTTCAATCTGCAAAAGAAAGGTATGAAAGCATAATAATAGGGATTGCAACAAGTGATAAAATGCCATTTAAAGATTAAATGTTTTTTTTTTTTTAAATATTTGGTCCATTTATTTTTCTATAAATTGTTCCATGTTTTTCATGTTCTTTAACGAGTCAAAATTATTTAAAGCAATGTGGTAGAGGGTCATCAAAGGAGCATATTAATGTGATTATTTCGAAATTCAGCAAGTGGTTTCTGACAAGAAGTTTGTCAAAGTGGACTATGTAGGCACATGCAATCAAATTTCCCCACCTTGACGGCCATGTTTTTAACAGAACAAAACATTTTGAAATAATAAGGAATTTTGTAGAGGGTCACCATAGGAACATTTCTATGAAAATATATCCAAATCCACCAAGTGGTTTCTGACAAGAAGATAATCAAAGTTGCCTATACAGCCATTTCCCCAGTCCCTGGCGGCAATGTATTTTAACGAATCAAAATTATTTGAAACGAATTTGGTAGAGGGTCACCTAAGGAACATTTATGTAAAATTATTTTCAAATTCAGAAAGTGGAGTTTGAGAAGAAGATTGCCAAAGTTGACTATGCAGCCATATAGAATCAAATTTACCCATGCCCTACTGGCTATGTTTTTTAAACAAATAAAAAACATTTGAAGGAATTTGGTAGAGAATCACCCAATGAACATTTCAGTGAAATTATTTCGAAATCCAGTGCGTGGTTTCTATACGGCCATATAAGGTCAAATTTCTTCATCCCCTAAGGACCTTTTTTTAATCTTCAATATTTACGGGGGAAAATGTTTGATGGAATTTGGTAGAGGGTCATCCAATGAACGTTTCTGTGAAATTATTTCAAATCCAGTCAAAGGTTTCTAATAAGAGGATTTGAATGGTTTTGGTGTCTTTTCAAGCTTTTTAAAAACAGTTTTGGTGTGTTTCAAGTTTTTGGTTGCAACGCCAAGCAGATTTTTCTATATATTTCGTTGATATTAAGGAATTTGATAAAGGGCTACCCAAGTGGCATTCCTGCCAAGTTTGGCTAAAATCCGTCCAGGAGTGGCAGAAACGAAGTCGTTTTATGTAATTGCTGAAGACGAACGACGAACAAAGGATAACGAACGACTGACGGTGAGTGACCAAAATAGCTCACCCTTGAGCATTCCGTGCTCAGGTGAGCTAAGATATAGTAAACAAAAACATTATAAATACATTTTCGACAGAAAGGGAAATGTTGCAAAGATGAGCTAAGATACATTATAAATACATTTTCGACAGAAAGGGAAATGTTGCAAACATGTAATAACACAGTAAAAACTTATTAAAAATAAATAAGTGACAAATGCGTTTTGACAGAAGAGTTATGGTCTTTGTACTCTGCACTTCCTCTCGAAGGCCTCTATCATTATATGATGTATCATTTGAATCAATTCGATACTTTTAGATACTTTTAAAGTTATGCTCCGCTTAAGAAAATTACAATTTGTAGTTATGCTCTGCACACGAAAAATAAACCATAGACAATAGCTCCGTAAATATTGAAGAAAGAGTTCGGGTCTTTGTACTCTGCACTTCTTCCCCACGTCCTCTTTCAATATATGAAGTATCATTTGATTCAATACTTTAGAATTATGCTCTGCACAAGAAAATTAACCAAAGGGCAGTAACTCAATAAATGTTGAAGAGTTATGGTTCTTGTACTCTGCACGTCCTCTCAAAGTCCTCTATCGTGAATACTCATTTGAATCTGTACAATACTTTTCGAGTTAAGCAACGCACAAGAAACTTACACTATGCATAAAATTAAACAAAGCATAATATCTGGGTAAATATTGAAGAATTAGTTTTGTACTCTGCACTTCCTCTCAACGTCATCTCATCAATATATGTGGGTTTTTTTTAAATTCCCTTCAATACTTATGGAGTTATGCTCCGCACAAGAATGGGCAATACTTCCGTAAATGTTGATGAAATAGTTAAGGTTCGTATACTCTGCACTTCCTCTTATTGTCCTCTATCATTATATGAAGTTCATTGGAATCCCTTCATTGCTAATGGAGTTATGTTCCGCACAGGAAAATTAAACAAAGGGCAATAACTCCCAAAATATTGAAGAAAAGTTATGATCCGTGTGCCTTCTAACATGATATGAAGTTTCATTTGAATCCCTCCAATACAAATGGAGTTATGAAATGTTATACTCCGCACAAGAATATTAAACAAATGGCAATTGCTACGTAAATACTGAAGAAAGAGTTGTGGCTTTTGTACTCTGCACTTCCTCTTATTGCCCTCTATCATTATATAAAGTTTCATTTGAATCCCTTAAATAAAATTAATCCGCACAAGAAAATTAAACAACGAGCAAAGACTCAGTTAATATTGAAGAATTAGTTATGGTTTTTGTACTCTGCACTTCCTCTCATTGTCCTCTATCATTATATGAAGTTTCATTTGACTCCGTTCAAAACTAATGGAGTTATGCTCCGCACACAAAAATTTAACGAAGGTTAATAATTTCGTAAATATTATAACAAAGAGTTATGGTCGTTGTACTGTGCACTTCCTCTCATTGTCCACTATCATTTGAATACGTTCAATACTAATACCGCAGTCATAGTGTCACGTTATCTTCGCCTCGTTAAGCTACGTTGCGCAACGTGGCAGATTAGTAGTTCAACCTGACCGTAACGCGCCTCACCGTGGCACAAGTTGACAGGTACGTAGTTCAACGTAAAGGCAAAATCTGAATTTTGAACATGAGCAAAATACTGCTTCGTTATACCGCGAGGGTCCTGTAAATTGCAACGTTATGTTGCGTACATTTACATTTAGCTGCGCTATGTAATGTAACGTAGCGTAGCGATAACGCAGTAACTGCGTAGTACATCGAGACACAGCGCAGTTAACAAGAGCTGTCGGAGGACATCGCGCTCGACTTTTTTGTGCTTGTCAGAGTTACTGGCATTCTTTTTTCTGAAACAAGAAACATGGAAATTCCACGAAAAGCAAACTTTTCGAACGAAATGCATTAAAGTCACCACATGAATAAAATGTTTAGTAATGGTGATCTTGACCCCACCAACCCCATATGCAATCGCAAGCGAGGTCTCCATATAAGGCATCTATTTATTAAGTTTCATTAAAAATCTCAATGTGTTCTCAAGCTAATGAGCGAAAACTGTCTGTTTTTAGTAACGGGGACCTTGACCCCACCCACCCCATATGCAATCCCAAGCGAGGTCTAGATATAAGATATATATGTATGAAGTTTTATTAAAATATATCAATGTGTTCTCAAGCTATTGAGTGGAAACCATGTTTGTTTTTAGTAACGGTGACCTCAACTTTGACCCCACCCACCCTATATGCAATCCCAAGTGAGGTCTCGATATAAAGTATCTATGTATAAAGTTTTATTAAAACATCTCAATGCATTCTCAAATTATTAAGCGGAAGTCGTTTTTCTATTTTTAGTATCAGTGACCTTGACAGTGACCCCACCCATACCCATATGCAATCCCAAACGAGGTCTTGATATAAGGTATCTATGTATAAAGTTTTATTAAAATATCTCAATGCGTTCTCAAGTTATTGAGCAGAAACCGTTTTTCTATACATAAGGTGTGTATGTATTAAGTTTAATTGAAATATCTCAGTGCGTTCTCAAGTTATTGAGCGGAAATCGTTTTTTTCTGTTTTTAGTAGCGGCGACCTTGACCTTTACCCCACCCACCCCATATGCAATTTCAAGTGAGGTCTTGATATAAGTTATCTATGTATCTCAATATGTTCTCAAGTTATTGAGCGAAACCGTTTTTCTATTGTTAGCAGCAGTGACCTTGACCCCGCCCATCCCATATGCAATCCCAAGCAAGGTTTCGCTATAAGGTATCTATGTTTGAAGTTTCATTACAACAGCTTAATCCGTTCTCGAGTTAGAGAGCAGAAACGAGAAGTTGAGAAACTAGCGTATCGAAAAACTTTAACCTGTCCATGTAGCTTATATGTAAAATTTCTAAATGTAAAAAGGCGCATAATTTGACAAATGTCAAACTAGAGTTATCAAAATTGGCCAATAAGTTTATTTTAACGTAGGGAAAAGGTGTTATAAGTTTGAATAAAATCCCTCAAGCCATTCCTGAGAAACCAGCTTACCGAACAATTTTAACCTGTCCATATAGCTTTTATGTAAAATTTCTAAGTGTAAAAAGGCCCATAATTTTGACAAATTTCAAACTAGAGTTACCAAACTTGGCCAATAGGTACATTTTAATATGGGGAATAAATGTTTTAAGTTTAAATGAAATCCATCAAGCCATTCCTGAGAAACGAGCTTACCGAAATCTTTAACCTAGCACGGACGCCGACGCCGGAGCGAGTAGAATAGCTTGCCTTTTCTTCGAAAAGTCGAGCTAAAAATGATGACAACTTGGTAGAACGCGAGTGTCAAATGCGTACTAAAATGGCGCGTAATAACGTGACACTATGACTTGTCCATAATAGAGATAAAACTAAGCAAAGGACAATAACTCCATAAATATTGAAGAAAGAGTTATAATTATAGTCTTTGTACTCTGCACTTCCTACTATTGTCCTTTATCATTATATGAAGCACCATTGAATCCCTTCAATACTTTTCGAGTTATACTGTGCACAAGTAGCGGGACGAAGGTCAGATGCACTGAAGGACGGAAGGATTGACGGACGAACGATGCGACTACTATAAGTCCCCAAAGTTCCCTTCGGGGGCATAAAATGCACGTTTGATTACATACCTAGGGGAGCTATAGTCCCTATTTAATGCATCCAATATGTTTCTTTGAAGAGTCGTTTCTTTTCGATCGGAATAGAATTAATATTGTGGATGAAATGTCCTGCAGAATTAAAATGTTAACATCAGTAAAACAGTCCGGAAAATGTTGAATGTAAAATTTATTACTATTCATTCTCTGACTGCAGTTCGGATTAGTTTGACCAACATACGTTTTAAGAAATTGTGTGCATGTTATAAAATATTATAATATTTAAGGATGCACAATTTAAGATATTTTTTAATTTTAGTATTAAGATGTTTACTAGTAGTAGTTCTCGTAAAAAATTCGACGCAATGATACAATTAAAATGTGTACATCGTAATACGTTTGCACATAGGAACTAAATCAATTTTTATATCAATTAAGCTGTATGTGAACTAAAATATCCTGTATATTATTAGGTCTTTTAAAACAGAATTTTGGTTTGTGATTATACACCTTGCTAATGTTAGACAGGGAAGTAACTGAATAAAATAAAGAAAAGAAACATCTTGCATGCACTACCTATGGACTTAAGCTCCCCTAGGGAATATTTCAAAATTACTGTTAACAATTTGAAAGTTACTTTTTACTGGATTAACGCTTTTGTACATGTTTGCATTCTCAGTGCACTCTTGAGGAAGACTTAAGAAGAAAAAAAGGCGTATTGGTGAAGATTTAAGACGAAGGAAAGGGATGTTGGTGAAGACTTAAGAAGAAGAAAAGGGGTGTTGGTGATGTCTTACGTCTTCTTAAAATTATGATTTCGTGACTAACATACAGTTTCCTCTTGGAAAATGCATGTGTTTCCTCTCCGAAACTGCATGTTAGTAACGAAATCATATTTTTAAAAGCCTTATTTCTTAAAAAAAAAAACATGCAGTACATACGTTACTTACAGTCTTTGATTTCGTCATTTAAATATGACTGAACCTAACTGCAAATTTTAGATGATTTGCAAGAATTCAAAATCCACAGGTGGACAATGAAATCCAACATGCTGTAAACTGAATCATTTGCATGTGAATTTACAACCCTAGTATGAATGGAGTGCCCAGTTATATCTGATTATACAATCCCCCCCCTCGGCGGAGAGCTGGTTATAATGGTGGTGAATATCAACTTCCCAGAGATATAACACCTGGTCATAAACAGGTTATATCCCTTTAACTGTATTTACTTCCATTAGAGTAGAGAGTAATTTAGGATTAAAGCTGTTGCTTGGGAAAATGGAATTGAAGTTAATGTTTGCATTATCTTATCAAACAAGTTCTATATATCTAATATTTCTGCTCTGATATTTTAACTATTTAGATTGATTGAGATATAACAACCACACAAGTTTGATAAAGATTGCATGTTAAATGAAGTATTCATATTAAACCTAGTCCATGTTTGCGTATTTCATTACATTTGACATCTTATGGTCCTACACAAACGGTCCAAGTTTGGTTGAGATTGGATAAAAAATAAGGTATGTATTCTGCACTGCACAAGGTCTTTTTTATCATAATTGGATACAAATGAGGGCCAATAATTCTTGTATTTCTGGTCAAATCTTTCCAATATTCGGCAAAATATTATTGTATTTGTGGTCCAATTTTTCCAATATTCGACTTCGACTGAGACCTTATACACCAGCTGTTAAGTTTGGTCGAAATTAGAAACAAATGTCTCTATCCTTCACATTGCCCATGTTTACATTTTATCTCAAAAACAAAAGGCGGTACCTCTGGTGAGTGTATCAGAAAGTACCTTTTTTTATATACTTTAATAATTTAACCACGATTTAGTGCAGCTGTATTGAATATTTAATTGTTCGCAGTACTCTCTCCGATAAAACTATACCCTATATCCAGGTGTCCGGCTATGAACCCCTCGCTTCGTAAGAGTAGACTTCATTCGCACACAGAGTGACCTGGTTGAATCTTTATCTGCATCAGGGGTCATCAATGGTACTGAAATAAGGCGACAGAACAACGGCATGCTTTGTTGAACGTACAAATCTTTGGCAGTAATACTTGTTGATACTAGACCTACTGCAGGGTAGTAGTTATAGCTTGAAATGATTGTGCCAACCAACGGTAAGTATCGAATTGTAAAAAAAAAATAGTATAAAGCAATACATCTGACGCATTTACAAGACCGTTATGATAGCCCGTTTGTTTTCTTACAACAAATACCAGAGAAAAAAAGTTGTAATCTAGATATTGCGTTTGTAAAAGCATGCATCTCCCATAATCCGTATTGAGGTCAGTGCATGTTAAGCTTTTTAATGCAGTTGCTAACAAAAGCTATCATAACAGATCCTTACCAACAACACACAAATTACTGCTTTGACACAATAATAATCTTAAGTTATATGAAAATTACATTGATCTTTAAGCTACAGGACTGGTTCTTGCGGGCGGCATGTTATCTCATATCGGTCCTCATTTCTGTCAAGTCATTTGAAAATCACCATCACAGAAATGCTCCAGACAAAAATTTGACATTTGAACTTAAATTGTAACCTTGACCTTTGACCTTTGACAGACAAACATGGATCATGTACGTGACACATCATCAGGTCAAGAAAATAATAATAAAAACGTTATATCAAAATCCTTTCAGGTCTTAAGTAGTATAGCGGAAACGAAATATAGATGGACGTTTTTATATTTGAAATTTAACCTTTCAATGTGACCACCGATAAGCTACGGGTTCTTGCGTGCAGCATTCCATCTGACAAAACTCATTAACTTTGCCTAGTCATTCAAAAAAATCCCTTCATGCACAATGATTTTATGTTTCAGAATAATATTTGACCATTGACCTTGAACAGTCACCATTGCCCTTAACAGACAAGCATGCGTCACGTACGCACACATCATCTGACTATTGGGAATAACAGATTGAAATAATATGTTAATCCTTTTCTTAACTACATTCTTAGCTATACAAAAATTAAGTTAAGTTTGGATGCAAAATGCGGCAGTCAACTTAAGACGGTGCAATAATAACAAACAATTAGATATATAATATCTGCGACGTGCTTTTGATGTTTTTGTTACGTGGTCAAGAAACAGATTGCATCGGTCGGCTTCCCTAAATAGTTCTTGCAGAATGCTGCACTTTAGAGTCAGTTTAGGCCTAGCGGGCGAGCAGCGCCAGATTGTAACGCAACATACAGCACATACATCTGCGACGAAGTCAGGCGTCACTTAAACGGTAACCGCACCACCAATATGTGAATTGTACATAACGTACCTGTACACACATTTTAATGGGATGTGATTTTTTAAACTGCTTACCTCTATCATTTACAGGAGTTGCTGCTCGTGTACTTTGGGGACTATCTTCTGTAGCAGATGATGGTGAATTCATTGTGCTGGATATACCTAAAAGTGCAAACCAATGTTTTTATAAGGTAGATAACACATATCACATGCTTATTTGCACTCAAGTGACTATATTTAACTGCAAACAACAAACAACAGCTTCAACAAGGATTTCACTATAAGTGACGAATGTCCCCGAAGAAATGTAAACTAAAATATAAAATGTAACACTTTCCAGGATAAAATAAAACATAATAAAACAAGAGGGCCATGATGGCCCGAAGATGAAAGGCTGTCTCGTTTGCTGCATGTGCTAAGATATTATGGCTATACATAACCTGTGGAAGTTTGATCAAGATTAAATTAAAAATGAAATCTCCATGCGGGAAAAAGGCAAATTTTCTTTTTTTTCCACAAACAAAGGGGCCGTAATTTTGTTGTTTGTGGCGCAATTTTGGTCCATTGTTGGCTCCTTCTGCGATCTTATACACACAAACTGTGACAGTTAGGTAAAGATTGGAAGACGAATGTCTCTATGCACAAACAAGGTGCCATTAATTCCAGTGTTTGTGGCCTAACCTTACCCATCTTTGGCTTCTGCTGAGATCTTTTGGTTACACACAAACTGCAAATGTTTGGTCAAGATTGCGAAAAATGAAGTCTCGATCCAGGAAAAATGCAATTTTTGCCTATATTTGAACAAAAAAGGGGACACACTCAGATGTTTGTGGTCCGATCCGGCCCATAATTTTGCTTTTGCTGTGATCTTTTGATAATACACAAACTGTGGAAGTTTGGTCAAGACTGGAATAAAAAATGAAGTCTCACAAACAAGGGGCCATACCTCTGGTTATTTGTGGTCCAACCTTGCCCATCTTTGGCTTCTACTGAGACCTTATGGTCAAACACAAACTGTGGAAGTTTGGTAAAGATTGGAAGAAATATGAAGTCTCTATAAACAAAAAATGCAACTTTAGCTTTTTTTCCACAAACGATGGGCCATAACTCTGGTATTTGAGGTCCAACCTTGCCCCCCTTTAGCTTCTACTGAGATTTTATGGTCAAACACAATCTGTGGAAGTTTGGTCAATAGTGGATGAAAAACTTCAACATCAATTTCATACTGCCAAAAGTCAATACTGACAATAGCAGGCAGGCGTATGTCAGAAAGTGTATTATATACATTTAGGAAATGATAAAATTATACAATCAAAAGACGAGTAAAGGTCTTACTATCAATTTATTGTGCCTATATTCAAAACAGTAATACTTGTTTAGCCCACTGTTGAAGGATTGTTGGGTTAGTCTGAATCGCAGTTGGTACTTCGTTTCAAAGTCGTATTGCCCGAGAGAAAAATGAGTTTATGTGATGTGGTTTTTGAGTGAGGTATTAGGAAAATGTTTCTGGTGTGTGTGTGAGGTGATGGTGGTACACATTGACATGGTTATTCCTAATTTTGTGTAACATGACCCGGGTGGCTTGGTTTCTTTGTTGCTGTAGGGTTTACCATTTTAGTTCATTTTGAATGTTCGTGACATATGGTTGAACGGTATTCGACCTGGGGGGTGTATATATGTTTTGTATGCTGCTTCTTTTAGCTGTTTGTTTTGTGTGTTGACATTTCGTCTGATAAATCTCAGACTGTTTTTGCTTTGTTTGTGATGTTGTTTATGTGTGTTGACCAGTTGAGGTTACTACTAATAGTAACCCCTAGGTATTTGGCATTGTAAGTTGCTTAAAGTTGAATGCTGTGCAATGTATGTGGAAAGATAACTATTGTTTCCTGTGTATTCGGAGGATTTCATATCAATCGGGGTTAAACTCCATATTTCAAGGTTGTATGGATCATTTTGTAAGCTGTGTGCAGATGCGTGAGATTTTATTGTGAGGTAGACAATAGTGACGTCTGCAAACAGACGGACACGACCCCTGACACTTCCTGACAGATCATTGATGTAAGCAAGGAAAAGGTCATGGACCAAGGATCGATCCCTGGGGAACGCCAGATAAAAAACAGGGAGCCTATCAGAGACCTCGTTTTTGACAAGGACCTGTTGTGATCCATTCTTCAGGAAATGTGTCTATACATGTAGTGGAATTTTCATGCGCTCCCGTGCGTTTTAGTGTGTGTACGAGTTTATGTTGGTCGATTTTCTCGAATGCCTTGCTAAAATCCATCACTATGACAACTGTTTGTTGACCTTGATCTAAGCTGTCTGATATTTCTTGTGTGAAGGCAAAATGTTGTGTCTCACAGCTGTGTTTAGACCTGAATCCATGTTGCTCAGGGCAGAGTGTAATGTGTGAGTTAATATGTCATCATATTTGATGCAATGATGTGCTCCATGAGTTTGGATGCTGTGCATGCGAGTGATATTGGTCTATAGTTGCTGGGTTTAGACCTTAAACCTTTATTATATGCTGGTGTGATGATGGCATGTTTTGAATAATTAGGGATAATGCTGATGTTTTGTGACCTTTGAAATTTAAGTGTGAGGATGGGTGCTATCCCCTTGTGTAGTTCTTTCAGTGATAGTTCATCTGGACCTTGTGCATTTTGTGGGTTAAGTCCTGTCAGTCGCATATCAACTCCTTTAACATTGGGGTCATTGATGGGTGACTTATTGTTGACATAGAATTTTGGCTAGTTGTATGAGGCTAAGAGGCGAAGGCTTTGAGAAGACAGATTCAAATTGTTTGTTTAATATGTTGGCCTTCGACACTATGTCTGTGTGGGTTCGTCCGTCACTGTTGAGTACTCAAATACCTATGTTTCCGTCTTGTTGTCAAAATTTTAAAAACCTTTTCTTGTGACTCGGATTTCAGTTGTCAGTGAAAATGATTGACTCTAAGTAAGACCAGTAGGCATGTCTTATCTGTTTTTGTATGGATGACTTGAGGTGTTTTAATTTTTCTACGTCAGAATTGTTTTGTGTGCTTGATTTTTTTTCTGAATATTATGTCCCGTTTCCTGATCTGTTTGAATATTGTGTGTATAACCCATGTTGAATCAGCCTTATTTTAGCACAGCCTGAATGGTAAGTGCTTGGATGACAATCTGTTGATTTCGTCTTTGAACATGTTCCATGAGTGTTTTGGGTCGTCATGTTGTAGTCCAGTGAATGTTCTGACAAACATGACCATATCTTCTTTCAAACCAGTCCAGTTTGCTTTTTTGTGTGATTTAACCAATCGTGGTGTCTGTCTGAATCGTCCTCTTTTAATAATTGGTTCGTGGAAAACTATGTCATGGTCAGATGTCCCTAAGCTTGGTAGCGTCTTTGTGCCATGGACAGAGGCTAGTGTTTTGGTCAGGAAAAGGTCAAGAATGTTTTTGTCGCGTGTCGATAGTTGACCATATTCTCCGACAATCTGTCATACATGTCTTTGAATTAACATGAATGTCTCGGTCGACCATTCCATGTCTGGCAGGTTAGAAACTCCAAATATACAAATGTTATTTTGAGGGATTTTAATCACGGATGACCATACCTCTTTCAGGGAATATTCGTCGTTTTCGTGAGGCTTGTATGTCTTTAATGCCAGTTATCGAGATTCCACAGGGATAGTTTGTGTTTGGTCCTGGGTTGCGTTCAATATTTAAGCTTTGGGTGGCTAGGAGACAGTTAATAAATATGAGCGAGTACTTGCTTGGCATTTTTCTACTTGGTGGGTTGATATAAACCTACAGGATCTTTTAACAGAGATGAGGATGGAGTCTAGTTTGGGGGATGACGAATAATGACCAGTACATGTGAGTTTATAAGCGTGTATAAGCAGCAGAAGAAAGAGACCAGTGATTTCTATGTTCATTTTTATTGTAAACAAATTGACCGGAAGTGCAATGGACAATGGCGGGTTATTTTGACAGCTTTGACCGGAGAAAAAATTGCTTAAAATACTTTGTCAGATGCGAATTGCACCAAACTTCTACTACATTGGGTAAATTGGGATTGAGATAAAACAATACAAATCAAAAATACACAGAAGATAAAGCTTAGGAATAAATAAAAATCACACTTAGCTACGGAAACGTGTTGACTGTTACACGCATGCGCTGCTTTTGGAAAAAAAAACATGAAGAGAACTTTAATGAAAAAATGCAATTTCAGCATTTCTCGTTGAAAAAGGGACAATAACTATAAGGTCTCTGGTCCGATTTGGCGCATTATCGATACCAACCGAGATTTTCTGATCATACACAACTGTACAAGTTATGTCAAGATTGAATAAATAATGTAGTCTTTATCGCAATAACGGTCAAATTGTTGACGTCATACGGACGACGCAGAAGACTTAGAGCTTAGGTGAGCTAAAATGTCAATAAATAATTAAAACAAGACTGTAATGATGACGTAGGCCATACTGTTGTTGGCCCTTTCTAACGATGATACACAATGTTAATGTAGGCTCTGCAACATGTGCAGATCATTGCATGCAAGGTTTGCACATTGTTAAAAAACCCACTTCATCGGTTTTCAACCAATAAGCACATTTAAGTTTTTAATTGGCTCTGATATGTACATTCAAAACTCTGTGATAGCATCTGGTTTGTTATCAATGTCAAATTTTGCATGAACAATATGGTAACATTGTCTGCATGTTCACTGGTTCAAGACTGGATGAACTAGACATGTGTCCGTAGGACACTGATGCCCCCACTTTCCGCTGGTTTTCACAAAACTCCACTGATGTAGGAAAAAAAAATGCACCAAAATACCCAGGTGCACAAGTTCAAATGCCGATGAATATGATAATAAAGTTGTATTACTATAGCGGTTATACCTTTCGACTTACACCCGACAAAAAAATGTCCTTTTTGCTAAATAAAACGGCCATAACTCCACTGATGTCGGAAAAAACTGCACCAAAATACCCAGGTGCACAAATTCTCATGATGATTAATATGTTTATAAAGTTTCATCATTCTAGCAATAACACTTTTTGAGTTACGCGCGACACAAGTCCAAAACTGTCATGTTTTGCTAAATAAAGTGCCATTACCCAGCTAATGTCGGGAAAAACTACACCAAAATACCCAGGTGCACAAGTTCGCATGCTGATTAAAATGTTTATGAAGTTTCATCACTCTAGCAGTAATACTTTTTGAGTTACCTGCGACACAAGTCCAAAAATGACATTTTTGCTAAAAAGTGCCATTACTTCGTTGATGTCGGAAAAAACTGCACCAAAATACCTAGGTGCACAAGCTCCAATGACGATTGATATGCCTATAAAGTTTTATCACTCGAGCAGTTATACTTTTTGAGTTACGCGCTACACAAAAATCCGCCGGACGAACTGAAGGACTAAGATTTGAAAACTAGGGTATCTGGAGAACACACATGTATGCGCAGAGACTGTTAGGATCGGTTTGATTTTATGCACCGGGCAGTGCACTGGGCCATACAAGTTGGGCAGTGGAGGTGCGGTATTTTCGCTCATGGTTCTTAGATCATTTTTCTCGATATTCTTTTTAGACCCTTATCCATGAAGTCCCTTACAGTTCTAGTAAAAGCAAAAACCGAACATGTCTTTTCGCAGGCAGTTTTGGAGAACTGTTGTTAAGTGATAATTGCGATGGCCGTGCGAAGGTCAAGTTTGGCCTTTTCTTCTATAATTTTCAGTCGAGTGACGATTAACGATCAACGTTGCATGTACAGATAATTGTGAGGTTTGCAATTGCTGACAATCTAAATTCAGTAGTCTTCAACCAATAATCAAATTAAAGTCTTTAAGTGACTCTGACATGTTAATGTTTGTAGCTGGTTTGTCATCAATATCAATAAAGTCACTCTTTTTTCATGAACAAATGGTAAAAGTGCATGCATGCTCATCGGCGTTTTGTCAAGACCGGATGAAAAATGAAGTCTCTATCCTGCATCAAGTTATTTTGTTTTGCAATTTCTTGCACATACATGAGGCTATAACTCTGGTGTATGTTGTCCATTCTGGTCAATGTTTTGCTTATTGTGAATGGAGTCTCAATCGCGCATTAAGTTTATTTTTGCCTTTAAACAAAGGGCAATAAATCTGGTATTTGTGGAAGTTTGGTCAAGATTGGATAAAAATGGTCTGCATTTTAGAAAAAAAGGCAATTTTGAATTGTTTTTCAATGAATAAGTGGCAACAGCTCTAGCATTCCTGGTGCAGTCTGGCCCATTACCATTGAATCCCAGCTAAGATGGTATGGTCATACACAAACTGTGCATGTTTGGTCAACATTAAATAGAAAATGGAGTCTCTGTCGCATGCGCAAGACAATCGTTGATGGCATTTGGATTTTTTTTTACAAACAAGGGGTAATAACTCTGGTGTTTCTGGTCCTCTAATATTCAATCTGAGATCTAATGGTCGTAGACAAACTGTGCAAGATTGATGAAACTTAATGCAAATAATTATGAAAATTATAACGAAAACCAGGTAGTAGTCATTGGAAAAGAAATATTGTGGAATAATGCGAACATAATAACCTTAAATAAAACATTTTTTTATATAAAACATGGTTTGAGCGAGGCATTACACAAATAAAACATATGTTTAACTACAGAAACAAACGCTTTTATAACTTCCGAGAGTTTTTTATGGTTTGCCTGGTTCTGATTTCTTAAATATCATACCCTAGCAGCCTGTATACCAGCGCATTGGTAAGATCGATTGCACAATGAAGATATATCAAATACACCACCCAGTTACTTAATTGATAAAATTACACCCACAATAAAAAATGTGTAGTTTTGTAAATAATATTTTAATCAAGAAAACTAGAGTGCACAACAACAAACAAGAACAAAAACAGCTCAATTGGCAAAAAATATTTACTAACTATTTACACATCACAATCGATTCCTCCTTAAGAACATTTCAGTATAAATTTTTGATGAATATTGTTCCTAACAATGAAAAACTCTTTAAATACAGAATGGTAGAATCTAGTCTTTGTGATATATGTTGAATGCCAGTGGAATCACATAAGCATTTGTTATGGCATTGTCCTAGAGTCCACAATTTCTGGATTCAAATCATGAATTATATAAAAAATAAACTTAATATTACAGACTTCAATTTGTCTTATGAATGTATTTCACTCTGTAATATTTTTCTAGTTAACAGGAATTTATGTTAGCTTTATTGTATTACTAGGGAAATATTTTATATTCAAATGTAAATATCAGCGTGTACATAGATGTTTGAATTTAAATGATGACACATATGATAATGATGGACCACAAACAACCATAGCCATATACTTATATATATATAGTCAAACTGGCCCGCCCCCCGGCAACCTTGTTTTTTTAACAGATCAAAATTATTGCAAGGAATATGGTAGACGGTCGTGTAAGAACATTTCTATAACAATACTACAATATCCAGCAAGTGCTTTCTGACATGAACAGTGTCAATGTTGCCTATATGGTCATACACAGTCAAACTTCCCCATCCCCCGAGATCCATGCCAAGCGAGTCACACAAGGATTATTTTCTGTGAAATAATTTCGAAATCCAGCTATTGGTTTCTGACAAGAAGATTATCAAAGTTGAGTATATATACGGTCAAACTTCCCCACCCCTGGCAGCCATTTTTTTTTTATGAATCAGAATTGTTTTTAGGAATTTGGTAATTGGTCATCCAAGGAACGTTTCTGTAGAAACTATTTTCAAATCCAGCCTTGGTTTCTTAGACGATGTTTTAAGTTTTCCAGTTTTTTAAGCTTTTGGTTGCAATGGCAACCTCAGTTTTTAATATATTTAAATGAATTGAAGGAATTTTATAAAGGAACATCCCAGGAACATTCCTGCCAAGTTTGGTTAAAATGAAAATGAAATTGCTTATGATATATATACAGATTTGTATAACATTAATATACCGAAACTAAATAATGTTCAATCTGAATCTTTAGAAGGACTACTAAGTATGGAGGTAGTCGCCTTTACACTTAAAAACATGAAAAATGACAGAAGTCCAGGTTCTGATGGATTCTATAAAGTTTTTTGGAACAAGTTAGGCCAATTCATAGTAAGAAGTATAAATTATGCCTTTAATACAAATTCATTGTCTGTTACTCAAAAACATGGAATAATAACTTGCATCCCAAAAGTCAACAAGCCCCGTGGTTATTTGAAAAATTTAAGACCATTAACCTTATTAAATGTTGTTTATAAACTGGCATCTGGGTCCATTGCAAATAGATATTTAAAAAAACAGTCCTTGATATTTTAATCTCCAAAGATCAAACTGGTTTCATTAAAGGGCGATTTATTGGGGAAAAAACACTAGATTACTCTATAACATATTAAAATATGCTGAAGATAATAATTTACCTGGATTACTTATGACAATCGATTTTAAAAAGGCATTCGATACCTTATCTTTCCAGTTTTAGAAACCACTTTCAGATTTTTTAATATTAGACCAATGTTTCAACAATGGATATCCATGTTTTTGCACAATACTATGGCCTCTATACAGATAAATGGATTCTTGTCAAATACCTTCTGTATAGAGAGGGGCTGCCGCCAAGGGGACCCGATAAGCGCTTACATTTTTATTTTATGTGCTGAAATCCTTGCTATTAAAATTAGAGAAAGCAAACAAATAAAAGGTATAACAATTAAAGACATAGAATACAAAATATCACAATTTGCTGATGACAAATCTTTATTACTTGACGGATCTGAATATTCTCTTAATTGTACACTAGACATGCTTCATGAATTCTCAACATACTCTGGACTGAAAATAAACTATGAAAAAAATAATCTAATTTGGATAGGCTCTATAAAGTATAGCACTAGGTCGATAAAAACTAAATACAAACTGACATGGGGAGCAACCACTTTTAAAGTGCTTTGATTAGTGGATGACATAAATTTAGACAACATGGTAATGAAAAATTTTGATAACAAAATCAACAGCATCAAGAATTTAATAACTCAATGAAATCGTAGAAATATTACACCTCTAGGAAAAAATACTATTGTTAAATCATTGCTTCTTCCACTGCTTACCCATTTATTTGTTTCACTACCAACACCAAGAATAGAAATTATGAAACAAATTAACAAACTATTTTATGACCTTATATGGGCAGGTCCAAGCAAAATAAAAAGTACAGTTGTTGTTAAAGAATATAACGAAGGGGGTTTAAAAATGATAGATGTTTGTTCATTGAAAAACATGGCTAAAGAGATTTGTGACAGGAGATGGAAATTGTTATAGACTTGTTAAATCGTTTATTGACATTAAAAAACTGTTTAACACTGGTAAAATGTTTGCTGAGAAACTTTTCTTAAATTTGAAAATTTTTGAAAAATTTGGCTAGATGTTTCTAAAAGCTATATATTGTATATTGAAAAGTTGCCTATAGTCAATTGCAATGATATTCTAGATATGCCTCCATTTTACAATGACAATTTTAAAATTGACAATAATTATATATGTATTAAAAGGCTATATGAAACATGTATTCGTCTCGTTAGAGATATATTGATAGATAGAAACTGTTTTATCTCCAAAGAATCTTTGGACTATCTAATTGGAACAAATGTGAATTTTCTACTGTATCAAGGTTTAATCAAAGTAATAAGTAAATACATTAAAACTTTTGGAGACATGTTCACCTATGATAACAAAATTCAAGGACCTGTACAAGCAACTTATGTAAAGAAAATAGTAACAAGTCCTAAAGAAGAAAAACATGTTTATAAAACATATATTCAAAACAGTGATATCCCAACCAGTCAAACAAAATGGAATGCCGAGTTCTATGGTATTGACTGGAAAAATGTATATGCACTTGTGTTCAATATTAGTAGAGAATCGTATGCCCAATGGTTCCAATGTAGAATTGTCCACAGAATCTTAGGAACAAAAGCCCATATGTTTAATATAAAAATAGCTGCTGATAATCTATGTACGTTTTGTAAAAATGAAGTAGAAAATATAACACACTTGTTCTGGAACTGTATACATTTTTAAGAAATTATTAAATTTGCTGTTCATATAGTGAATATAAATAAACAAAGCTTACCTATCCAGCTAACATGTCAGGATATTATACTTGGTATTACAAATTCAAAAATGAACAATTTAAATATTTTATGCCTAGAAATTAAACGATATATTTTTCACTGCCAGAGAAAAAACAGAATTCCTTCTAACTTTGGACTAGTTTATAGCTACAAACACTCATTTGAAATTTTAAAAAATACAACAAAAACAGATGAAGATTAAGAGAGTGGTCACTAGTCAGCATGTTCATAGACATTGTTTAGTGAAATTAAATAGACAAGGATTAATACACCTAGTAATACCATAAAATATTACTTTGGTAGTCTCTGCAATATCATAATAACATTTATACTAAATGCAATTCAGTGTCTTTAGCATATATTTTTTAATGTGCAGTGTTTTTTACAACATATTTCAATTTAATACATGTAAATGTGCATATACCGCTGCATGTATACACATTTTGTTATGTAATAGTTAGTCTGCATGTCATAGCATTAGCTTTGTAGTCTTCACAATATCATAATTACATATATACTCAATGCAACTCAGTACCTCGGCGTAATCTTTGTTTTACGTACAATGTTTTATAGACATGCAATATTTTTCATGACATATCATTTTAATTTTGTACGTGCAAATGTATTAATACTTTTGTATTAGTATAATATAATGGTTGATGTATTAATGTATTCATGTATGTAAAGCTACTACGAGAAAATTAAATGTTGCAAAAACACACACACGCACGCACGCACGCACACACACAAACACACACACACACACACACACACACGCACACACACACACACACACACACACACTCACACACTCGCACACACAAAGTATAAAATAGCAACAACAAAAATATTTGGTTAAAATCCGCCTGGCAATTTCATGGAAGAAGTTGTCTGAAGTAAAAATGTTGACGATGGACAACGGACGACGGACGCCAGCAAAAGACTAACCACAATAGCTTAACCTTAAGCACTTTGTGGTCAGGTGAGTTAATAACATAATGTGGAAACTACACGAAAACCAAATTTTTCAAACGAAACGCATAAAAGTCAGCACAATAATCAAAGAAAGGTCTGGGTGCAAGAAAAAGAGCATACGCCTATGGCTAGGAATTGCACTAAAGTACAACTTAAGTTTTAAAAAATGCTTTTGTAGTTATTAATTAGGACATTTAAGAATAGTGACCCTGAACAGAAGTACTTTTATGTAAGTCAAACTTTTACCGGTATTACAATAGCTCAAGCCACTATTGAGTTATTGTGCAGACAGCATTTGATCTATTTTAAGTAATGGTGACCTTGACCTCATCCATCCCCAAAGTAATACCAAGCGGCATCTCTTGATCTTGACCCCACACAAACAGTTTGCAATCCCATGCAAGGTCTTGCTATAATGTATATATATAAATATATATGAGGATTTATTATAATAGCGCAATTTGTTCTTGCGTTCTTGAGCCGACACCGTTTTTAGACTGTTGGCGGAAGCCAACGGTCTCTTAAGAGGGTAACTTCCAAAACATTATCGCAAAAACCTACTTATTTTCTTTGCTAGCTATGAGTCAATAAATCGAAACCTGAAAGGGTCCTTTTTCAAAACAGCAAAAATTCACGCCTGTTTTCTTACCTTTTAATTCTTTAAGATAATGTATGACATGTGTATTATAAAAAAAAAAATTGTATGTGTATTATAATGTGTATATCATGTGATTTATTACAATTACAGTTTCTAAACAAAATTCAATTTATTAAAAATGTAACGTTAAACTAATGGCACCCCTATGTTCGCTATTTACTTGTATGTAACCAAAATATTCACATGAGTGTCCTGGAATAAGACCACTACATGAATGCGCTACATCAGTTATTTTTTACTTGTTGCGAACGTGTTATTTCTTGATACCGATTCTTATTCTGAATATTTTGACAACAAATAAGAGCAATGTATTAATTTTAAACTATAGTATGGAAAATTGATAGCAGGCATCGTATGACATTCCTTTGACTCAGTAGGCTACGAATCACTAACAATCGATGCTCCTACCTACCACGCTTCATCGATTATTATTAATGGCTCGTTGCAGATGACTTGTTAAAAGGTATGTATATTGTTCGGTTTGCATTAGATAATTAGCTTGAACAATATTTGTTCGCTACATACAAATTAATTTTTATAACGATGTCGTATACTACTGAACATGAAGCCAGGTTAGACCGTTACAACTCAAGCCGTTTATAGCTTACGTGTGAGCTGTATACGAGGGTTGACAACGTATACAGCTTACGGTGATATATATTTGTTGGTTGACAGTGGATACACCATACGTAAGCTGTATACGTCGCATAGATACATATATTTTTGAAATAGGTATTTCGTCCTAACGTATATAGCTGACATGGTGAGTGACTAGTATTAAACACAATTGGCATTTGTAGTAGTCACAGTAGCAGTAGCAGAATCAGTAAAAGTAGCAGCGGTATAAACATCATCAGCAACTGCAGCAGCAGTAGTATAATTGATGCCCAAAATATGCATGACGAAATGAAGCGATCATACAGAATAAAGACCCCATCCCGTCATTATAATTCAAACAAAGAATACCCGGTTTTAGCATTTGGACTCGCCCACCTGTAATAGTATGACCCCCTTCCACACACACACACACACAAACACACCATGCACACACACGTGAAGCTGAGTAAAATAATTTTGATCGACGGTGCAATAGTGATACCTGTATTTTATTAATGAATAGTTACTGCGATTGAAGGACCTACGGACGGTCAGGCAGACAGATGGGCAGACAAACACACGACTACTACTTATACAGCAGCAACACTAACAATACAACTACAGTCATCAGCTGACTACGACGACGATGACTTTATGATAATGATGTCATGACATCATCTATTAGACATTAACTATATAAACTAAGACGATTTGCAACAACAACACTACAAACGACGAAGACGCCGACAACAATGACGACAATGTTGATGATGATGATCATCATCATCTTTCAGACATTTGCTTTATACGGGGCTATGCAGCATATTGACGTATACAGCTTACGGTAAGCTGTATTCTATGTAAGCTGTATACGGTTTTATAGTTGACGTATACAGTTCACCCGTGAGCTTTATACGGCGTATGCTATATACGCTCCAACAAAGCCATATTATCAAGTTCAAAGGTGGGACATTTAATTTCATTCAAACAAATGTTTCCGTTTAAGCAGAAGATGCACTCATAATTCACAAGCTTTTAGTGTCTTTCGTCGCAAACAGTCTTTCTGAGCTTTCAGCGTTTTGATCTAGTGTTAGTACAGTAATCTTGACCCCCACTTATCCCATATGCAATCCCAAGTGGTTTCCGAATATAAGGTATGTACATCTCAAGTAATTAACAATACATAAATTCGTTCTTGAGCTGTTGAGTGTACACCGTTTGTTTTATTTTTAGTAATGGTGACCTTGACCTTGACCCCACCCACCCCATATGCAATTGCAAGCGAGATCTGAATATACGGTATCTGCAAATAAAGTTTCATTTGATATCTCAGATCTTTGTCTACGTATTGAGTGGGAACTGTTGTCTATTTTTAGTAACGGTGACCTTGACCTCACCCACCCCATATGCAATCCCAAGCGAGGCCTCAATATTAGCAATCTACAAATGAAGTTTCATCAAAATATCTCATTGCGTTCTTAAGTAATTTTGCACTTACTCTCAATGTCTTCTATTGCTATATTCGTATTCAAATTTCATTGAAAACCTTCATTGTTAATGGAGTTTAGTCGCCACAAGAAAATTGAATAGAGCACTTCCCCTCAACGCCCAGTAAGATTTCATGGGGATTTATCCAACTCCGTCTTATATTTTCCGCGTTATGTACAGTACAAGAAACGTAACGGAAGTAAAGACCTACATCAAGACAGATATCCGGACGGACGGACGAGGGACGAAGCAATCACCATAACAAGAGCGCCACGATGGCCCTAGGTCGCTTACCTGAGTTTGAGGCATGGAGGCATCGATTATAACAAGATATCAAAATGGAACTAAACCACTTACCTGAGTATAAAGATCTGGGCCTTGCAGTTTCACGAGAAGTTTATTATAGTCTATATGAACCATGTGACCCACAGGAAAAGGCCACTTTCTACCCCAGGGGCAAAATTTCATCAATATTTGTAGAAGACCACTATATAATGTTTCATGCCAAATATAAAACCTCTGGGTTTCAGAGGAGAACATTTTTTTAAACCCACTTTCCATACAAGACTATAAATATCATGTGACCCCGGGGTGAGGCTTTTTTCTACCGCACGGGCATAATTTGAACAATCTTTGTAGAGGACAACTATAAAATGTTGTATACAAAGTGTAAAACCTCTGGGCCTTGCGGTTCCAGAGAAGATTTTTTAAGTCCACTTGCCATATAAGTCTATGTAAATATGAACTAAGCGAAACTCCAGTTGCTACAGCAGGAGAAAACTCTTATTAGCAGACCGAGGTCCTTTATTTATGGCAAGTGACCAACTGCCAACAAATTACACAGCATATCACAAAAACACATTAAAAAACATGTCACCCCCAGGTTGTGGACACTTTTTACCTCAGGGGCATAATTTGAACAATCGTTGTAGAGGACTATTGAGACGTCTCGACTTATGACTGCGTATTTACGGTATACAATGTTGTATACCAAATATGAAATCTCTAGGCCTTGCGGTTTCGGAGGAGAAGATTTTTAAAGTCATTTTGCTATTTAAGTCTATATAAACCATGTGACCCCCGGGGTGTGGCCAGTTTTTACCCCAGGGGTATTATTTAAAAAATCTTTGTAGGGAACCACTTTATAATACCAAATATACAAATTCAGGGCCTTGCGGTTTCAGAGGAGACTAGTTTTAAGTCATTTTGCTTTTTAAGTCTATCTAAACCATGTGACCCCTGGGGTGTGGCCAATTTTGAACCCAGGGGAATCATTTTAAAAACCTTTGTAGAGGACCACTATACAATGTTACCAACAAAATATGAAACCTCTAGGCCTTGCAGTTTCAGAGGAGAAGATTCTTAAAGTCATTTTACCATTTAAGTCTATATAAAATATGTGACACCCGGGGTGTGGCCAATTTTGACCCCAGGGGCATCATTTGAACAATTTGTGTAGAGGACCACTATACAATGTTACATACCAAATATGAAACCTTGAGGTCTTGAAGTTTCAGAAGACAAGATTTTAAAAGTCATTTTGCTATTTAAGTCTATATAAACCATGTGACCCCGGAGTGTGGCCAATTTTGACCCCAGGGGCATCATTTGAACATTCTTTGTAGAGGACCACTATACAATGTTACATACAAATATGAAACCTCTGGGCCTTGCGGTTTTAGAGAAGATTTTTAAAGTCATTTTGCTATTTAAGTCTATATAAACCATGTGAACCCTGGGGTGTGGCCAGTTTTGGCCCCAGGGGCATCATTTGAATAATCTTTGTAGAGAACCACTATACAATGTTACATACCAAATATGAAACCTCTAGGCCTTGCAGTTTTAGAGGAGAAGATTTTTAAAGTCATATTGCTATATAAGTTTATATAAACAATGTCACCCCCGGGGCGTGGCCAGTTTTGACCCCAGGGGCATTATTTGAACAATCTTTGTAGAAGACAACTATACAATGTTTCATACCAAATATGAAACCTGTGGGTCTTGCGGTTTCAAAGGAGGAGATTTTTTTAAAGTCATTTTGCTGTTTAACGCTATATAAACCATGTGACCCCCAGGTTGTGGACAGTTTTGACCCCAGGGGCATCATTTGAACAAGCTCTGTAGAGGACCACTATACAATGTTACATAACAAATATGAAACCTCTAGGTCTTGGGGGTTCAGAGGAGAAGATTTTTTTAAGTAATTTTGCTATATAAGTCTTTATAAACAATGTGACCCCCGGGGCGTGGCCAGTTTTGACCCCAGGGGCATTATTTAAACAATCTTTGTAGAGGACTACTATAGGATGTTACATACCAAATACGAAACCTCTCGACCTTGCTGTTTCAGAGGAGAAGATTTTTAAAGTCATTTTGCTATATAAATCTATATAAACAATGTAACCACCGGGGCTTGGCCAGCTTTGACCCCAGGGGTATATTTGAACACTCTTTGTAGAGGACCACTAGAGGATGTCACATATCAAATATGAAGGCTCTGAGCCTTGCGGTTTCATAAGAGAAGATTTTTAAAGTTTTAACTTTTTTAATCTATTTTTAGCTCTTTTGACCTACATATGCAACGGATTTGAACAACTCTGAAAGAGGTCCACCCAAGGATCATTCCTGTGAAGTTTGTTCAAAATCTGCCAAGCGGTTTAGGAAGAGATGTTGTTTAAATGAAAAGTTGACGACGCACGCACGTACGCACGACGGACAACGGGCGATCAAAAAAGAAAAAACTCCTAATCACAACGCGTTTCGTCTTTAATAAGTCTTCACCAAATATTATTAAAGCATGTTAACCACATGGCCTATAAAATAAAATAACTATAACTATTAATTAACTGATAAGTGTCAACTGATTGAAATGTCGTATTTTGTATAATTTAGTCTTTATCATAGTGTATACCATTTGTTGCTATAAGTGTTCAGACGATGTACTATGTACACGTCTTGAATACACTGTCTGTCTGTCTGATAAATTCATTAAAAGTGCATGCACTTCCGCAATGGCGGGCGGCCAACAAGTGATTTTGTGATTTAAATAGGAAATAATGCCATATAAACTATGGACAAATACAAATATATAGACGCAATTTTCCACGAAAGAAACCCTTCGATCCCAACTGTGAAGCACTAGCTAAAGGAGCGGGTCGGGCGCTAGGCAGTGTTATAAGTAAAATTAACAAAATAAAAGACGTAGGTTTTCGCTCGTTCAAAAAAAGCTCTATTATTCATGCGTTCTCCCAATCCTTGATTATTGCAGCTCGGTGTGAGGATTCACCAAGTTCCATCACATTAACAATGTTCCTCGGAGTCCGACGCTTAACAACAATATTAGCAAAGGAAGAATAAGCCGGGTGATTACCCTGTTAATACAGACGCTGGTGATCAATGTTGCGACTCTTCAACCGACTTATATTAATGGAAGGAAAATCCCATTATGAAAAATGTGTTTAACATGGACAACGCATGACGCAAAAGTTAACTGGTCTGGGATCGTCAACGATGAGGTTGAAAGCATTGGACTATCGGCCCAGTTCACTGGTAAGGCAATTTAAACGTGCAAACCATACGTGAAGCTTAACGTGAAGCATGGGCGCGAAATGCTATGTGTGCACATTGTGTGACTCAGGAAGCATTGACGACGAAAAACATTATTGTTCGATTGTACCCTGTATGAATTGTAGTTTAAACGATCTGCTTAATCAACATGATGGCGATATCGATAATAAACTGACTGATGTTATGCAGTCAAATCCTAGAAACTGGTAAAGAGTTAGTGTGTTTTCCTTCAGAGAGTGTCATTCAACTAAGAGCTACGCTCTCATGGTAGCTTACGAATATACCTATTTCTTGTTTTATGTAACCAATTGATGCTTTAAAGAGTCTGACTAGAATTTGGTCTATGGTCGCTTTACTCAATATATATGTTAAATTTTATAAGAAATTCAGCTACAGGTTTCTTATAAGAAATCTGCCACGTCCACTGGCGGCAATGTTTTAAATGAATCAAAGTTATATGATGGAATTTAGTCAAGGTCACCCAACAAATATTTCTGTGACAACAGTTTTAAAATCCAGGCTTTATTTTCATGTAGAGTGAATTTAAATTTTGTTAAGGACCATCCCGGTAACATTTCTGCCTTGTCAGGCTTAAAGTAACAAAACAGACTCAGAAAAAGAAGTTGTAAAGTAAAGTGGACGACGAACAAAGGATGTTGTATTATTGGACCGAAACCTTTAAATTATTGTATAAAGCCGTGTTTCATTTAAAAATGTTCAAAGCACTATAGAAACGAATCATCGATAATCATAAAGATGATATAACAATACCCCATTAGAGGCGAGTGAACCTACTGCAGAGTGTGAGTCCCAGCTGGTCAGCCAGCTCCTGGTGGTCTTCTCTGTGCACGTAGTCGAATATGCTGCTGCCCGCCATCTCCACCTGCAAGGCGTCAATTATTACGTTACAAAATATACATTCCGTTTAGAACGCACATAGCTGTATACACTGATTTTAACTTACAGGAGTTTACATTATAGTTGGTTCAAACTCCATGGTGCAAAGCTAAATTGTTAAAAATAACAATAATGTGTACATGTAATATGAAGTAACCGTTATATAACATTTTGAACTGTGAAAACGTAAAGGATTAGACAAGAAATGTAAATGATGCAATGTTAATTTGTAATACATTCAGAAATACTTTGTAGGAATCAGGAAGCCACATCAATTAAAATCAAAGTTCAATAAACACACGTTTTGAAATGTAACACAAATATATTAGTTTTTACATATAACGTAATATAAATGTACATGTAGTAACAAACAACATAGTGTAGAAACAAGAGTGCCGTCGTAGTCTAAATCGCTCTAACTTGTTTGGACAATGACTGCGACTTAAATGCCGAAAGAGGTTCGAAGTCGTAAAAGCGATTTTTAACAGAATATGTTAAATTTGATTGAACTGTTGATTAATTTCAAAACTAATTTTTGCGTTGAGATCACATGTTTGCAATACCGTTTACTCTTATATGTTGGGACACTCAAAAATATTTTTTTGCTGTCCCAATTTTTATAAGCAGAAGAAAATAATTCCTCCAAAATGTGTCAAGATATTTAGACTCATCAAATGAGGTCCGAAGGCATTATTGTTAAGGTTCAATTGGGTATTGGGTGTGTAGATCTATATTTATCCCTATAAAACAAGCAAATCACAGTGGATGTAAATTTTTGCCCCAGGGAGTAATTTAGAGTAATTTATGCTCATACACAAGTTGTTGAAGTTTGGTCAAGATCAGATGAAAAATAAAGTCTGTATGTTGCACAAAGTCCATTTTACAGTTTTTCTCATGAAAAAGGGACAATGACTCTAGTGTTCCTAGTCCGATCTGGCCCATTATCGAACTTCGCCGAGATGGTATGGTCATACACACACTGTGCAAGTTTGGTCAAGATTTAATGACAACAGAAGTCTCTATTGCGTTCGTTTGCTAAAAAGTGACGCATTACGGACGACAGAGTCCTCCTATACCAATAGCTCACCAAGCACTTCGTGCTCAAGTGGACTTGAGGAATGTTGAATAATCTATAACTAGAACATTCTAGAAAAAAACGTTTAAAAATTTGGTCAAAAGAAATGACCGAAAAATCCCGATGTTCAGTAAAAATATATATTAAATTGAGATGGTAACCTATTTCAAATTTAAAAAGGACTAACAGTTTTTAACTTAAAAATATTTAAAAATATACCAATGAATATATAAAGATTGAATTTAATCAAATTATTTGCACCTAAGGATTCATTAAAACGATAATAAAGTTATGACGAGGTAAAGATTGTTTCCCTATCTATTTCTATATACCGCTTTAGGCTGGATATCGATTATCACGTTGCGGTTATTCTTCCAAATGACTTCTGCAAATGCAATAGAAGATGACAGATACTTTTTCACTTATAACAGCTAAAACGAATCCAGCAACATCAATAAATGCTGCACTTAACTTAAAAAGTGTTCCCTGCATTTTTAAATGAAAACTAAATGTTTTAGAATCCCTGTCAAGTTATGGCAATGAGTTCCAAAGAGCGCACCCTGGTAAGCAAATGTTTTCTTGACATACCCTTTCACTGGGGTCTGACACCTGTAACGAAAAGTGTTTCTCAAAGGCAGCACGTGTATGTTCCTTAAAAAAAATTAAGATATACAGCGTGGTTTCCCTGAGTTTCAATATGATTTTGTAAACACACACATAAAATTTGACTTCGTTGGAAAACATACACACTCTTTGCGCGACACGCACACACAATAAACTGCGAAAAAAAAATTAATATGTATGCTTTTTTATTATCAGAAATAGAGAAAAAAACGCGTATTATTTCCAAATCACGCTATTGATTCAAGAAATCACTACTATTAACCATTATTGTCTTTGTACAGCTAGTTTGTAGATGAAATTATGCAGGTCAACACAGCACAGCATATTTTATGACATTAACTGCTCTAAAACATACAGCATACCAACAAGAGGCGTTTGTATTATAGAAAATAACATTTACCATCGTGTAACTGTTATTTGATCTCAATGACAATTACACAAGTCCAAGAAACATATAAAATTGTACCCAACACGTGGTCAACTTGAAGGAAAGTTGACACGCTTTCATTGAAGAAGATAAATTATACTTGCTATCTTTCAATATACACGCGTCAGCCCCCATTGCCTTTTACTGTTGGAATAGCGTACTAGGTGATTTCAACAACTTTATATGACACAGCAAAGTGATAGTCCAATTGCTGGTAAAGGTTCTATGCAACTATTCCTATCAATAGCCAAATTGAAAGGATAAAACTGCTTTTCTACAAGGAAAATAACTTGTGCTTTACATTAAACCTCCAAAACGAAGAAATACACAACCTGGTATGATATAGAAACTCAAACACGAGTTGTATGGAATGTTCAATGGGGTGAGATGGACCCTGCAGTGTTCTGTTTGTACAAAATTTGAGTTGCAACTTCTTGATAACAATACTGTTCATTTTCTAATTTAAATTTCTAACTTCTGGAACAGTTTATCAATATATACATCGACTACTCAATCGATGAAAACTCTACCGTCATGAATCAGTCTCTGACTGCCTATTTCACTAATTTAAGTATTTTATCGGTCATTTTCCCAGTGTTTAGAATCTGTCATAGATGGCCACTGTGCTCTCCGTGTTAAGTCATGACATAGGGTTGCTGTAAAGACCCAGTAACGCAGTAACCCAGTGGATTTTTTTAAATTCACCAAGTCGTAGCTCTTGATGAATAGCAGCAATGTCTATTATCAAACGCTTTTCTCCCACAAGCTTTATTGAGTTTATAGTTTCCAGCACACTTTTATTGTCAATGAAGATGTGTTTAGGTAATTTCTCATTGATAGTTCCAAGTAGATGAGAGAGCATGTGTCGGTAGTAGATGCGTGTTTCTATATCTTCTTGTAGTCCTAATGCTGCAGCTGCAATTGTTGATCTCAGTGCTCACTGGTTGGTGATACTCATACAAACACACCAACATGGCGTACAAACACAACTTTGCCGTCCTAAAACACAACCTTCCCTGGACACAAACACCTGTCTTTTCATTCACAGTGTTTGGCTATCAGTATTTTGGGTTCTTAGGTTTAAGTTTCAAGACTTTTTATGACATGACGCGCGTTGTTGGTGCACATTTTTGTAACGTCGTTTTAACGTGTACATTTTCCTTACGTTCTACTACGTAGAAAAGCGGTGTATTACTTTTAACAAAGACATTTATTAAATTTTATATTCACAAACAATACATTTGAGTACAGCATAATGTAATTAAATATGATACACGTGTGGTGATTTTCTTTTCGATACTGCGACCAGAACAGTAGCTCGTTTTTCCGGAGTTTTCGGAAGTGCATTTCTCAACTTTTTCTCAACCCGCGTTTTTTTGGCATTCTATTTTAAATTCTAAATGGGGTTTAATTGTATTTTCTCCAATGTTTAATATCGCTCAGATATTGTTTTCTTTCTTTTTTTTATTTTGGTTATATGTGTCGACCTTTTACGCTGTTCTCTTTTCCAAATACCCGCCCGTAAATTTGATTTGCAATTTACAGTTGCAGTGATTTGGATTTTTGCACTCAATCTTTTGGTAATAAATTTTGTTGATATGGACCCATTTGGTTTTTAACTTTCTATTCCTGTATTCTGCTTTGTGAAATTTAAGCTATTTAAATTACGTACTTACATTAACCTAGATCAAATTATATTTTTGAATTACCATAGAGCGTAACGAACGTCATTTTTTGGCGAAAGTGTGACATTTTTCACAACAAACTAAAATACAACTGCGCGCAAAAGAAACGATATATTTCCCATAGTGTCATATCAATATAAATTTCTATTCAGGAGCATTTATTAGAATATAATATTTAATACAATTAAACATGATAAAATCTCCAAAAAACAATGTTTGAAAAGCGCACTGTGAACAAGGCTTTGATAGCATTGCAAGCAATACACGAGTCCCCTACCGATGAAAACCCCTACTAATTAAACATTCTGCAATACCGTCAAATCGCCCTTTATCTGTAGATGTACAAAGTTTCATATTCAATCCCATTTGTCACTGCAGTTGTTGTTTTTTCTATTTTAGTAACATTGACCAGACATTCGACTTTCTTTTTGAGTTATTGCAGTACTAAACTGACTAAGGGCAATCATATAGTCCATTCTGCGTACCAAGTTTCATGATCATATGTTATGTTCTTTTCGAATTATTACAGTATTAAGTTTATTTCTATTTTAAGTAACAGTCACGTGACCTTTGACCTCTGGTGAAAAATAAAGGGTCGTGTCCTCACCTTGCTCTTTCTATGCATACAAAGTTTTATCAACGTATCTTCAGTACTTTTTGAGTTATCGCAAGATCCAGGTTTTGGGGACGGGACAGACAGACAGAGTGAAACCGACGGACGAACAGACAGAAAGACGCGCACAGACGGAGGGCAAACCCATAGTCCAATATGTGTACCAAGTTTCATGAACTTTCATGATCATATCTTATGCACTTTTCAAAATATAACAGTATTAAGTTTATTTATATTTTTAGTAACAGTCACATGACCTTTGACCTCTGGGGAAAAATAAAAGGTCGTGCATAATTCTCACATTGCTGTTGCTATGTATACACAGTTTCATCAAAGTGTCTTCAGAACATTCCGAGTTATCACAGGATCCAGATTTTGGGGACGGACGGACAGACAGACATACGGACGAGCAGACAGAATGACACACAGACAGATGGCAAACCTATAGTTCAATATCTGTACCAAGTTTCATGGTCATATCTTATGTACTTTTCGAATTATAACAGTATTTAGTTTATTTCTATTTTTAGTAACAGTCACGTGACCTTTGACCTCTGGTAAAAAATAAAAGGTTCAGCATAATCCTCAAATTGCCGTTTATATGTATACCAAGTTTCATCGAAATATCTTCAGTACTTTTTGAGTTATCGCAGGATCCAGTTTGTTTTAGTTTATTTCTATTTTTAGTAACAGTCACGTGACCTTTGACCTCTGGTAAAAAATAAAAGGTCGTGCATAATAATCACATTGCCGCTTATGTGTAAACCATGTTTCATCGAAGTATCTTCAGTACTTTTTGAGGTATCGTAGGAACAATATTTTGCGGACGGACGGACTGACGGACGGACAGACGGACGGACGGACGGAGGGCAAATCTATAGTCCCCTCCGGTGAAATACCGGTAGGGGACTAAAAACGACGGCAAAACAAGGAAGCTGTGACATTTTTCACAATAAAGTAACCATCATAATTTTGGTTAAGTAATAGCTCTGACATCTTATTTAAAATAAGATTGGGAAGTAAAATTTAAGAGCATTTTGTTAATTAAGAAATAACTTACCTAATGCTATTTTCAAAAGAATGCAATAGTAAACTAGAAAATGACATTTACACTCATGGGACAAAACTAACATTTTACTCTTCTAGCCGCAAGAACCGGAAAAGAAACCGTCGGAAATAGGGTCAAACTTTACTTGACATCGGACATGATCCCACCAAAAAATAACAATTGATCACGAAATAAGCGGGTTATACGAATTATCGCATATAAACAATAAAATTCCATTGTTACACGGGACACGTTATTTTTAGCATATCTGCTATTGATTAATAGCAAAAAACAACATCTACGCGCATTTAAGTTTTATGATGATGTGTCGTATGAATTCGCCTACTTTTTTTCTAAATGTAGACACCAATATGTGTAATGTTTGTTGGATCTCATTTTTGTTTTGAATATTATTGTACAAGCTATGAACGTATATGACTGTCCTTTGGCGTTACAGCATTATTCAAACTCCTCACACTTTTCATAGCTGTCTCTAAGGTCATCTTTAGCAAGGTGCTTGTTTAGGAATGTCACTATCATTTCAAACCCATTCAAATCATCAATTAATCAAAGACTTGTTCTCCGATTGTATGCTCATCTTCTTCTGGTAATGACAAAGCTATCACTACACGTTTGCTCAAGTCAGTCACTTTTCTACAGGCTAAAAGTTCCTGTTTAAATAATTCATAGCTCTTTCCTTTGCTGAAACTGTGTGGAATCATCTGTGTTGCCATTGTTTTACACAATTTCGACTGCTACTAAGCTCTGCTACCACTGTTAATTCTAAGAAACACACCCTTAACTAATCACACTTTATTTACGCCATGAGCATAAAACACCTCCACATAGAAGAGCTTCATTTAAGGATAACTCTTGCATGCATATACATACTAACCAGGCAAATTTTTGTCCCTTACATTAACTTTGAATTTCATAACGCATCTTACTATCTTTCAATTAGAATTCATTGCCACTTTGAAGTGACGCAGCTTTTACTCTAAACCTAGTGTTTATCTTATTAACATACGAACAATTTTATTGATAATTTTGAGAACATGCCAAAGTGTAGTTTGGTTTACTCTACTTTGCACTGGTAGCCAGTTTCAAAATACAAATGGTTCCTTAGATTTAAAATAAATCTTACAAGTTATGTTTTGAGAGACATGAAGTTGACTTTTCTAAGTCTTTTCAACTCCTGAGTTAAACCATAATACAAGGCAGAAGAATTTCAATACCATATTGGGATATTAAAAAATAATTCACGAAATTGTGTCCCAACATTTAGGGCACTATATGATACAATCTCTTCTGCATATATCTATGTCTTGAACCAATTAATTGTTTTTTATTTCTTTGGGATAATAATTGCTTACTAAAATGTATATTAAATATGTAATTACACATAATTAGAAGTAATTTAATTTTTAGGTGACTGATGTTTATAAGATCAATTAATTCTTGCCGGGGACTTAATGGTATTAACAGGAGGGGAGATCTTAAAGTGTTACTCTGGCTACCATTAAGTGTGGCAAAAAACAGCTGGTGCTCAAGATGGCCGGCTTTGAAACAAATCCTGGATGTTTTTCTATGGTTCGTACAGCTTGTTTCCGTTTTTCGTCCCAAGAATATGCTCATGTTGTGGCCCAATATTCCATGTAATCACGTGTTTTATTTCAAGACTATAACTTTTCATTTACAAAAGTTATTGAAGGTACAGTGTGTGCAGGTGTGTTGTTGACTTGTAGATCTCACAACATTTTTTCGCAAGTTTAATAGTTTAAAGGCAATTTCATACCATTTTATGACTATCGATATGCAGATTAGCCGTACTCTAAAACAATAGCCAAGTTTTACACTTCTAGAGCAAATATTCGTACTTTAAGGCTGCAAAAACGTACTTAAAGCTCAAATATAAGCTCAGATATATTTCTTACAACGCTATGTTCCATATGTATGTTTTATTTCTTTCTTTAAACGATCCGTTTTGCCCTCGATGTTAGTCAATGTTGATACCCCATATAGCTTGCATTTTAAAACCGGGTGTTGAGCAAATACTTCGTGTTGAAACGTTTTGTGTTAGCAAATGATAACTAAATGTGTGGATATAAAATCAAGACGACAAAAAGGTAAACGACGTTTATTATTTAGTACTGATCAAAATATTGAATCTATGAAATTGTGTGCCATCAGCCGAAAATATCAGACTGATTTTCATCAATATGTGACACAAATTGAAAAGGTCAATTTTTATGTACCTTCTATGAAGACAATTTTAATTGTTTTAGTCAAAGCTTAATGACATTTCTTTCATTTTTTAAAAACTTTTTTGCTTCAGCTCGCTGCTCCTGGTGAAACTGCTGGCCCCAAGTGACAAACTGGATGGAGAAGATATACAGTACGCCCTGTAGCGCATTGTGCATGGATAAATGTTCGAAAGTTGAGACAATGAACCGGCGAATGTTGTGCTTGCAAATCATCCTTGGCTTATGCTAAATTGGTCAACGTGAGCCTACTTCGAGGAGTGTTTTGTGCTTGGCATCTAACGTGTCATTTGCATACTTGAAAATGGGATTTTTTTACAATGTTAAAGGCGGCATTCATGTCTCAGAGGTGACAATCTAATTGAAAACTTTAAAAATATTCTGGTCAGAAACCAGTGGTGAGATCATGGTTATTAACAAACTGTGAAAGATTGGCGAAGATTGGATGAAAAATGAAGTATCCATCCTGAATAATGTCCATTTGTGTACATCTGTTCATAAACAAAGGGCAATAACTCCGGTGTTTGAAACAGTTTGGTTAAGATTGGATGGAAAATAAGTCTATATGTTGGAAAAAGTCATTTTTGAACTTTTTGGCATGAAAAAGGGCAATAACTCTAGTGTTACTTGTGTTATCTGGCCCAATAACAATCCCGTCCAAGATTGTATGGTCCTACCCAAACTGTGCAAGTTTGGTTAAGATTGGATAAAAAGTGAAGTCTCTATCGTGAGAACGAAACAAATTATTGACGGCAGACGGGCGACATACGACTGCCGACGTACGACGCATGAGAAGTTCTCTATACCAATAGCTCACATGAGAAGTTCTCTATACCAATAGCTCACTGTGATCTAATAAGAAATGTCAATTGAGCTTGCTACATAAATATTCCAAACACAAAAATCAAACGAAATGCATTTAAGTCAGCACAAAAACAAAAGATTTCTTAATTGCAGAATCTGTTTGTATATGTTTAGTAACGGTGACCTTGACATAGACCCCACCCACCCCGTATGCAATCCCAAGCGAGGTCTAGATATAAGATAACTATGTATGAACGTTCATTGAAATATCTCAATGTATTCTCATAAGCAAGCCCAGGCGAGGTCTCAATATAAGGTATCTATGTATGAAGTTTCATTAGAAAATCTCAATGTGTTCTTAAGTTATTGAGCAAAACCCGTTTTTTTATTATTAGTAACAGTGACCTTGACCTTGACCCAACCCACTCAATATGCAATCCCAAGCGACGTCTCGATATAAGGTATAAGGTATTAAGTTTCATTAAAATATACCAATGCGTTCTCAAGTTATTGAGCGGAAACGTTTTTCTATTTTTAGTAACAGTGACATTGACCATGACCCCGCCCATCCCATATGCAATCACAAACGAGGTCTCGATATAAGGTATCTATGTATTAAGTTTCATTAAAATATCTCAATGCGTTCTCAAGTTATTGAGCGGTAACCCTTTTTCTATTTTAAGTAACAGTGACCTTGACCCCACCCACCCCATATGCAATCCCAAGCGAGTTAGAATGCGGAAACGAAAAGTTGACGCCGCCACTACGTCTGCCCGCCCGCCCGCCCGACGACATACGCCAATCTTATAACCGATATTTTCTTCGAATATTGGTTTAAAATATTCAGGGTAAAGATAGAAGCACAGAAAAGAATGCGTAGAACGCAATCCCATGTAAGAAAACACATTTTATTTTGTATGTATTTCCAAAGTTTCAGTTGAATCAAGTGATTGTCGAAGTGTATGGCAAAAAAACTCAAATTGACTAAACATTAACAAGATATATCATTGCAAAAGACAAGCAAAATGTCTGTTTTCTCTATTCTTGTCATGTAGATCCAACCCACTGTTGGATTTCTCATTGATTTTTTATACATAAACTATGGGAGTTTGGTCAAGATTGAAAGAAAAAATAAAATCTCTATGAACGTAAACGACATTTTTTGCATTTATTCCTACAAACCAGGGGCCATAACTTTAGGATTTCTGGTCCGATTTGGCCCATTACCAATACCAACCAAGATTGTATGGTCAAACACAAACTGTGCAAGTCAGGTAAAAAAAGTAGTCTTTATCGCGATAACGGTCCAAACTGTTGACGGTATACGGAAGACGGACGCTTGACGACGGACGACGCCGGAGAGGTCCCCTATACCAATAGCTCACCGAGCACTTCGTGCTAATATGAGCTAAAAACAAAATAAAATAAATCAAAGCGATGGATCATTACTCAAATATGGTTATTTCAATATATTTATTTAACTTTCAATCTATTTATTTAACTTTCCATCAAGTATCATTGAATTTTATACAGCAGTTTCAGAGAAATAGACATGATAAAATTAAAATCTTCAAAGTCCCATAAGAAAGGCAAAACAATGTCAGAGTACAATATTATGCCCTGGACAAATATCTTGAGATTTCAGCAACACAGCTGTTTGCTTTTGTGACACATTGCCTCATAATGATCTTCATTCCCACCAAGTTATTACGTTCCTTACATGTTGGCAAAAACTATGCTTCCTACAAAAAGTCCATTCCAATATTTGACCTTTTAAGTGTAACCTTGGACCCACCGACCTTGACCGAGGAGCATGTAAGTGGTATGTGATACATCATCTGGTCATGGGAAAAAATAATCTGAAGTAACATAAAAATCCTTCAAGGCTTTTGGAAGTTATAAAGCAGAAAGAAACTTCTTTGACATTTGACCTTGAATTGTGACCTTGACCTTTGACTGAGGACCATGGGAGTTGTACACGACACATCGCCTGGTCAAGGGAAATAATAATCTGAAGTAATATAAAAATCCTTCCAAACGTCTAGAAGTTATGGTGGAGAAACATAAATCCTTGACTTTTGACCTTGAATTGTGACCTTAACCTTTAAAGACAAACATGGGAGTTGTATGCGACACATTGTCTGGTCATAGCGATTTTAATCTGAAGTAACATTCAAATCCCTCCAGACGTTTAGAAGTTATGAAGTGGAAACAAAAATAATTGACCTTTGACTTTGAATTGTGGCCTTGACCTTTGACCGACGAGTATGGGAGTTGCACGCAACACATCGTCTGGTCATGTGGAATAATAATCTGAAGTGATATTAAAATCCATCCAGGCGTTTATAAGTTATGGAGCGGAAACGAAAATTCATGACCTTTGACCTTGAATTGTGACCTCTGACCGACGAGCATGGGAGTTGTACGCGACACATCGTCATGGGATATAATAATCTGAAGTTATATTAAAATCCATCCAGGCATTAAAAAGTTACAGAGCGGAAACGAATTCTGGACGGACGGACCCACCCACCCACTCACCCACCCACCCACAGACGGACGGTGTGAATACTATATGCCCTCCTTCGGCGGGCATAAACATTCAAAGACCCATTACTCTAAGAAAAATAGTTGAAGCGGAACGTCTTTTTAACATGCACATCTCCTCTTGGTAATGAAGGTTCCAATAAAGTTACGTCCAATAAAGAATTCATTCCAACTAGTAGTTTCTGAGAAATAAACCGGACAAGAAAGTGGGACGGAAGGTCGGACGTACGGACGGAAGGACGGACGGACACAGCGGCGACTATATGCTCCCCCGAAATGTGTTGGGGAGCATAATAAACTGTATCTGGTTAATTGTATTTATACCACTATATATATTGTAAGATCGTACATACACACTTTAAACTGTTCGCACCTAACAAACGTTCACTCCACATGACTGTATCTGACACAATGATTAGCCTTGAAATTGCCATTCAAGTCAGTTAGACTATTTATTTAGTTTAAGAATGTATTGTCAGAGTGTCTTTCTGAAATCTGGGGACGTTAGCCACGTGCCCGACGCCTCATTTAAGCAGTTCAGTCCCGTGGGTTATTCACCCGAGGCAAAAGCGGCCCATCTTCCTCCGACTCGACGTGCTGACTCTGACACCGTGTAATTGATTCTCCTTGTGAGTCCAATAGCAGTCGACACACGAAACTAGAGCTGCGAGAGCTATTATAATCTATTATTGTTATTCCAAAATTCTTCAACAATGATTGAGTTCCATTTGGAACATTAAAACATTTCTTATCGTGTACTTACTACAGACAAAACAAACATTCTCTTACACTTAATATAAGAAGTAATTGTGGTGTTGGTCAAATATGTTACTACTTTTTAAAGGGTTATTCAATATAAAAAGCAACACTATGTTCGTCTTAATAATGAGATTAATTATAATATGTGACAAGTAAATAACATAAATATATTTTAGTTGTTCGAATAAAAACTACACACAATTTGACGGCAGATTGTCGCAAGCTATTATCTGAAGGCATTTACTATGACGCGACGTAAGGCGTTCAGCACCGACTTAACTTTTTGTATTGTGTAATCTTAAAAACGGGTATCTATCATTTATCGAAACTGGAGATCACTGACAAATATTTTATTTTATTTTAAGTAAATCTCCGTTCAGGTAGTGCAATAGTTAACATACACGCTACTCAATATGATAATAACTCAGAAGTAAAGATCGCTTTCGAAAGGATTGACATGGGTACAAATGGTATAATTAAACACGAGGGCTCTGAGGGCCCTAGGACGCTCATCTGAGACCTTGTAACCCAATTGGAATTTGCATCCTAGAGGCATGGCTTATTTTTATCCCAGGGGCATAAGTTGAACAACCTTGAACAAAACTCTGGGCGTTACGGTTTCAGGTAAAGACTTTTAAATCATTTTGCTATTTAAGTCTATATAAACCATGTGACCCCTCGGGGGGTGGCCAGATTTGACCCCAGGGGTATAATTTGAACAATCTTTGGAGAGGACCACTATGCAATGTTACGTAACAAATATAGGAAAGTTGTGGGCCTTGCCGTTTCAGAGGAGAATATTTTTAAAGTCATTTTGCTATTTAAGTCTATATAAACCATGAGACTCCCGATGCGTGGCCAGTTTTAACCCCAGGGGCATAATTTGAACACTCTTTGTAAAGGACCACTATAGAATGTTACATACCAAATATGAAACCTCTAGGCCTTGCGGTTTCAGAGGAGAAGATTTTAAAAGTCATTTTGCTATATATTCTATATAAACCATGAGACCCCCGGAGGCGTGGCCAGTTTTGACCCCAGGGACATAATTTGAATAATCTTTGTAGAGGACCACTATAGGATGTTACATACCAAATATGAAACCTCTGGGCCTTGTGGTTTCAGAGGAGAAGATTTTTAAAGTCATTTCCTATATATTCTATATAAACCATGTGACCCCCGGGGCGTAGCCCGTTTTGACCCCAGGGGGGGGCATAATTAGAACAATCTTTGTAAAGGACCTCTAGAGGCTGTCACATATCAAATATGAAAGGTCTGAGCCTTGCGGTTTCATAGAAGAAGATTTTTAAAGTTTTCATTTTTTAAATCTATTTGTTAGCTCTGGTGACCTAAATATGCAGCGGACCGGAATGATTTGAACAACTTTGAAAGAGGTCCACCCAAGGATCATTCCTGTGAAGTTTGGTGAAAATCTACCAAGCGGTTTAGGAGGAGATGTTGTTTAAATAAAAGTTGACGACGCACGCACACACGCACGCACGCACACACGCACGACGGACAACGGGCGATAACAAAAGCTCACCATGAGCACTTTGTGCTCAGGTGAGCTAAAAACAAGTGGGCCAAGGTGTCCCTGGTCGCTCACTTGAGTTTCATCAACGTTGGAAAAGGGTTTAAATGCAGTGTCTCATAATTTATATATAACCTCAAGAACAACATTTCATTTGCCAATTGTGTTCTTATTTGCCTTTTGTCGTGTGTCGTTACTTCAAACGGTAACACCCGCAGTGAGTCATTCGGAGTGTGTTGCCTTGTATGATAGATGCCGGCAACTCGCTTCTGACTTGATCTCCCAAACTCCATGAACTGTGAAGTATCTTTGTTTCGCTTGAGTAATACCGTAAACTGAACACTAAACAAGAAATATGGAAATTCCAAGGCAACCAAACTATGCAAAAAAAAGATGCATAAGTCAGTACTATTATAAAAGAAAATTCTCAATGCAAGGTGGATGTCATATAGCTATTGTGTGTAATGCACCTTTCAATATTTTCCCCCATGGGGGGTGGGGGGGGTGGGGGCAGGCGGCGGGCATATACGGGACTTTAAACTGAAAGCGAGAATGATTCCGGGTGCCGGGACATAGACTTTGTTCGGGTTTTAGATCCCGGTAATATTGGCCCACGGGCCATTCGATACACCAATTAAGCATCCCCCATTGAGAGGATTTAGACAAAAATGCTTGGCTCTAGGGTGGGGATTTAGATCCCTGAAAATACAATTAGTCAAATTCCCCTGGGATTGTCCGCATCTCCCACTGAGGGTGAGGGGATTTAGACAAAAATGCTTGGCTCTAGGGTGGGGAATTAGACCCCAAAAATATAATAAGTCAAATTCCACTGGATCAGCCCGCCGGGGGAAATATTGACAGGTGCATAATACTGAGTCCAATTATTCAGAAGTATGTTTAAAACATTCCATAACAATAGCTAAATCCGCTACTTAGCGAAAGAGTTTTATTTATTTTTAGTAACAATGACCCTGGTCACACCCTATACCCCATAAGCAATTCCAATCAAGCTCTCGAAATCATTCTAAAGGTATATACAATTATGAGGTTTTATTACAATAACTCAATTTGTACTAGTTACTTAACAAAAACCTTCTTTTTTTTCGCAGAACAACGAAAGATACCGCAATTCCAAAATTGAACAATCAAACAACTATGATCCTAACAGCTTTAAGCCTATGCGAAAGTAAGAAGTGCCGATTTGAATATCTTCTCTTGTGTGAAATGGTAATCATAATGATAATGAAATTCAATAGAACATGACACGAAAAACTGAAATTAAGAACTTTCAATGTAGGATCAAATTATTAGTTTACTCGCGGAAGAAAATTAAGTAGTATGTTATGCGACGTTCTGCATCATTGATGAATGAATTAATTGGGTTACGCTGCGAGCTGAGTAGACAATTCTAATCTTTACATATATTCATCTCGTTATCGCCGACTCAAGTAGAGGTAATTTGTTGAGTAGTTAATGTTTATTACTCATTTCATTATTCATTTGGTCATAATAATAATGATAAAGAACAAAATGAGAATTGGCAGCTTACCGTTTTTTCGCAGCCGCGGACGATTTTACGGAGCATTCCGGAGATAGTCGATGTATCACGATTTCAGTTGATTACACTATGATTATGACTTGTAGTTTTCTGATATGATTATCAGAAAACTACAAGAGGTTGAATATTATGTCCGTAATATCGCAGCGTCAATGACCTAGTGGTCAGCGCGTCAGACTTCCATTCCACAGGTCCTAGGTTCGCTTCCCGACAGAGCCAAATATTTTTTTCATCTACTTTTTTATACATATATACAAGAATCTGCTACTCCAGATGCTTTATAAATTCTAAGAAGAGATTTTAGCTTTATTAATTGTAAGAAGATATTTTAATAAAACATTTTCAAACATACAATATTCTGAGAGTAACCTCCTTTAAGAAATTTTAAACATTCCAAAACATAATCACCACTTGCTAATACGGTGATTTTAATGAAACAATTTCAAAAATACAATATTCTTAGAGTAACTTCCTTTAAGAAAGTTTTAACATTCCAATACATTATCACCACTTGCTAATACGGTGGAAAAGCGTGTAACACATTCTTTGCATTCATATAATGTTTAATATTTTTATGTTCAGCATCTTGTTTGTTTTTACACTTTAAATTGAGTTTTGTTCAACTCCACAGCTTAATTTGGCCCTAACACAGATTAATCTACTGATAACAATCGTTTTTAGACTGTTGGCGGAAGCCAACGGTCTTTTGAAAGGGTGATTTCCAAAACAGGTATCGCGGAAAACTACTACTTTTCTTTGATAGCTATTAGTCAGTAAATCGAAACCGGAAAGGTTCCTTCTTCAAAACAGCACAATTTCACACCCGTTTTCTTACATTTTAATTATTTAAGATAATGAATGTAATATGTATTACAATGTGTTTATCATGTGATGTATTACAATTACAGTTTGTAAAAAGGGCAATTTATAAAAAAAAATAACTTTAAACTAATGACACCCCTTCTTCTGCTATTTATTTGTATGTAACCGAAATATTTACCGGAGTGTCCTGGTTATAATATGACCCACACATTAATGCGCTACATCGGCTATTTTTGACTCGTTGCGAAAGTGTTTTATCTGCCATTTATTAATTTTAAACTGTACTATGGACAATCGAGAGCTTACATCGTATGATATATTTTGAATAAGTAGGCTACGAAGAAAGATCTATAAATAAAAATGTGTATAAATTTATAGATTTTTGGCTACGAAGCACTAACAATCAGTGCGCCTAACTACTCCGCTTCATCGGTTATTCTGGATCTTGCAGATTGACTTGTTAACTGGCATGTATATAATTCCGTTTGCATAAGATAATTAGCTCGAACAAAATATTGTTTCGTTACTTACAAATTAGTTTTCATAATAATGTCGTATACTATTGAATAAGAAGCCAAATTATAATGTTTAAAGTTGGGAAATCGATCTTCATTCAAACAAATGTTTCCTTTTAGCAAAAATGAACTCATAATTCACATACTTTTAGTTTCTTTGGTCGCCAGCAGTCTTTCATTGCTGCCAGCGTTTTGATTCACTACATATGCATATCCGGAGATTGTTTGTTGGAAATGAAAATTAAGTGTCGGAATGTCGAGTAGGAATGACATTAAAATAGCATATATTTGCAGCCCAAAGAAAGAGCGTGCTATTGAAAGTCGGACGTAGAATTTTTCTCAACAGATTTTTTGCCCGATTTTTTTTTTCATTTTGAACTGAAATTTGTTTTGACAGGCTTTTTTATGTCGCACAGGGTATTAATCTTCTGTGTTTTTTTTTTCTTATTTTTACACCTGTTTACGTTTTAATTAGTGGCGTACGTTTTACAATCATAGGGACCTCAATTCATCAGTTAGACATTGACGCTATAAATTATATCGAATTTCCAACACATATACAATTCAAAACGGCATGATTGAGAGACAAGAGGGCCATGATGGCCCTAGGTCGCTCACCTGACTTTAAGGTATCATAATGGCTAATAACAAGATGGCAAAATGGCACTAAGCCCCTTACCTGAGAATAAAAATATGGGCCTTGCAGTTTCAGAAGTTTTTTTAGTCTATATAAACCATGTGACCCACAGGGCGTGGCCACTTTCAACCCCAGGGGCAAAATTTCAAAAATATTTGTAGTAGACCACTATTCAATGTTACATACCAAATATGAAACCACTGGGCCTTGCGGTTCCAGAGGAGAAGATTTTTAAACTCATTTTGCTATTTAAATGTATATAAACCATGTGAACCCCAGGGGCATCATTGGAACAATCTTCGTAGAGGACCACTCCACAATGTTTCACGCAAAATACAAAAAACCTCTGCGCCTTACAGTTTCAACAAGAAAGATTTTTAAGGCCCACTTGCCATATAAGTCTATATAAACCATGTGACCCCCGGGTCATGGCCACTTTTTACCCCAGGGGCATACTTTCAACAATCCTTGGTGATGACTATTATACAATGTTACAAATCAAATAAGAAAACACTCCAGTTTCAGAGCAGATTTTAAAGTCATTTTGCTATTTAAGTCTATATAAACAATGTGACCCCCAGGGCAGGGCCAGTTTTGACCACTGGGACATCATTTGAACAATCTTTGTAAAGGACCACTACACAATGTTACATACCAAATACAAAACCTCTGGGCCTAGCAGTTTCAGAGGAGAAGATTTTTAAAATCATTTTGCTATTTAACTTTTAAGTCTATATAAACCATGTGACCCCCGGGATGTGCCCAGTTTTGACCACAGGGGCATCATTTGAACAATCTTTGTAGAGGACCACTATACAATGTTACATACCAAATATGAAACCTCTGGGCCTTACGGTTTCAGAGGAGATTTTTTAAGTCATTTTGCTATTTAAGTCTATATAAACCATGTGACCCCCGGGATAGCCCAGTTTGACCCCAGGGGCATCATTTGAACACTCTTTGTAGAGGACCACTATACAACGTTACATACCAAATATGAAACCTCTGGGCCTTGCAGTTTCAGAGGAGAATACTTTTAAAGTCATTTTGCTATTAAAGTCTATATAAACCATGTGATCCCCGGGCTGTGCACAGTTTTGACCCCAGGGGCATCATTTTAACAATCTTTGTAGAGGACCACTACCGTAAATACTCAGTCATAAGTCGAGATTTTAAGCCTCTAAAATCGTAGTTATAAACTACATTCGACTTACGAGGCAGCTCACAAAAAATCGTAGCATATTATATTGAAATATTTGTCAAATGCATTTTATTTCTTACCTGCATATTTGCTAATCCACACACTATAATCCATTTATAATTATCATAGTTTGCCATTTCTATTCATTACGGACAATTAAGACAAAAAGCATAACTGTTTCATTATTAAATAAGATGCAAACTGTAAATGAAACTATCACCTCAATTTGAATTGACTTAATATCCCCACTATAGACCGTCAGCCACATCCACATCAAAACCTGTCAAAGAGGATTAGGCAGTGATTTCAGCTTCAAGGCATTTACCGCAGACTGTATATACCTACCTATTAGGGTATACTCTGGCCAATTTTCAGATGGTGTTTTATGATCATTCTAACTCGACTTATGGAATGGTTATTACTAGAAATACGTTTCTGGAATGAATTTTAACTTCTTGACTTATGAGAGGTCTAGACTAATAACTGCATATTTACGGTATACAATGTTACATACCAAATATGAAACCTCTATGCCTTGAGATTTCAGAGGAGATTTTTAAAGTCATTTTGCTATTTAAGTCAATATAAACAATGTGACCTCCGGGGTGTGGCCAGTTTTTACCCCATGGGCATTATTTGAACAATCTTTGTAGGGGACCACTATACAATGTTACACACCAAATATAAAACTTCTTGGCCTTGCGGTTTCAGAGGAGAAGATTTTAGAGTCATTTTGCTTTTTAAGTCTATATAAACCATGTGACCCCCGTGGTGTGGCCAATTTTGAACCCAGGGGAATCATTTTAACAATCTTTGCAGAGGACCACTATACAATGTTACCAACAAAATATGAAACCTCTAGGCCTTGCAATTTCAGAGGAGAAGATTTTTAAAGTCATTTTACTATTTAAGTCTATATAAAATATGTGACACCTGGGGTTTGGCCAGTTTTTAATCCAGGGGTATCATTTGAACAATCTTTGTACAGGACCACTATATAATGTTACATACCAAATATGAAACCTCTGGGCCTTGCGGTTTCAGAGACGAAGATTTCTAAAGTCATTTTGCTATTTAAGTCTATATAAACCATGTGACCCCTGGGGTGTGGCCAGTTTTAACACCAGGGGCATCATTTGAACAATCTTTGTAGAGGACCACTAAACAATGTTACATACTAAATATGAAACCTCTAGGCCTTGCAGTTTCAAAAGTCATTTTGTTATATAAGTTTTTATAAACAATGTGACCCCCGAGGCGTGGCTATTTGGCCCCAGGGGTATTATTTGAACAATCTTTATAGAGGACTACTATACAATGTTTCATACCAAATATGAAACCTCTGAGCCTTGCGGTTTCAGCGGAGAAGATTTTTTAAGTCATTTTGCTATTTAAGTCCAGATAAACAATGAGAACCCCGGGGTGTGGCCAATTTTGAACCCAAGGGCATCATTTTAACAATCTTTGTAAAGGACCACTACACAATGTTACCAACCAAATATGAAACCTCTAGGCCTTGAAGTTTCAGAGGAGAAAATTTTTAAAGTCATTTTGCTATTTAAGTCTATATAAATCATGTGACCCCGGGGTGTGGCCAATTTTGACCCCAGGGGCATCATTTGAACAATCTTTGTAGAGACCCACTATACAATGTTACATACCAAGTATGAAACGTCTGGGCCTTGCGGTTTTGGAGAAGAAGATATTTAAAGTCATTTTGCTATTTAAGTCTATATAAACAGTGTGACCCCGGGGTGTGGCCAGTTTTGACCCCATGGGCATCATTTGAATAATCTCTGTAAAGGACCACTATACAATGTTACATAGCAAATATGCAACTTCTAGGCCTTGCAGTTTCAGTGGAAATGTTTAAAGTCATTTTGCTATAGAAGTCTATATGAACAATGTAACCCCCGGGGCGTGGCCAGTTTTGACCCCAGGAGCATCATTTGAACAATCTTTGTAGAGGACCACTAGAGGATGTCCAATATCATATATGAAAGCTCTGAGCCTTGCGGTTTCATAGAAGAAGATTTTTTAAGTTTTCACTTTTTAAATCTATTTTTAGCTCTAGTGACCTACATATGCAGCGGACCGGAAAGATCTGAACAACTTTGAAGGAGGTCCAACCAAGGATTATTCCTGTGAAGTTTGTTGAAAATCTGCCAAGCGGTTTAGGAGGAAATATTGTTTAAATGAAAAGTTGACGACGCACACACGCACGCACGCACGCACGCACGACGGACAACGGGCGATCACAAAAGCTCACCACGAGCACTTTGTAAATAAGAACTGAGATAAAGTGCTACACAATGACAATATTTTTATTTTAAAATCTGATTTTAAGAGGCAATAATTATTATTATATTTATTTTAACAAAACATTTTGAAGATTATAAAGCAATGTCTCTATTCGAGTCATAGTTACAATATTGAACAAATGTTATAATAAAACACTGAATATTTTCGTTTAAACATTTATAACCGACTGTATTTAAGATGACATGTCACCCCTCAGTAATTGACAAGATTGCACACGATAATGAATCGGGATTTTCATTTCAAAGTTATTATAATTATGTTCATTAAGGTGTCCGCGTACGTTGAATGAAAATTATAGTAATGTTATGGGTATGAAGTTAACATTGAACTCGGAAATTAAATAAAACTAGACATAAGTCCAAAGGACACCCCAGCCCCCAAAAGTTCCGCTGGTTGTCACCAAACCCTATGCAGTTACTATACCCAGGTGCATGCTGATGAATGTCGATAAAGTTTCATCACTCTAGCAGTTACATCGAGTTACACGCGAAACAAGTCCAAAAATGTCATTTTTTGCTTAGATACTCCGTTGATGTCGGGAAAATAACTGCACCAAAATACCCCTGGATGTGCATAAGTTCACATGCTGATGAATATGTTTATAAAATTTCATCACTCTAGCAGTTATACTTTTTGAGTTACGCGCAACAAAGTACAAAAATGTATTTTTTGCAAAAAAGGACCATAACTCCGCTGATGTCAGAAAGAAAACTGCACCAAAATACCCAGGTGCACAAGTCCACGTGCTGATTAATAGGTTTATAAAGTTTCATCACTCTAGCAGTTACCGTAGCCGTGGCCTTGTGGTTAGGGCGTTCACCTACGGAGCGGGAGGTCGAAGGTTCGAATCTCGTACAGGACTTGTTCTGATATGCCCAGCAGCTTGTTAAATCGAAGGGTACCGATTGCCTTCCTGCCAAGCGCCCGGCATGTAGGATAGGAATCGGGATTTAAAGCAGCTACGTCACAGATTGGGAAAATGATAAAAATGAAAAAAAAATCAAATTTAGTTAAACAATGTATTATTAAATAAAACTGACTGAAATAACATTGTTGACGTGTTAACAAAACACACTGATTAATCATAACAACGCATTATTTCAACCTGATTTCAAAATAGCCTCGAGACGCTTTTCAACTTTTATAGCACTTTAAGTTGTTGTGGTATTACCACGTGGTCCAAACAACCAATCAATTTCACTTCCGGAGTCCCGTTGTTTACAATACTTATGTCCGAAATTACAAATAACGCAAAGTGCAAGTGACTTTAGCGGCGAGATTACAGCATCCGCCTCCTCACGCCGAAGACCCGGGAATCACCCGCAAAAGTGCTTAGAATTTTTCATTTCAATGGTGTCAGAAGTAATGTTTGCACGACTTTTTTCTGATATATTTTAGGTATATTTTAGGTAATAAAGAAATCTATCAATAAATGTTAATTAATGAAATCATTTAAAATATTGCATAATCTCTCGTTTTAGTAAGCTATTGGACTCGCATCTGGCATGTTCATAAACAACCTGAAATTACAATAATGTAATATCACACACCGAATAGTCCAAGTCTATTTTAGATCTGGACTATTGACATTTCATTTACGTATATATATATTGTTAATATATATTTATAATCTCATGTAACGTGTTTGTACTTTTCATTATATATATATATATATATATATATATATATATATATATATATATATATATATATATATATATATATATATATATATATATATATATATATAGGAAAACAATCGGGTCTTTTCAAAAGTGTCTGCTTAAGCGGGGTGGTCGTAAAATCGAGGTGGTCGTTAAGCGGGGTTTCAGTGTATACAGTTGTATTATATTATCTCTGTTTGTTGTTCATACGATTATTTAGTGGAAACCATTTTTAGACTGTTTGCGGAAGTCTTTTGAGACGGTAGTTTCCAAAACATGTATCGCGGAAAAATACTTCTTTTCTTTGCAGGCTATGGGTAAGTAAATCGAAACCTAATTGGGTCCTTCTTCAAAACAGCAAAAATTCACGCCTCATTTCTTACCTTTAATCATTTATGATAATGTATGTAATGTGTATTATAATGTGCATATATATTACAATTATAGTTTCTTTAAAATAAGTCAATTTATTATAAATGGTACGTAACAGTAATGACACCCCTATTTTCGCTATTTACTTTTATGTAACCGAAATATTTTTATCTGGGTATCCTGGAATAAGAGCACTAAATTATCGGTTACTTTCGATTCGTTGCGAAAGTGTTATTTCTTGTTACCGAGTTTTATTCTTAATATTTTGACAACAAATTACTAGTGAATTAGCTTGAAAAAAATATGTGTTCGTTTTACTTACAAATTAATTACTGTTATGATGTTTTATACTTTTAAATAAGTAATATTATTCCTTTTAAGCAAAATTGCACTTATAATGCACATGCTTTTAATTGCTTTTGTCGCCAACAGTCTTTCTACGCAGTCAGCGTTTTGATTATGATACTGATGGGTCAGGCCACTTTAACAGTGTGCCTTTATAAAACGTTATACATGTGTTGGCATGATAAGACACATTTGATGTCTTCGTTTTCGCACTTTAAAGTAAAACAGTTTCAATAATGTGGATATACGTTCTTTTCAGAATAAGAAAAAGAAAATAAATTCTATAAAGCATGTGGATACAGACACATTTAACTCGTGTGAACTTCGACTGACACGAATTCGATTACCGAACACGAATACGGGACGCATACATCACATGAACAAACAACGCATTAATAATAATAATATTGTTATTATTATCGATGTATTTGTTCATTTGTACAACCATTCATAAATATGTACACCCCGCCGCTAACCATTCATATTGCGCCAAAATCATTGGCCTATACATTTCACATATAGGCCCGTTCTCATTAAGCTCCAGAAAGCACACTAAAGCACTCACCTGCGACAGGCCCAGGTATATTGAGACTGTTTCGGATATGTACAGGAATCGGCCATCACTGCTTAATACGAAGGCAAACCCATCCAAGGACTGAAAAAAACAAGAGCTGTAAGAGGAGTGCGCGCAACCATTCGAAGTATTTAAATAGGTTCATTTGTTAGAGTGGACAGGAGAAAGAAATACATAGACTTGTTTATAAATAAAGGTAGTACATAAGACAAACACCAGAATGGTGCTCTAGTAGAATCTCTACCAAAAGTAGATTAGACAGGTAAAAATAGTGAACTGTTAACTATTTTCAGTTTTCATCAGTAATCAGAGTTATGGACATAGTTGTATGTAATGTAGTATTTGATTAAAATGTTACAGTTAAAGTTTCAAATGAACGTGTAGGTAGTTTAAAAATTATAGGAGCATAAACCTTATCTTGATAAACTAAGTAACAAAGGTGCATACTTTGTCAAAATACAAAACCGAGCTACGGGGATCGTTGCATCTTAAGCTGGAGTTGATGACAAACATATATTCCAAGTTTCAAGTACATACATGATATAGTTTTGAAAGTAAAAAACTTCTGAATAAAAACTTTAACCTAAATGTTTATGTGAAAAGGGGGCATAACTCTGTCAAAATACAAAATAGAGTTATGGGTATGTTGCATCTGATGCTGGAGTTTGATGACAAGGTATATTACAAGTTTCAAGTGAATAACTTATTATTTTATTTAAGTTAGAAGACTTCTGAACTAAAACGTCAACCTTAAACTCTATGTGAGAAGGGACATAACTCTGTCAAAATACACAACTGAGTTATGGAGAATGTTGCACATATGCTGTTGATGCTGGAGTTGATGACAAAGAAAGATTCCAAGTTTTAAGTGAATAACTTGTGTAGTTTTTAAGTTACAAGACTTTTGATTATAAAATGTAACCACATTCAGACGCAGACGCCGACGCCAGTGCGAGTAGGAAACATCATTTATATCATCAAATGTATTTTATGGCAGAAAGTTCAACTAGACAATATGTCCGATTAGTTTAATTTTGTTTAAAGTAAGTAATGCTCATACAATTGTAATAACAATTCCGAATAATGCAAGTTACGCTCGAGCGGACTGTAGTTTCAATTACACAACACAACGTTATTTTGATCAGCACGTCTCGCATGATGACGAAAACAAAGCGACCGTCACGAGCGAACTGTTTACATAAAGATTGCGTTAAATGTATGGTAAACGAAAATCCATGTCCTCGACCACGCTTAGAATGGAGTCAAACAAAAATCAGCCGTAGCAAAATAATCAAGTGTCTTGTAAGCGTGAAAACGGTCTGGTCGATAACTGAACTGTGTGTATGCTTTCTAGATTCGTTAAGAAAATGTTGTAAAGAAGACTGTAACAAAGCTTTACTTTGGCGATGCACGATTACGTATCATTTACGTTCAACTTACGTGTACATAAAGGCCTTCTAACTTAAAAGTATTGAACAACTGGATTGTCTTACGTTAACAGTTAGTAAATCGGACGGTTCATTAAAATAATATAATTATATCAATGTGGTTAAATTCATATGCATTTGGGCTAAAGTAATGTATAATGTATGACGTTGGATTAAATCATTTCCTGTGTGGTTGTAATCATGTGGTGTTGGGGAAAATCACATATATTGTCGTTATAATCATGTGCTGTGTGAAGATAATCATACACTGTGTGGTTACATTTACACACTGTGTGATTATAGTCATACGCTATGTAGATATAGTCATATATTGTGTGGTTATATTCATATGCTATGTGGTTATATTCATACGCTTTGTGGTTATATGCATACACTGTGTGGTTATATTTACCCACTGTGTGATTATAGTCATATGTTATGAAGATATACTAAGTAAGTAAGTAAGTAAGTAAATATTTATTAACGTGACATATGCATTTGACAAAGTGTGATATACATTTTATGACAATAACATAGGGTATATGCTAGCATCCGGCCCTGTGGGCCTATGAGTCATCGTATATATTAAATCTAAATAATAAAGATCTGTGTGAACTGGTACAGGTAAATTCAAAGAAAATCATTCAACAAAATTAATATATATCTGCAGCATGTATATTGGAATGAGAAATTTGGTTGAATTGAGAACATTGGTACACTGTTGAATAACAGCTTGTATGAAACGCGATATAAATAGAATGTTTGCATAAATAGTACTCGTAAAATACAATAACTATTATTAACTTTTGCTATTAAACACAATTAGTAATAGCATGCATAATGCAAACATGGTCAACAATAATTATAAAACAGCTTGAACCTATTATACATGGAGCGCAAACGAATAAATTATTTAATATTGTTCTTACGTAACTAAGAGCTTATGTTGAGTAGTCAGTTATGTAATAAATGTCTTCTTTTCATATATGCCGCGACTAGGTATTTAGCAAGTTTTCTTGGGCACTCAACCATCAAACGTTTAAGTTTATCTCGGTCACTTGAGGCTGTAAATTCCACCGATCTCAGAATTCCAGAGAAGTATTTGTCTCTTAGACTGACGTACACTGGACAGATTAGAATAAAATGTTGCTCGTCCTCAACAAGTGTCGTGTCGCAGAGTGTGCATAGTCTCTCTAGATATATTCATTCAGTGTGTGGTTATATTCATACGCTCTGTGGTTATATTCATACACTGTGTGGTTATATTCATATGCTATATTATAAGTGGTCTATTCATACGCTATGTGGTTATATCCATACACTTTGTGGTATATTCATACACTTTGTGGTATATTCATACGCTTTGTGGTTATATTCATACAATGTGTGATTATATCCATACCCTATGTAGATATATTAATGTAGTGTGTGGTTATATCCATACGCCAAGTGGTTATATTCATACACTGTTTTCTTGTTATCTGTATATTCATACGCTATGTGGTAAAATGCATACGCTATGTGGTTATTTTCATACACTGTGTGGTAATAATCATACACTGTTTGGTAATAATCATACACTGGGTGGTAATTATTATACATAATGTGAATTATATTCATACACTGTGTGTTTGTATTCATACACTGAAAGTTGGGCGTTGAAACACCGGTAGGGGAATTAAAGATTGTGCATTACCTTTATGTCGCCTTTTATCTGTACATCAAGTTACATATTCAAATCCCGTGTATTTCTTGAGAAGCTGAAGTTCTTTTTTTTCTATTTTTAGTTCCATTAGCTCGACCTTTGACCTCTGGTAAAAAAGTGTTGTGCACAAACCTCACATTTATGTGTAAACAAAGTTTCATGATCTTGAGTACTTTTCTTGTTATCGCAGTATTAAGTATTTTTCTGTTTTAGTAACAGTAACCTGACCTTTGACCACTGGTGAAAAATTAAATGTTGAAGCATAACCCTGTAATCACCCTTAATCTGTATACCAAGTTTCATCATCAAATCTTTTGTACTTTTCGAGTTATTTTAGTTTTTGTTTTCCATTTTAGTAACAGTCACCTGAACTTTGACCTCTGGTCAAAATAAAAGGTCATGCATAATCATGTAATCACTTTTAATCTCTATACCAAATTTCATTATCATATCTTAAGTACATGTACTTTTCGAGTTATTGCAGTGTTAAGGGATTTTGTTTTTCTATTTTGAGTAACAAAAACTTGGCCTTTGACCTCGGTTGATTTAATATAAGTTGAAACTTTTCCATCCTATCCCTTTGGAAATGGTAGGGTACGAGTTGACCAAAACTGCTACGAGTTGAGACCAAAAAGGCTACGGGTGAACTCTGTAAGGAACGAGTTAACCAGAGATAGGGAACGAGTTGACGAAAAGGTTACGGGTTGACTATGGTACGAGTTGACCATCTACCAAAAATAATTATATCGTGCATAATCCTCACATTGCCGTTTAAATGTACGGTAAACCAAGTACAATGTACAGTAAACCAAGTTTCATGCAAATATCTTCAGCACTTTTTGAGTTACAACAGGATAAGTTTTTGCGGACGGGCGGACTGGCGGACGGACAGAGGAAGAAACCTATATAGTCCCCTCCGGTAGGAAAAAATCCAGAGCAAAATAGCAGGGTGCTGCACCCTGCTCCATTTTGGTTCCCCCCTGCTGCCCCTCTGGGCTGGTCAACATAGAAATGTTGAATATCTTTTTAATTTAAATCTATTATTGCCCATATTCAGTTCCAAATGAATATAATATGTTAAAAAACCTGAACTAGAAGCAATTAACTGATAAATACCATGGAATAACCAATTTATTAGCAAATGCAGAAGAACTGGTCAGACTTCCCACCCTGCTCAGACTTCCCACCCTGCTCCTTTTGAGAAGCAACCTGTACCTTTTATGATCCTAGATCTTTCCCTACCTCCGGTGAAACACCGGTAGGGGACTAACAATCATACAACATTTGATTATAAGCACACACCGTATGATCATAACCACACAGTATATGATCATAAGCACTATGCATATGCCATAAACACACATCACAATAACCCAGCATTATATGATAGATCGAATGATTTAATGAAATAATATTGGCTATAATTTATTCACGTGTGGTAGATATGCCACAACTTTTGGCTGTAATTTATTCACTCGTGGTGGATATGCAACAAATTTCATATGCAAGTCAATATCGATCTACTAAAAGTACATACACGCGATCAAATTATTATTATTATTATTATTATTATTACTATTATTATTATTATTATTATCATCATCATTATTATGATTATAATAATTATTATTATTATTATTATT